>OZ010571.1:41735994-41773494 GCA_963932145.1 Acanthosepion lycidas | reverse complement strand
ATATGGAAATTCAAATTGGAAGCCTGTGTTTTGCACAAAAATTAGTTAATTTTTAGATTTATTGATATTATTTAAATCTATTGAATTTTCCTACAATCTTTTAATGGAGTCCTCGACATCTCTTATGATAAGCACGTTTTTTTATTTTCGTTACCATACGCCATTACAACAATCACCTTAACTAACCCTTTAGATGTAGTGGTTTTGTGTTGTTTCTTCATAACTTCAAAAAAATTTAAAAAGTTGAATAATGACAGTTCGATCAAATAGTTATGATGAAGTTTCTCGTTCGTTTTAACCCTTTTCAAGTTTAGGGTCAAGCAATATCTATCTTTCATATCCACATAATATTCAGCTGTTTTTTTTCCCTTCCCTATCATACGACATATCAACAATCGCGTTCAGTAACTCTGTATATTTTCTGGCTCTTGAGCCTTGTAACGAAGGAACGAAATCGTAATGAATGTTGAATGAGGAAAGTAGGCTCAAACTATCGGTCATCTTGTCTTTTGACCTCACTCAAGCACCATCAGGAATAGTTTCGTCTAAACAATTTCTCTAACAATTTTTTAGAAAAAAAACTCTTCTTTTGGTTTGAAGGTTTTTCGCAACCGTACAAGGATTTATTAGATGTTCAAGTATTCCCCTCATTGGATAACTTAATTAGATGAAATCTGAATCTGTGTTGTATTGTCGGAATGCTAACAGTATACATCTTCGTGAAGAGTCCGATGCTACGATGAAAATTATTGATGTGTCCGTCTATGATCTTCATACAGAGACAAGGGAAATATAAGTATGACTAAGGAAAACTAAATTTCGCAGATAGTGTACAGCTTTCAAACAATTTGATTTCAATTGTTACATTTGTGGACCCACAAGTTGTGTTTCCGCCGCAGCAGTTTAGTCCCTACATTTACGGAGAAAGAAGTTGTGTTTCTTATATTGTATTTTATTCGATATGTTTGGGGCAATATAAAATTTTTTTTACGACTCCGTATTTATTCGCACCATTGGTCGAGGCTAATGTTGGTGTCCTACACCGTGAGTCCTTTCCTACAGATATCGAGCGACATGTTGTGTTTCCAACATTTTATATTATTCACTGCATTTGTATTCCCTGCATCGTAATTTCCTTGTTCCATTTGTGCTGTTAAAAGTCAAGATTCGTACCCTATATTCACAAAATCATGAAACATCCCTTATGGTCTTTAATTTCTGTTAATTCTTATCCTATCTTCCTATATCTTTACTTGTTGTTTACTTGTTTAGAAAGGAATTAGACTTTTTTTTTAAGAATGTTATGTTTAATGCTTGCCGGAAGGATTGGTTTACTCCAAGAATGACGTGCCTCGCATCGGCTTTTACCTATCAGACTGTTTAGTGATGGGGAATTAGTGACATTGTAAGTGGACACACAGGATATCTCTTAATGGAATGGAGAATAGGGAAATTTAGATTATTGGCTTTCCCTTGACAGAAGCAGGAAGATATTTAAGCCCTCAGCAAATAAACTTTGAGGCACTACTTGTTCTCTCATCTGCCGTAATAATTTCAGAACTTCGAGAACACTGTACTGGATTTCAGTTAAATGTATGACATCCATTTTCTTTCTAGTGAGCGTGTTTCCCCTTTAACGAAAATAAACAAAAACAATGGTGCAACGTGTCATTTAGAAACGAATTCTTTTTCCTTTTCATTTTACCATTTTTCTGCAGGAGATCTTCGATCTTTACATCCCACAAACCTCCTATCTTTGCAGCACTTTGCAATGTTTATCATTTAATATTTCTCACGAACCCTATTCCGCCGTCCATTTACACACCGACTTTAATCACTATTTCACTTTGGCAGTCTTGCCGTTAACATGTCCAGTGAATATCAGATTTTGCAACTTCTTTTAGCTTACAGTGTATCCCTGAAATTTAATCAATTTTCGCTTTTAATTAACAGTGCATATTTTGTTCCCATTTTTTATCAAACCTCATTGTTGCTCATATGCTAAAAGCATTAATCGAAAATTATTTTACTATATGCAAAACTTAACGAATCTTGAAGCCAAGCGAAGTATGTGGTGTTATCCCCCATTTTTTCCCATAAAACGGCTGTCATCTAGACAAATGAGGAAAGCAAATAGCATTGACAAAAATATTTTTTTCGGAAGGAGAATTCGCTGCAATCTTTGAAGTTTGGTGCTGTTGTACTTCTTAGGAAACTGCACTTGCTGACATTAGTTTTGTCATGGATTCAGTCCATATCCATGCTCTCGCATGTGTGATTCAGTGTTGTACAAATCTAACATGAATGATAACCATCAACAAAGGGAACTATGCGTCACCGACAACCATATTATAACTCTTTTACGTTACGACCTGTCATAACTACCGGTAAATAATAGACAATTCCTTTCTGATTGCGAAGAAAGACAGAAGCGAAAATATATAAGGGACACTGTTTGGTATTAATGCGAAAAATAACGTGTACATAAAAAGAAAGGCAGAAAGAATTGAAGAGAGAACGATTTAAACATAGAAACAGCGAAAATGATGCTTTCATTCATTTAATGTCTGTTTCATTAAATTGAAAAGATTGTATAAATTCTGAATATTTTCATTTACCCTATTACTTCTTTAAATAATAAGCTTCATTCATTCAAATGATCGTTATTACAACATTTTCGTAAAGTTTAAGACTCAAACATTTAAGGATGCAAGCAATAACTTTCACAGTTATTCAAAGTCAAAGAACTCACATTGAACTTACTCCGACATTGAATTAAATCTATGATTCATTAGAAAATTAAAATATATAGAATGCGGATAATTGATAGGAAAAAAGGAAACATTTCATAGCATACATCGGCATACATTCATGTTACATACATCGTCCTAAATTTTAAATAAACGACAGAAAATGCATATTTTTTTAAGAATACCTTTCCGTAAATTGTACAACCGTTGTATACTGCAAACTGGTTGGTTAACTGTAAAAGAATTACATAAAAAATATTAACTTGTCGCGAGGAAAATCGAAAGAAATCAACTAGAAATGAAATAAACTGGAACTGGAAATTTATGAAGAATTTCGAACAAGAAACGCATGTTATGGCTAAATAATCGAGAACATTATTATCAAAATTTAAATTACAGATTTCGTTAGGCATAAATAAAATCATACGGTTTCCACCAGAAAAAATCTAATAATTAAAGAGGACTGTATATTTAGGATGCTTGCATCTACATATAACATTCAACTACTGTACAATAATGTCAACTCATAGAGGCATAAAGTTATCTATTTATTCCACATCTATATGCAAAGTAATACAGTAAACTATGCTGTGTAGACATGGAATTGAAACTTGCAAAAAGAAAATTGGAATTTATACAAGCATTTGAATAATTCATATGAAAATACAAGTATAAAACAGAGGATGCTGTGGGGGACTTTCTATTTATGTTTTAAAAAGATACCAGTATTAAAAAAAAGAAAAGAAATTTTTCATGAAATATTGCTAGAATTTTTAAGCCTGAAAAATGATGGGTCCAAAAATCATCATCACAGAGAGATTTTTTGTGAAGGGGTGTCAGTTGTTTACTGAGCAGTATGATGAAAAACTGAGACAAAAATAAAAACGTACTTTGGAAGCACCAAAACATGTTGAATTAACAATTAAAAAAGCCAAACAAGATACTTAGAAAAAGATAAATTTCGTTAGAAACTAAGAAAAGAATGCCGAACTACTAAGTTATATCAATCCTCTTGCAGGGCAGTCAATGCTGGTACCTCCACTGACAGAAGAATCTTCCAGCAGATCGAAGTAAGACTCTTTCTCTCTTTGACATATTCACACAGCTTGTTGCTGTATATATCTATATCATAGTATATCAGTGTGTGTCAAGGTAAATATTTATATAAAATTTTATGTATCAATTAACGGTATAAATGTCTCTTTAAGAACAAATTATGTCTGTCGACTTTTTCTTTCAGTTCTTCTCTTCAGTCAGTGTATTAAGATGTTATTATATCATGGATATAATAATACCAGTAATGGGTTAAATGCAGACTGGGAATATGTTTGTCTTGCTAAGCACCCTCCATTAACTGAGGAAACCGACTTGATATGAACACGCAAGCGAAGAGAATATACATCTTTTCTTTTATAACACAGCTATAAATTATTGAACCCAACATGAAAGGAACATGCAAGGAATGGAAATTTTTCTTTCTTACATAGCACACGCATTAATACAATGAACCGGAAATACTTGATCCTGATCGCCATAATAACCCATTGACCAGCGTAAATAGTGCCACCACACATAACGTATATTCAGAATGCGTTCAAACATGAAATAGACTGGCGTCACTCGGTTTTTAAAAACCGTCCTAAACGCTTTCAACTAATTCATTAGCGAGTCTAAAAGGGTTTGTTTTTGTATTTCTCTATCTTTGAATCATACACAGCGTTTGTAGATATAGTCCGAATTCTAAGCTGTGATAATAATTGCACATTTCGCTGCCTTCTAAAACACCTGCCTCCTTTTAAATTAAACAAATTTGAGTGTTTCGTTACATCATATAATTGAACAATGTTTCAATCACATTTAAACGTTTTTCATAATTAGAAGTTTTTCTTTAGAGTTACTGTGTTATAAACATGAAATATTCCTATTGTAGTTGGAAAATAAGTATGAATATTTAACGGCTTCCTTACCGAAGTAAGATCACTCAAGTGATTTGTCAGCCGTCTACTTAGGAACCATGTCATGTGATCACTGTACTTGATGTTTTTGCTTAATCCAATAATCATAATAATATAGCCTGGAATGAATTTCATAAATTATGTTCGTGGTCTGATTTTTTTTTGCTTTGATGTACAATTCGATATGTGTAATGTGCTTTTCAACGAATCTCAAGAATCACATATAAAAAAAAAATATTTAAAATTTCATGTTCGATAATCTGATAATATCTGTGAACAGGTATGGGACCCATAACTCTTTGTATGTAGTTACACTTTTGAATATTCAAACAAAACTTTTATCCGTAGCAGAAAGAATTGAAAAACACTTGGAGAATTGAGATTTTAAAGAAAATTAACGGAAACTGATATATCCCAAAAGGCTTGACACATTAGAATAATTTAATACGGTATTCTAAACAAAAGATTGGGTTTGAAATTCAAACGTATATCAATTGAAGAAAAACTTAGTGTACAGCGGCGAAAACGTGAATATGGCAATAAAGATGAAGACAGCAGTCCGAATGATATAAGTAATGTAAATACCATGAAAATGTAAAAAGAAAAGTCACAGCGAAGTTATATTATATCGGAAGAAAAGTGAATGAAGCGAAGATGATATTCGGGACAGATAACATTGCGGATGTTTCTTTTGCTTTTATCAAGAATGTCTAAATACATAGCAGGAGCACCAGACCAGATGTGACGAGACAGCAATAGTCAAAGCAAAGACGAATGGTATATATATATATATATATATATATATATATATATATATATATATATGTGTGTGTGTGTGTGTGTGTGTGTGTGTGTGTCTGTGTGTGTCTGTGTGTGTGGGTGTGTGTCTCTCTGTGTGTGTGTATACACATTGTATACTGTTCTTTCATGGTTTTCTTCTTCTGGCCTCATACACACCATTCAACAGTATTTCTTCATTTAAGTGAAAGTTCCACATGAGTTCGCCCGTGCAACGTAGATGAATGCAAATGTTTTAGCATTAAATACAGCGCTACAATTACAAATATGTAATTACACTTGACGTATAATAAACTGAAATTTCTTCTCATTCCTTGTTTGAAATTTAGACAACCATTTTCAACGGCGTCATTCTCATATATACAAATATTTACATAGGCTAAATTGTTTATGTTATCTACCTTTGTTTTGGTTCCATTTCAGTCGATACGTTTACAATTACGTAAGATGAAACAAAAGACAGATGCGAACGATTGATTAAACATTATGCCAATATTTTTGGCATTACAAATATCAACTTAATTTATGAAATATAATTACAATGACAGTTCCACAAATGGCTCCAGGCAAGGTGTAAAAGAGCATAAAGAATTTATAAAAGTACGAAACATAAATATTTTTTTCACATTAAAATAAAACAAAAGCAGAAAGAATTCATCGTACTTTTCTAAATTCCCATTATTTTACCCATTTTCCATTTATTTGATTTCGCTTCCATTACAAAAGATATACCGTTTTTCGAAACTTGCATTCACAAACTCGTATCATTTTCTCGAAGGTAACTTGTTTAGTGAACGAGTTTTGTTTGAGAAGTTAGGAACAACATTAGAAGAAAATAAATTGATTTTAAGAAATGTAACTTGTAATTTAGAGTAACTCTTTGCATTTCCCGGCACTCAAACGATCTATATATCTATTTACCAAATTAGTTATCTTATTTTAGATTTCTTACGTAGTTTTACGTTTTGATTTATACTTTATTTGTATTTAAGTCACAATTTCGCCAATGTATATTAAAATACGCAGAAGTAGTATTATATGAACGGGGAAAATTGTTCGCACATTCACATAGCGAAGCGAAAATATATTAATAGCGGAAGAGCAATATACCTCTGACTCCATTCGTTTATATAAATAGAATAATATCTTTAAACGGATTCGGATTGATCATGGAGGATATTTGATAATATATATATATATATATATATATATATATATATATATATATATATATATATATATATATATAATTGTCTGTGTGTGTGTTGACGTAATTATTTTACTTTGTTATCTGTGTAAAAATAAACAAATTTAAACGTGTATATATTTTTTTGTATTTCTATATTTCTACACACATTTGAACGTAGGTGATGGTGTATTTATATGCATCTTTGCGTTTAAATAATATTAATTTTGACGCGTGTACAATGTATGTCTAATAGACTACACATGATATGTAAAGAATCCTCTTTTCGTCAAAATATATGTACCCGGAGAATAGTTCTGCAGGTGGGTTTTATACAACATGGATTTTTAAACTGACACATGCATACGATCATAGTTACACATATATACGCACTTTCATGTATGTATGTATGTATATATATATATATATATATATATATATATATATATATATATATATATGTATGTATATATATATATATATATATATTTGTGTGTGTGCGTATATATATATATATATATATATATATACATATATATATATATATATATATATATATATAAAGATTCCATTGATAAGGATTAATCTTTTTTTCATTAGATTTTTCTTGCACTCGTACATGTGATTTTATTGGTGAAGTTGTAAACACACATATACACACAAGCAGGCACCCAGATATACACACACAATCACACATACACACACTGACACAGACACACACAAAAATATATATATGAACATTGATTTATGTTAATATATATATATATATATATTCATCATAAAATTATTTCAAGAAAATTTAATCAGAGAAAAATCGTTCGCGAAACAATATATATATATATATATATATATACATATATATATATATATAAATATATATATATATATATATTCAAGATATATAGACATCTATAGTTGATGTCACTTTCCATTTGTCATTGATTCGACTATATTCTGCATTAACTTCATCAAAATATGTTTGAACGCTTTTCTTATGCCATCCCACAATTCACTGTGATATGTTGGTTTCATATCCAGGATTTGAATGACCCTTTCTGTCACACCATAAAAATATTCTCGGTGGACTGAGGTGTGGGCACTTTAACAGAGAAATCATATTGCTGTGTTATGTGAAATATTTTGACACAATTTTTTTTTTCCGACAATGTGAGCTTTCATACTAGAAATAGTATCCACTGAATTAGTTAACCTTAGATTTAAATTGTGTCACGTGGTCTGTCGCAACTACAAATAGCCTGCGTCATTTAAATGATATTTCATTGGTAGCAAGGATCAAAATGTTTGCCAAGAAAATATTATTCATGATATTGCACCACCGCAATCACCAGCCCTTTCCGTTGCTACAAAACAGAATGGATCCACATTTTCATATTGCTTACACCTAATTCAATGCTTTTTATCGTGATGTCGCAAAAGGAATCAAGAATTGGGTATGATGATTCACAATGAAAAGCCTACAGTTTGCGATTTAGGGAGACCGTAATCTTTGGGCATTTTATTGTGGTATATTAACTTTGCCCGTTATCATATTAATTCGTACTGATAAGAAAATAAAATTACGTGTCTATCGTAAATTATGCTACCTCACAACGCTATCACTACTAAATTGAACATATTTCATTTTTACATAGGATAAAATATTTCATATCTCCTCTTAAAACAGTACATGACATAATTTTTACTAATATAATAGCAAACTAAAAAACTGAAGCATGAATTTACACAACAGCCACTAATGAGAGCGACAACGAATATACAAGAGTGAATTCGTTGAATTTTAATAAAATAAGAGATATTTTGCAAGACATCAAGCTAAGTGTTTTAGTCGTAAGGTAACAAACAAAATAGTAAATTAAAAAAATAATTGAAACAACCGCTTTAGTTTCCTTTCCTTCAAAATATGGTCGGTTTTAGACCAACTGGAGTGAATGATACATTTCTATTTTCTTCTCAAATTAGGTCACTTAGTGTGATGTGCAGTAATATGAATCTTTTTTAGCAGTGTATGGTGAAATTTATTTGGCGTTGAAAAATATTGCGTTATCTGTGATTTCATCAGATTTTTATCCCGTTCAGTCACTATTGTCTCGACTATCGATTAGTTCTCCTACGGCTATTTAATAAACGTCAATCAAAAGAAGCGTACGAAAAATGTAACGCTGTCTGAAAACACTGAAAAGACTTACCAGTGAGGAAATTAAAGTACTATAGTCTGCACTTTCCCGGTTTATATTCAAACGAGAATCTGTTGTCAACATGCAAGGAACAACTGGAATTGACATACGAAGTATTAAGATGTGCACTGGTTCGTGTTGCTTTGGGAAAATAAGAAAACGCAAATAATAACAGATTTATTCGTTTTGTTTCAATTAATTTGCACAAGGATGTATATTTCTTTAATTAAAATATCAAGTAATTTACTGAGGGAAAAATGTTTAGAAACTTCCTTGTAAATTCGAGTTCAGATTCTTATATGTTTTCAACTTTCTTGTCAACACTTCTCTTGTCACATTGCGCCATATTAAAATATATATATATATATCTAGAATACACATCGAATGTCATATATTAAAAAAAATAGGTTCCTACATCTTCAGCGTATCCCTAAGTGGGTAATTATAAGCAACGTTTTTGTCTATATCTGCCCCCCACGCTTCGTACTTTGCCTTTTAGATGATGAAATACATACATACATACATATATATATATATATATATATATATATATATATATATATATATATATCACTTCAATACATATCGTCATACAATCTCGGAATCTATGAAATTACATTTATATACAATTCAATGCTTTTATTTTTAATTCATGCACATTTTAACATCGACAGATAGATTATAGCACCCTAAGTCTTTATGATTTTACGCATTCCAGTCAGATCTATCTATCTATCTATCTATCTGTCGATGTTTCCAGAAAAAAAAATAGAATTACATTTCGTTGGTTGATCTCGTGCAGTAATGAACCATAGAAGCAAAAATGTAGTTATCAAGAATTGCATCTGCTATGGAAAAAGCACAAATGAATATTGTATTGACGCACACAATTCTATGAAAGTCTACTTATAACGCCAGATTTTGGCATTCGCTCTGGTAAGTGTACTAATGTTTGCTTATATATCATCAAACAACACCAGGAAATTGCATACCTCTCTTAGTCTCATGCATTAGATGCCGAGTTTCAAGGTTTGATGTGCCTGGATTTTTGAATCTGACAGAGATCTGTTCACGGCCCTAAATGTCTTAGGCCAGCATTAATGAAAAATGTCAAAACTCATTTGAACGTCAAATAGCAAATGAGAACCTAATTATATATAAACACCTCTTAAAGAAAGCTTAACTTATATAAGAGCAGAAGGACACTAATCATTTAAACATCCCATACCATTTTCCGAAACATCGACTAACAGAATATAGCGTTCGTTTTTTACCTCACCAGACCGGTGTATTGAGGATGATGGGGATCAATCGTGATGATATAGATATTCATATCTGGCGGTAAAGATATATTGCCATTCTCCTATGGACTCAAGGCTCAAAATAAATCTTCTCAAACTATAATCTGGACTTGCGGGGAAGTAATCATGGCACATCACCAGCCATGTATGTGCCATGCGTGATACACGCTTCAGCGATCATGTAACTTTCGATACATGCCTGACGAGGCAGATCTTTACCTGCAGTAGTTGCAATTTCTTTCTCCGGTACACCTGTTGCCATCCAAGGCTATAAAACCCGATACGTCCTGCTATTTACCCATAGCTCTGAGGAGAAGAGTATTCACACCTTTCCAAAAGTTATTAGCACATAAGTGAATGTTATGGATTCGACCGGAATTCGAACTCAGCTATCCGATTCCTCAATGCGAGCCGCTATCCTTTACTCCACCGTGTCATACTCAACCATAATAAAAAAAAATAGGATGTGGAGTAAATAAAATGTAAAATCTTACGCCGTGTATATGTGTTAGAGAATCAAATTAGTTTTGTCCAAAGACAAGATGATAGCTTATGATATCGAGTAATGATCTTAGGTTTTTGAGATAATCATATTTCTTTGAACACGGAAGATTGGCACTAAAGAATCACACACACACACACACACACATATATATATATATATATATATATATATATATATATATATATATATATATTGTCATCCACAGAGAGACTGGTGCGGTTGCATCTAGCTAGGATTTAAACCCGACTAAATTGGCATCAGTCGGAGATTCTACCAATAAGCCATTAGCACATGCAGTGATGAAGGAGAATTTAAGAATATTGATCTTTAGATAAACAGACAGTGACTGAGAGGGCACAATTCACTTTACCGAAGAGTCTTGCATTATTAGCTGTAATAGTCACTGTTCACCAACTCACATTCCCTCCTCAGAGAACTCAACCAAAATAAATTTTTCAGGAGCATATATACTGCCATCCACAGACAGACTGTTCCGCGGTAACACAGCTCATCAGTGTGACTAGTCGTCAGGTTGCCTCTAGCTAAGATTTAAACCCAATTAAATTGGTTTCAGTCGGAGATTCTACCACTAAGCCATTAGCTCACGGCAGTGATGAATGTGAATTTAAGCGCATTTATTGTTAGATAAACACACAGTGATTGCGAGGACTCGATTCGCTCCGTATCACTTGAGGACTTTCAATAACGACAACAACAAAAATGGTTAGATTATGTAAATCATAGATAGAATAATAAATAAAATGTACATATTGCATTAGCAAGCATTGAAAAACAACCTAATTCTTTTTTAGTTTTAAGCTGCACTTTTCCGGTATCATTTGTATGATTGTAACAAACACTGGTGGAAACTTCAGGGCATTTCATGGACACTTTCCCTGTAGCATCGCGATCGACCTTTTGCCAACTGTTCACCAAAAAATATTTGCCATTTACTGACTTGCCAGGATAATAATAAATTGACATCATTATAATTCCAATAATATTTAAAAGGTACATCACATTAAAAAATTACAAGCTAACCAGGAAATCTATTTTTTGTGCGGAACGTCGGCATCATTTTCCTACACAAAGAAAATTGCCTCGCATATCCACATATCGCATGTATCCAGTCACTTCAGTGCAAGCTTAGTCATCACTTTTCTCCCTATTTCAACCGCCTGAGTACTGTTTGGCCACTTGGTCGGTACTAATGGTATCTCTTGTATGTCATTAACTTGTTGATCTGATAGAGAAGCAATGTAATTAAGCTCAGTCTTTCATCCATTAGTCATGGAATAATAGTTCGTTGGTTGCCAAATTTAGTTTGGGAGTCACCAATTTTCTCATGTTGACTATAGGAGGCACATCCTCATTCCCATCTCCATATTCTCTGTCCTCCTCATCATTAATGTAGTTTGACAAAACCTCGTCAACCGCAACAGAATCTCCATCCCCCTCATAAGAAATATCAGTAAATTCTTCCATCTGCTGAATCTTCTCTCTAATTTTTCTTATCAGCGAGACAACTTTTTCTATAACAGTCGTGTCTGCACACATACCAAAAATTAGTTGATCTGTTTTGGCCAAACTATGCATTTCTCTGGACAGCCATCTTTACCGTCGTCTTCTCACTATTCAGGTTTTTCATATATATAAAAGGGATTGGTATTCTTTCCGTGAGTCGTGGGTTATGTAAGCGTGGATTTTAATGTAGATTCCCATTGGAGCACTGAACCTCATAATATTAATAAAGATTCATTTAAGCTGGTGGCTCGGTTTCTATATTGGACAAGCAGGCTGAGGATTCGACGCCATAACGTATTCCACGTTGACACGCAGGGAGAACCTGGTTCAATCGCATTTAAGCCATCATTAACAACACGTGTTATAACTCCTATACTGATATTTCTGAAATCAGGGCAGATCTTTCTCCACTTCTTTATTCAGGACAGGGAAATCAGTGAACCTGACTGGATGGAAGGAAATATTTATCTGTTCAGATAAGGTCTCCTTGAACTGCTTTCCAATTGGACCACGCCAAAGCACAGAACCAATTGGTTTACCATCATAGTGATAAAAAAGCGCAGTGAAAGAAGATAATTTATGTGAAGCTGACAGAAGAAATAATAGAGTCGGTGGCCAAGTAACTTTTTAGGATGCTGTATGGCACTAATTTCTGATCCTGTATTTACACCGGTCCCATCCCTGCGAACACATGGAATGGGATGTTGTTTAGATTTTTCTCGACTAAAAACTCGTGAATAGTTTGGGCAATCTGCTTTCACTGTCCAGGTTTTGGATATGTATGTTTGAGCTATTCATTGCCACTCTCAACTATGATGAGATGATGGCCTTGCACCAACATCCTCGAAATCAATTTGTTGGTCTTCTTATCATTATCATCATCCGAGTAACGGTCATCTTACCATTAAAATACTGTTAGTTCATATTTTCACAAGTATTCATCTGAATGTCTTAACACTTCAATCTGTCTTCCGCATTTCGTAGCTTGTGTGGTCCAACAACTTGATTCTTTCATACTTTTTCATAATGCCATAGTCAGTTAAGTCAACAATAGCAATGGCAGCTCCAAAATAATCAATAAACAAGCATCGGTTACAAGTGGCAGCCAATATGGGATGTATTGTTTTGTTCTGGGAGTTAGATTTGATTTTGGAGTGGGAACAAAAACAGCATCAGTATTGACAGGATGGATATCTTTTGAATCATCCGAATAAGCCTCAACATAAGGAATATATCCAGCTACCAGATCTCTATGTATTTGTTCAAGCTGTTGGCTTTTCCGCATTCTTCTTCTCTCTGTGTCACTCTGTCTCAGATCATCGTCACGTTCTTGTTAATCCCTGCAATTTTTATCTACCTATCATCACACTGGATAAAAAAGAACTGCATTTGGGAAATTTATATCACAATTACAGGCCTGGTGATATCTGTCACACTTTTTAACTTTGCACTTGACATCATGTCAGGAGACAGGGGGTGCAGTAAGAGCAACAGATATCAAACAACTCCTTCGTTTCTTGAAATTCATCTGTTTTCCCATGACCTTGCTCTTATTAACTTCAATTGCTCGACTGTAATTTCATGAATAATTTTAAGGCTAAGAAGCGGAACGTCCTCCAATTGCTTTCCTCATATTTCTGAAAAATCCTTGGCGGCCATATTGATAATCATTGAAGCATCTGCAAATTTTCCAGCAGTTCTTTATTGTCTCGTTTTACGAGGGAAGTTTGTCCACTTGAAGAAGACTTGCGGAGCCAAATAATGCATGATCTGTGAATGCCATTTTTAATATAGTAGCCATCTCTGGGCACCTCGAGGCGGTGTAATAGTTAGCATGTTTGTCTCGCTAGAACAATTACGACTGAGTAGTAAGAACAGACCTCACTCGGTGCACCCTGCTTTCTGCCTTGTGCCATATATAAGCTACGCCATGTAAATCCCTAGAGCAACCATTTCAATATGAAATTGATCCGTTAACCCTTTAAGAAAAAAAACTGTCATTGACTGAATAGGAATATAAACATTGCCCATTTGTACAATGTACATTACACTGCACCAACATTACTTAAGTTTTAATTTCAGTTGCAACTGCTGCAGAGTAAGCCTCAACTGATCCGATTCAAATTTGTCATGGACTCTTAGATGTGTTTAAGGAAAAACCCATCAAGTGTGCAGATTTAAGCCAAATCTCACTGCTCCCTAATGTTTCCCAGTACTTTAGGCAAAATCCTAGGAAGGAATACGAGAAACATCAATATCAGTTAGTGGACTTGAGAAACGAATTTTCCTGAGAAATGTTTTTCTAGAAAGCTATTTATTTACTTTTATTCGTCTTTAGTAGAAAGCTTTTTATTTACATCTATTACTTGTATTTACTTCTATTCTCTTATTATCTATCTATCTATCTATCTATCTATCTATCTATCTATCTATCTATCTATCTATCTCACTGTTCATTAACTATCCATCTATCTGTCTGTCTATCTATCTATCTATCTATCTATCTAACTACGTCAGTTTATTCATATCTATCTATCTATCTATCTATCTATCTATCTATCTATCTATCCCAGTCGGTTCCTATCTATCTATCTATCTATCTATCTATCTATCTCACTGTTCATTAACTATCCATCTATCTGTCTATCTATCTATCTATCTATCTACGTCAGTCTATTCATATCTATCTATCTATCTATCTATCTATATCCTTACATACACTCATTATCTATCTATCTATCTATCTATCTATCTATCTATCTATCTATCTATCTATCCCAGTCGGTTCCTATCTATCTATCTATCTATCTATCTATCTATCTATCTATCTATCTATCTATCTATCTATCTATCTATCTATCTCAGCGTTAGCATAAATATCTAATACTTTAGCTAACTAAAGTAATGAAATATTACTCTTTCCGTATTTTTCGGTAGAATTCTTTTTTCCTATTTAATAACAATTTGTCATTAGGTTACTCATTCATCTTTATATATCTGTGAATATAAATTTTATTTAACCTTTCTTCTCCAGCCAGCGGTTACATGTATTTGCATAGGCTGGCGCCGCTACGTTAATATTGCATAGGTAAATGCAGCAGTGTTAATGCAAGAGAGTTGATGTCAAATAATTCCATCTTTTGCATTATAGCAACCCCAGTAAATTGAGGTAAGCTGTGTTGAGAACATTTAGCCGGCGGTGAGTATGCTGGATCATCAAAATTGCTTCACAAAAATGAAGGTCCTTTTTACCAGCACCCAGTGCAGTTGCATCGTTTGCTTATATATATATATATATATATATATATATATATATATATATATATATATATATATATATATATATATATATATATATATAATTATAAAATGCTAATAGGTATGTAAAATACAGACACCAAGTTCAAATAGTTAAATATTTTTTGTCAAAAGATTAGCGGCCAAAAATTGTGCTCACTAGCCTCAACGCCCTTAATGCTATTTTAAAATTACAGTGACAGTCACTGAAATATATGATTATGACTTCTAATTAATGTTTGTCATAATGTGCATTGACGTGTAACGGGTACCATCTCGGAATTAGAAATCGGGGAAACGAGTTCGAATTCACGTCGAGTCCATTACATTCACTGACTCTATTCCCTCCAACTATAGGATAAATACCAGAAACAACTGGATCCGATAGCCTATGGTCTACAGCAGAAAGAATTGGCAAATTATTGGAAGAGAATCTTCAAAGGCTCTCTTCCAAGATGCCATGAGCCAAACATGACTATGGTTGAATATTAAACGTAACCCACTTCGGTCGAAATGATAGCTTCAATACGCGACCGGAAACACACACGTATCTCATGGTCTGCATTGACTTTTATCATTACGTGGGTAATGTGTGATTTTGCACTCAACAATTCTTCACGCATAATACTTATTGGAATTTTGGTCTGCAATTTAAATGACGACATGTTTAGTATGATATGACAAAACATCTTGGCCACCATCCAATATTGATTCACAACACCTTTGTGAGCAGATATTTGCTGGAACGCCCTTTCATTTCATTCGATATCTCATACTGTCGGCTCGGGATTCAGAATACATCGACTGCAACTCTGCAGAATGATAAAACCTCCTCCCTCAATGAGCTTACCTATTTTCCGTGGGTGAATAACCGTAATGTCTGAGGACATCATCCCGGTGGTTGAGGACTTCATGAGTTATTTACTTCTGATTCACAAACATACAACTTTGGTATTTATCTGAACTTGACGGGCGGTCTTTGTGGCCCGATCCAATCAATCGGCTGGTCATGAGAACCCCTAGCCCCTATAACTATATCGAAGTATGGAGTACCTTATAACTAAGTAGAATACTCCCAATATATACGACGAATATATACCATCTCTAACCAATGTATAGGCATTAGATGTTGATGACTGAATGTCAATTGGCTTGAAGAGATCTCAAATTAGAAATTTCTGTGAAAATATCAGTTTTTACAATTATTTGGGAAGTGGAACAAATGGTTTAGCAGATGCACAGTCTCTCTCGAATCCGAGTATACTGGTTTATTCAAACATTGCAGGTCAAGGTGATATCTAGTATCAATTCATCAATCTGTTTCCCAACAAATAATTACTGCATTTACTAAATTTTTATAACAACATATGGACAAGTGGCAACATCTCAGATATGTGAAGACAGTCATTCATCTTCCCTATTCCAAAACCTGGACCGGATGGCACAGGCCTTGAAATATACAGACCGTTAGAACTAACGTGCTGCCTATGTACAGCTAAGCAGATAATGGCCAACAACACTTTGAATTGGTACCTAGAAACTAATGAGTTAATCAGTGACTAACGATGGGCTTTTAGGAAAATTAATATGTATCACTTAGTACGCATCAAAACCTTTGTAGGGGAAGCCATTATAAAGTAAGAAAGTCCCACGTCATATTTTGTGACTTAGAAAGCCGTATGATACAGCTTAGGTATCTGATATCTTGAAAGATCTCTAAGAACCGAGCCTAAAAAAGGCTATTTCAATTCATAGGGAATTTCCTAAAGGAATGGAGGTTTCAAGTCCGCATAGGAAGTACGTTATTGGAATTGCAAGATCAAGAATAAGGCGTTCCGCGACAAACCATTATTTCGTTGACGCTAATATGTGCAAAAAATAACTGGCAAAGCTCAGGAGTGTGAAGCTGTCGGTATGCCTATGATTTTCTAATTTTGTACAGATCTCGACATATGAATACCACTGAAAGTCAATACCAACAATGTTTCAATACAATTACGCAAATAGGCCACTGAAAATTGGTTTACGTTTTCCAAACCGAACACCAGATTCCTACATTTCGGCAAATTTAAGAAAATTGCACAATGATACATGATTAAAATTAGACGGAGCAGAAATCCCAGTAGTAGAACACAAGTTACTCGGGATTATCCTTGATAAAAAATAAAAAAAAATGTCATAAATTGAGATTGATATACCGTGAAGTAAACCAGACCAAAACATCTATCCAGGTATGACACCCTCTGGTGGTCGCAGCGCCTATATGTGACGTCCTCTGGTCGCGACTCCAATATGAGACACTGCGCTGTCGGCCCGTGGTCAACTCCCAGTTGCGGTGCGAAACTGTAAGATTTCTTCCACCAGTGTCTTGGGCCGATCTGGTCGTTCCCGGTTCGATACCAGCTTTGTTGTTCCCAGCTCACTCCCAATATCTGGTTACCGAAGTAACTACTTTGATCTCAAGTCTAACCAACCCACGTTGTGACTTTGATCCTAGGTAGATGAAATCAATCAGGCATCGGGCTGTAGTGCAAGCTGTATCCGGGGTGAATATCGCACAAGCGTAAGTAAAAGAAGTAAAAACTCAAGAGGTTCAAATATGTTGAGAAATAACAAATTATCTTTATCCGTCTGTTATATACAGGAGTGTGTTTTTCCCCCAGCCCGTTTCTATGGATTGGTGACACTTTTGCGTTACTTAAGCGAGTTTTTGGTATCTTAAGCC
The DNA here is from genome assembly GCA_963932145.1 of Acanthosepion lycidas. Classification (NCBI taxonomy): domain Eukaryota; kingdom Metazoa; phylum Mollusca; class Cephalopoda; order Sepiida; family Sepiidae; genus Acanthosepion; species Acanthosepion lycidas. The sequence continues at coordinate 41,755,258 of OZ010571.1, read as the reverse complement.
GTTCGTCAATATAACTTGCTTTTGGTAGGAATGCGAAGTCGAAAGGACGTGGAATCACTCGGTCAGCTGCTGCGAGGCAATACTCTGACTCTGTCCGGAACTGAACTCCAACTCCAACTGAAACTGCCTTGAGACGTTCGTTTATATGGTTATCGACCAAAACCCAGTGTGGGGCCTGACGTGGTTTGGGTCTGTTGATAATTCTCGATTCCCAAAAAGAATTCTCTTTGTCCTTAGGCAAAAAAAAAAATTAATGACTTCCCATTTTTGGAAGATTAATCACTTTCCATTTCGTTTTATTTCCCTCGTTCGTGAGGGAAGGTCGGAGGAGAGTTATCCTCCTAGACTCTTCCACTCTCACATTGGTATCTCATACTAATCCCCTCAGTGGGTGTTAACAATTTCTCCGCCTTTCTCATACATTCACTTCCGCTTATCATCCATGCTACCACTGGACCAATGAACTCTCGGCAATGTGGGTGAGGCTAGACTGGCTCTCTTAAAATTATTATCCAGAATATTGTTTACAAAATCTTTTTTTTCTTCCTTTTTTCCATCGGCCAAAACATTTTCTTTTACAAAAACCAGATTTCCAAATATTTCTTATCACATCTTTCTTTTGGGTCACCCCAAATTCACTTAGTCAGGTCTCTCTACCGACACCTCAATCACTGTCAAAACCCTACATCTGGCTTCTCCGCTAAGTCAACTTTTAATTGGGGGTCCGTGTTTACCTGAGAACCAATTTTTTTATTTTTCTCATGCCTTAAAATCCTCTTATCACCAGAGGCCCATTTTCGACGACGCTGTGTCTGACGTCAATAGTTTGAAAAAGTAATAATAATAATTTCCTCCACGATTTTCTTCCTCATGCCAAAATTCTAACACATACCAGATGATTTCCATTCGGTGGACACAGGAATCAGAAATAAAAGATATAACTGAAAGATAATTAATATCGATTCTCTCTGTCTGTATCGCGGTCGTCTCGCCGATTTTTTTTTATGACCACCATGTGTCGGTCGGCTTTGTTTTTTCTTTCTGAGGTCTGTTTCCCTTGGCGCGTCATTCCCATACCATGAAATTAATCAGTTTTGACAGAATCTCATATCTCGCTTTTGCTTACGGATTTTCTGTTTCGTGCAAAAAGTATCTTTCTTCGTAAATAAAATAAAATCGTTTTTTTAACGTCGCTCAATCTATAATTCGATATAGCTCTTTCTCGCATTAAGTCTTTCCTGTTTTTAATTTCTATAGTTAATTAGGTAGCCAATTACCATAGTTAAATTGGGTCACACAGGACTTCACATCCGTTTCCAGAACACCAGTTTAATCTCCGACATTCACCGTAATAACCTCGCGAATTAAGCAGGTTGGCGTAATGTGTCCATCATTACTCGATACAATTGAAAAGCATGAACCTTGGTCTGCATAATATAGGGGAGATCAGAAAGATCCTGATATATCTATCTGTCATTTCGCAGAGTAACTTTTTGAACTTGATTGAAATTTTCTTCATAAAAAAGTAAAAAAAAATAGATGCAGTGCCTGATTCATCTGCATGTTTCAACATTTCCGTAAAAGTTTTGCACAGTGAAAACGTTTCTCTTTTGTTTACAGGCATGGACTAGCCTTTCTTCGTCACGTATGACTTGTATCCAATGCGTCTATCAACCGCATTGCGGATTGTGTCGTGAAATACTTGGAAGTCTCTGTCAACGTCCCTTATAGAAGTTAAGTATTTACATCGTTAATGTACTGCACACGATATATGAATTTTGTTATCCTATTACAATCCAAATATTGTGAATAGTTTTTACACTTCGCTACACGTGATGCATACTCGTTGGAGGTTTCAAAATTTTTACGAATTTTGTGCTCAAAAAACATGGCAACTTTCAAATTAAATGCAATATCGTAGTACTTTGCATGCATCCTGGAATTAGGGCATATAGTACCGCTTCTGGCGATAGCTGATTGTTCACGTTAATAATCTAAAAAAGAAATTAAAGAACATCACATAATATGGAGAGCAAAATCACTTGTCATCAAATACATCAAAAACTGTATATTTGAATAGGTATCTTGCTAACATTATAGCCCTTTAACTAAATAGGGGATGAGTATAAATAAATTTCAAAGAATCTATATTAGTCTTTTCCTTATTAATAATCTATCTCAAGGTTATTCATATATATATATACACGCCGATATGAATGCCATGAAAAGACAAAATTTATTTTTATTACTAGTCATGATATTAAGAGCTAAAAAGTAAAACTGAAAAATGGGCTATCTAACTGATTTCGAACCTCGATCATCACAGCTAAATCGCAATCTTAAGTACTCTCCTTCAGATATTCTGACCAATAAGTATGTGTCTTCCATCGCATCTAATAAATAACCATAATTGCGCTACTAGTTTCAGTGTGGACTCATTTGAAAGTGTTGGAGGTCATTTATATTTTGTCGTTGAAGCCCTCTCTGCTTAAATAGAAGGACTTTGTACTGGCCTCACACTAATTTCCATCTAGGTAGTATATTTTTTTATTTCCCGCTCAATACATATTGTCCATCTCTTTTTAGTGATTATACTATTTAATTTATTAACCTCGATTTAGCTCTGTTGAACGACGTTCGAAATCGGTTAGCTAATCTGATTTTTCAGTTTTACTTTTTATCTCTTGTCATCATGAGTGGAAATAAATATAAATTTTGTCTTTTCATGGCGGTCATAAAATTTTGTACAAAAAAAACATATACTTAAATACGCGGACACACACACATATATATGCGTATACATATATATATATATATATATATATATATATATATATATATATATATATATAAATATATATATATATATATATATATGTGTGTGTGTGTGTATATATATATATATATATATAATTTTACAAGTAGGGATAAATAAGCCTACTTTGTGAGTTTTCAACCAGCAATACCCACCCTTTAGAACATCCTTAATGTGGATTCGCATCTGAAAGTTTTACTGCTTAGTATGAGTGGTGTCTTTAGAATAGGTAAAATGCATTTGCTAGGATGCTAAAAATTAATATTTTAAAATGCATTGATACTTATTGCCTACTTACAAATATTTTGGCTCAGGCTCATCTAATCAAACGCCCACTTGTATATTCTGCCACATGTGCCAGTAATTCACTACTTATCATTAGATATTTTTTAGAAAGAGACACTTTCACGAAATTCTCACGTATATTGCCACTTAACATTGTGATTATTTATGAAGAAATAGAGAAAGAAATATGCATGTATTGCAATAGAAATGACTGAATAATTATTTTTCTGTAAGTATTCAATCATCTCATTTGCGTTCGGACAGAGTTTTATTGATACCTTAATGCATTGAATTAAAATGCGAAAACAAACTGAATTAAACGTAATTTATTGATATTTGAAACATGTGTAAAATGTTAGCAGAAACAAAGATATATTTTCTAAGTAAAAAAACATAAATATATACAATTCCTTATCTTAAATTATATACAGACTATTTACTTGATGTCAATGATTGATTAACGATATATGTAGAAAACTACCTTTTACAAGACAGTGTTTTAGAAATAAAATTAATATTAAGCTAAAACATGTTGCTAACATTTTCAGAACATATTTATATAAAACTATAGCGAGTGAAATTCATTACATAATATCTAGCTTGAATGCTAATATTGATAATAATATATTTGTGGGAATAACATCTGTCTAACCAGATATTTGTTAAATTATTTATAAACCGTTTTGTCCATAAAAGTAAAATAATTTATATTTATTCATCAAGTTTTTAGACATTCCTAAATTGTGCGTCTACAACACTAGCCACATACATTAATTTACCTTTGTACAAATACTATGATATAAGGTGTAAACATTACTCTACAATAATATTGCCTTCTCTTTTAGATTAATTATTTCCAAGAACCCACACTCAGTTTTAATATACGTCTTCGCCAAAATGACAAATTTCATTTGACGATATTTAATTAAAACAGATGTCTTTCCTATCTTTAGACAAGGTTTTAATGGTTTTCGATATATTGAAATTGTCTGTATTCACAACACCATAATCATCTATTATTTTCTTCTCACTACGTACAACTCACTTGCATCTTAGTCACAGAACTCCTTGCGTGATACCCTTAAAGATATATCTTTCATAGTACCTATATTGGCAATATATTCAATTATTTAAAATTTAGTGATTGCTGTTCAAATTTTGCGCAGTTTCAAAATTATATTAATTAATTTTGCAATACATTATTTCTCTTATATTTTATAATTTTAAAAATGGCTTGCAAAATTTATATAACTGAAATGAATATATATATATATATATATATATATATATATATATATATATATATATATATATATATATATATATAGTTATAATTATAGTTATAGTTAAATTCCCATATCAATTCTGTGGACAAGACATATTGGTATAAAATGACATTTGCAAAAAAATCTTAGATTTTGCTGACGCGTTTCGTCTTCCGACTTTTTCAATGCAAAAATGAAATCGAAATGTTTTTGTTGTTATAGTTACACTAAAAAACCCAAATTTAAAAAGATAGACGCTTCTGTCTAAGCCTTTTTTTCTGGTTAATGCAAATTACCTTTATAGTAATGGATATTTTTGTCCATGTCGACAATATAGCTAAATTCCCAGATCAATTTGGATTTTTTAATATAACTATAACAACAAAAAAGTTTCGATTACATTTTTGCCTTGAAAACATCGGGAGACAAAACGCGTCAGCAAAATCTAAGATTTTTCCAATTGTCATATACATGTATGTATATATAAATGCCACTAGTAGATTCATAGGAGAGTTACAGGGAGTGGAGATGAAAGAAAAGTCTGAGAAATAGATAGGATTGAGGAAATGACAAATGATGAAAGGGATTCAAGAAGATAGACGATGCCGATTGACGTTTCATTTACATTTTCGAATATTGTTGTTATCATAGAAGCAAGCACACGGAAGGGAATTCCTCGGGTGGATGTGGGAGAAAAGAATCCGTTGGAGTAGAAGTGGCAGCTGCATTTAATTGTTTCAACGGTAAACATGTGGGTCATATATGCCAATCTAGTAGGAAGCTTAAATCCATGTAGTCGGGGCACCAGAGAAAAATCTCCTCAGATTAGTTGCCATGTGAATATTTGTAGATAAGACAGAGTGAAGGCCCGCCATTTCGGTGGAAACTTGACTGAACTCAAGATACCAAGTCAGATTCGATTACATTCAGATTATTCTTTGGATTGTGTAAACAATGTCGAAATTAATAGCAAGAGCACCAGACCAGATATGATAGCAGTATTCATTACACGTAAATATGAGTGATGTTTTTGGAAGGCATTCAAACATTGACTGGAGTTCCTTTCGAAGAGCAGCCGCCCGGTTAACTTTGTCCGCTTTAATGGTTTTGGTATTGAGATAAAAGCATATAGTAATGTCATCTGCTTGCCTACCTACTTGGGAACTGATGACATCAGGACAATCATTGATGAAAATAAGAAACAGCGTAGAACCCAGGATAGAGCCTAGGGAGACATCCGTTTTCGTGTGAAAACATCTGGAAACAAGCGCGTTCAAAACGACGTTCAGTACAAGATATAATGAGAATGATTGGATTAAATCAAACAATCGTCCTCTAATGACGTAGACCTGGAACTTGCGTAGAAGACCACATATTATATAGCTTAGAGAGAAAAGTATCCAGTTCGAAGGCACAATTCTTAATGAATATCACATGGATACCATCAGGTTTACATATTTGTGGCTATCCAGGTTAGAGAAAATAGCTGAAACTATAGATGGGGTTATGTGTATATCATTCAACAAATACTGTAAGAAGTTAGGTAGGGATACTCCATATCAATCAAGGGTAGGTTTTAAAATGAATTTATGGCAGAAATATTCAGCGTTAACAATAGAAGATTTTAAAACCTCAAATTGATTGCAGAAAGGCGGGAAGAGAACTTACATTTATTTAATACACTTTTACAGAGCTGAGAGTAATCCAAAGAGTGCGGATTTTTAGATGCAATATCGTTCTTCATACACTCATCACAGACCTTGCTATTTTGAGGAATCCTTTATATTCATTACGAGTAGCAATGAATAGGCATCTGTTGTGAATGAAGCTGTCGCTCTGGTATAACGGAAAATAATGATTCCTTTTAAACAAGGGGAATAGTAATATTTCACAATTTTTTTAATTTGTTTTTCTGAGAAGGAATGAAATCATCTATACAGGATTTGACGACTTAAAACGAAAATTCAGTGGCCCAATTCTCAATATGAAGGATAAAAAAAATGTCACGAGGAGGCGGGGGTTCAGCTGGAAGAAACTCACGAAATGGTTCCCAGTCAGCCAGTTGTTAACGGAAAGTAGTCTTCTGAATAGGCGATTCCTGTTTAATAGAATGATCCTAAAGGAATATCTATAAATACAACTGACAAAGTGATATGAAACTCGAAAGGGTCGATGCGAGGTAAGAAATAAATCAATTTGCGAAGCTTGTTTCTCGGATTTTATAAAGAAACTTGTAGGGAGATTGAACAATTAAAAAAATGAATGTCTGGATAACGGCAACATCAGAAGCATAAGGATGTTTAAGCCACGTGTCGTGGTGCGCATTAAAATCATCGATGTTTGAAGATGAATGGAGAGAGAATGCCGCTTCTATACTGTCAGAAAATGCCGTCATGGGAGGAGTGGGAGCGATAATATGAAAAGAGATAGATAACAGAGTCTAATAATGAATGACGAAAAAGTTGTCTGCGGACTCGAGAGATAATGCCTTATCCATCGGGAGAGTATCCCTGGTGCATACGACAAGAGTATACATGTTAATGCTGGAATCTTCACGTCAAAGCAGACGATAGCCTGGCAGAAAGAAGTCATTGGTAGCAATGGTAGAATTTAAGCTAGTCTCGCAAAGTGCAAAAAACTCGGCGACCGTTCCATGAGAATAAATTCACTGGTGATGTATATATATATATATATATATATATATATATATATATATATATATATATATATATATATAATGTGTGTGTGTAAAATATTGCATGCAACAGATAGTTAACATGGAATCTGTCTTTAATATATTGGCTTTCAAAACAAAACCAGATATAATGTTAATGTTTAGTGGAATTATTTAACTCATATGAGCCATGGGTTGTAGTTGCATCCTACAAGAAAGAAGCATAAACTGCAAAAGTGTAGCTATTGTCTTTTTTTTTCAAATTCCTATGTTTTTGGAAAAATCCCATTAGTTATTTTGGGACCGATTTAAATGAAAATACGTAATATTGAGTAGTCATTATTCAATAATATATTTCAAAATATAATGTTGCATATTGATTTTATTGTATAGAAATTTACACACAGGAGATCACAATCTGTCGTGTTTGTTTATATTGCAAGTAGTCGTAGTCGAATGATTGGCAAAATTAATAGACTGATAGATTCGTAATTTTAACCTAAATAACGTGAAGAATGCCTTTGCAACTATGGCACTAATGAAAAATCCAATCACAAAATTCTAATTATGTAGAAATAATTGAAAAACGTTCACAATCTCATCCTATTTATTATTGTTTAAAAGGCAAATGTGCAGTTTTAACGAGTCATCATGTTTATCATAATCATGAACTGTCACGTGCCTTGACGCGGAGGTAGAAACTCGGTGTAGCTGAAAGTCTGACAGGTTCTCTCCACATTTTTAGTTTGAACACCGGAGTGGTATTCGTTTATGTTCAGAAATGTTGACCCATCTTTCTCCAGGTTAAACTACGACTGTTATACCCCAACCTGAAGGCACTTCTTGATCACAATCCGAAGAACTCCCGCCCTAAACTTTTGACCCCAACGTCAGAAACCCTCGCCCCAGACGTGCAGTGTCATCGTCACACTAGCTGCATACATAGCTATAGAATACAATCTACTCCAGTTGACCCTACAAGGATCGTCACGAAAACGTAAGTCGATAGCTGAATCAATCAACAGGAAAGGGATCCATTAAATGTTGGCTTTATCGACTTTGCCGTTATAAATATCGTCACATAAAAGGCAATAGGTTTAGGGTAGAAAGTAAATCACTCAGAATTAAACTATCTAATACGTATTATCTTAATCTTAATCTTCTAAGTGAAGTAGGTTTTTTTTTTCTTAGCAGTGCTTAATCGGGATTACAATCGTTCAACAGACAGTGATGATTATTCTTCGGTTACTTCTGAGAGATAAGCATATTAAAACATCGTTCTGCAAGTTTTACTCATTGATACGCATATGGTTTTATAAATAACAATATTGTAACTTTTTGACCTTAAAATACGCGCTCTACTAATGAGATTCATGGAGATTTTCAATGAGATATGGTGACACATTGTACGCGTATCATTAGGTATAGTCCGTGTGAAAATATTTTTGATAGATAAATGGGATATCTGTTCTCTATGCAGTAAAGCCAATCAGATACAAGCGAATACTGGATGTGGAAATATTTAGAAAACAGAAAAAAAAACAACGAAAACAAAATAAGTTATCAATAGGACATGAGATTGCGATTGAAATTGCAATTAATTATTTTAAGTTTAGCGTTAATTTAAAAGCATGGAACCGAAAATGTGTTCCACCAGCGAGAAGTACGGAAAAACAAACTGTTTCCATAGGACTTGCGGTTACTTCTAGTATTCTCTAATATAAATTGGTAAGACCTAGTCGCCAGTCTAGTACTGCGCATATATTCATAAAATCTAGGTACTATAGAAAAGTGATCATCCAAACATTCATTATGAAAATATTTTTGAAAAGGCACAGGGAAGCAAGTTTACGGCTGTGGGAAAGCCAAATAAATATTGCTATATTTTCCTTGGATTTTATCAAAAATCTCGATATATAACATAAGTGAACCGCACTATATGTCTCATCCATATTCTAAGCATTGACGTGTGGCAGAATTATAGATATGTAAGACAGAATCTGAAGATAAAAAATGTCCAGAACGACACAGCGAACCAAACAATGGATTCAAGATAGACTTTTCACTTCATGTTAGCCTGTGTAGGCACAAAAAGCTACTGACCTGGAGGTTAGCATCGGCTATGCTGATGCAAATTATAAAGGGTAGAAGGGGGTCTCACATAGTATTATTAGAAATCAGTTTAGGTTTAGAGTTGTTAAATTTAACAGATCATGCTCTGCACGAGTTAACAACGGAGTGAAGGTCATTTTTGACATCAGCCTCGATTTGACTTTAACGGACTGATCTGACTTAATATCGAGGCTGTATTAAATGGTTGTGTCATGAGCATATACATTAAGTTGAGAACTGTTACCATCGGGAAGATCGATAATGAAAAGTATAGATAAATTAGGACCAAGGATAGACGCTTGGCTGACATCTGCATTAGTACAACAAGATCCAGAAAAGTGATAATTTAGGATAAGTCTCATTTCGCTATTTGGTCAGAAAAGCATGATCAGTTCTAAAATTTACGCGGAGTCACCGTAAATTTCTGGTGAAAAAAATGCAAAGAACTAATTATAAGTTTCAGATTAATTTATAGTTATTGGCTATTGAACTCATTATGTTTACATTAGAAACAAATCGCCTTCCTATACTTTTGTTTAAGTCATAATAAGAATTGACAAAAGTATATGTTTAAAAGGTGCATACAAAGCACACAGTAAAATTTGTTGTTCACTATAGTTTTGACTCAACTGCTCAAAAAAAAAAAAAAAAAAAATTAACCGAAAATCTCTCTAGTTGAATAAATGAAACATGTTTGAACATATCTCTTTTTTTTCGTCACTTCCATCTTGACACCAGGAATGAAGGGACAATGATGTTAACGTACAGCAGAAATAAGCGATCAGCTGAGGCACGTATGATTCAAGATTGCTGGATAAATTTAGCAATGTGATTTGTATACGTAGTTTTATTCAATTATTAACTGATTATCGAAATTAATCATTATACCTTTGGTGAATGTTCTGTAGTCAGTCTACGATGGTGAGTGTTTAAGAAGACAAATCACCAGCAAAACAAATGAAATAATTCTAAAATCAACCATAAATGTGATTCAATTAAATACTGTTTGTAAATTATTTTTATTAGGTCAATAGCTCATTGTCAAGTATCACAGTATTTTCCTATCTTTCCATAATTTATGAAATACAGTATATAATCTAACCGGCCTCTTCATAGATCTTTGAATAATGCTGGATGTCGTTAAACTGAATTCTTTGGGGAAAGGACAGTGCTTCTGAACGATTTAAATTTTCACATTCCAAGTGACAAAACGAAATAAGAGACTGTCTCGTAAGCGATTTAGAATCCTCTATAGGGGAGACAGTAAAATATAAGCGGTGTCATCAGATGACTAATGGAGGGCATTCACTCTGGAAATGTGAAAAATACAAGTATGATAAGAACATTGGTTCAAAGAAAATCAATTTCCTAATATAACATTTTATATTAAATCCTAAAAGTTATGAAAATGCGTTTGAAAAAAATACCAGCAATTCCCAAAATATATGAACTCACAGAAACCAAAACACATACACAAACACACGGGCACATTATATATATCTATTATCTGGTATTATTCAACTGTTAACATTAAGATGATTTAACATCGTTCATATATATATGTATATGTATATATATATATATATATATATATATATATATATATATATAGAGAGAGAGAGAGAGAGATAGAGAGAGAGTGAGAGAGAGTGAGAGAGAGAGAGGGAGGGATAGGGATACATACATATACATATATATATATATATATATATATATATATATATATATATATATATATATATATATATATATATATGTGTGTGTGTGTGTGTGTGTGTGTACTCACACACATACACATTAGGTTTCCATGCAATAATTCAATATATATATATATATATATATATATATATATATATATATATATATATATATGTAGATAGAATATATATGAAATTACTGGCAAAAGTACACTCATGAACACAATATAAAAAAAAATGGAAGATATGAGAATGTAAATGTTTCATTACCTTTCAAGCAAAGGAACATTTTTCAGCCAATCGAAGATGGCCCCAGATAACAACAACTACGATACACAAAATGCAATGCTCAAATGATTTAATATTGGAAGGAAAAATGAATTAATTCCTTTAAATATTATGTGGAAGCAACCATTCTACGCATGATGAATGACACAAGACCAACTTTTTGCTCTTTAAAATTTATACATTTGTCACGTGAAAACAAACATAAACCCTCCTATTCAAACAAACAGACATAAACAAACAGTCAAAAACTCAAACAGCATATATATATATATATATATATATATATATATATATATATATATTGATATTGATATTGATATTTACATATATACACGAGCAAACACACGGACACACATCCACACAGACACACACATCCACATCCAGACACACACACAGACACAAACACATACATACATACATATATATATATATATATTTGTCGAATCAGTCGAGTTTCGATCTCGGCTGGAAGCAATTGGTTGTCTAGCCGCACTGATCAGCTGTGATACAGCGAAGCAGTCTCTCTGTGGATGACAACATTTTACCCAATCAGTTTTGGCAGGCTGTCTCTTAACGTGACGTTAATTTTATACAATTGTTCTCCAATACTTCCTGATTTTTTTTAAATTCTTTATTTACATATATAACAGATATTCATTAATTGTTTATTATTTTTTCTTGTGAAATATATTTGCGATTGTTGCCACTTTAAGCTACCTGTGCCAAAACGCAATTGCAGCGAGAAAATAAACTATTGATGTGAAATTTCGAGGCAAAGACAAAGAACACATGGCGCAAATCTTGTTCAGCCTCAAAGACAAACTACAGTAAGGGTTAACTTCTCTTGTGAAAGATGATGCTCTGTTTGAAAAGGTTGAACAACAACAAAGAAAAATGACACGTACATTGTCGACAGAACTTGGTTCTTCATAAAGAACTATCAATCGACAGCTCCATAAGCTCGGCGTCGTGAACAGACACTGTAGAGATGTTCCTCGTGAACTGACCAATGAACAAGCTCAACGAAGTGTGAAAAGTGGAAAACAACTGGCAACTCCTCAAGATACTCGTTTTTGACGTCGAGTTATAACTGGGTGTTAAAAAAATCAGTCTATGTTCGTAATCCTAATAAGAGAAATCAGTAACTACATTCCAGCCAGACTTTGTTGTTAAACAAACGGGGCTTGAATGGAATGGTTTTGGTTTTTGTTGAGTTTCTGACATTGTCCCAAATGTTCATACTAGTATTACTGAACTGATATCGGTTGGAGAAATGATAAACTAAGACTAGTTTTGTGTTTGATCCCGCACAACCTCGGGCTGCATAAAAAAAACAAAAAAACAAATTGACCAATATTTTGACCAGTGATCTGTGTGTACGTGCACAGATACCCCACATTAAACAATGGAATTTGCCTTAGCATCCCGTCTCTGTGTGAAGGCTTGGTTAAATACCCATGCTTTGTATGCTGATCTTTATTTGAAACAAATGAAGAAAGTTTATATTTTGAAAGACGGCTACCCTGCATTGGTCAATTTCAGTTGCTCACTCCTAGAACACGACACTAAACCAACACACAATGCGAAAGTCGCCAAGTACAAATTTGAGAAACTTGAGGAGCTGTGTGCATTTCAGATTATGCATTATCAGAATGTGTGATTTTCGGATATATGGTATATTTGGGCAGCCTCAAGTTCATTAATATGGGTGTGGTTTAAAATGACCTTCATGAGTACTTTTATCTGTAAATTAGCCAAATTCAGCTTGTATATAAAAAAGATGTCAACAGTCAATCAAATATGATGGAACATATTTTGATTGAATATCATATATATATATATATATATATATATATATATATATGCACACACAGATTCTATAGGTTGTTCCGAAAGTCTTGTCATCCATACAAAATATAATTTTCTATTTCAGATATCTTACAGCTTCGAAGAGAATTAGATCGGATAAGACTTTCGGACCATCCCGTATAACTGCTTAAAATATGGTGGCGTTTAGTCTGTTTAACGGATGTTGTCAATAGGAGCACCTATACACTCATGCCAAATGTTTCTCCATCACCTGTCATATAACATACATAATTGTCTGGTACTTTTGCCGGTGAATTCGAAAATATTAAGCTCAATCGCTAGAGGGTATGGGGCTCCCAAAAGCAGTCTGGGTGTATTGCCTAAAGCCTCCCAAATAGATTAATAGCTGATGTTGGGTTGAAAAACTTTACAACAGTATTTCTTTTAACCCCACTTTAAACTGACCTTGTGTCACCTTCGTTTGGGATGTGAGCTAGCCGAATGATATTCCTGTTACACAACATTCAGTTTATTCCATTTTCAGAGCAATGATGTAGGTACTACCGCTGGGTTTGAGTGCTAGGTGATGGTCGCCTTGATTTTAACTGCACGAAAGATAAAAATGTGATTGCGGACGTTTAAATATTTTTTTTTATCCCAGTCTGTAATATGACATGCAAGAAAGGCACATTTTTCTGAGGCAAATGTGATGACACATACGTTTAGAAAAAATACTATTTATTATGTAAAATGCAATCATGTAACGTGCTATTTGATTTTTAATTCTCAGTTCTTTTCTTTTCTTTGATGTTGTATAACATTTAATCTAATTGTGTGCTTTTTAAATTATTTGTAATTCCTCACTAGATAATCATAAAAAATACACCAATCCCCATTCTGCAACGAATCGTAGAAAATAAGAGCTTTTAATTCTGTATTTTCGGACTATTAGGTTAGTGCAAAAATAATGAAGTGATAATGTCGTTATTGACGTATTTTTTACTGTTAAAAAACGACATTATTACGTCATTATTCGTGCACCAACATAATAAAAGTAAGATAAGTTGTTTTTCTCCATTTGTTAATGAAGCATATAATCTTCAATGCGCCGCATAACTTCTTCGTTCTCTCCTTGCTCATCATACATTCAGCAGTTTTATTGTTAAGTATCTGTCTATATTTCTGAGATGAGGATTTTAATTATTTATATTATTTACATTGTTCGGACTGCTGTCCTCTTTTTTTGTTCCAATATTCAAACGGTTTAGGCCGTTGTACTCTCCGGCCTTCTTCAAGTGATTGGAATTTCAAACTGAACACTAAAAATCGTTCACCAGTGTAATTCTTCTTGTTCCACGTGCCATGTCGCTTCCGAATGTCTCAGTTATCTCCCTTTAACTCAACTATTTAAGTTTTTGTTCACACGGCAGTAGCTAGATACTGAACTCACAACTCTTTGTGTCAAGGCACTGGATACAACCATCGCTTTTGTCCACTGGTCTCTGTGTTAAGAAACTAGAAAAACCTACTCCGGTGGATTAAAAAAAGTGGGGGATGTTCAGCACGAATTTCCAAACACCTGATGAAGAGTAGAGTGTATAACTTTCGAAACATCTTGAATATGACAATAAAGATGAGGATAAGAGTCCGAACAAAATAAATTATGTAAATATATCCCCAAGATAATGATAAAGACACTAAGCCGATATCAGTTTATTAAAACATCTGTCGTTTACGAAAAATATAATATATCGTTTATCATTTCAAATCTCTGACACAACCAAGATTTCGTTTCCTTAATAGTGACAGTTTCATTATTGTTATTAAGTACAGTATGACAAAATATCAAAGACCGGGAAGCGAAATGAGAAAATCATTTACGTTCCATAAGATGCTGTTTATCTGACCTATGATATCCAAGAGTGAAACTTATTAATCAAATATGTCAATAGTTTTAGTCACTTCAATGATTAAACATAGAGTTCGAAAGATTTCTAAGAGGATGTAAAGAAAAGATAAAAACAAATTGCTGAAGGCTGCATTTGAATCTGATATATTTTGGCAAAATTTCTGCTGTTCTTGTCACTTTCATCTGTTCGCTCATTCTTCCGCATATATTCACACACTCTACATTAAAAACGAACTTATTTGGGCGTCATTTGAAATCTAGTTGATTAAGCTCTTAATGTTCAAATGTTGATATGATATTTGGCGGTGCAACGTTCTTCACGTAATGTGGATATGTAGCATTGTAAACGAAGAAATTGGTCATTTATCATCATAAATATAGACAAGGATTGAGACAGAATTGCACTAATATTAAAACGTGTTTAATATCAGTAGATTAATGTATCAATGGTGGTTCATGTTGTTATGGAAATGACTGTAAAAACGGGTCCCTACTCAAATTTACAGACAAATCTTACAGATGCATGCTTCGCTTTTTTTCTAGGTAATAGAATAGACCAGTTGTTGGTCTTCTAGTTTATATTGTTTTTTTATCCTTCCTTCGAAAACTTTAGTCATTTATCTGTATCCATTTTACGTGTTAATACCGTTCTCAATTTGTGAAAATTTTGAGTAACGCTGTGTTGCTTAGTTTTTTTGAATATACATCGTTTACTTAGTATTATTTTCCCCTTTTCTTTTTCATTCTTTCTGATTTTTATTGAAATCCTTGACATCTCTGTGTGTTGGGCATTTCTGCCTATTACACTTAACTATAACCAATTACTCTACAATCCAGAGACTGGCCTGAATTCAGAGTTAAGATAAACATATTTCTGCTTCTTTTAAATAGAAATATAATGATATAAGAAATGCAGATGCCACTGTGTTTAGAGTAGACACAGAATGAAAATACAATAATTGTTAGACAAAGTAGTAAAGGGAGGCGAAAATTTAGGACTAACCCTCAGCTGCCAGAAACTTACCATACCTTTGTCAGGCAAATAAAATAAAAGAAACATGATACCAACGTTGAATTATGGATGTCAGATTGTAATAAGTATGGTATTTTAAATGTTTTGGAAGTGTTTTAACAGGTGATGGAAAATTTTACGTTGAGGTTCTAACGCGCAATTGAATAGAAAATTATGGATTTCAAAATCTAAAATTGCTAAGAAACAGGAACATTTACTTAGAAACAATGAAAGGACTGGTAAAATAATATATAATATTAATCTCTGTATGACAGTGAATACTGGATAAGTAGCTCACAGATAAACAGAACATTGGCGGTAAAAGTTTAGTTCTTCAGAAAAGTGCTGAGAATTCAATGGACGTAGCGCTTAGGCGACGTTAAAATAGAAATAAAAAAGGAAAATTATACGCAATTTCAGAAATAACTAACTTAAATTTCCTGGATTGTAGAACTGGGCATCCACAGGAAATATCAATGGATAAAACGGTGACTTCATCGGGCGACCGACCAGACGATCTTTCTCAAAAAGAAAAAAAATAACATGAGATACATGACATAGGATTTTAGGTAGGGCCATGAAACCAACATGGTACGGGACATGGTACACAGAATATGTGTTTGTAGTTTTATCTATTGAATGACACAAAACGTAGATTATGAAGAAAGAAAAATTTTTTTTTCTAACTGCCAAATTTTTTTTCTGTCGTGTCCCTTCATGACTTTGCTATCGTGTTTTGCCGCTTCTTCTTATTCTTTTTATCACTAAGCAGTGTTTTCCACTCAGTATTGCTTGCAGCTCCGGTTCTGCTATGCATTTTCACAAACACCTTAGGTAGATTACTCGATGTATCCTTTTGTACATTTTTTCTACAATATGACTTGTGAATATAAAATTCGGCAAAATATTTTTCTGATTATCAGTCGAAGAAATAGGACGTATTCCATTTTGATTCTAAGAATAAAAGTCATTCTTGTTCCTCATCTTAATAGATGTTTGTTGCTTGTTCCGTCCAGGTTTTTCTCAGAACTCTTCGGAAGAACCATACCACACTTGCCTTAAATGTTCTTTTTACACTTGAGAACATCATTCAGCTTTCTCTACCACATAATATGATTGATATTGCGGAGAAGTTCACGATCTTTTCATTTGTCTTATCAACATTCTCCTGTTTCCTAATATGTTTATTTTTATTTTTGAAAGTTAATATGTATGATTGCAACGCATTTTCGGATTTCTTCTTCATCTTATTCCGTTATCAATTATAATAGTTATTTAAAGAAAAAATGAATAAATAAATGATATATAAGATTTAGTGAATATTTCTGAAGAAAGTATTTTTTCTAGTTTCAAAATTTAATTATATTTTGCAAATATTTTTCAATGGTGGAATAAAATATATTTGATACATACAATAACAGAAAATAGTGTCCTGAAAAGAAATGGTTTATATGCAATAATACATATTTATTTTCTAAATAAATAAGAAAAAACAGTTTGTGTCATTAAGCTATGGATTTCCTGATGTACAGAATTCATCGCAAATTAATAAACTGTAAAGATAGAAAATTGAATTTAATATATACATACATGCTTGTATATATATATATATATATATATATATATATATATATATATATATATATATATATGAGAGAGAGAGAGAATTAGATGATAGCATACTGATCAAATATAAAGCGTTTTTTTTTTTAAATTAATATGCATCACTTTTATTTAAGCTTCATCTGAATGTTAAATATCCTATTTGTTCATTCTGTCGGATTCGAACTCTCAACGCAGAGACGCGTAAGTAATGTGTAGGAAAGAGTTATTCCAGAAGGATTTCGTGGGATGTTTTTCTTTTTTAATTTCTGCACGATAAAACCACGATTTTACGTCCATAATAGCAACATTTATACATAAACTGACGGCGTAGCGATGGGGTTCAGCCCTTTTACAGACTCAATTCAATTTCTGTATGTGTCATGTGAAAATCAACGCCATGTTCATGAGCAAGCTGATTAGTAGGAATTTCAAAAAAAATGATTGAAAGAAGCCCATGAGAATAAATCTGACCTAACCTTTCCTTACGATCACAAAATTAAAAAAAAGATCACTTTCTTTGATGTATTAGTCAAAACAAATTGGCATAATTTTAAAATTTCTCGTTACATATAAGCCACAAACAGAATCTCGGGATTACTTAAGTAGAAAATTAAATGTCTTCACAGATATTAAAAGGATGATATAAACAAAAATTATACACGAGCCAAAGTAATTTCTTCTTCTGATATATTGATCTATAATGAAATCAGTAACATTAAACAAACCCTAATAATAATTTCCTAAACACGTCATCAGCGAATAAATGCAATGAGCCTTAACAAAATATAGAAAAAAAAATGTCCCTGAATACTTCATGATACAAACAAAAATAAATAACACAATTAGCTTATACGATCGTAAACAAATGCACCCTAATTTTAAACTTAGTGATAAAATAATTAAAAACATTATTCACCGGTATATATCACTCACTGATCCTAAACTACAGGGGATTATTTTCCATCCTACAAAATATTTAATATCTAAAACGCCGCAAAAATAACTGAATGTATTTTTCAAGGTTTTTAGAGATGTTTAGCCATCTTCATACAAAGAATCACTGAAAAAAATGTTATTCAGTGAGAAAAGAACAGATTAAAATCTTTTTGCATTAGCCCGTTATATCTTCCCACCTCAGCAAGTTTGAGAGGAAAAAGATCATTCAGGCCTTCAGTAATGGTAAGAGCTTTCATACACTGGCTTTCATTTTCAAAAACAGTCAAGAAAACTGTGAATACGTTTAAAAAGAGGAAACAGTAGAGAAAAAATCCGGATCAAAAGGTCGCAACAACAACCGGGACCGTCATTTAAAATTAGACATAAATATTTACATATTGTTCATAGTATAGCCCAATAATGCTATAAAAAAGCTCGGAAAATTCCAGTAAGAGGACTTTAATCATTTCTATGATACAACTGTTCAAACTTAATGTAATAGTTGGTCAATTATGTTGTTACACGTTTTGAACACACACAAACACACACACAGACAGATTTCATATTTCAATATAATGATTGTACTTCCTCAGGCGATTGTAGATTACTTGAGATAACAATAATAATAATAATAATAATAATAATAATAATAATAATAATAATAATAATAATGTAGCATTCTTTATTTCCGTTTAAAAAAAATATATATATGTGGTCATTAGATAAAAAATGACTGAACATACTGTAAGATGCAACGTTAAAAACCAAGGTAGCGGATTCAACTGACCACCTGATGTTAAAAGTTAAAAGCTCTAGAGATGTTAATTTTAGTTTTTTTTTTTTTTTTTTTTTTTTTT
>OZ010571.1:41725994-41733494 GCA_963932145.1 Acanthosepion lycidas | reverse complement strand
GAATAAAGTAATATTTATTAATAACACATATACAGTCGTATACATACATACACACACACACACACACACACATATATATTACTTTTAGCATGTCCCACGTGAAACTCAAGATAGAGGCTGACTAAATTACATTGTTCTAAGGAGAGGAGAATGGGGAAGTAAGAAATGTGTATTATGAAGAACTTTAAAAGAGATACCGATGACTCTGAACAGGAAAAGACCAATATTGCAGAACCCAAGAACTCAAAAAACGACATTATTTTTGCACCAACCTAATAGTTTGTCCGGCAAAGTAACACCACCGAGGAAGAAGTTGTATCAGTGGAATTTACTTATTATCAAAAGAACAGAGTAGGTACCGTAGTGATTTGCCATTCTGAGCATAACGTATCTGACCTTCGAATGCTGTACCTGGTGAAACTAAGTAACACGTCTGGAGATCTGCCATTGAGACTATTAAAGATTGGTCTGTAGAACTGGTTTTGCAGGGTAGAGAATAATTCATCCCGCTCGAATCGGAAGAAAAAGTATCCCCTGAACAAGATTTAATTTCATATTTTTAAGAAAGTAGATAATAAGAATAATGAAGAATATAAAAGTAGTACCAATGAAAAATACTATTTAATATATATTTTAAATATAATTTTTAAAAATATACAATGAATAATTACGTATATGAATACTTATTCATAGTTAGAAATTTCTAATGGAAATCGGCACTTAAACGAACATAACATATAAGTAATTCTTTGAATATAACGGGATTTTGTCATCATTCATGCTATCATCATTTTTAATGATAATATCTCAGTTCCATGCATCTCATTATTATCAATATCCTCTAAATCATTATATTTATTATTTAAAACAACATCTATTTTACCTGAATATGATTAATAATCACATGTTTTATAATGACAATGACATAATGTAAGTGATGTGTGCCATTTTTATTTTTTTCCAATTAAACAAAATAGATCAATAGACAAAAATCTTCCCATTATATGCGATGTGCTTGTTAGAACATAGTTTGTTTTTCCTGCAGAGATGGTGGACATGAGAATTTGGGAAATTTTTTGAAGGTCCTTTCTTTGGAATATCTAAAGTAACAACAATACCAAGAACAGTTTATCCTTCAAGTGCCACATATTTTCAATACCCAAATCAAAATGTTTACATTCGTTTTAATTTATTATTATTATTATTATTATTATTATTATTATTATTATTTATTCCCGGTTTATACTTATATTTTCAAGGTCACAACAAGAGACCTAAGGTCAGAAATGGCAGAATGACATTTTCCACATAGCAGTTTCGAGGCAAAAAAACAAAAAAACAAAACAAAAATAAAACCCATAAGATCACATGAATTTTCCATAGATAAAGCACTTCATAAGGTGTGAACTGTACTTGTGAGTGTATTTTTTGTATTTCTTTAAGGCTTGAGATAACAGGATTACCTTCAGTGATTATATCGGAAGATTTTCTAATCGATCCGAACGCTCCAAATACATCTGGAATTGTTGATGTCCTCATGTTTCACATTTTTGACATTTCGATTTAAAGGTCCCTGTTTTTTAATCATTTTTTTGAAAATCTTCAAAGAAATATTCTGCATGGACTGCCATCTCAGAAAGAAATCATATTCTGTTTTTGGGTCTTTGATCACGATGTCTGGGCGATTAGATTTTATTGTTCTGTCTGTACGTGTTGCAAAGTATTTGTATAACATTTGTACAGTTTTTATGTCTGGAACCGTGTCTGGGTGGGGTTCATACCATTTTTTGCTGTCTCCTTTCCGTAAAGGTTACAGATTTTCCAATGCAGATATTGGCCCACACCGTCATATTTGGTTTTATAATATATTCAATGAGTGCCAATATAGTTTAACCTGATACAAATGTTCGATTGTTTCTTGATATTTATCACATAATCTGCATTTTGGTCCAGCAAAATTTTTCATTATGTGCGCTGGGCATTTTCTGGTTACAAGCATTGGTTGTGTGCAGCAAGATTAAAACTTACAGTTTAAGATTTCAACACTGCACTACGTAGCCAATGATGGGGCGGGGTTTGTCTACATAAGCTTGTTTGTTACGGACAAAATATTGATTGGGAAGAGGTTTAGCTTGCCATCGTTTCTGAATCTAAACCATTGCATTTACTTTCCTATATGTTTAGGAACTTTGCCGCAGCAGTATTTGCAATTTGTTTTACGTGTAATTCTTCACTAACTTCCATTTTCAACATCTTGTCTTCCTTTATTACAGAATGAAGTTTCTTATCTCTTTCATGTTCTTTGATCATCTTGCAGTTTTCTGTAGTTTCTAGATATCTTTGAAGGCCGATTACCGTATTTTTGTAAGACAATTCTCGTTAAACAAAACCTCTGTCCCATCGGATCTGGCCACATATATACGATAAAATTCAGTCTTCGTATGATGCATGTGTTGACATATGAGATACTTTCTCGATTTTGCGCCCATTCGCTCAATATTCATCTATGGTTCAATAAGGATATTGAAACTGTATTGCACCACAGGTACAGCCAATCCCTTTATGCCTGATACCTAGGTTTACAGATTTCAACTCGGTATACAATACCATACCTACACGTCTGCAGTATTCATTTCTTAATTTTCCCTTCCTTTGGCTATGCAGTAATTCATCTCCTTCTCTAAATCCTAGGTACCTATAGGCTTCATTTTTTTCAAATTCCTTAATCTCTGTGACAAAACTTAAATTTATTGAGTGTTTTTCTGTAATTCTTCCTTTCTTGAATGTTACTTCTGTATATTTATCTAATCCAAAATCCATACCTGTCTAGTAACTGAAATATTTTCCTAATTAAGGAGACCCTTCAACTCATGGTCGTCGTTGCCAGAGACTTCCATATCATCCATGTAGAGTAGGTGATTAAATAGTTTCTTGTTCACTTTGAAGTGCTTAATTACCATTTCCTCTTCGTGATCTATGATTAAAAATGAAAACTCTATGAGATTTATGGAGAGAGGTTTTCGGATGATATGTGTTGTTCCGCACAAAATAATCTTTTGTATTAGGTTGGTGCAAAAATAATGACGTAATAATGTCGTTTTTTGACGTATTTTTAACGTGAAAAAACGACATTATAAGGTCATTTCTTTTAGCACCAACCTAATATCTTTGATGAGATGTCTAAGAAATTTATTCCCATGATGATCGCTACCCGTCCTTTTCAATTCTTCTATCCTAACATGGGTAATCGTAGTTTTATATTTCCATATTTTTTACTTCGATTTGCAGGTCCTTATAATTGAATAATTTTTAAATTCTTTATTTATTAACATTGGGACCATGTGGCAAATGATATCAAGTAGTTGGAAAGCTGTTTTTTTTTTAATTTTTATGATTCTGTCTTATCTATATGTATCAATTCTCCTGCCTGTGTGGATTGGCAATTTCCACAGTATAGTCACTCCATCACTATTTGTCATATACTTTGCTGGGGTTTGTACCATGTATCCGGAACATCAATGCAATAGTTCCAAATGTCAAGCCAATGATTGTGTTGTCGTAGACTGTTATGTCTCAAAATCTCTTCTTTCTCAACTAGGCACTCTCATCTTATATGGTCAACAGTTTCATTTTTTTTTTTTTTTTTTACATGGGCGTCAGGCGGGTTTTAAGCTGTCTTTATTGATTTTAGATTTGGAAGCATTTTGTTTTTGAGTTCATAGATATATCAACTCCCAATGGGTCATTTAATGCCGAAATTTCATTTACTTGGAAGTATTACCTGTTCTTTTTACAAAATATGTATTGCTGTTAATATTTTTATTTTTTAAAAATATAATGCTAATATTTTTTTTTTTTTTTTTACAAAACCCTTTGGCTGGTAATTTTTTTTACAATTAAAATATAGGGCTGTTATTTTTATTATAAAAATATAAATTTATACTTTCGTGTTTTCACACCAGTTTGGGATTAATTATTTTCCCATAGTTCAGACACTGAAAGATGCTACCTCACATAGTTAGGATTAACTTGAGGACACAAGCAAATAAGAGGTGGTTCAATTCTCCTCAAAACCTACCAATTAATGGCCTTACTGCAGTATTTTATCGTCATACCCAGAAAATATTTAGGCATTTGATCGAAGATATTTCCATTACTGCAGGGGAGGAGGATTCAGCGTATATGTTATTTTGGGCATCTCTAAAATCTAAAGAGTTGCTTATTTATTGAGTTTTTTTTTTTTTTTTTGATGATGGAAATTTTCTTAGCACATTCATGCATGAGTACATCCATCAGATAATTATCTGCTGTCGTTTCTAAGTATTTTCCTGGGCCCGTGATTGATAATGTAAATTATCTTCCTCACTAAATGAGTTCTTGTCAACCAACAAGGTATATTCTATCAACATTAACTTTAGGGTGCCAAATGCGATGCTTTGTTACTTGCTTATATATTGTAAAATCGATGCCGGCCTATCACTAAAGTTCAATTTCATAATACTAATGCTGTATGTCACAACGAGTATTGCCGCATTATTTATCGTGTTTATTCTACTCAGACGAATTCATATCTTATATATTCTAGATAGTCGATTTCAGGTCTGCCCGAAGAATGAAACGCAATTCGCGGTAGCATTTTTCTTATTTTTTCCTTAATTTTTTAGTGTTGTATGTGTAATAAAAAAGAAAGCACAAAAGAAGTACCTTGACGAAGGATTTATTAAACAGAGTTGCTGACGACGAAGTTAAGAGCAAATAAGAATAAGAAGAATACAGGTAAATGAGGTTATATATATATATATATATATATATATATATATATATATATATATATATATATATATATATAGTGCAGCTGTAGGTAGATAATTCTGGAAGAATGCAAATCGAGGGAAATTAATGCTTATGACAGAATTCCATTTACATTTGGATACGTAATTATTTGTAACCTTCCTGTTGTTGCAGATTCCTGATGGAGATATTCATGTCTAGGTCAACATTATTAGATTTAATGAATTCTCCTGCTTTATCTTTGACTTGGCACAGTTTTTCAGACCAAATGCGTTTCCGATATAATTACTGAAATCTTTTACTCTCCCCAGTAGGGATCTGAGATTGTTATCATTTCTTGCTTAAAGCTTGAACTCGTCTATCTAGAAGAGGTGATTCGTGGCATGTTTGTAGATAGTGTAGCCGCTGTTTGATATGTTGAGCAATTTGGATAGAGGGAAGATAGGAAGACAGATTATTAGTAGTAAAATGAACCCCTTTGGTATATCCCGCGTTAATGTGTATATCATTTAATCTCATGTCAACATTTGCTCTTAATAAATTCAGTGAGTTTGTGTACAATTTTCTAGATCTGTAGAACTTTTATGATCCAGGTATGGGGAAAACTGTCAATTTTTTTTTTATAATCTATCCAAAAGGTTTTTTTGGTTATCTTGCTAATCCAGAGATAATCTTGGCATCAATATGACTCTATTTTGCATCCCTTTTCACATTAGGAAAATCTTATGTTCATACAATAATAAGTATGTTACAAGGTGATAACTGATGTCAGTATTTTGTTGGTAGTTCATAGTCAGATGATAGGCAAGAACTTTTGGATAATCTCTGTCTATTTTGTTTTTTGCAAGACGGAATGTTAAACTATAACTTAACAACAATGATATCTCAGGATTATTTATGAACTTAGATTAGATATCGACCGGATTAAGGATACAGAATAAGCAGTGAATCCAAAAACTGTATACGTAGTCTATCCGAGGATATTTCAACTACTTGAACATTGATAGAGTAGATCTAACTTTCTCTGCAGTGATGTCCTTGTGTTTCAACATTTTTACTCATAGATCCTTGCTCAGGTATCCAATGTGCATCGGCGTAAAAGCTTCCATGTTAACTCTAGATGTTTTCCAAAAACTTCGTTTGAATTAGCTGATGGTGAGTTGTAAACTTTCGTGTTAATTTTAGTAATTTTTCT
The DNA here is from genome assembly GCA_963932145.1 of Acanthosepion lycidas. NCBI lineage: Eukaryota > Metazoa > Mollusca > Cephalopoda > Sepiida > Sepiidae > Acanthosepion > Acanthosepion lycidas. The sequence continues at coordinate 41,727,508 of OZ010571.1, read as the reverse complement.
GCAAAATCTATCGATATCTTCTTTCAAAAAAACAAATAAATAAATAAACGGTTGTAATGACAATATAGGGAGTATATCTATCAATTGCCCAACGCGATCAGATGTGGCACAAGGACGAATTTAATGTTGGGTATGCGAGCCCGTATACTCGGCCAAAATTTTCCCGTAGAACCGTATAAAACGAGGTCGAGTAGCTGTTTCCCAAGGCAAGATTCTTCCATTCGACATAGCCTCGTCTGGTGATCTTCGCCACTCAGAGGCAGAGAGATTGAATAGCACAGCTGAACAAGAAATCTCCAAATGCAGGCCTATGATAATAGAAGTCACTTTGCTTCTTATATATTGTCACACATTTGGTTTTAAAATAATATCATTCCTTAAGGATTAAAATTTGATTTCCCACGTTATCTGTTGGCGGGTTATGTTGAATGAGAACTCATCAGTTTATTTCCTTTTGAAGTTTTGTTAGATTTGCGTTACGTTAAAAAGAGATGTCAAAGCATAGGTGGTTCTTTAACACTTTTCGTTTTAAAAAGCAAAATGTTTTTTTTATAGACATACCTTATCGTTTCTGTGTTGTAACCAAATAAATGGTTAAAAGAATACAAATGATACCGATATGTCATATATTAAACAAAATAGTATTACACGACTAATGAGTGTGTGTCGGGTGACACAGCGTTTAATCTATTCAGCTATTATATTTAGCAACCTCCCCACGAAGTAGGATGTAGCACAAGACTGAGTTTAATGTGGGGCAATCCGAGCATATAGGATTGGCCAAAAATCTCCCATAGACCCCGTATGAAACGGTGTCGGGTACCTGTTTCCCGAGATGACACTCTGCACTTTGACATGGCTCGTCTGGGGCTCCTCTCTCCCCGAAGGCAGAGAATTTAACCAGCATGGCTGGAACAGACTGTTCACCCAAGGCCTTCTCTCTACTAATCTTATAGTAGGTTGAAGAGTCCAACATAGACTTCTTAGAGGCAGAACACCACAAGATTCTGCTTCCTTGATTTTCAGTCCGCATTTGTTTACGGACATAACGGAATATATTAGGTTATTTAGGGCAGTCAGTAAAGCTTTTAGTTTGAGAGGATGGTTGAGATGAGATTTTCATTGTATTAGTTTACCTTTAATATTACCGTTTTGTTTTGGTCTTTTTGTTGACAAGTGATGGTACTGGTTCAGAATATTGTTCAATAAAGAGCGATCATGTTCTGTTAGAGGTATGGTCACTTCAATGACCTCTTGGTGAGCTTCAGCTAGAACCTCTGAAATTTAAGGTTTGGCAGTTAGTAGTTCATTAGTTATATAGACTACTTTTGCGTAATTAGTAACGACCTCATTTTCAACTGGGTATTTCACTTTAGCAATTTGATTGTTCGTCATATTTTGCCGGTGCAATAAGTCAAGTCTTACTGCTACCAGATTAACGCTTTATCTAGATTTCTGGATTTGCAGACGTCGTAATTTCCTTTTTTTAACTAGATATTATATTTAGGTGCATA
>OZ010571.1:41635994-41720994 GCA_963932145.1 Acanthosepion lycidas | reverse complement strand
GTGGACATTCGAAAGAAGAGTGTTTTACATTACAAGTGACATGTAATAGTTTTTTATTGTAAAGGTATGAAAATCTATGCAAAATGCTTAGTGATTATTTCATCTATATTTAATGATATGAGTACGTACTGATTGAAACAACTCCTAAAACTCACATGTGGCCAGTGAATGCGATTATTCTATTATAGATACAATCCAGATTGTCTCTACATTAACATCAGCCAATTACCGTTCTACATGAAAATCCGTTAGGCATTGAAAATCCTATAGGCATTGATATATAGGGTCAACGAAGTTACTTACATATGGCTATAGAATAGTGAAATGTGACACAACTTGATAAATATCGCATCGATTTATCTATAATTTATCTATTGAGCTGATAATATTTCGAGAAAGGGGCTGTAAATTTCTGAAAGGAAATCCTGTTACTCTTCACTAGTGCTTTTCATTTTCCGGCTTTTTTTTATCAACGTGTTTTGACATATGTACAAAATATTTTTTTTTTATTTGCCATATTCTATTATCCAAAGAGGAAGAACAACTGACATTTCTGTGTTCAAAAATCCCTTGGTAGAACCCAGTGGGTGACGGAAAGCTTGCGATAAGAATTATACATCTACTGAACGAAAAGATGTGTTATTTTTTAGGATATGATACCACTTACCGGATAAGATCTACATTTAATAAACCCAAGGATTAGCTAACCAAGCTTATGTGATAAAAGCCACATAACTGAAGTTATGAGGGCGAATGAGCCATTGATTTGTTGCTTTCAGTAAATGTTTTAATGATCTGAATTCTACTTACACCTGGCTTTGTTAATCTATATAAAGAGATAATTTTGCACGGAAAACACTCGTGAAGAAAAAAGCATTTGCAAGTTAAATTCTTAATATTGTTTGTTTATAATAATGATCCGATATTTGTATGTTTTTGTCAGCTACCATATATATATATATATATATATATAAATATATATATATATATATATAGCAATGAGTCTAGGAGAATCCTCAACAGAATGCAGAAAGCACTGGGACTCATCAGCAGTGCGTATCAACTACCGAGAATCGAACCGGGACCGTTTCGATACAACGCAAACGTCATACCAACTGTACCAAGGTACTCGATGAGGAAGAAGACAAAAACTAGACTTGATATAGCGTGCTACTCATTCAATTCCGAAAAAAAAAAGTTTCGGAAAAAGCAGTCGTGGCTCTTGAGGCACTGTTGCGGGGTTATATGAATACTTGGATGAGTATAGCTGTGGAACTGAGTGAGTAGCGGCGCTATATCGAGTCTTGATTGTGTCTTCTTCGTCATCTTGTCCCGTGGTACAGTTGGTATGATGTTTTGCGTTGTATCGAATCGAACCCGGATTCGATTCTCGGCAGTGGATGGCCACTGCTGATGAGTCTCACATAGGTCGAAACGGCCGTCCATTTCTTTCTGTTGAGTATTCTTCTAGATTCATTGCTATATATATATATATATATATATATATATATATATATATATATATATATAGAGAGAGAGAGAGAGAGAGAGAGAGAGAGATAGATAGATAGATAGATAGATATAATAATAAAATAAGTTTATCAAATACAATATTACAAAAGCATATTAGTGAAAATATATATAACGTAGATTTAGTACACTGAAATAAATAATACTATATACAGAGCATAGGACACAAACAGTCAGAAATGAGTTTTGGTCAATATTCTTTAATTTTTCTCCGGGATGTCGCGCTGAACTTTCTAATAGAAATCACCCTAACGCTGGAGTTCTTCCTACTTTAATAGACGTTCTTATATTTTATCTGGTAAGTCCGCTATGGATGTAGAAATTCGAGAAAAATCCAAAGAGTTATCGGTCCTGACAATTTCGGTTTCCGTAACATTTCTCTATAAACTATCTTCCTTTCTATAATGATTTTCATGGCATTTAATCAGATGATACTCTCCCTATGGTAACTCGATTTTACCAATTTAAGCGCAGTACTAGATGGGCAGCTAAGTCTCATAATTCTACAAGTGAAATAGCTAGGAGTAATTGTATGTTCTCTGCAAAATTTTTAAATCTAGTCCTTCTCACATGAGGAATTCGCTTCCGACTTTTGGCCTTCCAGTAAAATTTGAGCTTCAAAAACTAAATGTAATGTCAATCATCATCGTCTTTTTTCTTGATTCCAATTCTTTTATTTTTCTTCCCGTTTATTTTTCTTTTCTTTTTTTTTCTCGTAACTTTTTCCTGTCACATGCTGTAACCTCTTCCTTTTACTGATTTTATCGTCTTGCTTGGGGTGAAGTGATTTAAAGAAATCTTTAGATGAGGTTTCAAATATAAAAGAAATAAATAAACAATGAAATAGAATTATTTTTTGTACAAATATTTTAGGAAATGTGTAAGACTTTGCCATGTCTTTTATTGGTAAAGAGTACCAGAGAGTTTAAATTTCAGAGAAGAGTTTTTATATAGTTGTTTGATATAAATAAGTTTTATAAAGGTACACCTTATTTTCATATTGCAACAAATTGTCACTCTTTATATTATCAACATGTTTTTTGCTTTACACTGATATCGAAATTCAAGTTCTGCAAAATATATACGAAATAAAAATATTTGGTTTAAATTTATAACTTCACCCTTTAAAAAAAAACTTTTTTCTCATGACAAAATAACTCGGTGTCAATTGAGTCCACCTACTTCGAAATGCGTCATCTTTTACATGGATGCATCACTTAGGGTTAATGGCAGAAAAGAAGGTATGTACCGTGAAACCATTTTCATTATTCACTTTTTCTTCGATAGATAAGTGCGGCCTTCTCTCGTCTTCGTGGATAAGTAATAGAAAAGCAACCTCTACCAAGTTTTCCTTCATATTTTACCTTTCATTTTTTTCTCTCCGTAAAATGTAACCTGAAGTTAAGAAGTTTAAAATGTCTTCCGTCATTCTGACAGGGAATTATGGGTAAAAAAAAATAAGAGAAATGTTATTTGATAAGTGGAAATATCGAGAAAAGATGCACGTTAGTAACAACATTCAACTTTCATATACATGAGTATTTATGGTTTAACATAAAAAAAAACAACAACAAACAAACAAGGATTTAAAAGAAGATGCGTGTGCTGTTAAAACGTTCATATACACAGTAAAATCTTTTACTTTTCATATAAAAATGGGGATATTTTTTTAATGGAGCCAAGTAAAGATTCGATTATCAGTATCTATGATGCAGTGTTCGTTGTATTTTGAAAAATGTAAATAACAATACCTTTTTACTTTGAAGATTATATGAATTAAAATCATATATATATATATATATATATATATATATATATATATATATATATATATATATGTATATATATATATATACATACATATATATATATATATATATAGTGAAATCATATGTATATATTTATACACATAAATATATATGTATATAAATCATATATATATATATATATACATATAGTAAAATCATATATATATATATATATATATATATATATATATATAGATAGATAGATAGATAGATAGATAGATATGCGTACCTTTGTGTATTTGTGTGTATATATCGAATGTAAAATTGTTTGTTTAATTCTTTGCATAAAAATCTATATTATTGGTTTTGAGAGTTTTGAGAAAAGGCTTGCATGATAAATGAAAAAAAATACATTTGATAATATTCATATGTGTATTACTTATTTTAGAGAGGAGAGAAAACATAAAATTCTAAAATAGCATGTACACATATGAAACAATGCTTACACGATCATGAACAGAATCGTCTTATTAATATATGTGCGTGCAGACAAACTCACGCCCACGTTTGTGAAGTATGGACGTACATAAATCATTATTATTATATGTAAATTTCTAGCGATATACACATTACACGATGTAATGTTTGTCAAAATATATATGCATAAAATTAACATGTACGTGCGTGCAATGTTAAGCTTACTTACATTCATATACACAGAGTTTAAATATAGTAACGCCGATATTTGTAAAGAAGAAGAAAAGACAAATGAGATGTAAAAGGAAACATTATATTAACAGTTCAAACGCTGGGTAAAGTTTGCATTTCTCAAAAGATGAGTCACCATCTTCAAAAATTTATTTCAAGAAATGAACCTAGATTTCTTTTAACTTTCGTAAAGGTTAGCTTTGGCTGTGTGAGTGTTTTTTTTCTGATGGAAAAAAGTGAGAGAGGTTCGATTCCTCTTGGGAAAAGGAAAAAAATATCTTTCACAGGGATTCTCGAACAAGTATGGTTGTTAAAGATTTAATTAAGTAAAAAAGCAACTCAGTCATAGCAATTCTATCATGTGTACCCATTAAATTAACGTTCATATATAACATGTGTATCCACTAAAAATAACGTTCATATATATACATATATATATATATATATATATATATATATATATATATATATATGTGTATGTATATATATATATATATATATATATATATATATATATATAATTAAACGATATTTTTTGCACCAACCTAATATATATATATATATATATATATATATATAAATGTGAGCTGATGATAACCGCGTACAGAACGGCTATGCTGTAGTAATTTTTTTTTTCTAATATACATATATATATATATATATATATATATATATATATATATATATATATATGCATGTGTGTGTGTGTGTGCCTTTGTTTGTGTGTGTGTGTGCGTGTGTGTGTATGTGTGTTCGAGCGGGCGTGGTTGTTGGATGAGGATGTGGGTAGTAAAATCTCATATATGTACCCGCGCGTTTGAGTTAGCCTGATAAATATAATTTAACCTTTCCACTTTCGTTTATAAATTTGTTTTGCAAAATAAAATCATCAAATTTGCCTTGATAAAGACTATTAGACGAGGAAACATGTCGTCTAGGATAAGTTTTTCCTTTTCTTCAATATATATATATATATATATATATATATATATAATGACGTAATAATGTCGTTTTTGACGTATTTTTGAACGTCAAAAAACGACATTTTTACGTCATTTTTTTTTTGCACCAACCTAATATATATATCAGGTAATCGAGTCGATAATATATAATGCGGGTGAAACCTAGTAATATTAATTATTAAAATTGATTCTCAGAGAACTCGATGTATTTGTTCTAACTCAGCATATGTATTTTTACAGAAAAAATATTAACTGAATATGGGGATAGACTATTTACAATCGTTCTGTACTTGGCCATCATCAGCCACTTAGTGAGTTATATATATATATATATATATATATATATAGAGAGAGAGAGAGAGAGATAAGGATATTTTTCAAAATACAACGAACACTGCATCTTAGATACTGATAATCTCCCTCTCCCTCTTTCTCTCACTCTGTCTACAGAGTGAGAGAGAGAGAGAGAGAGGGAGAGCGATAGGGATATTGACCTCGTTAAAGCCTATGATTCCTTGCGTAAGTTTAATGCTTCTATGCATCAATTTTTACCCGCAACTCCAAATGTAATTATTTTTACCTTTTAAGCGGTTCATACATAGAACACGTTTTTCGAAGTTTAATTTTCATTCAATCTTCGATGTTACAAATTATATATTATCCTATTCATTTTCATCGAAAACTATGAAAGACAAAGTCAGCATCAATTAAATAAGATGCATTTATGTACAAGTTAATATCGGCAATAAAATTTTGAGCTGCACTGCTTGTAATATTTGAGGGATAACTCTGGGAGAACTTAAAATTAACTGTTCATTCATGCGAGTAATAATTTGCAAATACAATTGTGTTGTGGCATGTTAACCGCTGCATCGTTTTCTTCTCCTATGGGGCTTGTCATGGCTCTCGACAACTCTATGTCCCTTGAAGTTTTGTCTCTTTGCTACCCCACTTACTCTCTGTTCTGTCAATCATTAACACAAGCTCGTAAGTAACCTATTTGCTATTTTTATCTATTATCCGTTCAGATATCCTCACCGAATGCCACTTGTTCAGGTCCGCTCATCTCGATATGTATCCTATATATTTTACATTCTACTTTCTGATTCCAAGTAGAAATGTTGTTTTTGTTTCCATTTTCCAAAGAAATAATGACGTCACTCACATTTTCAGTCTATGTTATTCACTGTAACCTTCTTTAGAACCAGATTTCGTTGACATCAAATCTCTTTTCATTGGTGATAAAATTGTGCAATAATAAATGCCATACAGGTTGATCGATTTTACATAACAGTGTGGCACTCATTTCTTTGTTTCTAACGAATCATTGTTATCTTTTGGAAGTCATCTGTTGCTATTCCTGTGCAACTTCAGATTTCAGCCTCATATTTTAAATCTTCTGATAAAACAGATGTAATTTTTAAAGAAATCAAACACGATAAAATTTGAAATTGTCTAGATTACATTAAGTTTTGGGGCGATTACAGAAATGAACAACAAAACAGTCAATATTAAATAACAAAAAATGTTTATGAGTCGCATCCTTCCTGTTAATAAATTAATGTATTGAAAATAAATATTTAACGTTTAACATTGTGACGGCTTTCAGCCGACAATAGAAAACATGCTTCGTGTACCTTTGAAGAGTATATAAGTGTTATGGGAACTTACCCATAATAACATTATGGACTATTCCATACGTAATAAATATTGCGCCTCAGGGTGGAGTCTCTTTCGGGGAGGTAAACCGACCCTGAAGCCGTTTATACGGGTACAAAGGGCAAATTTTGGCCGAGCCATCGGACTCGGAGATCCCACGGGCTCGGAGATCCCACGGGCTCAAAGATCTCACATTAAACCGGCCTTGTGCCACATGATGCTCTCGTGGGGGGTGGTTACTAAATACTGTTCAGTCAGGAGTCGGACAACCGTCTGATCTGTTGAAATCTCTGCCTTCGGGCGGGGAGGAACCCGAAGGTGTCAACGCCGAAGAGAGCAGTCTCTTTCGAGGAGGTAAACCGACCCTGAAACCGTTTATACGTGTTCAAAAGGCATATTTTTGGCCGAGCCCACGGGCTCGGAGGTCTCACGTTAAACCGGCCTTGTGCCACATGATGCCCTCGTGGGTGGGGTGACTAAAAACCGTTCAGTCTGAAGTCGGACGACCGTCTGATCTGTTGAAATCTCTGACTTCGGGCGTGGAGGAACCCGAACAAGGTTTCGCCGAAGAGGGCAGTCTCTTTCGAGGAGGTAAACCGACCCTGAAACCGTTTATACGTGTTAAAAGGGCATATTTTTGGCCGAGCCCACGGGCTCGGAGATCTCACGTTAAACCGGCCTTGTGCCACATGATGCCCTCGTGGGTGGGGTGACTAAAAACCGTTCAGTCTGAAGTCGGACGACCGTCTGATCTGTTGAAATCTCTGACTTCGGGCGTGGAGGAACCCGAACAAGGCTTCGCTGAAGATCCCACGTTAAACCGGCATTGTGCCACATGATGACATCGTGGGTGGGGTGGGGGTGACTAAATACTGTTCATTCTGAAGTTTGGTGTGAAGTCCGTCATGAGTCTGTCAGTCAGTCAGAGCGAGCGAGTTGGCAGTCGAGTCAGATGCATTTCGAAACAGAGTCGTGTTCAGACAATTACTGCAAGACATTGGAATAGTGATACTGGTCGAGACTACATTGTTCTCCCTAATAAACCTGATTGTTCGTACACTTTCTACTTCTCTGTATATATTCCTGATTGTAATATATCTGTGTTATTCCATATCCGTGTTCGAGTTCTTCTTTATTGGTTCTACCTTGGACTATCATCGTGGTACAATGAACCGGACCATAACAATAAGTATTGTCTCTAGACGGCCAAAAGATCTAAGGAATGGCAACATACGGTAATAGTGCACGAATAAATCTTCCTTGAGATTCCTTCATTCATTCAACCGTTTTCCTTAACGAGCTACGTGAATTATACGCTCGTCCTTATCAAGGAAGGCATTTACACTCTTCCTCCTAAATCTACGTGATACTTACACTTTCCTCCTCACTTTCTTCTTTGACTCTTTTTTCTCAGACATAAACTCGAAGAAATCACATTAATTATCATCATAAAAAATATATAACGCCAGATCTTTTACAATTATGAAAGCTCAGAAAAATTTAGTTATAAATGACGACATAAAATTTTTTTCTTATTTTTCTATTTAAAAAAAAAAAACAAAATAAAAAACAATATCGGCTTTATTTGTTGGGGGATGACTCGAATCAGCAACATAGTAATTTCTTATATGTGGTTACATTTTGAAAGAAATACTATGAAGTGGCTCCTTCGGTTTGGGGAAGAGAGGCGCGACATTAGTTCTATTCATATTTACTAGTGAGTAGGTAGTTCTTTTCTTATTGAGTATCTCATACAGTGTTAAACATGAAAGAGGCCAACAAATTTTGGCGCATCGTAAAATCAACCAGCTAAATTGCAATTAAGTTACATAGATGAAATTATCAAAAGATTGAAAATTCTGACTATTTTCTTAGTTGAAGATAGAATGTCTTTTATAATTATGTTCAAGCCTAATTTGAATTACAGGTCGATATGAAATTTCTGGTTGAATAGAAAAGATGTAATTACAGAACCAGTTGGAATCCTGAAATGAAAGAATAATTCAATGTATCATAAAGAAATTCAATAAGTAATTTAAATGAATGCTAATTATGAACGTTTAAAAAAAAAGAAGACTGTAATAATAGAGAAAAATAACACGTACTTAAGAAATGAATAAATATAACCAAATACTGAGATATTATCTCGAAAGCATATCAGTTTCCATGATGGATCTCTACATTTATTGACTCGAAATAGTGTTTGTCTTTTATTTTAATTAATATAGATATTAGTTTATTCAAAATTAATTTTAATATAGTATTAATTTCAGCAGCTGATTTTATTAAAAATAACTCAAGGCATGTAAAATGGGATTTATATTTTTTAACACGACTATGCCCTATAAAAAATTGAAATAGTAAGAAAGGTGTTTAGCAAAAACGACTTGAACATGGGGAAAGAATAGTTGAACACTTTTTGCACAACGATAGTTATGGACATTTTCAGGATTTTCTTACTCTTGCTAAAACGAAAAAGCTAAAGCTGCTGGGAGTAATAAATAAAAAAATAAAATCTTCCTTGTGATCCGTATTTAATGAATGTTGATTAAAAGAAATACTTCTGCTGTTGCCCAAATATATATATATATATATATATATATATATATATATATATATATATATATATATATATATATATATATATATATAGGTCAAGGTCTGGTCACACCTCCTCTCCCAATACAAAGAATGCTTGAGAAAGATATGAAATGAATCCCTCCCTGTACTCTACCAAGTCTCTTTAACACTCTCTGTTAAATTACAAAAACTTACACCACCATCAATTTCAATTCCATTTTGCGTCTCATTTCAGTTTTTGTAAGTGCTATCTTGTGAAATAAATTATTATAATGGTACCTTAAAGATTTCTGTTTTTCTTTTTAATATTAGCTCTTGATTTACATTGTGCTCTCAGGATTTCTTCCTCTGTGATTACCTATACGCATTACCAAATACTTCATAACTTATATATATATATATATATATATATATATATATATATATATATATAAATCACACTATATCACATAAAATAGTATTATTGATGGCGCCCCATTCAGTTAAATTCTATCCAAATTTTAGTGTCTGTTTATATATTCGAATGCCTCTTGTATCAATTTCGTTTGGGATACAATCTGTTCCGTTTGAATACAATAGTATTTTGCTTCACTTAGTATATCGCCCTTACGTTTTCCCATAACGGATGTTAATTACTCCGAGCTTTAGATATTGAATTTGTTTTCTGATTAATAATTGTTTTATTTACCCAATACATTTAGTTAGATAACTAATACGCAGAATCATTCTAATTGCTTGTCTTGCCACATCGGTAGTAATGCTGCCTTCATTCATTATTTTACGAGCTCTTAATTTTGCGTTGAGCAAGTAAAGAAAAACGCTTTAAAACATTTTAGGCTAATTGTGAAAGCAACATGTACGTTTTCATCATTATAACTCTTCCAAAATTAGCGTGTGTTGATCGCCGTCCCTTGATATTCCAGGCCTCATAGCAATTTCCTATTCACTCATCTTTTGTGACATTTCAATAATTTCCATTTTATTTTCCAAACACATTTTTGCCACAGTTATTCTTAAATACGTAGTGATATAAGCCAATTATAAAGGATCAAGAATTAGGTAAAAATTACATGCATATATTGATCTTCGATTACGTAACTCTTGAGATGGCTCAAAGAATCATAGAAAGAATTTACAAAATTCGTTTTCAGTATCAAGATACCTACATATTCATATACCCACACGTATTTTCTTCTCAATAATGCCAAAACATGTAAATTATAGAATACATGCAATTTCTAGGTACAAATTAAGTAAATCAGCACCCCCATATATATATATATATATATATATATATATATATATATATATATATATTTAAAAATATTTTTTGTGGTACAAAACTTTATTACGGCGTTAAAAACATAAATATTTTTACATTGGACCATGATGTTATTAAAATAAAATACCAGCCGACCGGTTTCGCCCCCTCTCTTCAGAGCTGTAAACGGGGGAAAATTATGAACAAGGAGTTTACAGCTTATATATATATAATGACGTAATTATATCGTTCTTGACGTATTTTTAACGTCAAAAAACGACATTTTTACGTCATTATTTTTGCACCAAACTAATATATGTATATATATATATATATATATATATATATATATATATATATATATATATATATATATATATATATATATATAATAAAGGCTTAAACACTAATATTATATTGTCATATATATTAATATTAGTGTTTAAGCCTTTTTATTATATCCTTACTCTGTCCTGGACATTCAGTTCTACCTGGATTCTATCCTTTTGGAATTATTTTTTATACAAATATATGTGTATCTGTATGTATGTATATATATTTAGATATTTTAGATATATTGATTGCATATGTATGTGTATATTTACCACTAATATTATCTATCTATCTATCTATCTATCTATCTATATATATATATATATATATATATATATATATATATATATATATATATATATATATATATACAGTAGCGTCCAAAACTAAGGGACAAAATTTATTAGAAATCACAACTGTGAAAAGCTGAAATTTTGACAACTTCTTGTTATCATCCATAATAACATACTAAAATTTGAATCATTTGCAAAGGATAGAAAAAGAATTATAACAATTATTTATTATTTTCAAATTTGGAACGTCCAAAAGTAAGGGACAAAATTGAGAAAAACAATGTAAACAGTATGCTATATTCAAATTTTTTTCTAAGCTCTATAATAAATATTAAATCTGTTACGAAAAAAGAACTAAACAAAATGAACACTAAACGATCAGCTTTAAAAAAGGACTCGTAACTGGAAAAACCGAATGAAAAAAAAATGTTAACAACAAATACTTTTCACTCCAACCCTGTTCTGCGGAATCAGAATCAACGTTGTGTTTAAGCAAGCGACTGAGCCAATTGGAGTAAAGTGCCATGCAGATTTCGATTTTTCCCACTTGTGACGAATGCATCTATGGATTTTTTTGTCATGCTATCATGCTAGTTAACATTCGTGTCAGTCAGCTGTTGGCTCTCACGCTGGCCAGTAGAATCGTCCTGCCTAATCATGGCAGCCAGCTATATGCTCTCACTCTGACCAGTAAAAATAGCCGCAAACTACATGAAAACTACTGTAGAAGCATGAAGAAATCGATTATTTCCACTATCGATGGGAGTTGGGAAATACAAAATCGGTCTTGGCTTTCCACTACTTTGGAGCATGTGCATGTAAATTTTGGTGCAAATTCGTCGAAAATTGCGGCCGTGCATTCGTTACACACACACACACGCGCCCACAGACAGACACATACACACACATAATGCCTTTTATAGATAGATATTTATGAAGATAGATATTGGAGTTAATTTTTAAACAATGTAGACAAAAATTTACTTGTGACGCCATTCCTGAAGGATTTCATTGTACTTATTGAAAATGCCCAATCTAATAGACAATCTATCGGATATAACGAAAGAATATCCATTAGTTTCGGTTTAAAATTTGCTCAAGGAAACGTGGTAGATTCTATAGTAAATAATCTCAATCAAAACGAGTCCATATTCACAAAAGGATTCATTCAAGGCATAATCACTGATGATATAGAAACCAACAGTAAAATTCTTTACCACTAAAATAACTAATAAGAAATAAAATGATGATGAAGTAGGGAGAATATGGTAAGGAACAAAGATACATACATCGAAAAAAATAAAAAACTCACAACTCAACGACAAATCGAACAAAAAATAACTACTTAAAAACAGAAAACTAAATAAACAGAAACTAAATAAAAATGAAAACAAATCATGGTCTCGGTTCATAGAATATCATTTTAGAACACCCATAGCATAATAAATATTCTAACCCCTTTTGTTGGAACAATCAGTCTAACTGTCATAAAAAAAATAAATAAATAAACATGCAGTCTAGTTAAATAAAGGGAAACGAACGTGCTCGATACACCAACATCCATTATAGATATAAAATTCCTCCACACCAATGTCTTATTTGAAAAGTGACTAAACCTTCTAAAAAAGTATCAAGCACAACCCTGCAATCCTAAAGCCTGTTCTACCAAAAGCTAAAATGATTAAAACATGTCGTATCTTCACCAATCAATGCTACTTCTTATTTACAAACAAATGGATTACGAGTAGTATGATGACATATATCTTTACCAAAATATATATTTACCAAAACAATCAACATATTCCATTTATACTGAAGATTATCTACTTATATATCATCGGAATAGTGATATACCTTACCTAGTAGATCAACCAAACAAATCGAACTGACATATTTCCAAGATGCTGCTGGTGAATGAATCCGAAATCATTTCATGCTTACTGCATATTCGCCAATTTTACGAAATAGAGCTTGCTGAGTTGAGACTTTAGGACATTTGTATTGAGATAGCAAAATAGAAAAAAGCAATTCACATTTATATATCACAAATAACATTCCTCTTTACGGACACGTATTGTTTGCTTGTTAGAATTGCAACAGTTCCATAAAATATAAAATATGTTCTGTATGACAATGCTAATTTGAGTATGCTGTAAATAAAGTATTTTTGCAAGACTACAACTTTTGGGACTAAGGTCCCTATAAAATGATATTTTTCAATGTTGGTCGACTTTAATTAGTACGGATATATAATGTTGGAATGAAGTTCGAATGGAAAATGTTCTTTCTTACCGCTCTCTTTAAATAATGTATTTGGTTTGCATTCATGTTGCTTAGTATTTGATTACTTCTTACAATCATGTGAACAGAAGCGCTTCTAGTCTCGGAGAAAATGGCGTGTCTGTTCAGGTCTTCTTCGCGCTGGGCTTATCTTTCTAGCTACACGGATAAGCGTCATTAATAAAATGTCGACCAAGATTAAGGACAGATATATTTCTTTAATATATTTTTTTAAATATTTCTTGTCTAGCAATATTTTGAATGTTTTATTTTCATTAGTATTTTGCAAATTTAAAATATCGTCTGTTCACCTACAAATGATTTTCTCTGAACGGTCTTTGATAAGTTATAATTTCCAGCTTTGGAGTGGAAGCATCCTTTTTCAAGGGATTCTGAATTATTATCTCTGTTTATAGAAATCCTATGAGGGATAATATTTAAACTCATGTGTTAAAATATCTTCCAGTAGTCTATAAATATTCCTGGCTTTATTTTCTTGGTGGACAGATGAATACCGTTCCCTCTCGCCATTGTATGTCTTCAAATTTCAGTAATAATTTAAGTTAATTTACTTTTTTGCCTTTGTTCGTACCATTTCTTTACGAAATATTTTTGGCTTTTTATTTTTTATTTTTTATTTATCGATATTAATTGTATCGAATTTAGTCTTTACTGTTTCCCAAAAGTTTAGATCAGTTTTTGATTTTTTTTTTCTCTTTTTCAAAATGATTTCGTTTTCCGAGCTTTTCAGTAAGATAAATATTCACCATTGTGCATTAATCTCTGCAATATCATTCTAAGCATATATATCGCTTTTCTGGTTCCGGTGATTTCATCAAATCACACTGAACTTGTAATATTTCCAGTTTAATTCGGCTTCACGCTTTATTCTTCCGAATATTACGAACATGAATTTATTGAGGCCCGTCGGTATGCGGTAACTGTCGGAAATGTTGTTCTTTAATTCTAAGGTTTTAAAAATTGTTTAAGACTGGGAGAATTTCTATTGCAATTCAATCTGACACTGTTGCTTTATTCATGTTCATTCTGTTCTGTGTAAGAGTTGTCTGTTCTTTGTCTCGTGTAAGGGTTGTTGTTCTTTCTCACGTGTAAGAGTTGTCTGTTCATTGTCTCGTGTAAGGGTTGTCAGTTCATTGTCTCGTGTAAGGGTTGTCTGTTCATTGTCTCGTGTAATGGTTGTCTGTTCATTGTCTCGTGTAAGGGTTGTCTGTGCATTGTCTCGTGTAAGGGTTGTCTGTTCTTTGTTTCGTGGTGAACAATTTATCTGGTAAATTTGTCCCATCACCGATACTTTCATTCTTTTTCAAAATCCTGTTGATTGGTTTATCTTTTGTCATGTTAATTATTTTATTCTGATATGCATACATGCTTTATTTCTGTTTATCATCCTTTCTACTTCCGCATACTTTTGGTTGAATTATTCCTCTTTATCCTCTATATCTGTGTTTCTAATTTCTATGTTTATTGTTCTCGCATCTCATACATACCTAGAAATATATGTTCTCGCTTTTTTATCATCTCTCAATTTAATGTCATCTATTCTTTATTTTCTTGTCACATTTTCCTTAGGATGGCCACATTTGGTGACGTCATTTGTGCGTCAAGCATCATGTTCCAGTTTGAATTTGTAAACTCGTTTAGGCTATATTTATTTTTAATTCCATGTACATCTCCTTGCAGGTTGGATCATTCGGGGGTGTTTTTACACTATAGTTTATGCGTTTAGAACTTTAGTTCCCGTAAGTTTTTTTCTGACATTGCGTACGACAGGAACGCATTTACTCCTATAGTGAGTGTATAATTGAGTTTCTGAAATTTGATAGGTAATAAATCAATTGTGGCACCATTTAACGAGGCAGAAAAGGAAAAGAAAGAAAAGAAGAAAAAGACAGGCTAAGAACCGAATCATGAGTGTTAAGCAAGAACACACACACAGCTAAGAGACAATGGATAAAAGGATATTTTGATAAGTAACAAATGGCGAAAGAGTGTCATTACAATGACAGGGAAATTCTGAGTAAAAAGAAAGGGAAGGAAGGAAAGAATCAGATATGTTTTGGCATCGGCCGTGTTATCTAAGAGTAGGAAAACAAACTATTGGTACGGGAAGCCAACTTATTATCAACTACAGACCGACTGGCCAGAGAAAGAGAGAACAATTTAAATGAAAATGTTATTTCGTTAAGTGACGAAAACCAGACAACTAAAAAGACTTAGACAGATATGAAAAATTAAAAAAAAACACCCACGAGCATCCTTGGCCTGCGATAATAAAATTTTGTTATCAGGAATTGTGCCGAAAGAAAGGGAGTTTTTTTTTTTTGTTTTTTTCTTTCTTCGAGGCGACAGACCGACTGGAACTTTGGAGATGTTCCTTTTTGAGACCATGTTGAGAAGTCCACACATTCTGATAATTAGCGATAAAACACCTGACGTAAACCACGTGTAGAACAAGAGTTATGACCGCCATTGTCATATTGTCCCGTTCGCGGCTGGAGAAATGATAAACCATTAAGGGGAAGAAAAAGGAAAGAAAAAAGAGATAATTTTTTTGATGCACGAGGGAGGCTGTTGCCGCCCATCTGGAGGATGAGTAAGAGAGGTTGCAACGAAGATGTGGGGAGGGCAGTTCACGCCCCTCTGAAGTATGATGAGAAGGTGGGAGTGAGGAAAGGTTCCCAAAAATGGAAAAAGGTGGAAATTCCTAACCAGAGAGGTGGATATGTATTTAGAATTATCGAGGAACCCCCCGGCGCCGACAAACCCACCCCGGTTTTTGTTGGCGCCCATATAAACGAAGCCACAACGAGCAATTCCGAGAGTCGAGTTCCAGCAGTCTTCAGTTGAAGCACGCCTCGCAGATAGCTGACCAAGATTCCCGCACCTTTTCCAGACCCACATCTTCAAACCAAGAACAATTATTTTGAAGAGCGACTTAGATCCAGATCACCGAAATAAGTTTTTCTTTCGACTTTCGTCCAAAGACCCACCGAAACACCAATTTCTTAAAGAGCAGACGACTTGAAGTGTTAAAACTTGCCTAGCGGAAAACGACGTGTCACATTCCATAGAACGGGTCGGGAGATAGATGCAGTCCTATGTATCGAACAACTAGACATAAAGTTTGTTACCTTTTTCTTTGATACTTTGAACATTTGAGTTTTCATTTTATTGCCTTTTATGCGTATTTTTGTTGTATCACCCCCGTTGGATTCGGTTTGCAGTACGGCCCCGATGACTGATTGATTTCTTCTGCCTAGATCAAATCACAACGTGGGTAGGCAGACTGGGAATCAAAGTAGGACGTCACAGTTGGTGCCGTGGTAGACTGGGATACAACGACACGTTTGGCGCTGCGACCAGGGGACGACACCACAAATATATCAATATGAGTCTTTGGTATTGCTGAAACCAGATATTTTTAATTATTTGACCTCTTTCTTCTGTTCACCGGAGGACCTAAATTTTACCGCTTCCATTTTGGGCTCTTAGTCTAAACCTGCCAACTCATTTCGTTTCTCGTTCTTTTCGGGCCTTGGCAGTCAGGTTTCCGATGATAATATTCCTTGTGATTTAGAGTGAGCTTTGCTTTGTCAAGTGAACTGTAAAATTCATCAATTTCTCCAAGGGAATCTGCGCTGGTGGTGCGTATACAAGTGTTGCTATATTAAATTGTTTCCATTCAATTTAACTAAAATATTTCTGTTTGAGATTTGACATTATCAGAGAAAACATTTATTTATGCCCTTATATAGCATTACCCCTAACTCTCTCCCAATTTTCTCACCGCGCGCATGTATCATCGTGCATGTGTCGATTGCTAAATACTCATTACTTCCCCAACTAATTTCTCATAAGGCCATAATGTTTACAATAAAGCTATTTATTGTTTTCTGATATTTTCAAGATGACCACATTATTAAAGCGTCAATGCGTTCCAAGTTCATATTACTATGTTTGTTTGTTGCGAACAGTCAAAAGATAAGGATACAGTGACAACTATCAGTCATGTTTATCATCACTTTATCAAGGGTCGTTCCCAAAGCGTTTGACGGGACCGTTTACTGTATTTATATTCCCTTCATGTCACTCATTACTGGGCAGAATGTAGTTCCTATCCGCATGACCCAATTTACGCTATTATTATTTATATTAGCATCGGCGGACGACGGCCAGATGTCACCTGTCGCTTATGTCTTCACTTACCATGCGACTAAACTCCCTTCTCTATTATCTCCCCTAAACTTGTTGCTTATTTTAATCCGTATTATTTGGATACCTACTGGATTTATTAGGTGGGTGCAAAAATAATGACGTAAAAATGTCGTTTTTGACGTTAAAATACGTCAAAAAACGACATTATTACGTCATTATTTTTGCACCGACCTAATAGTATCCATTGTCTTCACCACGATGATTTATTGAGATCCCACCTAGGTGACCGTAGACTCAGCTTGAGTTCTTACGCTATGTGTTGTATCTTATTTTTATGCTACACATTTGCTAAAAAATATAATCTTAACAGACGAAATGAAACGGCGTAGTTCTCTTGGTTTTCGACCATTAGGAAGTTTATTCTTTGGAGAAAAATATATATATATTACCTTGATGTGAATGAATAGTGAGATGCGAGACGAGTACCATAAACTCTACAGTAATACATCTTTAGACTGCAGAGAAACGACAAAATAAAAGAAAAATAAAAAAAGAAGAAAAAGATAATTAAAATCAAAATTTAATAGAAAAAAAAAAGCCCAAATAATTATTACTGTCCATCGTCTAAGGCAGTTCAGACAGGTTGGAAATTGGCTAACTTTACAAAATCATATCACTTCAGTGTTACGTAACGAGAGAGCTGGCAGACCAGCGTATCGATGCGCCACATGGCCGTAAAAAGATCCTTATATTATGCAACTGCTGAATAGAGCAGAACTTTCAATTGCTATCAGATATTTTTCTTCTTGCTGGCAGCTGATAGTTAAAAGGGACAGCTTGTTGTAGTCAAAATGAAAAATCGGTGCCATCAATCAGTCAAATAACCAAGCTTGAACTCATTAAGGCCATGGAAGAAAGGGATCCGAGAAACGATATCCTAAATAGGAAACAGCGGATAATGCTCTTATTTTCCCTTAATTTTGCTTGTTAAGATTCTCCCGTTTTCGATTATCTTTGTAAAAGTTTGAGGTCAATAGTAAATTCTTTGTTTTCTTTCAACTTTATCTTCGTTCACTTGGTCAAATTCTTCCCGAAAGAAAGATGTATCTTTTATGGACGATGTCGACGCTCCTAGAGACTTGATGCGTATTCTACAAAAGTTACGAAGCTTTTTTTTTAGCAGAAATGTTGTAACGCACACAGACACACAGACATAAACATAGACATACACACGTGTGGCAATACACAAAGTCTCACCTAAGGTTTCGGTGAATTTAACCAGATGTATTAACCCGTTCAAATGTCAATTGTCGTTGTGCTTCCTGCATTTTGTTGAAATTATTTTCAATGTCTAAAGAAATACAGAAACTCTTTATGACGTTTTTTCGGGGAAATCAATTACACCCCCAAGTGATTTTAAATGGAATTGTAACACATTAAATCATTGAATACACACATATGCACAAGTATGTACACAGACACAAGCAGAGATAACATTCATGTACATTGATTTTTTTATAATGTTCATGAATAATTTTTCTTTTCCTATTCATAGGAATTTTTCTCGAATACACATGAGAATATATCTGAAAATATAAATTTGGAGATTTAGAGATATTTTTCTTATCAAACAAAAACGAATATCGCGAATCAGTTAATTGCTTAACAAGAGAATTTTAAATGATCCCACAATATGTTTCCTCAAACATGTCAACAAAGAAAATACACCTTTCATCTAACAACTGGGGAAATGTGTTTACGCTCAGCAAAAGCAGACGTCCATATAAAACACATCTGTAGGAAAACCAAATAATGTAGTTTTACCAAAAAGCTTAATTCCTTAAAAATAGCACACAGATATGTACATATCCAGAGGTACATACAATTTTGTAAGCAATTCACCCCAAGCAAGGCAGGAGTGCCACTAACACGCAAGGAGTTACAGAGAGTGGGAACAAGAGTAAATAGATGTGATAGATGAAAGAACGAAAAACAAAAAAGGACGGGGAATTAAATCAAGGCATCTGAAGATGTTGACTGACATTGTATTTGAATAATTGAAGATTATACATATCAGGGAAGCAAGTAAGAGGAAGGGAGTTCCACAGATAGGAAGTGGGAGACATGACGCTATTGTAGGAGAAGAGACGGCTATATTTAACTCCTTCGACAATGAAAGGTTGGGACTAATATGCTAACCTAGTAGCATGCTTAAATGTGTGCAGTTTGAGAACCAGCGAACGTAGCTCGTTGGAGCAGTTACCCTGAATTTTTTTTTTAAGGAAAGATACAGGGAATTGAAGGCACGTGTGTGAGAATTTGACTGTAGAAGAGATGCCAGATCAGGACCACTCATATTGTATATCTGTCTCTGGATTTTGTTGAGGTCCATGCGACCAGCAACTGAGGCTTCAGACGATATATGGTAGTAGTATACCATGCAGGGGAGAATGGTTGATATATACATAAGGCGGAGAGAATCAGGCGAGAAAAACTTTCTGGCGAAATACATAGAAATACATAGAAATACATATATCATTGCGGTAGATGAAGCTATTCATTCAATGTATTTGTTCCATTTCTGGTCAGCGGGCAGTGCGTGACAAAGGAGTCGCAGAGAGGCGATTAAGTGGAGCTGAGCATCAGATATTTTAATGGGAGGATGGGCTGGTTCTCTGTGTTGGTTAAAAGAGAGCAGTTTCGTTTTTGAGGCATTAAAGTTTACCAGCCATTTCTTGCGCCACTCAACCACAAACTGAAGATCATTTTATAGAGCAATAAACATCAGAAACAGTGTAGGAACCAGGATAGTACCTTCGGGAACATTTCGGGGAAGCGGTCCGGGGTTTATTTATGGCCAGAGGCTTTCGGTGTATATAGTTTAATATCGGTTCCTACTTTGTGAGTTTTCTTATACGAGCTCAAAGTTTGTTTTTCTGTGATTCACAGTAAATATTTTTTTGTACTACAGGTGTCCAATATTATTTATTAGCGCTGGGGGATTTAAACTTAAACCCGATAAGATTAATATAAATTTGTTGAATTATAGATGTATCTATTATGGGTAATACTAGAGAACCTAATGGAATAAATCATCCTGTCCAACACGCTTATATGCGTACACATCTTCATACTTAGATATATGGGCTTTTACATGCCGATGCATATATGCCACTGTACGCACACATAAAACCCCACAAATATCCACATGCATTTGTATGTAATTTTGAATCTATTTCTATGTCTACATTTCGTGATTATTTCTCTCCTTTGATTGAATAGTTTGCATTGATCTTTATATTTTATTATCTTGATTTTTAATCATAGCTTGCACCTATCCCTGAAACTATTGTGGGTGTTCGAGAAACCTCGAATTTTCCAATTTATTTCAGGATTCCGACTCTTTTCATCCAATTCCCTAACTTTTTTCGAAAGGGCTGTTTGGTGTTCTAATTTTGAATTAATGAATTTGTGTCTATGTGTATTGATTCTTTTTTTAAATGTTCCTGCAAAAATGCCGATGTAAATATTATAGTTTGTCGTATTTTATTAGGGGTAATGGCTGCCTTCTGCTTCTTTGTTGCTTTTTATGTATTTGAAATGCAATGCCTTCTCGATCTTGTTGGAATTTCATTTAGCCCAGTTGTTTTGCTTTCTATTGTACTTGATTGTATTCCAATTGTTTTTTTGTTTTTGTTTTTTGGTAGGATTTCATTAATATTACACTGTTTCTTGAAGAGTGCAGCTTCTTTGCTGATGTAGTGTATTTAGTGTTTTACTTTTTGTAGGAGAGGGTCATTAGTTTTGGTAAGGTAGGGTTCAAATCCGATTATTGGAATTTTTAGTTAGTTCAAGTTGCATTAGACATCGGCCTCGTAAATCTCTTGGTAAAAACAGCCTATAATATTTGATTTCGGGTAATGAATTCTCATTTGGCTAAGCATTTTGTTTGATCTTGGCACCCAATCTTTTAATATCATTCAGCTTCCATTTAATAATGTTGAAGCTGTATGTTACTACTGGTATAGCTAAGGTGTTGATAGCCTTCATTTTATTGGCCCCATTAAGTTCGCTTTCTAGTATCAAACACACTCTTCTATAATATTCTTTTCGGTTATATTTCTTCATAATTTAATATTGTATTCCGCTTCATTCATTAAACATTAAGTGTCCGTATGTACCATTTTAGTCTAGTTCCTTAATCTTGTTGATATCAATGTCTGATTCCATAGTTGTCGTTACTATACCACCTTTGCAGTTGGTTTTGGCACATTTGTCAATCCTGAACTCCATCTCAATGTATTCGCTTAAAGTTTTGACAACAGCCAGTAGGATTTTATACTGGTTGTCATTTGGCAAAACGTTTTAAGATCATCAGTATAGAATAGCCGATTAAGATTGCCACTCTCTGACATGTATCCGTGGTTACTATTGTTCAGTAGGCAGCTGAGTGGCGCTAATACAAGGCAGGGGTGTAGTGGTGACAATGAATCTCTTTGATGTTCATTGTTCGCAGTGTTAATGGCCCGTTTTTATGGCTTTGATTTAGTGTAGTCTTTCATGACCCGCGGGGCATATTCTGCTTGTTTTTAGACAATCCAGGATTGTGAAAAACTGTCGAAAGTCATTCTGTAGTCGATCCATGCTGTCAATCAGTTTCTTTTCTATCCTTTGTTTAGTCTCTTCCAGTATTTGTTTTTATTAATAATTGGTTGGTCTTTACACCCAAAACTTCTTCCTTTACATCCCTTATGTTGTATTTTTGCTCAAGGAAGTTGTATGTCCTCTCGTTTATGACAGATGTGAGTATTTTGTACATTTTTAGTAGGCAGGTATTGGGCCTATTTTTCTTCGGGTTCTGCGTCTCTCCTGGTTTTGGTAGATGGTTTGTTTCGCTCCACATGTGCCATTTGGGGCATTTTCCTGAATTTATGATTATATTATTGTATGACCGTGGGAGATCTTTGTGGGTGCTAGATATGTGTTTGTTTTTATCCAAAAAGTGGGAATTTGGCCTGTACCTGCCGTTTTCCAGTTTTTCGTTTTGAAGATGACAATAGTTTTTTTTTCCGTAATATTGATATTTGTCCAGATTTTGACACTCTATGCGTGTGCGTTAATCCATGTGACTCTTTCAGTGTGCATTTTGTAGTTTGCCCACATCTTACACCACAATTCCACGACATCCTGGATATAAGGTTGGTTATTTGGCTCTCTGGTATTTTTTACCAAAAACTACATATAATTTATTCGCATCTTCTTCGAAAATACTTTTTGCCGGAAGAATCTGTTTCTTTTATCATCACACCAGATTCTCTGTATCTTCGCTTGAATTTGTTGTTTCAGTTTCTCTTTAACATTTGGTAGGCCAGTCTTATTCTTTATGCCCAGATTTCGTCTCGGTTGCCTCCTTTAACTTTTTATTTTTATTTTGGTTCCGTTGTCTACTTCACTTTCAAATGACAAATGTCCTCGTACTTTATTTCGGTTTGTATTATTTATTTCCAGACTTGCATCTTTCTTTTTGGTTGATATTGAGTTTTTACTTTTTCACCTGTTGATTCAGCGATGTGCTATATTCATCGGCCTTTCGCCCCTTGTTTTTCAAATTGCTTTGTTAGCAAGGTTGATGGCTTCACTTAACGCTTCTTTCTTACTTTTGGAATTGTCGGTTTTTCCTAGGAAGACAGTCCCTTTACATTCTCCCATTTACATCGGACATTTTTGCCATCTATCTTTCTCTATTATATTCATCATTATCTTCATCTAGTTGATATTGTACCTCAGAGAGAGTATTACGGCTGGTTTCTGTATGTTCCGCTCCATTTGTCTCCTCTCAATGCTTTCGAGTACTATGCAAGTATTCTTTTTTTGCTTATGATTTCACACCTGATATTGGTCAGTTTGTTGCTGTCGATGTTGTGCCCTTTTGAGGGGTATTTTTCTCTTTCGATATTATAGGCGGTTTGGTCGTGGTTGCCAATGTCGAATTTATCAGAGCGGTGTAAAAGGCTATCATTACTTCAATATGCTCTTCCCTTAAGTAGTTATTCCTTGTCCTTTTTGTGTGATATTATTTTAATGAATATAGAGTGCTTCAGTGAGGACAGTCTTCGCCGAGGATTTCCTGCAGTTCTCGGTTAGTAGAATTTGTGCTAGTTGAAGATTTTCCGATCCCAGTCTGCTTCTTCACTGGGATCGTAGTCTTTGTTGACCCGCGTGACGACCGATACGGTTTAGTAATAGTTTTCGTAATTTCAGTTCGTATTTACCCATTACTGGTTCGTAGGTGCCAGAGCATATCCCTACCATTGTGGGCCATCGCGCTCATGGAGCCAAACCTCCTTGTAATATATTATTATTATTATTATTATTATTATTATTATTATTGTTGCTGTTGTTGTTGTTGTTGCTGTTCCTGTTGTTGTTATATGAGTGAGAGTGAAAAAGAGAGAGAGAAAATTTAGTATGGAATACAAGAATAATTCTGTTTTATACATTTTTAGATGTAAACAAGCGTAGAAGTTTAAAACTGAGAGGCAACGTCTTGCAAATGTGGTGTGTCTGTATGTGTGTGTTTTGTGTGTGTGTGTGTGGTTTCAGATAGTGGTTTGTCTTGTTGCATTTCTCTCGCTTTGCTTTTGGAGCTCGTCCTTTATTCGGATTGCTTCATTTCAATGATTCACATTCACCATTTCCATCCAACCATGAGTAGTAGGGCTGTTGCATCCCTTCCTGGCATCAGTCAGCCTTTGACTATAAGGTCAATATTGATCCACGCTAACAAGTTAGACGAAGCCGGTGGTTCTTTTCACAGAGGTCTTTTGTAAGCGGATCTTCCCCTCATCGTGTATTCATGGCGTGAATTCATATAGAGTTTATTACCCTCGTGAGGCATCGAAGTGCTGCATCGTTGATGAAACTGAATCTTTTCATGCGAATATAGAAAATCCTGTGAATACAACTTTTTCTCTTTTCGCTTCATACATTTGCCGACTCAGAAAAAAATTGTAGTAAGTATTTCGTTCAGATTTCCAGTTTTCCACTTGCATTCCTGTTTTTACATACGGCCTGAGAGTTTTAACTCTACATATAAATACTAATTTCTAATTACAGTTAGAACCAAATTAAGAATTATGAAGAGGCCGAAACAAAGGGGTGAGAAAAACAGTCAAATTTTGATAGGTTGATGTTACTAAATATTCAAATTAATTGCATCGTAATTTAACGGAAACATTTGAAATAAATTTGGTGGCAAATGAGGAGAAAATCATTTCAATATTTGTTAGATCAGGTCTTTGATATTTAACCGGGTTCATTACTTAGTGATCAATCTGGCAACACGAAAGAGAAAATATTATATAAGGAGAAAAAAGTCTTATACAGAGTGATAAATTCTTCGAAATGCAAAATGGAATGAACTCAATAAAGGTCAAAAATTAAACTAGAATACTGGTTGAAATTGATATATAAAAAAAAAATTGAATATACTCTTACCATAAAGACTTACAGACAAGAGTCTGTCTATATTTCTGAGATGAGGTATTATGTACAGTATTTACATTAGTCGGACTATTGTCCTCATCTTTGTCGCCATATTTGTCACAACGTTTCGGCCGTTGTACGCTCCGGCCTTCTTCAGGTGGTTGGAATTTCGAACTGAACCCTTTATTTCGATCACTGGGGTAGACTGTTCTAGTTCCACGTGTCATGTTTTGATGGATGTCAGTTATCAGTTATCTCCTGCTAATTTTCCCTCTGAAAGTTCCCCACTGCCTTAAACGGGTATTGAACTCACACTCTTTGGGTCTGTCACTGGATCTAACCAACGCCTTTATCCACTGTGCCATGTGTCCTTGAAGAAGGCCGGAGCGTACAACGGCAGAAACGTTGTGACAAATATGGCGACAAAGATGAGGACAATAGTCCGACTAATGTAAATACTTACAGACACATTTAACAAATTTTCCAAGAGCATGGATGATTTAGAGATATACAATTAAAACTATGTCTAAAGTCTTTAAATGAGGGATTGTAACTATTTACACAATTTTACATTGTCCTCATGTACAAAAATTCGTAATTCCGACGTATACCACCTGAAGTAAGCCGAGGCAGACACCGGTTGAAACGTCGTGAATATGACAATGAAGATGTGTACAACAGTTCGAACAATGTAATTTGTTTAAGAAAATTAAATCTGTAGACACATAGAAGAAAACATTTGAATAATATGAATAAAATAACTAAAGAATTATAATTGAAACAAAAGAAATAAAAGGTGTATTATTTGTGTCATCGCCTCATTTTATGACTATCATGCGAATTACAGATTAGTGATAATAAAATCAAGCACGTAGAAAAATTAAAGTATCTGTGAATCATGTTAAGAGAGGAACACCGAAATCCTAACTGTCATGTGTCCTTAACTAAACCTACCTAATGAACTCTTCCTAAGACTATGTATACTACGCCTCTCTAGAGAGAGGGTCGCATCGAGCCGAGCTTTTCGGCTTGAGGGTCGAACTCTGTGCCTCTGAGCAGAGAGGAACACGGACGCGGCTCCGCCGAAGCGCTGAGTTTCGGGGAGGTTGATCAACCCGATCCCATTTATACGGGTTATACGGGCATTTTTTGGCCGAGCCTACGGTCTCGCGAAACCCACCTTAAACTCGGCCTTGTGCCATATGCAATCCTCGTGGGGGGGTGGCTAGATA
Organism: Acanthosepion lycidas; assembly: GCA_963932145.1. Taxonomy (NCBI): domain Eukaryota; kingdom Metazoa; phylum Mollusca; class Cephalopoda; order Sepiida; family Sepiidae; genus Acanthosepion; species Acanthosepion lycidas. The sequence goes on along the minus strand of OZ010571.1, from coordinate 41,694,747 downwards.
CCGAATCGAGTCGAGCCATTTCGGCTTGACGGTCGAAGTCTCTGCCTTTGAGCAGAGAGGAACCAGGACGATGCTCCGCCGAAGGGCAGAGTCTCGTTTGGGGAGGTTGACCAACCCAATCCCGTTTATACGGGTTCTACGGGCATTTTTTTTTTTTTGGGCCGAGGCTACGGGCTCGGGAAACCCACGTTAAACTCGGCCTTGTGCCACATGCAACCCTCGTGGGGGGTGGCTAGATACCAAATCGAGCCGAGCTTCTCAGCTTGACGGTCGAACTCTCTGCCTCTGAGCAGCGAGGAACCCGGACGAGGCTCTGCCGAAGTGCAGAGTCTCGTTCAGGGAGGTTGATCAACACGATTCTGTTTTTACTGTTTCTACGGGCATGTTTTGGCCGAGACTGCGGTCTCGGAAAACTCATGCAAAACTCGGCTTTGTGCCACATCTTTCCCTCGTGAGGGGGCAAGTAAATATCGAATCGAGTCGAGCCGATTGAAGTTCACTCCAAACCAGACTGACAGTTATACTACCACCTTCCACATCTTGTATTATTATTTCCTGTAATATACCTTTGTTATTTCTACTCTTGTGTTCGTGTGGTTCTTCCTTGGTCCTAACCTGGACCATAAAACTAACCGGCATTGCGATAACGAAAGAAGCCTGCGGAATTTCTTAGTAGACATTCATTGGTTAAAATATTTGAGAAATCGTATTTAGAGAGACAGACAGAGTGAAAGAGAGCTGAAGTAAGAATGAGAAATTGAATGAGACAGGATCACGTCTTTTTAGTTTTGCATTGGTGCTATCGCTTTATATCTCTCCTTCTAATTCCGTTCTGTGCAGCCAAAAACACAGTCATGGACCCGAAATCTGTGCTACTCTCTTATTAAGTTACATTAGTTTGTGTACCTCTTTCGGCTACGGTGAGCTTCTCAAATTTAGAGTCAAATACTCTAATTATATCACCTGTAACAAGAATTATATTTCCTTGAAGATTTCGAAATTAAGGAAAATTGTTGTAGTAGCATAATCCTACTTACCATACAACTATAGAATGAAACTAACATAAAAGAAAGAATTTGCATGATCTGATGCAATCGAAGTCAAACGTATTATACCAGAGTATCCGCTCTTAGATGAATGATTAATAAATAAAACAGATACAAATTACGCATGAAAACGCGGCGTTTTTTATAATCTAATACCGTATATACTCGCGTATCATGCGATGCGAAGACCTAATTTTGAAGCTAATTTACCTACAACGAATGGATATATAGTTTCGTCAAATGTGTAGCCAGGGCCAACAGTATATACACTAATTTTATATCTTCTGCATGATGTGAGCCCCTTAAAATTTGCTTCAAAATTAAAGATCCGCATGATACGCAAGGTTATACGGTACATACGATTCTCGGTGACATCTAACTTCCAAAATTGAACGAAAAATAAAAACGTCTTTTTGAAAATACTTCTTGGCAGGAAAAATAATATTTTCAGTAATATCTTCGGAAAGTATAGGTATTAAGGCCACCATCTTTTTTTTTTAATCCTTTCATCGCAAGCAAGGTAATAATCAACTATTTCGTAAAGGATAACAGAGGGACAATGAATATGAGAAAAAATAAAGACATTATTAATAAGAGCGAGTAATAAAAAGAACCAGAACAAAGAAAACCGTAGATAATGATAGATATTGCATTTAAGTTATTGAAGATCAAAGTTGACTTGAAAGCCCGAAGCCGAGAGAATGGTCCACAAGCGGGAACCGCAAGAGAGAACATTTTTAGCATATTTATTAGGTTTATATCTAGAAATATCAACTCGAAAATGATGAGACCTAGTTCACAATTTAGTTCTGCGCCTAAATGCTGAATGTCGGAGTAAAAAATCGTAAAGCTTATAGAAACAATTACAATGAAATCATTTATGGAAAATGCACAGTGAAGCTATATGAACGGAGCGGAAAATTGATACAACCCGCGATGGTCAGGACCAACATCATTCCAGATTCATTTTTTTTTCAGTTTTCTTAAGAAACTTTAAGTACAGAATAGCAGACCGGATTTAACAGCAATATACTTTGCTTAGAAGAATACATATTCCGTTCTTTTCTTATCATGTAAGCAGTGTATCGTCTTCATGTCAAGATCTTGTGATTTTTCACGTAAGCAAATTTCCGTAAGAGAAGGGAAATATATCGATTTCTATTTTATTAACACATATTATCTCTAGGGGAATACATTCTGACACTAAACCACTTTTTAAAGGAAGAAAATCATTTGCTGTCATCATTTTCAGCTGCCCATTTTATGGTTAATGAAAGAGAATATATATTCTAAAATTAGCAAAAGTCGCCAATAAAATTTAAGTTCTAAATATACGACATTGCCCAAGATGTTAGACGTCAATTACACTGTTCTAAAATAGGCGTGTCTGCTCAAAACTGTTTATCCAAGAAATATAAAGTTTATGACAATCAGATATAATGTTAGAATTGGGAATAATATCCAACATTACCTTAGAATTTAATTTTTTTACACTTCAGAAGTAAATTACATATGTTTTGTGACAATTCCCATCGAGAGTAGTTCGCTTAAATATATCAAGTCGAGGTAGAAAAGATAAAGATGGTATTTATCAATCCACCCACGGGGATCGAATGTGGCACAAGGCCTTTTTAATGTGGGTATCTCTGAGCCCGTAGGCCCAGCCAAAAATAAATAACCATCCAAACCCGCCGAGGCGGGCCAGTTCCATCAACCTCCCCCAACGAAACCCTACCCTTCGGCGGAGCTTCGTCCGGGTTCCTCTTTGCAAGCAGAGAGTTCGACAGACACCCGACCCGGCAGCTCACAAAGCGCAGATACTACACTTTGATCCTAGCCACCGGGTCGAGCGGGTATTCTTTTTGTAGATAAAAGAAATACAATGAAGTTGAAAGATGCTCTCCGTAACAGCAGTAATGATTTTTTCTATGACGTGTGCTGATTATTAATTTTGTGGCTAAAAACAAGGATTCCTCCAGATAAAAAAAAAAAAAAAAAAAAAAAAATACTAGTATTTTACACATAAATGAAGGGAGGAGACGGGTTTACACTTTTCCCCCGAACGAATCTGATTACACGGACCGATGCCTCATTCCGAACAGCTATCAATCACTTGAGCCGAACATCGGTGAAATTTAATGAAACAAATTTAAAGAATGTTAGTTTATAAGAATATTAGCTTAAAATACAGCTTTTTTTTAAATAAATGGTAGGGGAAGAGTAAAAGGACAATTAATTGTCTGTGCAAATATTGGAATGTCAACGTCGCCAACATAGCAAACAGTAAGAGAAAATTAAGATTAGTCACAACAAATATTGATTTAAGTTAGATATTTTTTCATAGATTTTAATTATTCTGGAAATATATATTTTTATACTTTTGACAGTAGCTTTCCAGAACTATAGTATTCACTTTCTGGTCTGTGTGATATTACACTAGAAATAATAAAGCCTTCGTCGATTTGCTTTAGAATAATATTAATTGTATGTTTAAAGAATAGTAATGGGTTTCGTTTTATGAGCGATACTCTTATATAATGGGATAAAGAAAAGGCTTCGGGTAATATAAAATGTATAAACTAGAGTAGATCATTGGAGAGAAGGAGTAAATCAGAGATAGAAAATAACACGATTTTAATAATTTAATCCATAGGTAAATGAACAAAATTGTTTACATATATGATTCTTCAAGATGTAGGTATATCAGTATATGTCTATATTTCTGACGCGAGGTATTATGTACAATATTTACATTATTCGGACTATTGTCCTCAAATCTGTCAGCATATTTATTTCAACGTTTCGGTCGATGTACGCTCCGGCCTTCTTCAGGTAGTTGGAATGTCAGTGGAAAATTCGTAAACTTAAGGAATTAGCAAATATGCTAGGCCACAAAAATCTCCTGAGCCGAGAAAGCATAGGAATTAAAACAATATGAGAATCAGTAATAAGGAATGCCAGAGTAAAGCGATAATAAATAAAAAAAAAAAATGTAATATGAGCTGTGGTAAAAACATGTTGTGATAAGAGTAAATAATTGCAATATGAGCAATGGTAAAAAATGTTTGCTGAAGATATTAGGTTTATCATACATAGAAATTCATACACAATCAAGGACATATGGCACAATTGATAAAAGCGCTGGTTAGATCCAGTGACTGGACACAAAGTGTTCAATACCCAGTTAAGACAGTGGAGAACTTGGAGATGGGAATTAACAGCAGATAACAAATAAAAGTCAACACCAGTGAGCGAAATAAAGGTTTCAGTTCGCTATTCCAACCACCTGAAGAAGGCACGAGCGTACAATTGCTGAAACGTTGTAATAAATATGACGACAAAGATGAGGACAATAGTCAGAATAATGTAAAAAAAAAAATGTAGGTATATATTGATATCAACAGAAAGAAAGTAACTTGCAGGGAATGTTTTCATGTATCAGGAAATTCATGTAATGAAACAACATGAAATATGTGTGAGCGTGAGAGTGTGTGCTTGTTTCTGTGTGTTTGTGTGTGTGTATCCTGGATTAAGAATTTCACTATCGATAGATAGACTTCCTTAGATCAGAAGAAAAGAAACATAAATCTGTATATGCGTTTTTCCGTCAATATTAATACGTTATTGCGCCGTTCGGTTTGAGTAAAATAACAAAATTGTGTGATTTTTATTTGAACGTTATTAACTTAATTTATGATGTTTTATTCTCAATTTTTCCGATTTCTGGCATTGAATTTAAGATAAAATGTATGAAATTTCTTCAGAAGTTTTTGAAAATAAAGATTCGTATAATTAAGTGATTTAATGTATATTTCTACATTTTGCGTGTCGATAATAATTTCTGAAACCGAGGAACGTCAGGTTAGCGGAAAAAAGGATTAGCTATTTGATATTGAAGCACCTAAAAAAAACACTCATATATATTTCTGTCGCTCCGATGTGATGAAACCTACCTAAGCCGAAACGTCCAATCAAGTCAATTAAACTGTTTTCTAATTTGTGAAATTTATCAAGCATTGTCTGGAAAACTATAAGTTATTTGAACATACATTCACTCAAAAAGTCACTCTCTCTCAGTCTCCCTTTCTCACACAAACGCACACACATACATACATACACACACACACACAACAAACACACACACACACACACACATATATATATATATATATGTTTTGTTGAACAGTCTAGATGCATTATGTGTATTTTTATTTTAATCGTCTCAATTCCACGGATCAACTTCTTACAAGCCGTAATTATGCATATGATCTTCATTGACCTAGTACTTTCAATCTCATCCCAGATCATTTTCTGTGGTGACATGCTAAGACAATGTTTTGAAAATTTGTGAGTATGAACGCTATAAAATTCGAAATTATTACTTTTTTTACCGCTATGTAAGTGAAGTAACATAATATATGTAAATTATTATTAAATTTGTAATTACGTGTTTTAAAATATTGTTCATTTTTAGTGTAATAGTCAAATCGGAGTAGGGGTTAATGATATGATAGGGCAGGGAGGGAAGTTAAGTTTGTGAATATTCATAATCCCATGCATATATACAGGTTTGAATCACTAATTATTTGGGAAAAAGTTAAGATATCTTGTTCTGTGTGTTTAACAGCGATTAGTTTGTTGAATTTCGATTTCAGTTGATTAATTCGATTCTTGTGGACGTTCACTATATAGAGAAATTTTAGCCGACAATACAAGTATACACAACTATGTAAAAACCCCAAATTTTTAATTAAAAGAATTATGGCCATAAATGAATAAAATCAATTATACGTATGACAAAAACTTCTAAAATATTTATAACAGTAAGGTTTTCAAATATCTAAATCATAATTATTAAAAACTACAATTAAAACAATATTTTAAAACACATAATTATATATATCATTTTTATAAGACTTTACATAATTAAATTACCTCACTTGAATAGAGTTAAATGTTTTTCGAAATTTGCAGCGTTCTTGCTCAAATATTTTCATAATATACATTAAATCTTTGACATAGCAATTCACTCCCGAAGACGATCTTGGATGAGATTGAAAGTTCTTGTAAAAATAAAGACTATAAAGATGATTACAGTTTTTTCTCGTGATTAATTTTGTACTGACATTAATTTTGTACTAAGAACATTAGCCGTGAACTTGAGAAGATTAAAATAAAAATAGGCATAATATGTTTAGATTATTCATCCAAACATGCTTGAATGAACATATGCTGCGATATATATATATATATATATATATATATATATATATATATATATATTAGAAAAGTACATAAATCCCAAAATACACTGGAGGATATATGGTTTGCAAATTGATTCTGCATAGCACTGTACCTCTAATTTTCCATCTAACGAATTTACTAACTACCTATACATATGTGTATACGTGCGTGTTTTCATGCATGCGCATGTGCGTCAGTGCCAGTAGTGTAATGATCGGAAACCTGAAAATAGAAATGGCTGACGTGTGTTCGAAATTTGGGAGAACATGTTACATTCTCTCTCATACAAATATTCTTTGATATGTTAAGAGATCCTCTACTCTCCCTCATCTATGGATTAAATAGAAATGTAAACTGGATTCAATTACCTTCGTTGGTACAAATCTAGAAGAAAACTTTCAATTCAAGCCTGACGAGGGACATTTTGAACCATTGTGTCACGCTGTGCAACATTTCTTAGTTACTGTTTTGGTCCGAATATATGGTTGGTTATATAAATGTCATCACCTCTATAAATGAATCAAGTTTCGATAATTTGGTTGTTCTCTTCTCAGGATGAACTCTTAGGCCTTCATATTTCATAGTCGTAGGCATCGTGCACTTTACACTCATATTTATCCCTCTGTCTGTCTGTCTATCTATCTATCTATCTATCTATCTATCTATCTATATATATATATATATATATATATATATATATATATATATATATACGCAAAAACTTGCGTAGGAAGGCTTAAGTGTGTTGCCTCTGGACAGATGTCTATGTCTTTTTCTCAGTCAAGAGGCGAGATAGAGAGAGAGAGAGAGAGAGAGAGAGTGCAAATAAGATAAGGAAATTGGAGGAAAAGGAAAGCACAATGTTAGATAAAGAGAAAAGTGCAGAAAAGAAGGAAAGATTGAAAAGAAGATTGATGAATATGATTCGGAATTAGATTTTAGTTGGACTATCATAGGAAAAAATCTCACTGTTGTACAACTAGAGTTCATGACCAATCTCCATCTGACTTCCTCTACCATCTTCAAATAAATTATACCAGTAAGCTACGGGCGCCAGAGATTTTAATAAAAGGATATATAAATCACTCTGATCTAAATAATAAGCCTGCTATATGTCAAAACCCCTTTGTGTGCGTGTGAGGGTGTGTATATATATATATATATATATATATATATATATATATATATATATATATATATATATATATATATATTTGAGAAAAGATAAAACGTAAAGTTTTCTATGCGAACACATTTCGTTCCTTGAAGAATTTTATCTACGTAAATGTGTTAATATTATTTCATAACATGTATTTATTCATAGAACTAACATATAAAGAAAAAAGTCATGAAGTTTTCAAATTTTGAATTTAAGAAAGCTCTAAAAGTTACTTAACGTCAGGTAACGTAAACTGTGATGGAGGCTAAGAGATATAATACATAGCCTAATAAACGAATATATATATATATATATATATATATATATATATATATATATATATATATATATATATATATATATATTGCCTAATAAACGAAAGTGAACAAAGGATATTGCAGTTGACTATTTATTTTTTAACTTTGTTTTTCTTAATAAAATTATTATCAATTTCTGTATATTTTATTTTATTTTACTTATTTATTCCTCTGAACTGAATGTTTACAAACGTGTCTTTCTGTGCATGTGTTCGTGGGAGTGTACACATCCACACACAGACTGACGCTCGCAAACACACAAACACGCGTGCACAAACACACGCACCTCACAAACACATATATGCAAACGCAAACACTCATATATATATATATATATATATATACATATATGTGTGTGTGAGTGTATATATATATATATATATATATATACACACACACACACACATATATATGTACACACACACACACACACACACACATATATATATATATATATATATATATATATATATATATATATATATATATATATATATATATATTCATATTCGTATGTATTTCCCCAAGTTGGTAAGACAAAATTAAATAATACTAACTCATATAATGCGATGATTACCCTAGAGTGAAACTCAATTTCCTGGAGAAAATCTGTTTACTTTTCCAAAGAAATCCGATCTTTCGTTCTACACGTTGATTACGTACACGTATTGGTAAATGTGAGAACTGGGGCATAATTTATATTGCGAAATATGAATTGGGCGAAAACGATATGTGGTCAACTCTGTCGGGATTCGATTATATTTTTCCATCTCTTCCGCACTGCGACGGACAAAAATTTGCGAAAGCATTTCGAGAAATAATGAAAAACCGAATACAAGTTAGTCAAGGTATATAATGGATTTTACTACTTCGTAGGGTAAGTTTGTGGTCTGTATTTACAAAATGAATCTGTCAATAATCCTCTGTCTCCTTTATCAATAATGTGTAGTTGTTTTTATTTAATACTGCTTTGCAAGAAATATATTGTATGTTCTCTCTATTATAGAGGTCTCAATAGAAAAAAAAAACAATAGAGATCCACATGTATATTTGCCATTTGAACTGATAACACTCTATTTTGTTTTCTTCCATATATCAGTGGTATAAATCTTACAGCAAAGAATTGAACTTTGGCCTAACTGTGTATTTCTTACAAACTGCTGACAGCTTCCAGATTAAGTTTACATTCCAATAATGAATAAACAGAATAAAACTGCGAATTTGCATTCATATATCTTTGTTTCTCTTTCCTTCCTATTTACTTAGGTTAAATCACTAAACCCAGCACAAAGGCACACTTCCATATATATAAATATATATATATATATATATATATATATATATATATATATATATAGGTGTCCTATATTTCTGATTATTCCTGGTTTTCGTTTTACAGTGTTCTCTATTTAAGAGTATATCCCTGGTTTTCTTTTAATTTTTTATGATATATATTTAGAATTTTTCGTAAATATTATAATATTGTATTTATTTTGATCTGATTTCTTTTCTTTTCTGTATGCTTTATTCTTCTATCATTTTTATATTTCCTCTAGAGTTTTTGGAACATTACATTTGTGTCGTAGATTACGATTTATGGGAATATATTTTGTTTCTTTTTCTTTTACTTGATGATATGAGGTTTACTTGAATTATTAACAGATAATGGATGAGTTAGTCGACGGGATGAAGCAGTGTTTATTTAACCAATGAACACGTTGACTAAATTATTATTGTTAGTGAGACACTCTCAGATTTTAAGGAATTATTAAACAACATTTATGTTTGTATCGTTTGTTATTATTATTAATTATTATTAAACTGATTATATATATATATATGTATATATATATATATATATATATATATATATATATATATATATATATATATATATATATATATATATATATATATAATCAGTTTGAATTTGAAGTTATTAAGCAAATCACACGAACTTCAATAATTTTAATTTGATTTGAAAAAATACCCCAATTTTGCGGAATACATTTAGATGTCTAAACGAAGACGGAATTTAAATTTTAGGTAGTATCAATTTATTGAAATATTTTGATGTATTCTAAAAACAAAACTGCGGTCTGAAGTTATTAGGGAAAACCAAATAATCGTATTTTTCTTCAATAAAAATTAATAAATAATCAAAGATTGACCGGCAGCTATAAGAGAACAAAAAGCAAACAAATGATAAGCCTTTGAATCCTTTATGTTTTAATATAATATTACTTTTTCTCAATAACACCAACTAATGTATTGGCCATTCATTTTGCTATTTTTTTTTTACTTCATCAGTTTCAGTTTCCGACATGATGGTTGATTGTATTGCTTCCTATATGTCTGCTTTGCTCTTATATAGTTTGCCACCTACATATAGTTTCATCTTGGCCATAGATTTCGATCAGATTCAAATCAGAAGTTGATAGTGGCCATAGCATTATCTTTCCTATTGCAAATCTTTTATGATCAAACAATTTACGGATAAGTTTACCTGCATGAGTAGGAGCATTACCTTTCATAGATACACACTTCACTTTGAGACTAGGAGTTTTACCTTGCAAAACTATTCATATTCTAGAATAACAACAGATAACACTGTTCAGTTTAAATACTTCATCGACTTTGAATGGTCGAGTAAATGTTTGATCGACAATTCCAGTCCATAACAAAACACTACCGCTTCAATGTTGCCTTCTTTTAGTCACAGTAATTGGATAGATTCTATCCTTTGGCCAAACCATCAAATGTCCATCAAATGTCAGTCAAGACTCGTCTGAGAAAATTACTTGAAAAATGTCAATTCTTATATATATCTTGGCCTACTATTGGCGCTTTAAAATATTTGCTTTAGTGAGAGTAGGTTGTCTAGATGTTTTTACAGATCCCAATTCACAAAGTATTCTGCACTTTTGACCTTCTTGACTCCCTCAATTCCATCCTTTTCAACGATGTGATCGCTGGCCAAAATTGGTTGTTTTGATTTATTAGCTTCGTGCAAAAATAATATCGTTTTTGACGTACTTTTTAACGTCAAAAAACGATATTATTTTTTAACCAACCTAATAACTCGCTTTAATTTACGTTCATCTCGAGAAAGCAAGTTCTTAAATCTTTTTTTTCATTTGCTTCGACTTATGATTTTTGTTATAATTTAAACAATCTTCTCTATCTCCGCAAAGTTCCATTGATATCGTCAGTGTCAACATTCTCACACACACATTCATATTCAGGCTTACATTTTCAAAGACTATTCTTGAAACATCAACAGAACAAATGAGAGAAGAGTAGAGAGGAAAACTCTGGGGGGGGTTACAACAGGAAGAGAGTCATTAGCTGAACTTAAATCTAACCAAATAAGTTATAAAAGATTTAACTCAATCCATTAGACTTTTGTGACGTGTGAGAGGAGTTTCACCTATGACAGTCAAAACAACAGAGAAAAAAAAAACAACTTGAAAATGAAATCGTACGTGATACCTGTGAGGCACCTTGTTACTCAAAGCCAGGCATTTCGAAGGTTGGATAGGTCGAAGCTCAACTTGAATAAGTTAGAAATAATACTGGAATTATATATATATATATATATATATATATATATATATATATATATATATATATATATATATATATATATATATATATATATATATATATATATATTATTTGAATATATATTTATCCTTCATGAGCTTCCGATCCTTAGGTATGATTAATTAATGATGAACATGTCATTTTAGTTTATGATCAATTTCATCAGGTATCATCTGTTAAGTTTGGAGAGTAATTATACATGCTTATTGCTCAGAGACGCGCCCGATATAGCTAAAAGAAAAACGCGGAGAATCCTAGTCTGATATTTTTAATCCTATCTACGTTACAACGCTTCATGTCTTAATATATATATATATATATATATATATATATATATATATATATATATATATATTGTGTGTGTATTTAGGCAGCATCTTTTCATTGATACACGTTTCATTAAATATTATAGACAAGTGTTTTCTATGTATTTTATGTAAAAATTTTTTCGTAACATATGATAAGTTTAATAACATTATCGTTGAACGAAGAAAGAAATTCACAATAGTGATCCATATTTTTTTTAATACAATCTAAGCTTTCGGCTTACTTAAGCCATTATCAAAGATGTCAATTACAACATATTAAACAATATACGGACAAGACAGTGATGATAGTCTGTCAATGTTTACATAGATGATTTCTAAGCAACGATAAACACGCGCATCTATGTGTAATTTCCTCCAAAAAGTTATGCCTGACGATTGCGTCTAGCATGAAACAGACTGTCGTCTCCAAATGTTGACTTCTATGTTCATTTTTATATTTACACACGCTGTATCTCTGATATTGAACACTTTATCCCATAAATATAGCACATCTTAAGATTAAATTTTTTCATATATATATATATATATATATATATATATATATATATATATATATATATATATATATATATATATATATATGCCACATTGTATGAATAAATACGAAGGCAGAGAAGTAGATATAATATGAAGTATGTCTTAACATTTCACTGATCTATCTGAATAATTGTGATTAAGTTAAATATATTATGACAGATAAACATGGTACACAATAAATATCTGCTGTGTAAAATACATGATTTTTGTTATGTGCTCATCGAGTTAATGATGTAACTATACATAAACACTTAACCGATGCATAAACGCTCACATATATCTATACGCATATATTTTGGTTGGGTGTATCTGAGCTGCAAATTTCCATTCAAAGAAGTTTTATTAAAGAGAACAGACATGATAAATATAATGTATTATTTTACATATTCTTGTCGTGTTGAAATTTTCGAAGTAATGTCCTCAGTGCGCGTTCGTTTTTTTTTTAAGCTTCCAAATGTTTCGGCTTAAATGTAATTCAACATCCGTTAGACATTTTGTATTCTTGGAATGATTTAGATTAATTAGTTTGAACTATGTCTCTGATTACGTATGACTGGTATGTTTTTTTGTGTTTTGAGTCTTTGTTATTACACATGAGGTATTGATTCGGAGAATTTAAGTTTATTTTAAAACGCCTATTCCGTGTAGAGTAACGGGTATCGGTGCAGAAATACAAGTTGACGAGCCGAGATCAAATACCGGGCCACTCAGCAGCATTCATTATCGCAAAAATTGCCCAGAAATTAATGTACACGTCTCTCCTCAATATCCACAATTAGCTATAGGATAAATAGCAGAGTATTATCGCGAAACTGAATATGAAACCACGGAAAAAATAACTGTAATGAAATCCACTATATTAACCAAAAAATTATAGCAATTCATTAAAAGAGTTTTACCAATAATCCTGTGCGATGAGTATCCTTAATGACATTTAAAATATTAACTTCATCCTTAATTGTTACAAACTTTCGCCTGTTGTGTCATGTGACATTATGAAGTGTGTGTAGATCGGTGGAACCTTGTGGAAATTTCAAAGGTAGATTTATTTTTAATCTATACGCAAGGACAGCGGAAGAAGGACAATTAATCCTAAAATACTGAAAATATATTCTATTTGAAATATAACCTCAGTAAAAGATTTTTATTTTTAAATATCAGGTAACTGATTTCATTATATTAGGTTGGTGCAAAAATAATGACGTAATAATGCCGTTTTTTGACGTTACGTCAAAAAACGACATTATTACGTCATTATTTTTGCACCAACCTAATATATGCCAGAATTTGATGTTTTTGGTTAGAGAAATATCAGTATTATTATTAACGTCCTTGTCGGATCTATTTTAAAAAACAATCATTTTTTTTAATGTTGATTTTAAAAGAAACATGTGTTATACTTATTGGGTACTTTCCCATCTTCTCACCCGTTAATATGTTATATAAAAGTAATAATTAAAAAAAAACAAAAAAAAAAAAACAATGTGATAATGCCACTAAGACGTACAGTGTTGCTGGTCGTGAAAGAGAATAAGAAAAGAATTGTTAGATAATAAATGAGAGGATTCAAGAAAACACATGATGGAAATTGGCGTTGAATTTAAATTGTGATTGTAGGTGTCAATGAAGCAAGAAAACAGAAGGGAGTTCCACAGGAGAGGAATGCGAGGGAAGAAAGTATAAAAATAAAAAATACGCTTACGTCTCGTTAGTTCAACATTTAAACGGTGAGACATAGTTTCTAGTCAAGTAGGGCGCTAATATCCTTGCAGTGGATGCAGCAAGCAGGAATGCTCAACAGAACAATAGCCATAGAATTTGTTTGGGAAAAGTCAAAGTAAAGACACATCGTGTCGGTGAGAAAGCGACTGAAATCGACGCAACCCAGTTTGAATTTGGTTAAGAATCTCGAGATATATAGTAGGAATAACAGACCACATATGGCATATATATATATATATATATATATATATATATATATATATATATCAGGTTGGTGCAAAAATACTGACGTAATAATGTCGTTTTTTATGTTAAAAATACGTCAAAAAACGACATTATCACGTCATTATTTTTGCACCAACCATATATATATATATATATATATATATATATATATATATATATATATATATATATATATATATATATATAAGCCTTGGATTCTGGAGCTTTTTATACAACACTCTATCTTATAAACTACAATAAACACCATTCTAAATCTTATTCGTTAAACATCCGGCGGTTATGATTAAACTGTAAAAAACTTATTTGCAGTTTTGTGCTTGATAAGCGTTTGCCTCGAAATCCTTTAAATCTAGTCAATATATTTTGTATTGGCAAAGAATATAACACTTCAAAAGTTGCTTCCTTTTACGTTTAGAATATTTGTAAAATCAATAATATTGGAATATATCGAAATCCTATTACAATGTGTTGCTTTTATGCAGCTGTGAATGCAAAATATAGCAGAGATACGTATGTAATCCTATGTGCAAAATAGAAACAGAAGCAGCAGTCAAAGTAAAATACGCGTTAAAGATTCTTCAGTTAAAAGAAAGAAAAATAAACAAATTTGTCCTACAAAAGGATATTTTCTTCCCACTTTTAGAAACGTTCAAATATTTGCAAAACAGAGATTTTCCATAAAATCTGAAAATATTCATGCTTCAATGTTGTTTTGTTTAAAAATAACTCTTGTAAAAATCTTCCAGCCTGATGCTGAATCATGTTAATTTTTATCTTTTTGCGTGTGTCAAAAAATTCTCCCACGAAGCTTTCAGTTTATTTCCATTAAAACACCGTTTTTTTAAAGCATTCACAAGTTTTCTCAAGGCCATTGAAATTTATAGATAATTTTAGAGAGAAAAACACGCAACCATTGTCTTTTAAAATCATCGCGTTATCTCCATTAAAACTAGACTTGCAAACTTGCTATTTGTTAATCTTAAAGTATAAGAGGTAAATAGTTTCTAGAACAATTTTAAAGAGGGGGGCTGCTTACTTTTCATTTGTGTCTCCGGAAAAAATTCTTTAACCAGATTTGAATTATCATCCCCCAGCACAATGGGTAGTAGGCCAATTAATTTGCGACAAAGAGAAACAAAGGTACCTGGAAATTTAGTTCAAACAATTCTAAGCATGATCATTTAAGCAAATAATTCTTATTTTATAACTACGACTTCCGTCTTAATAAATGGAATGATATGATCAATTATGGCTCTTCATAATTTCTTTTTTAAGATATGCGGGAATTGGCTAAAATCCTTTGTAAAGACAATGAGGTTAATTAATACAAAAAAAAAAAGTTTATGGAGACTCCACAACCTTTCGATAAAACTTGTAGCGAGTTGGAGGTGCAATATATTCATACCTTTCCTAAGGACATCATTACCCGGTTCATCGATTCTTTTTCAATGGCCTTGACCTCCATATCATCCCAGCAGCCTCATTACCCGCTTGTAGAACTGATCGCTTGAATGCAGCAACAAACCAAAGGATAACTTTATAGCTTGTCTCTATATTTTTATTTAGTACTTTAATGTGATCTCTCATTGCACTTCAAAACGTCCGATCTTTTGCTGCTTATAAAAAATTTCGTCTTTATATTATTAATCTAATTCTATTTTCTCTCATCTGCCAAGACTGTTATATAAAACACTCGCTGTTTCCCTATGGACCTCTTATATTCAAAGTTTCCTGTGAATGTCAAATTCTTCAAGACATGTTCCCTTATGTGACCTAGATATTCCAACAGTTATTTCCTTCTTATTTTAAGTATACGTTTGCTTTTTCTTTTTCCATTTTTCTTCAAAATTTCTCTTTGCTCACTTATTTCAATTACCGAATATGATTACAAAACCAGAATGCATAATTACTTCATTCTACTCACAATTGTTATTCCATCTATTAAAGAAAGTGTCCGTGCGTGAAATCGTCATTAGATTGTCTATTTCAAAGCGGCCTTCCACAAATCGGTATTTTGTCTTTATATACAAGAAATCTCGTTGTCCTTTGAAATATAAATTGAAATGGAAATATGTATTTTAAAGTTTGTTGTGATATTTTTGTCAAATATTATTAGTGTGTTGTATTTGGTTCTATTGTTGAGTAGAAATTAATAGTAAAAATTACTTGCAGCTCTATTTCGTCGTGCTAAAACCCAGGTTCTTACAAAAATGTCTGAAATTCGATAATTGTTTTAACTTGCTTCCTACGAAATATCGAGACATTTCGATAACTTATTTTGAAAGGATGACGAAATAAACAGGATTGGAATCTAAATCTTATACCATATATGTTTTCAGAAAATGTAAGAAGTCCGTGTCTTTTAAGGACTAAAAAGAATTAAGGAAGCCTGTGAAACAGCTGAACGAAAAACATACATCCTTATTTAATTTCAGCTGTTCTCATTAAGGACTTTAATGAATTGGAAGAAGCCAAGCATTGCATTATCAGTTTTCATTTGTAATGAATGCAAAATTGCATATTAATATATCGAATACTGTTTGTTTGAAGACAGATTACTCATTATTAAAAGAATCTATTTATATTGATTAAAATTCTCTCGTTCAGCTCTGATATGACGAAAGCACATTGATCTTACAAGAATGGTTCATACAGGAACATAATACCCACATAGTCCTGTGCTTTTGAAATGTACCTCAAGGAAGGCAGTAGAAGTTTAGTCATATAAGATAAACGCCAAAAATGACCATATAAACCAAGGGTTAATCTCATCTTTTCTGCAGGACTAATACGTTTGCCTTAATAATAGGCCTTACAAAAATTCTATCCATATTATCAAAAAATCAATGGCGATTCCTGTCTATTAATATCATTTACATCATTAGAGAACATTCAAACAGTTCGTTTGAAATCCATTATACGTTCAGAAACACAAATGAGAAAAGCTCTTGCGCGATCTATATAGAAAGCTTTTATAACCATTTGTGTTTTAATTAGTTTACTTCGGTATTCTTCTTACAGTTCTTAATAAATTGTTTAGAAATTATTGCTCTCTTTGTTAAATCTTAATATAAAAAATCAAAGGAATTTGCTACAATGTCATTTTACAAGTGGGCATTGTTATTTTTGATATAATTAAAAAATGCATGTTTTCTTTGCTGATTATCTTTTATATATTTTGCTTAGTTTTCCGAATACATATGAAAAATAAAAATAAATGTGATTTTGGGCAGTTTTTAAAATATTTTGTTAAAAGAAATCATGAATTAATTAAAATACTTACCAGCCTAAATGCGCTAAGTGAGGACGTGTTTTGTAGTAGTGCATGGTTGAAGCGTCTCGTTTTAATAGACTGTGTCTGTTATCATCCACTATTGATCACTTTATATCAAGTCAACGTATCGATTTGCTGATACTTGTCTATCAATGCAACTAGAGAGCAGTTGCCGTTACTAACTCACTGTCGATTTCTTTTTTAGTATTACTGACTAATGTTTTATCTGGCTAGGTTGGATCTCTCAAGAGAGAAACTCCTGCCAGCACAGCTCTAGAAGCACGCAAGCCAGTATACCACATCAAGGTCGTTAATACCTGTGCAGGTAGCGTAATACTTTTGGTGAAGGAGATTGGAATCGTTGAGCCGAGGTTAGATTCTATAGTGTTCACTTTCCCAATAATGATATGGAAAACTGCTATGAAACGATTAGCCCAAATTCGGCAGCTTCGTTGGTCGCGTATAGAGACCAAATTTGGTTTGATCTCACTACAGTTTACTTTCAGTGGTGAACACCGAAGTTAAAATCTAGCACTATTCCTGTTGTGGTGTCCACCCTCTAAAGAGTTTTTTGTGCAAATCTTCCGTCTACTATAAGATTAGTAGGAGAGAATGCCTTGGGAAAACATTTGAACAGATCTGTTCGCAATGTGCCGGTTAAACTCTCTGCATCCGGGCAGAGAGGATATCCAGACGGGGCTGTATCGAAGAGCAGAGTCTCGTCTCAGGAAACAACTACTCGACCCCGTTTTATACGGGGTCTATGGGGAATTTTTGGCCGCGAATACGGGCTCGGATTGACCCACATTAAACTCGGCATTGTGCCACATCCTACCTCGTGAGGAGGCTGGTAAATATCAACAATCGAATAGATCTGTTCCAGCTGTGCCGGTCAAACTCTCTGCATCTGGTTAAGGAGTATCCCAAGACGAGGCTCTGTTGAAGGGCAGAGTCTCGTCTCGGAAAACAGCTGCCCAACACCGTTTTATACGGGATCTATGGGGACAATTTGGCTGAGAATACGCGCTCAGGGGCCTCACATTAAACTCGGCCTTGTGCCACATCCTACCACGTGGGGAGGCTGGTAAATATAACAGTCGAATAGATTGAACGCTGGGTCAACGGACACTCATTTCGCTAGTCTTGTAATACACTTCTATTGTACTTACTCTTTAATAAATGACATATCTGCAACACTTTCATTTCTTAACCATTACACTTGGTCACAACAATTTCTGTGGCACAATGCCTAGTTTAATGATTTTCTAATCGCTGGCTTAGATGTTGCACAAGGCCGGAAGTATGGAACACACAGTGAGGATCGAACCCACTACTCAGTCGTAATTGTTCTTGCGAGAAAATGCCGAGTTTAATGTGGGGCAATCCGAACCCGTATGTACCAGTGCAATATTAAAGAATATTAAGAAATGAAAGTGTTGCAGATATGTCATTTATTAAAGAGTAAGTACAATAGAAGTGTATTACAAGACTAGCGAAATGAGTGTCCGTTGACCCAGCGTTCAATCTATTCGACTGTTATATTTACCAGCCTCCCCACGTGGTAGGATGTGGCACAAGGCATTGGGGTCAACAGATTGAACAAATTTATGAGAAATGGTGATGTCGAAGAATGAGTTAAGAAACACTGGTCTAATGAACAGACGTAGAAATAACTTTCTTTTGAAGATACTGCAAAATAGTTCACTTTTTTGGAAATATTTTTAAGCGAAATAACATCAAGACATACAGAAAAAAACAGATGAATTTTAATCTTTAGTAAATACATTCAACTCGCCTGACTAAATGGTAATGTGTAAACACCAGCCCACAAGGATTAATGCCTCTAAATTTGCTCTTTGTATAAGGTTTCATTGTTAAAACTATGCAATCATAATGTTTACATAAGTCAGGTGACTAGATCACATGTTACTCTTTCATTTGAAAACGTGTGTCCCGGATGAATCGTTTGAACACAGAGCGATGTGTTTGGTTCAAACGTGATGCTGAACTACACTTAGCGTTATGCCACTTAGGATTCGACCAAATAAAATATGAATGTTATTCTATTTTGGAGATGTCTGGGTCACTGATATTTAACGACAATCCTTTATTTTCTCTCTCACTCATCTAGCACTTTCTATCTGTACGCATTCTGCTAGCATTCCGTATGACCAAAATAAGAAGTAAAACTAAACTGTCATTAAAATTACTCATGATATGTAGATTAAATGACATGTGAAGAGACGCAAATATAAAATAAAAGTCTCACCGGACATATCACTCAGACTGAAAAATATATAAACGTGGGCGGATGTGATGTCGACGT
This sequence comes from Acanthosepion lycidas, assembly GCA_963932145.1. Taxonomy (NCBI): domain Eukaryota; kingdom Metazoa; phylum Mollusca; class Cephalopoda; order Sepiida; family Sepiidae; genus Acanthosepion; species Acanthosepion lycidas. Next base: position 41,674,941 of record OZ010571.1, on the reverse strand, counting down.
TTAAGAAAATGAGTCGACATATTTCCTGCCTCTTCCTTTATTCAACAGGAAAACTGTCACAATCTCCAGCCTCTTTCCAGGTCGCCCCAGACAAATAATGTCTCGCTATGAAATCAACGTACGAATAAAACATACCACACATCAATTATATAGACACATACCTGAAAACGTATATTCCAAGGTAGGTAGATAGATAAATACGATGGAAATGAACTGACCTATATAGAAAACAAGCCACTTATATACAGACCGATTTGTGAGGTACTTAGCATGAAGCCTAAATAGATGATAAAAAATTGGCACTGCGATAGAAGGCCTGATTAAAATACTGATTAAAATAGATAAAAGAACAGATAGACAGCAGGATGGAAAAAAACTGTTTATGCGTATGTATATGTGTAAACTGTAGATAACACGATATCTTCAGACTGATTAAAAAGAACAATGATAGAGAGACAGATGGTTAAATACTTTGGGGAAAATACTGGGTAGAAAGATAGTTAGATGAACAGACTGATACATATATATATATATATATATATATATATATATATATATATACAGGCACACATACGTATACATACAAATATATATATATATATATATATATATATATATATATATATATATATATATATATAGTGTAACCCGGATATAAGAGAGTTGTCGGGATCGGAGAATAAGTTTCTTATATCCGGGTATCTCTTATATCCGGGTTTGGTCTAATTTATATACATTAACACAGGCTCTAATTTGGGACCAGAGAAAATCTCTCTTATATCCAGGTTTCTCTTATATCAGGGTCTCTTATATCTGGGTTACACTATATATATATATATATATATATATATATATATATATATATATATACAGGCACACATAGATATACATACAAATATATATATATATATATATATATAAAGAAATATAGTCTTAAGGTGTGCTATATTTATGGAATAAAGTGCTCAATATCAGAGATAGAGCGTGTGTAAATATAAAAGTGAACATAGAAGTCAACACTTAGAGGCGACAGTCTGTTTCATGCTATATGCAATCGTCAGGCCTGACGATTGCATATAGCATGAAACAGACTGTCGCCTCTAAGTGTTGACTTCTATGTTCACTTTTATATATATATATATATATATATATATATATATATATATATATAATTGTGTGATTGTGCGTGTATGAATAGGATATCTACAGACCGATTTGTTTGGTAGCGAGAAAGATAGATAAGAAATTGTGACAAGAGAGAAAGAAGATAGATAGATAGATAGATAGATAGATAGACAGACAGACAGACAGACAGAGAGCTTATGTTTGTTATTTACTAATGTTCCTGTCTATACAAGACCCCGCGAGTCAGAGGGTTAGTGAAAACAGCTGTTGTGACAACAGTAAGACAATGATGCGTAGTTTGTCAGGATATGTTATTGTAAACGGTTAACTGAAGACCTGAAGATGTTAAAATTAGTCTGAACCTGAAAGAATCCTCTTGTTATTCTAATCCAAAAACGAACAACTTTGGCAAATTTCTATCAGGTCGAATCTTAATCCTTACTAATTAAAAATGAAAAAAATAAATTAGGTTCCCCTCAATATACACGGTGTGGCGGGTCTTAATTGGAGTGGTTAGAGTTGGCGAAATAGGTGGTGCAGATGATCTTAACATTTTAGTTAGTTGTAATGACTAGCATAGATAGATAGATAGATAGATAGATAGATAGACAGAAGAAAATAATATCATGGAATTTATTAAGCTTTGGATGTTGCATGCACAGAATAGGCTAGTGTATTTCATGTCAAGCATTTCGCAAGAAGACTAAGCCTGTCAGAACAGCGGCTTTAAATGTGCAGCTGCTTTCGTGAGAAATGTGTACGGGTAGTGCGTCCTGATGACTATTCTCGTGACAAATAAGAAGATCCCGTTTCGTATGTAGTTTTAGAGATTGTGTGGTGATCTACATAGAATATTCATTTCTAGAATACTATACTCAAATATATGTTTACTATTTGCTTTGGCCCATTAAATCGCGCACATATATAGAATCATTATTGGAGATAAAATATAATTATACGATTGCCTTGATACGCGAAAACGGGAAAAAAGTGAAATTTTCGTGCTAAGAAATATTTTATACTTCAATTTTTCTTCTCGTTTTTTTTTTAACAGTTAATACACTAATAGAGTGAGGGTTATCCGCACTGACTTTCATACCAAATTTTACCTACTAAATAATATCAATAAAGTATTTTAAATAAAAATTATGTGGCAAGGGAGAACGATAAGATATGACACGCGAATTGAGGGGGTCCGAATTGTAGCGGTCATAACAACAAAAACAGTGGGATTTGTAAAGACTTTGGATGATATTAAGAAAAAGCTGGATTAAAATATCTTCCTACATTTTTAACACAGAGGAAATGGCGACGATTCGTGTCCGAGGAAAGATCATGGTGTTTCCTACTCGAAGCTATGAGACAGAACAAAATAATAGTGATCAGCTGAACATATATCATGAAAACAGAATGAGATTAGAAACATGCTTGTAAAGTTGTGCGTGTGTGAATCAAATGTGGGGGACATTTGAAAAGTGGATTGTGGCGTCCCAGTCCTGACATCGCTGCATAACTCCATTTTTGGTCCAAGATTACACTTGTTAAGATAATTCATACCAAAAAATTAGTCATTTTACTTATAGAGTGATAGAATGATTAGACTATATTTTCAGTATTTTTGTTTTACATATATTCCACTTGAGGACTAGACTGGAATTGAGACGCAAAGCATTGACAACCATTTTGAGTGCATTCATACGGGTAACTGGAATCTATCCCATAATGATCAGTGACGATGATACGATACTATCGTTTTGTATTAGGTACTGACAGTTGTTTCTGCATTGAGCTGCTAGACTTAAATCTAATATGAGATCAGGTGCAAGGCTCCGATCACTTGTTCTTTTGCAAGTGCATCCATTAACAGTGCTGGCATGTTCATAGACATTGGCAATTTGATTCTCGTCAAAAGAAAAGAATAATAAAAGAAAGAGAAAAGACCGGCGGAGAGAAGTATGGAATGGTCTGGTTGATATTGTTTAACAGTATATCAACATCTCTATGGGTTATATAAATATTTTGAACGCATTTTTATGCCCTCAAATCCAGATAAAATGTTTTTGTTAAACTTACTATCTATAGGTGTTACTGGTAATTTTCTTTTAATTTAGATATGTATAACTGGTATTTTTAGTATAAAAATGTAATTTTATACTTTCATAATTTTTGTTCATTGGTCATACTTGCTCATAGTTGATACGCTAACAGGTGCGGTCACTCCAGTTCAAGGTGAGCAACGGTATTTAAGAATTAAGAATCGTGGAGGATATTTACAATGATACGAACAAAGACCGTTGATTAATTAAACACACTATTTACACTATTCGGACTATTGTCCTCATCTTTGTCGCCATGTTTATCACAACGTTTCAGCCACTGTACGCTCCGCTCTTCTTCAGTTGTTTGGAATGTCGAACTGATCACTTTATTTCGCTCACTGGGGTAGACTGTTCTAGTTCCACGTGACATGTGTAATGGAAGTTAGTTACCTGATGTTAATTCCCCTCTGAAAGTTCTCTACTGCCTTAATCCGGTATTGAACTCACACTCTTTGGGTCCTGTCACTGGATCTAACTAACGCCTTTGTCCACTGTGCGACATTCCAACCACTTGAAGAAGGACGGAGCGTACAACTGCTGAAACGTTGTGATAAACATAGCGCCAAAGATGAGGACAATAGTCCGAAGAATGTAAGCAGTGTTCATAATACCTCATCTCAGAAATATAGACAGGTAAGTAAACTCAGCGGACGATTTAGCTTCTCGTATTTGAACGAGATCATATTTTTCTTAACATTGCTTGACTGTGGGATTTAGGCTCAAATAATATCGTCAAATTGTAGAATGATAATATTCTGTCCATATATGTCTAGCTCAGTTTGAAGATTCTGCCATAAACATTGATTCTTTCTCAACAAATGTTAATAACCTTTTAATATTCAGAAAAAAAGAGTTAAACATATTTGGAGGCATATGGAATTCTGCATCACATGAAGTTCACCTCTTTTAAATAGAACATGAAACCCTCATGATCAAATGAAGGAAAGCACCATCAGTGAAATAGCCGTCAAGCGAATTTATATACATTGATAAAAGAGCAGGTACGGGATAGGATGTTTAAGGAAAAGAGATAATTAAAGAAGCTGCGGAGAGCCATTACTCGAATGTGATGCTGAGGCATAGAACATGGAAATTATTTAATAATAAAATAATCGAAGAGCCATATTTAATATCCCTATTATCTTTCCTATAGTGCTTTTAGAAAACATACATTCGATTACAAAATAATTAATTTGTGGGTTCTTTATTTTTATGTCATGTGCTTTCAGGAGTTAGACAATCATGGCTTTGCACCTCCCTCTATCCCTTGCAGCTCTCAACATGTTCCTTCCATCTGCTACCTCCCTAGACAACGTTCCGTCACCCACTTGCCCCACGCTTTGTTAGCATTTTAGTAAGGGGCATCAGAACTTTATCTAATTTAAAACTTAATTTTTTGTTGTTGTTGTTGTTGTTGTTTCCCTCAACTTTCGGTAACTATCTAAATTAAAAAGTCCGACTACCCCACTCCGAGTTCCGAATGAGGCGTTAGCAAGCCGCTGGAAGTAAAACAAGACTTAAGAAAGGGCGAAAGCAGCGGAAAAACCACTCCACTATCTAACCCAAGAAAAACCGTTGTTAATTTGTTGATAATCACGTAAATAATCAGGTAAAAACTAGCATGATAGTGGGTGGTAATAACATCGCGAATGTTTATCATAGTGGTTAGACCTTACACAATTTTTAATTCCATGACATACTCTAACCGTGTTGATGGAATCGTCTGTAAGCCTCTATATGTCGCATTTGTCGGTCTCAAGACATCATGGCTCTGCGCCCAATGACTTATGCCTCAGCTGCTGGTGGCATTGCAGCATCTGTTACGTCCACACGAAAATGTCAGTCTCAACTGAAACGAATGGATATGCATATGGAAACGCTCTCTCCCGATATCGTCTTGTTGATTTCTTTCCGTCGAGCACGCTTCTCCCAGGCGGCAATACTTCGTTTCTCTTCTGATCTTCTCCATCCCTCAATGTATATCGCGTCTCCTGCGTGAACGTTCGTTGCCGATTTTAAGCCACTTCAATGTATATAAAGATGATTTCGATATTATATAGCTTGCTACCGCATGTTTATTGTTAATTACTGGCTATATAAAATAATATTATAGAAGTCATTTGTTTATAATTGGTTAAAATGTTGTTAACCAATTTTCGTCAATTTTTGTAGAATTATAATATTGTGGTACTTGCAATTATACTGTAAAGACAATCTCTGTTTCGTATGCTATCTTGATTGTTTTAACTCCATTTTCCGGTAGAATACATTATTCAGCAAAACGTTGTAGTAATTTGAACGTAGATTAAGTTATTTTTTTTTTATTTAATCACATTCAGAAATATATATATATATATATATATATATATATATATATATATATAATTCAATCGAAATTAAGATATTATGTAAATGATCATTTTCATCTTGTAAATAAAATTTACAGGATTTTTGAAACAGTCAATGGATAATAAATTATTGAATTAAAAATTCCCAGATAGCGGAAAGAAAGAAAGGGAGAAACAAAGTGGGGAAAACAAGAGGAAGAATAAAAAGGAAGGGAATGTAGCAAAAGAAAACAGGAAGTAGTGAGTCTTGATATGAGTGGTGGCCAAAGGTGAAAAGAATGAAAAAAGAAGGGAAGTCTACTGTCTAATTACAACCTACTAGTAATCAGACAGTAGTTTCGACTTAAAAGAAACTTTCAGAATATAATGAAAAAGAAAAATGTATATAAAATAATGAGGCATAAACCCAATAATATGAAAGAGAGATAATTCAGAATTAAAGATTATTAAAATGACCAATATTTTTTCTCTCCCCCCACTCAAAGACATTTTGTCCCAATGATTCTCCTTTATTTGATAGTTTAGTAAGAAATCCCAGTTCGAAAGAAAAAACAAAAAAAAAACAGGAAAAATGGAAAATTAAATGTCTTTGGCTAGATGCGAAAGTGTCTCGTCAGTATTCTAATGATGTTGTGACAGTATCTTTTTGCTTGATATATTGTCTGAACTTGGAATTGTTCTAACCGCTTCTTTCTCCTGTTCTAAATCTTATTGAAAGCATATCTCCCAAGCCCAGTACTTGGTGAGGGCGGAGGATTGGCCGTTGATTCCACCCACAACACAGGTCGACGCTTGGACATAAGGTAAGCCGTACATTCAGTTACCATCATGAGGAAGAAAACAGACAACCACTTGCTGGCCTGTGTGAGTATAGTTTCGCTCTAGCAGAAACCCATTTACGTTTTACTTTGTTTTTTTTTGTTTTGTTTTTTTCTTGGTTTTTAAATTTATCTATTTTTTCTCTCCCCCCACTCAAAGACATTTTGTCCCAATGATTCTCCCTTAATTGATAGTTTAGTAAGAAATCACGGTTCGAAAGAAAAAAAAAACAAAAACAGGAAAAATGGAAAATTAAATGTCTTTGGCTAAATGCGATAATAATCCGGGTAACCTTATTTTCAATTTCTTTTTAGAATAGACAATGGGACTTATACTAAGATAAAACTTAATGTGATAGGGTATTGCCAAGTGTGATCTAGGTCTCCTTACCTGTTATCTCCCCACCCAATCCTTCTCTCTGTTTGTGTCGTCCTTTTTTGCGTTATCTGTAATAGGAGTAGGTAGTCTCTTCTATCGCCCGGTCAACACTCCTCCCCATTCTATTGGACATGAGTAGAGGCTTACACCTTGTTTCTTGTCTAGGAAGGGGTTCCCGGTACACTTTCTCTCTCCGGCCTCTGTATTAGTGCAGCTCTGTTTCTCCCGTGATGTGTGCAGTCTGTGGCATCACCTCTTCATTCTGAGGGTACACGGCTGACAGTTCTCTGGTTGCTGTTTCCGACAGGTAGTTAGGAGCCCTAACTCTTGCGTAGCGTCTTGAGCGGCCGCTCTGATCAACAGTTGTATAATACCGGGGTGTTTGTAGTGCCATGTCGCGCATGGAAAGGTGTCCCTGCAGTCACCTCCGGTGGGCAGCCCTGAGGCCACATAATGATGCAGATTTTGCCAACTCCTCTCTGCCCGCGTCATAGTCGAAACTGTCTGTTTCTTTTACTTCGGGCCTTCTTATCTTACAAACAAAATTCAAAATGAGTTACAAAAACCAAAAGATTAACCCTAAACCAGCCTCTCAAAAACCACCTAAACCCCTCAACATTTCGTTCTCCAACATCCGGGGCATTAGGACAAACTTCTGCAGTCTGGAATCTTTCCTCACTGCAAACGGCCCGGATATACTGGCTCTCTGTGAGACAAACCATGGCTCGTCTATCCCCTCTTCTGATCTCTCGATCCCCGGCTATCTTCCTCTCCTCAGAAAAAGACTCTCTAACCCACATGCCCGGTCTTGGTATCTACGTCAAGGAACATCTCCCTCTGGCTAGAGACTCGTCTCTCGAATCGCCAGACCAGTCATACATGTGTCTCCGACTCTCTCTCTCCTCAATGCGGTAATCTACCTCTTCTTCCTTTACCGTTCTCCATCCTCTCAAGACTGTGACATACTCGATAGCATTTCTGACAGCATAGACAAGGCTCTCTCCCTCCACCCGTTTGCTCACATTTTTGGGTTTGGTGACTTTAACGCCCATCACACCTTGTGGCTTAAGAATGCTACTACTGACCACGCAGGCATTCAAACGATCAATCTTTCAATCTCCCATTCCCTCACACAGATAGTTAACTTCCACACTCGTTTTGCCTTCAACCGGGAAGGAAAAGCCTCTCTTCTCGACCTGTGATTTACCTCCATCCCCGAATCCTGCAGCGCCTCGAAACTCTGCCCTCTTGGTAAATCTGATAATGCAGTAGTATCAGTTAACATCTCCTTCAACTCCACCCCAAATAAAGAACCTCCTACCACTAGAACTTCTACTATCAACGAGCTGACTGGGACGCGTTCCGTGATTTCCTCCGCGATGTCCCCTGGGATGGAGTCTTTAAGAATGTGCTTCTGAAGTCTCTCCCTGGGTTAAAGCTGGAATCGACGCTTTCATCCCATCAAGGAAATATAGGGTCAAGTCGCACTCCTCCCCCTGGTTCTCGGCTGTTTACTCAGCCGCCATCGCCCATAGGAACCAGTACTTCCACCTATTCCGTAGCGACATGTCTGGCTGCAATAGACGTCTCTTTGCCTCCCCCCGTAACGAATGTAAGCGTGTCCTCAACGATGCTAAGTCACTATTTGCGGCTCGGATGAACGAACGTATTGCATCTCGCAAATTTGGCTCCAAAGATTATTGGCATCTCTGCAAGAGCGTATTGAACAATTGCAAACCCTCTATACCTCCTTTATTCAACGAGTTCGAAATCCTGACCTCCTCTACCGACAAGACTGAATGCTTTGCTCGGAAATTTTCATTCAACTCGACGCTAGACTCTTCCGGTGTACCCATACACGACTTCCCTCTTAGAACTGAGGCCATATTGAGTGGGTTAAACATAACCCCATCATTGGTACTGGGCGTTATCTCCAATTTAGACCCCAACAAGGCAAGTGGTGGAGACGGGATACCGGCCATTGTCTTGAAGAAATGCGTGCCTGAACTGGCGCCCGCCCTTTCTAAACTATACAAATACTGCCTCAAGGAATCTTGTTTTCCTGACTGCTGGAAGTCCTCTTCGATCGTTCCTTTCTTCAAGAACTCCGGCGACACCTCTGACCCTTCCAATCAGTCTCCTTCCCCTCTTCGGCAAAGTCTTCGAAGGCCTAATCAATACCGGGGTGGATAACCACCTCACATCCCATAATCTGCTCTCAGACAAGCAATATGGTTTCCGCTTTGCCCGATCTACAGCCTATGTGCTTACGGCCATCACTGAAACAATCTACCGAGCTCTTCATAATAACGGGGAAGCCCGAGCCGTGGCACTAGACATCTCCAAAGAATTTGATAGGGTTTGGCATGCCGGCCTTCTTCGCAAGCTCCAGGGTTATGGCATTACGGTTTATACGGATTATATAACATAATACGATCATTCCTGTCAAACCGTAAATTGAAGGTCGTTCTCAATGGATTCTCCTCCAGTTGCTATCCCACGAACGCAGGTGTTCTTCAAGACTCCATCCTAGTCCCCACTCTATTCCTTATCTACAATAACTTCCCAAGTTAGCATCTACGCTGATGACACCACAATTTGTTCCTGCCTCAAAAAGAAAACTAGTCTCGCTGACAAAACTCGCCTGGCTGTGCGTCTCGAAAAGGACCTCCAATCGATTGTGAACTGGGGCATGAATTGGCTGGTCAACTTCAACGCTTCAAAGACAAAACTGCTCTTTATTAATCACCACAGAGATCCTTCCCCTCCATTAGAATGTCTGACGCTCAACTTCTCGAGAGCAACTCTCTGCAGCTTCTCAGTCTCATGTTGACTGCTGACCTGAGATGGAATAAATACATTGAAACGTCCACTGCAAGGAAAGTTGGGTTCCTGAGTCGCTCCAGGATGTTTTTCCCCCGGAGTCGATCCTCCAGATCTACAAATCAACAATTCGCCCTTGCATGGAGTATTTCTTCCATATATGGTCTGGTGCCCCTTCTGCTTGCCTCGGGGTTCTTGATAGGCTCCAGAGGCGGATATGCAATGTAGTTGGCCCTGCCCTGGCGTCTCGTCTACAGTCACTTTCGCACAGACGCGCCGTTTTCTCCCTCTGTCTGTTCTACAAATACTTTCATAGAAATTGCTCCGAGGAGCTGCATTCGCTGGTTCCCAGACGTCATGAGTTCCAGCGATTTACGTGGCTGGCATCTCGCTCTCACCCCTTTACTGTCGAAACTCCTAAATGTAGCCGTCTCTTCTACTCTAATAGCTCCATGTCTCGCACCTCTCGCCTGTGGAACTCCCTTCCCTTATCCTGTTTCCCTGTGAGCTATAATCTCCAGGTATGCAAGTGTAATGTCAATCGACATCTCCGCCTTGATCTATCCACTACCATCATCCTTTCTTCTATTACTCCTATTTGATCTTGCTCTAAATTTTCTGTAACCGCTTGCGTCTTATGGCTTCCCGCCTTGCTTGGGGTGAAATGCTTAAAAAAAAAATATCAGCAATAGAATATTAAGAGAGATATAAAAAAATAATATATAGGATGGAATTTAGGCTGAATCAAATTAACCACTATATCCAAGATATTTTAAATTATGACTTGCATTAATTAATAGCTGACAACAAGGGAAAAAAATACATTTGAAATTTGATATAAAATATAAAAAAAAAACCATTAAGAATAAGATAAAATAAAAATCAACTCTTAAAATTAGAAAAAAATTGGATTATATATCAACGGACTACTACGTACATGCCTACATGCACAAATACAAACATACATACATATATATATATATATATGTGTGTGTGTGTGTGTGTGTGTGTGCGAGCGCGCGCCCGTGTTTGTGTCATTTAAGCAAACGCATTGCCAGAATAGTACTTAGCTCATTTCATTAGATAAATATTTCTCATCCTCAAATTAATTTCAACTGACGTCTTAAGATAATTGAAGCTGCTTGCATAAAACAATTTAAGCTAGGTTCCCATTTCCTTTATTCAACAACGGTCGTAATCTCTTGGAAGTGTTTTAAAAGAAAACCCCATCATGGAAATATGAATTAATTTCCTCTAGCACAGGATAGAATTTTTTGCTATTTCATCAAATCCAACTTAAACCCAAGCGTATGAAACCTATTAAGAACGATATCCTTCAAAATGACTAACGAATTGTCCGAAATCACTTGAAGCAATAAAAATTGCGAATAGTTTCTACTCTTTTACATACCCTCAATAAAGGAATATTTAAGATTATTATAAAAACTTAATGAAAATCTCATAAGATTAATATGAGTGTGTGTTTTCTGTGTGGGTGTGCTGCAAATCAGAAACATATAAAGTACTAAAATACAACCAAAAGTTTGCTAACTGAACTAAGTGGTATTGGTTTTCTTATATATTTTACTTCATAGTTGTTTCAATATCCAAATTTCCAAATAACTATAAGGTATGAAATTTTGAAAAATAAATTAGACGTTGCTACACTTATGTGAGGATTCATCAATTTTGGTGAAACTGTATATTTCCTCACCACTCGAGGCGATATTTCTTGATTTTGCAGCAGAATTTTTTCCTTGTTGTCCAGCATGAGTTAATCCAAAGTTTTCCTTCGAGAGTCTTTATAAACAAACCCTAGAGCGTCCATTCTGCTCCATTTTCCTAATAACCGGGAGAACAGGTCAGCATTCATACAGTTTCTTCATCACCTGAGTTCGATATTTGCATACAGACCGCCTCTAACCCTTTCTGCATATACCCAAGTGAGTTTTACTTCCATTTTATATACTTTATGGCGGATTTGCATGGATTATATTTTGATTATAATGCATTTGCTTATTCTAAATCAGGATTATTAAATTATCTATGCCATAATTACAACGTGCATATTTGTTATTCTTTTTCTTTAATATGAATATAATATGTTCCCTAATTCCAAAGATTTTAAAAACATTTTTTTTTGTTTTATGATACTTCAACGAAGTCTTCAGCCATAATCATACATTTATATTTCTATGATTACATAGTTTAAGAGTCGATGATGTGAAGGATTTTGCCCAAACAACTTCTTAAATATTAACCAATTTTCTCAAAAGTATTTATCGATGAAACCGATATTTTGATCTATTAGAATGTAGAGAAAATGTAAATAATAATTCGTTATACTTTTTCGTTAATCAACATAAACGTACGAGCAAGTTTCTGATAATAATTTAACGAGTGATGTAATTAAGATCACCAGTCTACTAATAACAACCATCATTTATACATTTACCGACGATTTCTTTTATTTTCCCTCCTTCCAAAATGGGTTTCAATCACATTACATCTGGAAATAAGTTTCTTTTAACATAAGGATTTATAGTATTTTAATTACACAGTGTAACACTATTTTTGTACTTCTGTAGCAACTAATATCTTCTATTTGCTAACGCCTACAAGGTATGAGAAATGACTCATATTTCATTCAAACTTTGCTTTTGTGACCAGGATAATGATATTTCTTAAATGTACCTATTCCCATTGGGAAAAGCGGCGAATGCGAACATTCCTTTTCAAGCAATGTATAAAAAATGACTCACGTTAGGTTGGTGCAAAAATAATGACGTAATAATGTCGTTTTTTGACGTTGAAAAATACGTCAAAAAACGACATTATTGCGTCATTATTTTTGCACCAACCGAATAATTCAAAAATAGTATTTATTTATTCCAAGGTTACATAAGAAAGACAACAGAAAATTTACAATGAGTAGTTTTTCTATATTTACGCTTATACTGCAAATTACTTTCGCGAATCAGACACCAAATATTGTCTTCCATTTTGTTTTTGTTATACAATCATGATAGGGGCATTCAACGTACAGTAGATCTTAGCAGAAAGTCTCGCCTTGCTTCTTTGAGTACGCCCCAATATTTTCCTTGAATTTATCAAGGTGAAGGCCAAGGATATGTATTTGGATTGACATTCTGCGGCCATTTTTGTCGTAGTTTCTTTACGCGTATCTCATCAAGCTCCACAACGCACGCTTTCGGCTTTGTGGCTCCTCAGGAAGCCCCGTACCATTACGACAAACTTGTTCCAAGCAGCTTTCATCGTCTGGGTGAGCTTCTTGAGGCATTATTTGCATTCTATGATTTTCTTTATTTCTGGACCAACGAAGGCATCGACTTTAAATTCTTGTTGCTTACTGATTAGGAAAGACTTCTTGAAGACTGAAAATTCCTTACCTAAATTTGTGACAAAATGTTTCGTAGCCTACTTTTATATTTTGTGGTGAAAACAATACTTTTGGAGGATCCAAAAGTAGCTATCATTGTACCTCTCCTTACTGAACTCGGTCCGCTATGGCCAGTCCCGCCTGAGGTGGTGTGTCACAGTGATCTTGTTGCCTCAAAGGCAAAGATAAAAAGGAAACTTGGTAAAGCCTCCTTTGAGAACCATCAGGAAGGACAGTATTTTGAAATCTCCTATAACCTCCCATCCGTACTCTTCATGTTTCAAAGAACCCAGAATGATCTTGACACTGCTCTATTCCTGTTTGAGCAACACCGAAAGAGCCAGGGGAAGAGATGTATACACATAACCGTTATGAAGTAGTACGGATTTGAGGATCCTGGATGAGCTGTCGTAGATGAGGTGCATTCGTTGGGGTTACAGACGATTCCAATTATCTCGAACACATTTTGACAGAAGTAAATCCTATCTTGACGGATTTAAAAGCTTGAAATCACTGCTGATGCTTTCTCTATCATGCGACTTACACAAATTCCAGTGTTTGAATCTCGATGTCAAACCTCGGCATTCAACTCTGTAGTCCAAGATCTCTGATCAGGTCTTCTTGGTTGGAGTAGAATGGCTTTCTCTCCTCTGCATCGATGATTACATGACTACATCCTTTTTATGAATTGTTGTTCTATTCTGAAGAAGCTGCTCTTTCTTTGGAGGAGTTGGAACAGCGAGCTCAAGTCAGTATGGCGTAGGTGGATGTTTGCCACAAGGTCTGCCGATACGATTGTAGGCGCATTCTTGCTGATGCATGTCTGATAGTGATCAGTTGGTTCCCTCCAAATTCGAGAGATTGCAAATTATATTAAACTATTCCCCCACATATATCATTTTACAAAAGAGAAAAATAAAAATATGAGCATAAAAATTCAAATATATTTCACACGATCTTATTGAAAATTTATAACAAAAATTACATTTTGATTTTTGAAATTCCTAAAAATCGTGCGCTGAATATTCAAAATTCTGACTTTAGAAAAAAATTAATATGGCAAAAGCCACAAAAGTACGCAATGTTGAATACTGAAAATTACTAATATTCCGAATTTTTATGTTTCTTGCCAGTTATTCTGTACAGAAAATATGATTCTGTGGACACCAATGCGCGATTGATGAAACATATTTAATACAAGTTTTTCAATAAAATTTGTTTAAAACATTGAAGTGAACAAATATTTAAATTCGAAAAATGTTTACACTAAAAACTTCCACTAACCAAACAAGCAAACCTTTCCGTCATTCCTTCTAGATTTCTGTTGTCGAGTCCACATGTAAAATTAAGTTTTTAGGGTTTGTCTTGATTCGCGAAAGGAATGCCAAAATATGCTTTGTCGGCATTACACTTTTGAATTGATTACAAATTTGAGTAGATGTTGCCAGAGTACTTTTTCGCCCTTGTCTTAATGAATTCGCCAAAGATATAGTAAACTATGTTTACCGGATACTTAACGCATGTTGATGTCATCTATGTTGACAAAACATTCTAGAAACCTTTAGAAACTTCTAAAAAGTTCTAGAAATTTTAAGAACATTCCCTGTGAACAACTCAGCGATGAAAAAAAAAAAAAACTTTAAAATTTTGTTACAGTGTTTTTATTCTGTCGTGGAATGCTATACTGTACAAAACTATTTAAATAATAATATATTTACTCTTCGACACTATCCTTTAATTGAGGACAACAATAATGCGATATAAAAATATAGACAGAATCGTGATGTTTTAACATCGTAGACAATAATAAGATTTGTCGTTTTTAATGAGGGTTAGTTATCCCCTTTTAATCTATCTATCATATATAGCATCATATTTTGTGTCTATGTAAATGTTTCCGCTCCTATACTTATAAAGTGTGAAGAATATAATTCGTTTTTCTAGGTATATTTTGCGAACATTTATATTCCCAATAATAATAATAATAATAATAATAATATATATATATATATATATATATATATATATATATATATATATATATATATATATATATATATATATAGTATTCTATATTGTTCATTGTTGAACAAGAGATACCTAAAACAGCAGATCTGCAATCCAAAAATGTGTCAATCTCATTGAAGACATGATTATTTTAATTTATAAAAGCGATTTCGAACAGTCCAAAAACATGCAGAAAACATAAGGATTGACTTATTCTATTTACCCCGGGTGCGTCGTCATCAGAAAAAGAGGCAATATGGAATGCAAATTACAAAATGGAGATAAAGACATGTACAAAAATTTAAATATCTGGGAAGGGATTTAAGAAAGGACAGAAAGTGCATCACCATAACCCGGAAGTGCATTAAATTAGTGAAAAAAAAAAACTCCAATTTTAAGCAAATATTAAGAAACAGAAATATTTTCTTTAAAACAAATTGAAAATACTCAACTGTTATGCAGTATCAATCCTTCTACATGGCAGGAAAATTTTACCCTCTTCTTCCCGAAGAGGTGATAGAAATATAATTCAACAGAACGATACTTAGAATACCATGTACTGGGCATCTGAGCAACATGGAATCTTCGAGAAAATGAAAACAAAAATAACAATTATATTGAACAGCAGAAATCGTGTGTTGAAATGTCTAGGGTACATAATGAGGCAAGTGGGGCGAAAATTTTGACACTCACAGGATATAGTAAAGCCAACAGGGAGAGAGGGAACCAATACATAACTTATCAAACGAGCTTGTGTAAGGGAATGACAGAACAAGGATTAGGATATATAACAAAAATATAATATTTACTGAGAGCAACATAGGACTATGAAATTGTGAAGAACCATGACTGTGAACGTCCTGAAGTGATACGTCAGATAGAAGAAGAAGAAGAAGAAGAAGTGAATTTAGTACCCAGAGATAGAAAGTGATGTAAGACAAGCACGTATTTCTTAGCAAAATAATTTAAGCTATAGAGCGTGTCGATCATTAATGTTATGAAGTTTATTCTAGAATATATCATTTTATGTCATATAATATGCTGATAATAATGTACATTTGGAAATGCAGACAGAATTATACAGGCGCTGCAAGACAAGAAAGTAGCGGAAAAACTTTAGAAGTGAATAGCAATTTATTATAAGACAGAATATTTTGACATTAGTAAATTAGAGAGACCAAGATAGTAGCTAAGATTTCAAAACGTCTATAATAAGCAAGAAAATAAAAGTAACTAAATGGTATATGTTGTATCAGGCTATGACAAATGTGACAAAAAATCGGAAGGTGTCTTCTAATAGTGAAAGGTGTCTTCTAATAGTGAAAGGTGTCTTTCTGAAATTAAACATTAAATAAAGAAGCTGTAAAATTTCATTAAAAACAATCAAAAGAATGCTGAAACATCATGTAATACCAGTCCTATTATATCTTAGTATAAACTTGTACATTTTCAAACAGTTGACGAAGAGACTTGGGGTAAATACGTTATTATTCTACCAAAGGCTGAATCTTTGAGAAAATGGAAACAAAAATAACAATTATATGATACAGATGATTACAAGTAATTTGAAAGGAAAAAGTGAACAAATGAAATGGAAACGAGAAATTGTGAACTTCTACTTAGATAGAGAGAGATTTGAAATCTCAAGGACAGAAAATGAAGAAAATGGACTTGCAGAATCTGAAACACGCACGAGATATTGGATGCACGAAAGGTAGATTAAATAGGGATTACACTATTTACACTATTCGGCTTATTGTTCTCATCTTTGTCGCCATATTTGTTACAACGTTTCGGCCGTTGTACGCTCTGGAATTCTTCAGGTGGTTTGAATGTCGAACTGAAACTCTTTATTTCGCTCGCTGGGGTAGAGTGTTCCAGTTCCATGTGCCATGCTTAATGGATGTCAGTTGTCAGCTATCTCCTGATAGTTCGCCTCTCCAATTTGTCCACTGACTTAACAGGGTATTGAACTTACACTGTTTGGGTCCTGCCACTGGATCTAACTAAGGCATTTATCCACTGTGTCATGTGACCTTGAGGGCATTCCAACCACCTGAACAGTACAACGGCCGAAACGTTGTAATAAATATGGCGAAAAAGATGAGGACAATAATCCGAATAATGTAAATATTGTACATAATACCTCATCTCAGAAATATAGATAGAAATAGTGATTAAAATACTAAAATATGTAAATGGATCGCAGAATATGAATAAAGAAGGGTAGTAAGAGGTAGGGAATTGTTAAAAAATTTAGTACTACAAAAATATAAATTCGTTAGGAGCTATGATCAAGCTAGACCTAAATGGATAAGCATATGAATGTATGAATAACGTCTTTTCTGAGTAATGCAGATATCAGAGATTCAACGTTATTTAGGGCGGTATTTTAGTGTCTTATAGAAGTTCAGAAAAGTTTTCAATTGATTCCGATATAACATCCTTTCCATTTTGCGAGAAGGACGCGAGAAACAAAATTAATATTCCTGTCAACGAAATAAGTATTTGCTGTTCTTGTTAATTCAATAATTCTGAGTGACTTTAAATGAGATTTATTCCAAAGCACTGAAAATCAACAAATTTTGAATTTAAAAAAAAAATGTGCAATGTATAAAACGGAGAAGTTGTTGGGAGAGAAAACGTGAATTGGTTTACAATTCGAAAAAGTGGAGAAATAGTTTCATTTATAATTTCGTTTTCAGGTTCATAATAACTGAATTGATGTGTGTCTGTCATTATCAATCTATTTCTCTGATCAACTAGCCTTAGTACTCACACATCAATATCTATTAATCTATCTGTCTATCAGGAATTTATCGACTGATGTCCGTTTCACTGAGCGCTAATTTTCCATTTACCGCACAACAGACACCCACGCACATACACACGTTTGTCTATTTATGTATGTCTTATAAGCAAAAAAAAAAAAAAAAAACGGTAACGGTCAACAGTATATATATATATATATATATATATATATATATATATATATATATATATATATATATATATATATATATATATGCGTGTGTCTGATAGAGAGTGTGTTTGTGTGTGTGTGTGTGTGTCAGTTTATGTTATCTAGATTTTCAGGAAGTTCCCAGAACAGAACACAGGGTATTAATAGAATATGGCAATATATCAAAGTAATGTTTGCTGCATGTGTGGAAGCAAATTTTTCCAATGGCTTTTATCAGTCTCATATACACTGAGACCTAATTGAGTTACAGTACATATTGCGTAACCAAAAAATATTACCACTGATATATATATATATATATATATATATATATATATATATATATATATATATATATATGTATGTATGTGTGTTATGAGTCTGCATGAAAGTGCTTCTGTATATATTATGTGTGTGCAATTTTGAATTAAACAGATTACTTGTTTATATTTATAACGGTGACTGAATGAGTACACACACACGCAAACACATCTATCTATCAATCTATTGAGAGAGAGAAAGATTACTTGTTGGAAATATGCCGCTTGTTACGGTACACACACGCGTATATATATATATATATATATATATATATATATATATGCACGTACGTGTATTTGTGTACAAACTTGCTGCTGAAATTTGTTAGATTTACGTATTGAAAGTTAAATTCTTTAAATATCTTTAAAAATGGGAACACAATACACATTGATCAGAAAAAAAATCTCGTTAATTATTTATCGTAGTAAACCCAACTTTTCAAAAAATGGGACCGTTCAAGAAAAATCGATAGCAGGATGCTTAAAAAAAGAAATCTCAGACTTAGTAAGAAAATGCGAAATCGGATGAGACTTCATTCACATTAGAAAACCTTTATTTACAGACACAGCCGGATCTTGATTTCAACATGACTGCTTAAGACAAAGATGCATATCAACAACACACACACACACACACACACACACATATATATATATATATATATATATATATATATATATATATATATATATATATATATATATATATGTAAACAAATATATGGATATGGATCCGACAGTATGAAGAAAAATATATGCAAAAACAAAAATCTGAATATGCAAATATGCTGTTTTTATGTTGTTTCACTTTCAACGTCAGACGTTTCGGTCTGGTAGACCATCTTCAGGACATAGTTATTAAAACATAATTAACATTTGACGATATTCAAGTCAACATGAAAACCCGATAGACATAAGAGTATGACTAATTAAAACAGAATAACCGAAATTTTTAAGATCAGCGTTCAATATATTTTTCTTCATATATATATATATGTATATATATATATATATATATATATATATATATATATATATATATATATATAATTTGAAATGAGGTTTAGCCGACATCATTCTTAATAGATATTCTCCGATAAAAATAAAGAAAAGAAAAGAAACCTTCAAAATGTTGTTGTTTTTGTTTCCATTTCGGGTGCGAAAAACATGTTACCGAATATAGCTTCATAAAAGTCCCAATGAAAAATGTTCGTTGCAGGAAAAGTCAAAACCCTATGTGTCATCCATGTCTCTCTGTTCAAACTGGTACCGGAAGGCTTTGGCGAAGAATGTTATTTTACTAATGGGAAAACTAGATGCGGTTGTAATTCTTGTTGTTGGTGCATTTCTTAATTTTTTTCAATAGAAGACGGTTGCTGTTGACTTCGCCATTAAAAAAAAAACATAGTAATACAACCCACTAACCATTACATATAATAATAATAATAATAATAATAATAATAATAATAATAATAATAATAATAATATTCCCGATCACGCGTTCCTGATTTAATAGTTTGGTAACAGCTTCAAGAGCATCTCACGTATAGCATTATTGGGTGATTCTCATCAGATGGCGATCATCCCTGTTGAGGCTGTTTTTGAATTCAGAATTGTCTTTCTGCGAAAGAGTTTGATCAAGGGTAAATATCTGTGTCAGAACTATTATATATGCATTTTTGAATTGAAAATTTTCCTATTCTAGAAGCGAGACCAAGTGAAGTATATAACTGAAATAAAATCACTTTAGACTTTAACAAGAATATTCACAGTCAACAAAATCGAATCGGACGTAATTTCAGTTTCCCTAATATTTGCACTAATCACACAACGATTCATACCGTGCTGTACTAAAATGTTTTGAATATCAATTTTTAAAGTCAGCTCTTCTCTATTCGAAGACTAAGTCTGGTTCATGTTTCGCTTCTTTACACAACATTTCAATGTGTATTATACACAGCTTACCGTAATACATCTCGCATTTTCTCACACACACTTCTCTCTATGTATCCATACAGCTAGATAGAAAGGTACATTTGGGGCACAAGAAATTATCAGTGAATGTTGACTGTCGATTTACACGCCAAGCGTTCTTTTGCCCATTTAGCACGGATACTCTAGCAGTTTATGTATGTTTTTTCTTCTTCTTTCTTTTTATTTATTTTTTTACTCAGCCCTCCTCCCCCCACAAAAAGAAAGGAGCGATAATGACATAAAAATGCAATGGGATATTTGTAGTGAAAGGGTATGTTAAGACTTTAAATAAAAAAAGCCGAAACACAATATTATTAGGTTGGTGCAAAAATAATGACGTATTTTTTAACGTCTAAAAACGACATTATTACGTCATTATTTTTGCACTAACCTAATAATAAGGAAGATATGTAATAAAATTTACTCTTTTTCAAAAGACCGGGGAAAAGTGTGAATTGAAGGAGAGGAGAAGCTATTTATTCCCATATCTGGGCCACTGCAGAATTAAGGGAAATAAGAGAATGAGACTGAATGAGAAGGAGAGATGGAGAGAGATAAACTCAGAGAAGATAGACTTATGTGCGTACATTACATTTAACTAGAAGAACATAAAATTCTATGTTTATACATAGTGTGTTTGATATTATACTGCAAGCTAAGTAATGCCAGTGAATTAAAAAAATCCTTTTCTAACAACAGCATATCTAACATGATTCACCACAAATATTTCGAAGGAAGACATCTGAATGTGATTTAAATCGATCAGGCTCTGCGAAGCTTAATATTACAATCTCATACAATCGAATAAAAAGGACGCACTACAAAAGGAAAATGATGTTTTTATGTGATTCTAAAATCATTTCATTCTACATTCTATATGGTTTCGATGATATCTCACAATGCTTATGGCGTTCTACTTTGTTCGTTGCTTTCAAAATCAATGTTTGTGTATAAAGTGAAATTTTCTAGGAAGAAAACCAATATCCATCAACTACTGCAAAAAATAACTATATTGAATTTGTTTACAACTAATATTTCCAACAATTTTACAATCAGGCTTTTAATTCATTTTTAATTATGATTTGTATTTCTCCTAATAAACACTTCCATTTTTTAATAAGGAATATAATTTTTTATAGAAATATTGAAAGTAAAAACCAAAATAATGTCTATAGACATTTTCATGATCCTGTGCATTACACGAATTTACAGAAACCAGGTAACATTCTTTCATGATATGTCAACTTTTTAAGTTTAACAACATTATACAAGACGCTATAATTCCAGACAAGTAGACGTAGTATTACATTTATATAAAAGGAGTTTATTAATTTTACCAAATGTAATGTTTGCTGCCATAAAATGAATGAATCCATGGTAATGTGAAGAAAATCAAGAAAAATTTAATTGCAATATGAAATTAACTGATTTGAATGTTTCGGGACATATAAATTGGAAAGCAGACCTGTGGAATTTAATTCACACAAGGTGTGTTTAAGCCAGGAACACAAGGTTGAAACAACATCTAATATACTTAACAAATTAAGGTGACAAGTTTCAAGAACATAGAATATAATTCTTATGGAAAATCATTGAAAGTTGAGTAAAGTTAAAAAATCGGTGGTTGTGAAGAGTCATGATAACTAACCCTCAGAAGTGTATAGAAGAGGAAGAAGAAGAAGAAGAAGAAGAAGAAGAAGAAGAAGAAGAAGAAGAAGAAAAAAAAATGATACTTCATGTTATGAAACTATTTTAATAAATTTCTTCAGTCACTGATTTTATAAGCTATTTTATGGGACAGAAAACACAATATCCATCAAATCATTACAGTATGCATTGTTGTAAAGTTGCTGTTTGTTAAAGAGTTGTGGTGTCCTACCTCTAAAGTGTCTATGTTAGACTTTTCCACCTACTATAAGATTAGTAAGAAAGAGGGGTTCGGGGAACCGTGAATAGATTGAGCGCTAGTTCATTCGATGAAATCTCACTAGCTGTGTATTATTCTTCTGGTGTACTTACGGATTAATATAAGATATATGCGCGACACTGGTTTTTATTATTACATTTACTTGGTCACAGCATAAGGTAAGACTTATATTTTAGAATTTGGTGACAGTCGAGCTAACAAAGCGTGTACATCATCAGACCAATGTCTTTGGAACTTATTTTATGAAGAAATGCATGGTATTTGTTCACAAAAGGCCATCTTGAACAGACTTGTATGAAACACGCTTGCTTGTAATCTTCTTGATTCTTCTTTAAATATGATTGTACGTGGTCTTCAGAAATGAAAGAATGTCTAACTTCTCATCTTACCACCCTCTAGAAGGTCTGTTGAATTCATCATAACTCATATAATCTGAACTCCATATTACCATATTGTAGCAGTTTCAACATGGGTGGAAGTATTCCTATTATGAACTCGTATTTTATACTAATTTCTCAATTTTAACAAATATTTATTATATATTCATTTGTCTATTTCATTCAGATTTCCTGATGGATGTTTTATTGAAAAATTCATCATATGTCATACAAATTCTTCCAAAAGATTTATGATCTCATAGTATACAAAGCTTCATCGCCTAATGAGCTCACGCTTTCACAAGTGTGTGCTTTGAATAACTTCTCTTCTGGTACGAGGATTACGGTCATATCGTGATGAAACACTAATTCTCGTACGATTCCCAACGTTAAGGAATATCGATCCACGTCAGTACTTAGATGAGCAAGCGCTTGGCATTAACAGGTATTGTAAATTTCGATGTGCCGTGGGGTAATGGATCCGGGCTAGGAACTGAAAATCAGAGAGCCGTGTCCAATTGCAATCCGACTCCTTATATTCATTTGCATGCAAATATTATTAGGAAATGCATGAACTCCACACTTTTCCACGCAGCTATAGGTTTATTAGTAGGATTTTATAAGTAAGTTATTATCTCAAAGAATTTCTTTTAAAATAAAAAAAAAAATTTCTGGGTTTAAATAGGATTCAAAACGTGGAAACGGAGTAAAGTAAAAAGCAGTCAATTAATCCTGATACAGCTGTGTAACATGCAAAGTTTACAATTTTAACACTATTATAAAAGATGCTACAAATCCAAAAAAGTAAGCGTAGTATAAAATTTATAATTCAGAAGTTCATAATGTTTACAAATTTAAATGAATTTACAAGATCTGAAGGAATGTGTAAAAATATATAACAGCTCAGGTATTATCCATAGCATGCAATCATCAATATTGCTCTGTGTAGTCAACGAAGTTTACGATTATTCGCTGTTATCTCAGGCTAAACTTTCCAATTTCTAGCTTATATATATATATATATATATATATATATATATATATATATATATATATATATATATATATATATATATATATGTGTGTGTATTATGCAATATCTAAAATAAAAATATTTACAATATCATTTAAATCAGGATTACCACACATTTAAAATCTTCTTATTCACAGTATGACTATTAATTTGAGACGTCCAAGTGGCAACAAATGTCTATTTATTTGCAGCTGTACCTTCTTTCTTATACAACATGCGGTATTAGAGAATGCTTACTTCAGAAAATAAGCCTTTAATTTCCAGTAATTATTTATTTTATACAGAGATAAAACTAAAGTTGCTGATAGCGTGCATAGTGAAAAAAAAAACTTCATTATCATGAAAGAAATAAATATCCATATATTTGAACGTATCCCAATTTGTATGTAATCTTAATTTATTTCTTTATCAGTAAGCATTAAATATTCGTACACTTTAAAGAGAGTAGAAAGAAGCTTACTTTCTCCCGAAGTAGAATTTCACACGTAAACATCAAATCAGGAGATTAGAAATAAATAATAAAAATCCCGGTTACTTTTTATTTCATAACTATTTATTCTTCTGATTATAAAAGACTTTTATAACTTCGATTTTTATGGCCTTTAGAAAATCATTTTAAATGTCTTGGATAAATCTTTTACAAAGCCGATTCTTTGCTAAGCGTATTTACTTTCTTCCTGATAACTATTTACTTTCAGATTTTGCTTATGAAAAAATGGGTTACTATTTTTATCTGAAAGTGAAATATGATTAAGTATGTGTTAAGATTGATTCCAGGCAAGTTTCTTTTCTTGCCCTTTTCGCTTGTGGAACTCCCTTCAGTCCCCATGTTTCCAACATTAATCGGAAAAAAAATTAAATGCAATGTCAATCGCTATCTACTGTCCCCGTGACGACTTTTTTTCCAATTCACGCTCATTATTAAGTTTTCACTTCCTTATTCCTCGACATACTGTAGACTCTTATCTCTTAATGACTTTACTGCCTTGCATTTGGTAATAACATTAAAAAAAATGAACAAAATAACACGTTCGTATTCATCACAGTTTTTGTTATCGTATGATTTATTCTTCATATTCATCTTATTCTTCTTTGTGTTATTCACTTTCATAAAATTGGCAGGCATGGCTCTCCACGATATCCAGTACGTTGTAGCTCTTAATAAATTTTGTCTTTTTCTTATCCCTCGTAAATCCTGTTCTGCTATCCATTTAAAGAATTAGGTAGAATATATACTGTATTGATCTGTACCTATTCCCTCATAATCTACCCTGGAAATTCCATCTATCTATTTCTGATGTTATCTATCAGTGCAGTCCTTACGTGTTCATGACCAAGTACTCGACCATGAACATTTACTTTACAATAACACCATAATCGATTCTATATGGAGGTGAAGTTTTGATGTTATCGGCACGTGGAGACATTTCCAGCATGCGGAGCCAGTAGGAAAGTACCTGAAATAGAAAAGACCTTTTGGCAGGCATTGCCGTCTGTGTGGAAATGAGTAGGAAAATCCTCAACGGTTTTTGACGTATTTTTTAACGTCGAAAACCGACATTATTTTTGCACCAGCCTAATACTAGCACGAAGTCACATGTTATCGTGCCCAAGTTAACAAGCTTACTGGACCTGTACGGATTCTTGATCACGCCAGATAATACGTTCTCACCCGGAAACAGTGAAGTCTTTTCAGCATTGTTACTAAATAAACGACAGTTTGTCGTTGTGAGTGTTTAAAAAACACAAATGTCTGAGTGGGTTTCGGCAAAAAGATTAGCTTTCCAGTCTAACACATGGATGCACTCGAAAAAACGAATAAACAGTCGTTCTGTTCTTTTGTTAATTGCAACTTTCATTGTCTTTGGTTATGTGCCAATTTCATACAAAAAAATACAAAAGATGATAAAATTAACGATCGATTTTTTTTTATTTTTCAGATAAAACTATACTCGTCCTTATTAGAAAATAAAATTGAAATCTGCTTAGTTTCGTTGGGTTGGTTGGTTGAGTTTTATGGCATATCAACCACTGTGGGTCATTTAATGCCAAATTAAGGTATATATATATATATATATATATATATATATATATATATATATATATATATATATATATATATATATGTATATATATATATATATATATATATATATATATATATATTAAATATACAGTACTATTAAACATATAGCTGGCAACATTATTTTTTTTCAAAAACGTATAGCTGGCAACATTATTGTTTCCAAAAACGTATAGCTGGCAACATTGTTTCAAAATCGTACAGCTGGCAACATTATTTTTTCCAAAAAAACGTATCGCTGGCAACATTATTTTTCCGAAAACATTATCTGAAGCTTTGTTTTTGGACGTAGTTTATCGTCATACCCAGTACGCGGATGTAGTTTATCGTCATACCGAGGACGCGGATGTAGTTTATCGTCATACCCAGGGCGCCCTTACTTTCGTATTCTTCTTAATATTATATGATTAAAATTGTACTTGTTCCCACCCTTCGTTCCTTCGCACGGTCATTGTACCCAGCCAATGGACGGTTCGTTTTGATCACTTGGAAAGAAGGGGAAAACACTATCTGGTTTCAGTGAAAAAAAATGAAAAAAAGTTGGGAAGATACAACCTGGGAGAGAGAATCAGGTTAATCTGATAGGAATATATACTACATTTTGAGCTAAGACAAAATGTCGAGAATCAGTTGTATTTTATTGCCGGACCACACTGACAGGATGTGACACATGGTCCGTTTCAGTTGGGGAGTCCGAACGCGAGAACCAGACCAGGCCCAACATTTGCGCAGCAGCCGCAACTGTCGATTGCGCTGGCATCGGTCCCCCACCTCTTTTTGCAATGACGGGGTATTGGTGCGGGCTGTTTTTTTCTCGATATTCTCAAGAATATTCTCAGTTGCCTTCTGTCCGAAGACCGAGAGATAACTGAGAGCAGATGCTAAACTTTGATCCTATCAGAATGCTAAGAATTGATGGCGATTGCGATAAAAACGGCATTAATCGGACGCACATTATCAAAGGAAGGAAACCGCATAATTCAAACGAAAATATTCTGTTTATTATAAATAAATTAACATTGTCTGCTGAATTGTTTTAAAAGAAATAATTGTTAAGACAAACTTTAATAAGACAAGGATTTGGTTATTTATTATTAATAATTTACGATTACTTCAAAATCTTTTTTTTAAATGAAGTATAACTATTGTGATCGTCTCTCAAAATTAATATATTTTAGACCATTCTTTTATTAGGCAATGCTATAACTATATTTCCATTCTGCTCGTGGAAAGAAAACGCGGCGTATTGCATCCCTTCACTGACTGCTCCCGACAATTAAGGTAAGTAAACAGCTATTCTAGCCTTTTCAAAAACATTACTTAGACTGACGTTTTTTCCCTTATGGCTAAAAATTCACACATCTATCTCCACATCTATTTGCTGCATTAGTTAGTCCATTTCCAATCCCCTCTATCAATTATCGTATGTCACGAACTTTCTGTTTACTAGCGAGGATTTTACATCACATATCCATTTGAAATAATAATTAATGATAAGCCATTGACTATGGATTTAAAATCTGTACTGTATGACTGATTGCCCCAGAAAAATGTTTATTATTATTATAATTACTACTACTACTACTACTACTACTACTACTAGCACTACTACTACTACTATTATTATTATTATTATTATTATTATTATTATTATTATGATTATTATTTTTATTTTTTTGATTTCTGGCGTTTACACATTTCTTTCCGGGTCCCACCCAGGGACCTAAGGTTAGAAATTGCATCATAATACTTTCCTCTGATCCCCCCCCAAAAAAAAATTACATAGATAAAGCCCTTCGTAAAGTGTGGGCTGTACTTGTCAGAACAATTTTTGTATCTCCTTGAGGCATGGACTTCCAGGAATCCCTTCAATTAGTCTACTGCAATCTTTTCCAACCAGTCCTAGGGCTCCAACTAAAACAGGGATTGTTGATGTTCCCATATGCCCCATTTTCGAGATTTCTATTTATCATCATTATTATTATTATTATTATTATTATTATTATTATTATTATTATTATATTTTCTTTGGTTTCTGGTATATACTCATTTCTTACCGGGTCCCGACCAGAGGCCTAACGGCAGAAATGGCAAGATGAAATTTTTCACTGAGCAATTTAAATAAAAATATAACACCTGTTTTACATGGTTAAAGCCCTTCGTAAGTTTTGGGCTGTACTTTTGAGTACAATTTTTTGTATTTCTTTATGTCAAGGGCTATCAGTGAGTCTATTGGAATCTTCTCAAATCAATCCGTGTGCTCCAACTACAACTTGAATTTTTAATATCATGCGCCACATTTCGGAGATTTCGATTTCAAGGTCTTTCTATTTTGATAGTTTTTTGAAGATGTGCAAAGATACATTGCCGTCTGCAGGGACTGCCATGTCAATAAGCAGGCACATTTTGTCTTTGCAGTCTCTAATCACGATGTCAGTGCGATTATTTTGGATTGTACTGTCTGTGTGTATTATAAAGTCTCATAAAATTTTAACCGCATCTCTGTGGTGTTCTTAACAATTTTTTGCAGTGTTGCAGATTTCCAGAGCTGATATTGGCCCATTCTGTTACATATTGTACCACTATGTTGTTGTTGCTATTGTTGTTGTTGTTGTTGCTGTTATTATTATTATTATTATTATTATTATTATTATTATTATTATAAATGTGATTTTAGTGGATACACATGTCTGAGTTGCTATCCCAGTAAGTTTTTAAACAGTTTCTTAAAGTTAAATTAATAGCAACCGGTCTGTGTATTGAGAGGCCCAACGAAAGAAAATTTTCTCCTACAAAAGTAACTAAACAGGCATCTTCTTTTGTTAAAAGGAAAATTACTTTATTAGCAAAAACCTCTAAATATCAATTTGATCCTATAGGCATGCATGAGAGAGAGCAATCTTTGAGTTACATATTTATCGAAGGCAATTCATTATTGGTACTT
Organism: Acanthosepion lycidas; assembly: GCA_963932145.1. Taxonomy (NCBI): domain Eukaryota; kingdom Metazoa; phylum Mollusca; class Cephalopoda; order Sepiida; family Sepiidae; genus Acanthosepion; species Acanthosepion lycidas. The sequence continues at coordinate 41,646,322 of OZ010571.1, read as the reverse complement.
CAAGAATCTATAAGTGTTAGTTTAAGTTTCGTAACCGAAACGCAAAAGAAACCCCAAAAAACTATTTTTTAAAAGATTTTATACAATTTTACTTAATAAGTAATGATGTCGAATAAAACTACGTTGCATATATTGATATACAATATACATAATAAACATATATTTTATATATATATATATATATATATATATATATATATATATATATATATATATATATATATATATATATATATATATATATATTATTCGTGCAAGTTTTATTAAATATGACCTAAAAACTACTATGACTGCGTTTATAATATATTTTCTATGATCTTAATATTTTTTTTTCTTTTCAGTAGACAAATTATCTAAAATCTGTCCAAATGTTCTTTGTTTCACATATTCGATCATTTTTATATAATTTATTTAATCAAAAGAAAAAAAACAGAGGAGTAATTATATAACATAACTTAAATAAAGCTCTTTCTTTGTCTGTCGGACTTAAGGAATTTTAACATATATATATATATATATATATATATATATATATATATATATATATATATATATATATATATACACACACACACATATATATATATATATATATATATATATATATAAAATAAAATAAATAACAGTAAGATATATAATCCGGTGTTCTTATAGATATTTTTTATTTTTACAAAATAGTGCTCTATGTAAATTTACAGAGCATTAATATTATAGAATTACAGATCATTAATATTATAAATTAATTGATTTAATTCGCTTGAGGATGAAATGGAACTAATGACTTTAATTTAATTACAAAATTAAATTCGGGGCTTTTAGCTTCCATTTTTGAAACCTGATTAGAACGTTGTAGCGAAAAACATATTTTAAATCAATTAATTTATAATATATATATATATATATATATATATATATATATATATATATATATATATATATATATATATGGTGGTCACTGAGAGACGGAATGGTATTAAACAAATAACTTTTACAGGAAAATGTGTATCTTGGTGTAGTATTATTTGGTTAATGTGAATCTTGTATGGAAAAAATTTAAAACCAAATTTCTGAAACGATGTTCTGGCGATGCTTAGTTGTTTAGCAACGACAGGTGGAAGCTGCTTAATTTCCAAGGACACTGTGCCATACAGATTCCACTGCTGAGTCAGTGATCGCAGTTCGCTTAGGACCTCATCTCGTAAGACCGCCGACTGATCTAGTTCTTTCAAACCGCGAGATTAGTTTCCGAATCATTTTCTCACTTGAAGATACTCTGACATTAAATGTTGCTGGAAATTTCTGTATGTTTCAATAATTGATTTCTCATTGAATATAAAACTCAAAGAGTTTTATTATTTGTTGGACATTATACGTAGCCATTTACATCTCCACGGGATGGTATATAACAAGCAAAAATATATAATAAAATCAAATAAAACTGAAAACCAACAAGTTATGACATTTTCAGCAGATACACTGTATCTGTAAATATATATATATATATATATATATATATATATATATATATATATATATATATATATATATATTTATATATATATATATATGTGTGTGTGTGTCTGCGTGCGTGTGTGTGTATGTATGTATATATATATATATATATATATATATATATATATATATATATATATATATATATATATATAACTTTTTCTGTCGTTAAGTAGGTATTCTTTGCACTGGATGTGACACAGTGTTTTACATTCTCTCGCCAAAACAGACACGCAATTTATGCCCTAGTCGGCAAAAATGCTGTCATATCTTTATTCTGCTCGTGGAAAGGAACTTATAATACTGCAAATGGCATCAATCCATTGCTGGCATATGCTTTTTAAAAACGAACACATTTCTTTCCATTTCAAAACCATTAGTGCCGTTGATAATTCGGTTATAAGTCCAAATCTTGACAACGGCCGTCACATTTAGTTTTTTATTGATTCGTCTTTTCTCTTTATATAATCCAATCACCCTATCCCAGTTACTTTTATATATCTAGTGAGGATTTGACATAAAAAATATTTTCAAACTGAGGATTAGTGATGAATTATTAGCTATGTATAGGCGACATTTCAAATGTTAACAAATCTTGGGTAATATTCGTAATGGTTTCAATTAACGACATATTGCACCTGGGATAAATTCGACAAAATAGATAACATTTTTCTTCTGCAACTGCAGAAATATATTATGACATTATGACAATGTATCCCTTCATTGATCTCTTTGCACATTTTCCGTCCCACATTTCGACATATAAGCGAAAAAGATTCTTTCACAGTATATGAGGATTTTTTAATCGTTTTACACTAATACGCAATTAACACAAAAGAAAGTGAGAAAATGTAAGCGTTTTAAAAAAAATAAGATAGTTGACAGAAGTTAACAATTGACATTTGATTTAAAATTTTCAAGATCATATTTGGCAAGTAAGAAAAACGTCAAAAGACAATGCTAATGTCCAGTTGTGAGGCAAAACATGGATCTCAAGCTTACCACGAGCAATTAAATAATAAATGGTGTGTACTCATTGCCAATCTACTACTCCACTCCGATTGGTGGAGTCAATGTTCAAAAGAGCAGAACTAACTAGAAAAATTACCATGAAATATTTGAAAAAGTTATATAGTTAATTGCATCAAAATGAATATAAACAGTATCTCTTAAATTAAAACCCGTTGTAAATGAATATGAAATCATGTAATAAAAATAATTCGCTTTGATCTTTAAACACGAGATTATATTCTACTCTGTACGATATTTTAATTTCTTCGGATTTACACTGACGTGCAATAGACAACTGCATAAAAACTTTATACAGATTTATGTTCTTAAAAGTTAAGATTGCTTAGCAGTGTGCTTTTTTTTTCTTGATGTCTGTGGAAGTTAAGTATTATAAAATCCGTTGTTGCGTTTTCGAGGGTGCCGTGTACCAGAAGATACACCAATTTACGCAAAAGTATTGAACCAAGGAAAAATGGTACAATCATGAGAGTATGTAAATTAGGAAGTAGGAATTATTCCATCTTACGAATATAAGCGAAAGAAGTCTTTGCAAATCATTGTAGCTAAACATTGTCTTGCTTTTTGGCGCTAAAATCATAGATAAATTTTCTGCTAAACTAGGACAAATGTTGGATTTTGAATGGAAGTTTGAGTCAATATGTAATAAGCAGGAAGCTGAGTATTGTCACAAAAAGTGTTCAAACAATGAAAAAAAAATCTGTTCATATTATTTACATTAGTCGGGCTGCTTTCCACATATTTGTTGCTATATACTCAACGTTTCGGCCGTTGTACGCTCCGGCCTTCTTATAAAATGCACAGCCTAAACAAATGTACACATATTTGTTATTCCGCAAAATGTTAAGTGGAAATGATAGCGGAATGCGATAAACGTTAGTCATGATTGTCAAAAGAAATATTATGAGAATCTCGGTAGGCAATGCAAAATAAGCAGCCAGAAAGCTAAAGCGGGAATGCACTCTTAACAGGGAGCTTTCAGTTGATACTGTGCGCAGAATACATGGAAAAACAACTGGAACTGGCTTATAGCAGCAAAACCTAAAACATCAGAACAGAAGATTGAAGTGGTCTAAAGAACATATAATCTAGGACGTTGGTAAGTGGCCAAAGTTAATTACCACTGATGAATGCAAAATAGCTTTATATCCTAATGCAAGAGAATATTTAATAAGACCTGTGGAAAAGAGAAAACAATGCAAGATACACTACAAAGACGAGAAAATCTAGTGATTGATACGTAATGGTATGGATTTCCATCAAAGGCGACAGTAGAACTTTGTAAAAGTTTATGGAAAACCGAAACAAAGAAAACCATGCTTTCATACTTGTCTAATGTTCTGTCTGACTGGGAAGATGGAGAATTATTTCGACATTGTGGTGCTCCTTGTACGGGATGACAGGCAATAAAATAAGTATCTTTTGAATGAAGATGTTCAACCTTTGGAAGACGGATCGGCACAAATCACAATATATAATTGGACTTTTATTGTGCAAACTGAAAAAAAGCAAGAGGTCCCGAAAAAAATCACGCAATTACCAAGTTCTTTGGAATTATTACAAGGAAGAATGAGAACACCAAGGGCTTGTTCCATAGCCACATTAAACTGAGGCAATTATTCGAGATCAATTAGGCTATCATGATTACTAAATCCATAGTTGGTCGATTTGTACTATCTGTACGAATATCACTTTTAAAATATTCCTTTTTAACTTAAGAAAAGAGATGAAACGTTGAATTTTCGCTGTTGGTCAAGTATTTTGCAATGTTTTTCTTTGGCATCACTTTGCCTAAGAAGCTCTGGCATACACCGTTCAGAATGAACGTAAATACATTAATTTGTTTTCTGCTCCTCAAAGATAATAAAAAGTTGAGAAAGGAACAGACCTAATCACTTGATTTGAGGGTGAAATTAACAAAAGTAATCAATTTACAAAGTGGCCGAAATGTTTAAACGCTGATTTATTTTGAGTAAACCTATTTAAATATGCTAATTTTATGGTCATTATTTACATTATTCGGACTATTGTCCTCATCTGTCGGCCGTTGTACGCTCCGGACTTCTTCAGGTCGTTGGAATTTCGAACTGAACCCTTTATTTCGCACACTGGGGCAGACTGTTCTACTTCCTGGTGTCATGCTTGATGGATGTCAGTTATCAGTTATCTCCTGCTAACTTCCCTGTCAAAGTTCTCCACTGCCTCAACCGGGTATTGACATCAGACCTGACATTGAACAGTCAGATTTCTGATGATCCTAAGGGAGCTAACTCTTCAGGTTTACATTTATCAGGACAAAAGGCAAGAAAAGAGTGAATTGCCTTTGCGTGATGCCAACTTCGGTAGACTTATTCACGGACTGGGTCAGTGTGTATGTAATGGCGAATCATGACAGGCGTTTTTCATCTATATCGATGTCATTTGCTGGGGACTAATCAAACTTCGTGTTTAACTTTTGATACTTACTGGACATTTATCATTACAAAGAAATATGAAAATGTTTTTACTGTCTGCTAGAAAATCTGTATTCAAAATTGTGGTGTTAATCTCTGCTTGGAAAGTGATTTCTGGAATGGGTAGATTCTACTTAAATCTTTCAGCCAGTAGGCAAGTCGGTTTACGTAAAGTTTTCGTTGGTGACTTGATTAAAAACGACCGTTTCTCTGTGTGTCAGGGAGAAATTCAATAAACCATACAGTCCCTTCGAGTTTAATTAATTTCAGGTAGATACGATTACGACAGTCCCCTAAGAGATCTTTCAGACTCAACAAATCATGATTATTTTGTTCGTTAACTTTGGCATTTTAGCTCGGGGATGAAATCACAGGAACAAGAACCTTTTAACGTCATCACGGAATTATATTTCGCTAACAGCCGTTGAACGTCGACATTCACAGCTGTTTGACAAAGGTTATTGAGAACTTGGCCATTTCTCTTTTTCTATTTGTGAAGTACACACATAGAGAAAAGAAAAAAAATACAATTGATTACACAGCGTTACCGGGAAAATGAAGCTCGTACGAATGATTTAGTGATCGGATTATTTCTTGACAGACGTTTCCAGGCTCGTCTCATCATCATTCCCATGTATCTTAACTTCAAATTTTCGATGTGTAACATTTTAAAACTTCTTTGAATTCATCCTCTCCTATACCCAGTGTCCTTTCAGGACGTTTGCGTTAATGTCTCTTCACAACTGTCTTTTGTAGCTATTATTTCGTCGTTTTGCTATATCGCCCATTCCCAGTTCTGCCAACTATTTACATAAACGAGTTGTGTAGTTAAGGCGCTGGTTGCATATTGTCTTCAACAGGTCATGTGAGTGTCAAATTTTTTCCCAGTCTTCTTTCCTTATTATATGCCCTAGAGATCTGAACAATCTTTTTCTACTACTTATACGTTTCCATGTTATTTCCAATATCTCTAAATCTTCGGCTTTTCTCAGTCCATTTTCTTCTTAGCATCTTTCTGTAGAACCACATTTTCGTATCCAAGAGTCCCTGCTCCATTTGTGAAGAGATGATCATGCATTCGCTAGCATATGTGCACCGGTGTAAGGTAACAGTTCAATACTATTTTATTTGACTCTAATGGAAATTTTCTGTTTACTAATAATATGCTTAATGTCTGTACGGGACATTTCACTATTCCGATGTTGTCTTCCGATCTTGGTGTTTCAGTCTCCATCTTCAGTTAAATTAATTAGCGAGAAAAACATTGTATTTCGGGTATAATGTTACTAGTCATCATTTTGATCGAAACACCTTTTACACTAAGGGTAACAGTAAGTATGATATTAAATGGCTTATTGTTGGAGTTGCATCAAGCTAACAATGCCATTCGTGGAGCGACGGTGGCAGAACACCCATAAACAAATAATTTTTTAGCATAATATTAATTAATTACGTATTAATTACTAAATATTCTGGTAGCATTCGACATAAACAGACAATCGCTTGAGGAATTACAATGGAAATTTCACATCAAAATACATGTAACTGTGGTAAGACCATCTTAATTTATAAACGTATTTGAAGAATAATTTAATTTCCACTTGTTTTCACCCCGGGAATGTCTTTTTAAACGCCAGTTTATGAATGATATCGAAAAACAATACGGAAAACAGTAATTCCATTTCAGGCAAACACTAGAACTAGCAGTTTCCTTATATATATATATATATATATATATATATATATATATATATATATATACACACACACACACACACACACATATATATATATATATATATATGCCTAATCGGTCGAGTTTTGAAGCGATCGGACGTCTAGGGACACTGATGGGCAAAACAGGCTTTTAGGTGGATGAATATATATATATATATATATATATATATATATATATATATATATATATATATATATAAATTCGCACACCTTTCCCGCTTTTAAACAGTAGGAGATGTTTACGATATTTGGTGAGTCTAAATATCTGGAATATCGTGATATAATCAAATCTAATAGCTACAGAAGGATGCTGAGAATACCTTTGACCGAATATGTGAGCAAAGACGAAGTTATAGACTGTATAGAAACAAAAAGGAAACGTATACTTAATATCAGGAACAGAGTGCTGAAATATCTAAGACACATAATGTTGAGAGAGGACTTGGAATATATAATGATCGCAGGACAGATGGAATGCAAGATGGATAGAGGAAAGAACGCATAATATTTTTAGTGTGATTGGAAAATGAATGTCGGATCACTGTTTAGGAGAAATAAAAAAAAGACAATGTATTAACAGCACAATGTGTAGGGAATTGCGGTGAGCTACTATCGTCTATGAAGAAGAAGATGGAAAAAAAACTAGTAGGATGTAATGATAATGAATATTCTTCATGCAGATATTAAATAAAAATACATTTATTTAGGAAAACAGCATAGCAATTGTAATCTTGTGACTCCTTCCTTTCAATAAATGCTGGGTAATTTTTGTTTTAGAGTAAAAAGAGGGCTGAGTTAACAGAGATGGGCTTCTACAGAAAGACACGCTAAATCCTATAGCCAAGGCATATAACGAGATATTTGCAAGGAAAGTAGGAACATAGAAAGACACTTGCACATCGAATCGTAAGTGAAAAATAATAAGTAAAGAAAACTTGGAGAATATGAAACACTGGAGATTTTGAAGGCAAGCAGAGCAGGAAGAAAAACTGAATAACATACATAATCAGTATGTGTAAATAGAATGCAGAACAACAACTAGCAGAGATGGACAAAATGCACAAGGTTACAAATGGTAGAACGATGTGAAGAGCCGTTGTTATCATTGATCTGAAGAGACACGACATCTAAAAGATGGAGGAAACCAATAAATGCGAAGAAGATCGGTGTGGCACCATTTAACGAGGCAGAAAGGGAAAAGAAAGAAAAGAAGAAAAGGAGAGGCTAAGAACCGAATCGTGAGTGATAAGCAAGAACACACACACAGCTAAGAGACAATGGATAAAAGGATATTTTGATAAGTAACAAATGGCGAAAGAGTGTCATTACAATGACAGGGAAATTCTGAGTAAAAAGAAAAGGAAAGAAGGAAAGAATCAGATATGTTTTGGCATAGGCTGTGTTATCTAAGGATATGAAAAAAAACTATTGGTACGGGAAGACATCTTATTATCAACTACAGACCGGCCGGCCAAAGAAAAAAAAAATTCAAATGAAAATGTTATTTAGTTAAGTGACGAAAAACAGGCAACTAAAAAGACTTGGACAGATATGAAAAATTAAAAACCACCCACGAGCGTCCGTCGGAACATCCTTGGCCTGCGATAATAAAATTTTGTTATCAGGAATTTGTACCGAAGGAAAATGAATGTGTTTTTTTTTTCTTTCTTCGAGGCGACAGACTGACTGGAACTTTGGAGATGTTTCTTTTTGAGACCGTGTTAAGAAGACCACACATTCTGATAATTGGCGATAAAATACCTGACGTAAACCACGTGTAGAACAAGAGTTATGACCGCCATTGACATATTGTCCCGTTCGAGGCTGGAGAAATGATAAACCATTAAGGGGAAGAAAAGGGAAAGAGAAGAGATAATTTTTTTTTTTAGCAAGATATTTTTTTCTTCCTGAAACAAAGCCGCAGATTCGTCCACGCCCGACTAAGACATCATTGGTCGAGTGGTGATCACGTGATGCACGAGGGAGGCTGTTGCCGCCCATCTGGAGGATGAGTAAGAGAGGTTGCCACGAAGATGGGGGGAGGGCAGTTCACGCCCCTCTGAAGTATGATGAGAAGGTGGGAGTGAGGAAAGGTTCCCAAAAATGGAAAAAGGTGGAAATTCCTAACCAGAGAGGTGGATATGTATTTAGAATTATCGAGGAACCCCCCGGCGCCGACAAACTCACACCAGTTTTGGTCGGCGCCCATATAAACGAAGCCACAACGAGCAGAAAGGAGTCGAGTCCCAGCAGTTCCCAGAGTCAGCCTCCGGTTGAGGCAAGCCTCGCAGATAGCTGACCAGGATTCACGCACATTCCGGACCCATCTTCAAACCAAGAACAATTATTTTGAAGAGCGACTTAGATCCAGATCACGGAAATAAGTTTTTTCTTTTGACTTTCGTCCAAAGACCCACCGAAACACCAATAGGAGAGCAGACAACTTGAAGTGTTAAAACTTGCCTAGCGGAAAACGACGTGTCACAATCCATAGAACGGGTCGGGAGATAGATGCAGTCCTATGTATCGACCAACTAGACATAAAGTTTGTTACCTTTTTCTCTGATACTTTGAACTTTTGAGTTCTCATTTTATTGTCTTTTACGCATATTTGTGTGGTATCACCCCCGTTGAACTCGGTTTGCAGTACGGCCCCAACCACTGTTTGATCTCGTCTGCCTAAGATCAATTCACAACGTGGGTAGGCAGACTGGGAATCAAAGTAGCTAATTCGGTAACCAGACGTTGGAAGCGAGTTGGGAACGACGAGGCTGATATCAAATCTAACCAGATTCCCACCCGAATCACCAAAAGTTTAGAACGCCACATTTGGAGCAGCGACACCCGAACGGAGTAGCGAGGAGCGAACGACTGGCGCCGCGGCGAGTACATCACAGTTGGTGCCGTGGTAGACTAGGATAGAACGATACGGTTGGCGCTGCGACCTGAGGACGACGTCACATCGGAAAGAAAGCCGGTAGATGAATAAAGACATCTTTTTACTTAGTTTAATCATCGCCGCTTCTATGTTTGAAATGACTTGAGACGATGTCCGTGAAAGATGATCTTTTATTTATCTACTATATATACTGTTTGCTGAAGTGAAGTGTGTTCTCCCAGATACTGTAATAAAAACCAGCCTTAAAACTATATTGTAAAGTTAGATATATAATTTTTTAACAAAAGCAATATTACTAGACGTCACGCTGTAAATTAATGTATAAAGAAATGTTATTACAGACCAATGATTATATAGTGTGTTCCTTTCTCCCTAAGTAACGGAAAAAACTTTGCCTTGTTTCAAAATATTTTGTTAGCATTACTAAATATTGATATTCATTTTATAATGTCGCTTCCGCTCGCTAGAAAGTTAGACGGTATCAATATGATGTTTGTACGTACATCACGTAGTACTAATTCCTTCTAAAATGCATATTATATATATATATATATATATATATATATATATATATATATATATATATATATATATATATATATATATATATATATATATATACTCGATGCGATGAGAAAGAAAGTAATATATAAATTCCAACGTTCACAGCATTAACCAAAAGAGGGTTCGATACCGAT
>OZ010571.1:41598494-41630994 GCA_963932145.1 Acanthosepion lycidas | reverse complement strand
TGTTACAATAACTTATGGCTTTTATATCAAATAATTTTCATACTTTATACTTCATATCAATATATATTACGGAATTAGACAATGTATACGTATTGGTTGACTCCAACGTCAAGTTAAACATTAGATGAAGACATTCATCCACTTTGACGTAAACCTTCTTTATTAATATTACAATATTATTTATTTAAGCTAAATGTGTACAAATTATAGCATCAGTGTTCATAGTAGTTTACTTGATATCTCAAATTCATATTTTGTAAAACGGAGACTATTTCATTTTTGTTGCATAAAGATCAATGGTACCATGGACGTTTAGGCATAATGTCCTTCATAATTAAAGTCTGCCATTCGCCCGTGCATTGAATATGCTGCTATTCATTTCGACGTTCTTCACAAAAGACAAAAAGAAGATCTGTTATATAATCGACCCAACTTGTCATCTCGACTTTAGTCACTTTCTCACCGACGTGACGCGGCTTAATTAAAATCTATGTCGACTAATTATAATCTCTTAGATCGAGATGTTAGTCCATCAATAAATATATTATAAATCACCATTAGTCATTGTATTTTTCTGTTTGGTGTTAGGCGAAACAGTGAACGAAAACATATTGCTAATTTAAATTAAATTTAAGATGTATTATGTGACATATCACTATTGGAAATATGAAATAATTTCTCTCAAACCTGACCTTTTTATTTTCTTGCCCCAAGCAAGGCAATAAAGCTACTAAGAATCAAGTGGTTACTGAGATTTAGAGAATATGATAAAAATAGTACTAAAGAGTAAAGACAGTAAAAGAACAGGTTTTAAGACAGGAAATACCGATTGATATTGCAATCAGACTTTTGAAGATTAAAGTTTACAGAAACTATTGTTATTCTTGCTGTCTTAGGGTTTTTTTTCCATGTGTATCACTATAGTTTTCAGAAAAAAGATTTTGTGAGTGCTATAATTACATTTTTGTGGCATCATTTAATCTAGGAGAGATTAGTCTTGTCCTTTGCATAAAGTCAACTATGGACGGGCTTCTCGTAAGGCAAGCAGCCAAAATAAGCTTAACTAAGTAAATATCTACGTGTAATTGCCGACGGGGAATGTTACAAAACATGTAAGCACGCTTACAGAGTAACGTTTGTATCAGTTCTTTTTATGTATTTATAAAACGAATAGAAGAAAGATTCTGCGTATCTATATACTTATATCAAAATACGTCTTACTTCGGATTCAGACAGAAACCTTAAGAAATTTGGGAAAAATGCTTTCTAACAATACGTGTTTATACCTATGAAATGTTTTTGCTTCTAGATCCAAATTCCTATTTAGAAATTGATATCAACAGACTTGCGGCGGATCTCTATGCAACAAATATGTAGGATATTGAAATTGTTTACGAAGATAACGACGGCAAATACGTTATAAACAATGTAGCTGAGTGGTTAGATAACATTTAAATCAAGACGCTCAGGTTCGAAACACACCATGGTCGACTGTTTTAATTATTCGTAATATTCTCGAACTTGGTAGATGATAGCAGAGTACAGCATGATTATAAATTGCATATAAATACATATCACGGATTAAGGAAACGCTTCTGAGTGAAACGTAGTAGAATAAACTGCTCAGAAGACAACGAGGATATTACAAGTGCAAAATCATAAGTTATTAAGCTTTTGACTTTATTAGTCAAGTACAGCTGCAACTCCCGCCATAAGCTTTAAGTAATAGCTGCTCAACGTGCTTACAGTTTAAACAGAAGGTTGACTTTAATCACAAATGGGCTTGAGAAGTCAAATTCAAAATTTAATCGCTGTCACGCATTGTAGTCTGCATAATGCCTCTATCTATTTATCTCTATCTGTAAAAGGCAGGGTGTGTGTTTGTGTGTGTGTGTGTGTGTGTGTGTGTGTGTGTGTGTGTGACGAATGCACGGCCGCAATTTTGGACAGATTTGCACCAAAATTTACAAGCACATGATCCAAGTTAGTGAGAAGGCCAATACCGACGTTACATTTCCCAACTCCCATCGATAGTGGAAATAATCGATTTTTTCATGCTTCTACGGCAGTTTTCATGTGGTTTCCGACCATTGTCTACTGGCCAGAGTGAGAGCCTATAGCTGGCTGCCACGAATAGGCAGGAAGATTCTATTGGCCAGCGTGAGAACCAACAGTTGCCTGACACGAATGTTAACTAGCATGCTAGCATGCAAAAAAAATCAAGTGGGAAAAATTTAAATCTGCATGGCACTTTACTCCAATTGGCTCATTCGCTTGCTTGAACTCAACGTTGATTCTGATTCCACAGAACTGGGTTGGCTGTGAAAAAGTAATTGTTGTTAACATTCTTTTTTCATTCGGTTTTTCCAGTTACGAGTCCTTTTTTAAAGCTGATCGTTTTGTGTTCATTTTGTTTAGTTCTTTTTTCGTAACAGATTTAATATTTAGTATAGAGCTTAGGAAAAATTCGCAGTGTGAGATAGGCAAGAAGTAAGGCATGTAGCAACATCAGCACGGCAAAGGACACTTCTTTAAAGGCAAGGAAGGGCAAAAATATTTTAAGTCAAGTGATAGCGATTCCTGCATGAGTCGTACGATTTTTGAATCAAGCACGGGCAACGGCGGGCCATGCTGCTAGTATGCATATAATTATAATTAGATTAGCAAAAGATAAATCTGAGGAGTTATCGAGAAAGATATGATTTCACTGATGCTGCATTGATCTGCATAAGTATTTGTTAAGCACTGTTCCCTGATGAAGCGCCATATTTTAACGTCGCTAATTTTTTCTGGATTAATATCAGGAATATAAATTTATTTTGGAAATGAAATCTATCTGTAAGGAATTATCCGTAGGGGCACGCATTCACATGTCACTTATATTGTCGGCTACTTTAGAAGCTTAGCAATGTGTCTCCTGGCCATATTTTGTTTTCTTTTTTTCGCAAAATCTTTCCTCACTAAATGCTCCCTTATTTTACTTCTGCAATACTTGAAGTCAGATTCTCTGTACTTCAAATATATTAAATATCATAACTTGTAATCCAGAAAAGAAAGGACTTTTTCTAAAGAACTATTAGGGTGGTGCAAAAATAATGACGTAATAATGTCGTTTTTGGACGTGTTTTTAACGTCAAAAAACGACATTATTACGTCATTATTTTGGTACCAACCTAATAGATTGTCGCTGGATTTGTTTTTTTAAGGGTTATAAAGTATTTACAGGTCATTTGCAGTCAGAAGATAGCTTTATATAGTAAGAATTAAATTAGAGATATAAGTCCTATTAATTAACCAATAACTAGGAAGACAAGAGGCGTGTATGTGAATATATCAACCCTGAATGGAATTGGAACTCGGGTATTCGATTTTCAATTCTTATCCGTTACAATTAACCCACCTACACATCCAAACTTACAACAGCTTGTTTTTTTCCCAAGTGACTACACATCTGGGTATTGATCAGTTGCTTAACTTCACTGTTTCAACGTAATATGGTCGTAAGCTTCTAAGTAACTCGAACAAACCGAAAGTTTGATAATACCAAGATATCTTATTAGCGTAAATCAGAGCTTCCTCTGTTTTTTCTCATCTTTTGATTGTGGCACATAGGTCGTTCGGATGCGTGTTTGTGGCCAAACTGGTGACGCTAATTGGTAAAAATAGCCAATCAGTTTGCGACACAATTCACAGTGCCTACTATCAAATATCATTATCTGATATATGTCGTTTACAAAAAAGTGCGCTCACGGACGCGTCATACATCATCCCGAATTAATGCATTCGTTTAATGATATGACCAACATGAACCTTTCATTTCATACGATAGTAAATGGAAATGGTGCAGAAAGTTCGCAATATTTGTTCACTTTTTCAAAAATATATTTTTTTTTTTGCCTAATAAACAAAAATTTGCTGAAAAAAATATAGAGCGGATCAAGAATCTGTTTCACAAAAGCAATCCAGACGCACGGTTACCGTAATAGCTATCATCGTGAAAAACAGAATGAGCGCATCGGGTTCAAACCCAGCAAGTACCAGATGCGTTCATTTTCGCACAAATGATCTTGCGAAAAATATTAGAGCATTCCTTCCGCTCTGCAGAGGCAGACAGGTTTCTGTAGGTTTGGGTGGCAGCCAGTCAAAGAATAGGATAATTCTAATATAAAGCCAAAGAGAAAGCAACGTGAAAATATTGAAATACGTCGATTGTTAGAATACGAGAAGGGCTAATCTGAATTCAAATCTGTGGATTAGGCAAATTCCCAAGATGTCGCGTCAATTTGCAGTTAATAAAAATAGGGAATACATGATTAGCACTGATCGACTTGAACTTGATGAGACAAGGCAGTAAAGCGAAACAATATTAAAAATTAAGGATAATAAAAGTAGAAGAATCAAGAAGACAGTTGATAACGATTGACATTGCATTCAAATTTTTGAAAAACAAAATTGGCAAGAGAGTCTCACAAATAAGAGATGCAAGGGAATGAAATATTAGCATAAATGTTACGGTTGCTTCTAGTCTATTTAACTGTATATTTATGAGGACTTGTTTCCAATCAAGCACAGACCTTAAACTAATAAAGTTTAGTTTCTATAGTAGGAAGTAATATTTATTTTGAGCAATACAAAAATGTGGAACAAAAACAAGGTGGGGATAGTGGAAGGTTGATCATCAATTAGCCATGATTACTGATTCACACATACCAGAGTATTCCTTACACATAAGCAACACATTCTTGCCATTCTTACTGCAGCCACCATAATACCTTGAAGTATGTATGTAGTACTAAATAGTTACCATATATACAATTAGAAAACATTCACCTAAACAATTACTATGAAAGTATTTAGAGAAAAGACACAGGAGAGCTACAGTGTCGTGCTGGTAGAATAACTGAAGCAGGCATGGCAAGTCAAGAAAAAAATAATATACGGATACTTCTCTGACATTTATCAAGAAAATCTAAATCTGTAGCAGGAGAGACATACCATATGTGACAGTGATATTCAAAGCATTACCAAAGGTTAAACTTATAAATATGTAAAAGAGATATCATTGAAAAATAGTCTGATAATATTCAATGGGTCACATGTTGAGGTGTATATTTTCAACAGTTTCGGAAATATTTATTTAAATTCTCATCTAGTTGAACTTTGAATTAAATCAAAATGTGATTTGTACCAGTTTTCATTTGGCTGTTCTAACAACCAAGCTTCAGGTGTTATGCAACCTGCCTTTTCTAAGCGGTGTGTGTTTGCTGCTCGGTAAAGTACTGCGTCATATGTGTGACAGACACTTGGTCCAGTGGATTAAAGTGGTAATTAAAATATATCTAATTGTATGCATCCCTGGTTCTGGAATTGCTGAACAGCATATATTCTTAGACATTCAGATGAGGGCAGTCACTACAAAATGCAATAAGATCTGTATGTATGAACTGAAATAAAATATTCCTGAAGCGCTGAAAGGTATAAAAAATAATTATCTATTCTCTTTTATTAATTAAAGATTTACGTTCAGAATTCCAAGAATTTTTGGAAGTACGAAACAGTAATCGAAAGAAGGTCGTTGAGTATAAAGTCCTAAATTTGGTGCGTATAAGTACCAAATGATGGTCATTATGACAAATATACTCATAATACAAAAAGCTCCTGAGGTGATATATTCCGTAAAATCCTGACATCTGAGTTATAGGTTTTCCAATTAAAAAAAAATACTAATTGAAAACATGTTTTTCTTTTTATAAGTCTTCAAGCAGAAATTCATTGACGCATTTGGACATTATGAATTAAATATGTTAGAGTAAATACAGGGTAAGGCAAAATGGTTTGACTCATTTGTAGTTTTAATAAAACCGAAACAGACTAAAGAAAGAAAAATGTGTTTTTATTTCCGAAATGTACATATAATGTCATTTCCCTCCTTTTATCTTCAGTTGCCAACATGAATGGAAAAACGAAACGGTACCTGTCCCAATTTAAAGAGTCTTGACCCGCCCGAACATCTGACTTGAATCGATGCAATTTTTCCTGTGGAGATAACTGAAATCAAACGTAAACTCTCATCGCACACGATCTGTTGAACAATTAAATGATGATATTCATTAAAAAATTGCTACCATTTTACATGAAATTACCCATCGAATTATGGACATCTTTTATGAAAGTCTTTGAAAGTGTATCCAAAGTAACGGCACCCGCTTTGGTGATTTAATTTTTAAAACGAAATGCAGCAAAATAGCATTATATTAGGTTGGTGCAAAATTTTGATGTTAAAAAATACGTCAAAAAACAATATTATTTTTGCACGAACCTAATACGTACATCTCGAAAATACGAAATAACATTTAGGCCTTAAATGTATTTCCCTTTTATTAAACTTAAAAAAAATATGTCAGCTCATTTTGCCACACTCTGTACTTTGGGAATATCTTTTTTTTGTTTTCATCAGTGAGCTGTTTTTAACTTTTTGCTTACTCATTTTAATTTATTCTCTTACACAGATACTGTATGAGTCAACATTGAGTATCTAACTCGCTACAAAAACTGATAGGTCAGCGAATTAATCTGGAAATATCGACGTTACTTTGGTTATTTGCTCGTCTCAGGTTCCTAGCCAGGCGTTGTTTGGCTGATAAATCAGTAGAAATTTCATTATATTATCTCAAGAGATGCTAATGTATAAAACAAATAACGTGTGAAACGTGGTTTCGCTTTAGATGAAAAAGGAAAAAAAAATCTGACTATATTAAGCGTCCCTATTGCTTAGCGTATTATGTTTTTTTTTTGTTTTGTTTTTTTGTTCCAGAATTTCTAATCCTATGGTTGTTAAAATGCATGATTTTATTTACTGTTACTGTTAGTGAAAATGTAATCAGAGTAAAAACGTGTAGCGTCATGTCAGCAAATGCATACTAATTATTGTAATTCATAATCTATATAGAAACGTAGACATATATTTACACACGCGCGCACAGACACACATATATTTATAGATTGACTGAGAGATATAAATATAAATATAAAATGGGTATATATAATACATATATATATATACATATATGTATATATATATATACACATACATATACATATAAATATATACACGTATACATTCATATATATATATACACACATATACATATATTTATATAGACATATACAGACATATAAACATATATAGACAAATTTATATATATATATATATATATATATATATATATATATATATATATTAATGTCATCCACAGGCAGACTGTTTCGCTGTTTCACAACAAATCGATGCGGCTATATATACATATATACATATATTTATATATACATATACAGACATATAAACATATATAGAAATGTATATGTATATATATATATATATATATATATATATATATATATATATATATATATATATATATATATGGTGGGGAGACATGAGAAAAATAACAACCCCAGAGAGAAAGCCTCCTTGAAAATTGCTATAGAAGTGACCAAATGGGTCAATAAAAACCATGCACAACTTTTATCTTCTTTAATTTCTACAAAATGGAAAAAAATGTTACGATGCTGGAAAAAAAATTAATAAAAATTATTTCAGTCATACTTGTCTCCAGTATTCAAGTAAAGATATTTTTAACAAAGTTTGCTGCCCAAATATACATAAATTAAATTACATGACCCGCCAGCTAGCAAGGAAAATAACACCAGGACATATGCTAAAACAAAAAAAATAAAAACTTTTGTTACGACAATATCTATAGCCAAAGGGAAGATACTGCATCATAAAACTGCAATTCAATAATACAAGAATATTAGCAAATAATATGATGAGCACAACAGAGCTAACTATTACTGACCAACTCAATAGTACGTAAGTACAAAACGAAGAAGACAACAATAATAAAACCTGTGCAATTATTGTAGAAGTTGCACATGTTTTAGATTGTACTAGGCAATGGCAAACTTATCTTCCTAAACTTATTTTATCATGACGAGTAAAATAGAATACTTGAATATCGGCCCGAATTGATAGATAAAATCCCATTCAAAAGAAAACAGATTTTGAAATACTCTACTCATTAACCCAAAAGCTAGCAACATAAAAAAAAAAATGTGCGCCCAAATCTGATGGATCTTCTAAAGGCGGAATTTTTGTAAAAACCTTCTCCGTAAAGAAAGCGCAATAATATCCTCATAAACAGACATATATCAGCTGCTAAATCTTACGCAACAACTATAATATGATTATCAGACGCCAATAAACATGTAGATATCAACCTACAAGATTATAACGAAAATAACAATCTATTCTAGATGACACAACAACATAAAGGAAAATTCCTACAGATTCTTTAAAGAAAGGACATAAATAAAATAATCTCAGCGGATAAGGAGTTTAATAATCAAGAAAAAATGTCGGGGTTTCAAACACAGGCATATGTATGGGAATGTCAAAACCCATAAATCAGGTTTTCCTCTCCGACCTATCATATCACTAATACCTACACCTGTATACTAACTATGAAAAACCTCTATCACAAAATTTCTCCATACACACCCAACAATTACGACATTGCATCAAGAAATGAATTTCTCAGTAAATGCAACAAATCTTATCGATACTATTCTAAATTCACATGATGTTTAAAATATCTTTACTATCGTCTCAGATGAAGAAACAATCGATATAATTTTTGAGTGCGTCTACAAACACTCTTCATTCCATCCCGCTAAAATCCGTTTAGCAAATCTTCGGAAACTAATATTCGCTTGTCCCACGAAAGCTAAATTTCATCATCATAATTAAAACACCTACACCCAAACTAATTTTCAGTATGGGTAAACATTTAAGTCCTGCTTTCATTAATATTGACATTGTCTTATATTGATTACAAATTCTTTAAAACAAATGATAAAGCAGAAATCAACACAAGGTAAGTTGATGACATTTTTGTTTCGATAAAAAAATAAGTAAAACATTAGAAATATAAGCGTCACCAAATCCTAATGTTGCCATCGCCATGTTTGATAGTTGTTCTCAATTTCTTCTCCTCTAAAGACCTATTAGCAGCATATCAAATATATCACCTTTTTTTCCTCCTAAAAATCTCTACTTTGGTCTCATCCAACCATAAAACATTTTGCCACAATGTTACTAGCTTATTAATATCAGCATTAGGCGTGTGCTATTTCGTAAACAGTGTCTTTTTCTAGCTATTCTCCCTTAAAGATCATCATTGTTTAGATTTCGTCGCATTGTAGATGCATGCACATTGGAGGTTAAATAGGCATTGGTAAACAGCAGAGCTCATAGCAGGATTTGTCTGGTTGTCCGAACTAAAAGTCTACTTAAATTTTACTGTTATTTTTCCCGCTCGGACACTTCCTGATTGTCATGACGTCATACCAAAGCGCTTCCAATTTTAAATAATTTATTGCATTTTAGATCGTTTCGATAGCTTTTTGTAGCCTTCTCCATTATTACAGATTTCAAATATGCGATTTTATAAAGCTTCAAGAAGTTCTTTTGACCTTTCCATATATTTTAAATTTAGTCTGTAACTGCACATTTTTGCATACACAATGCGTTATATTGTGGAACTGCCGGATACACAGCTTATCAAAAAATGAACATGCGTCATTTTAAGTTTTATATGTCTACAAACAATTATTTGCACTGACAACCATGTAAAAAAAAATACAAAGTGTAAATGTAAGGGTTCACTTACTTCGCACATCTTAATTTTTAATTAATATTTTCATTCTAAATTGATTAAAATATTTGAAAGTGGTTGCAATTCAATCTAATAATGGCTTTCTTATTGAATATATACTTATAATTATATTTCTTGGATATCTGGTAAAGGACACAGTTATTTTAAATATTATCTTAGGGGTTCACATACTTTTACACAACCCTGTATGTGTGAACTTTTGAAATGTAAACATCGCACCATAAAATATTGGTAGACTTGTGGTGAATAATCATATATTTACACAGAATTATATATTTTTCTCACCTAATATTTCTCACGGTATATAAACTTAAGGCCCAGTTATTAATCTCAAAAATCAATTACAGTTAAAAAATATCCAGATGAAAATTCAGCAAAATATGCGTTTCACGCTA
Organism: Acanthosepion lycidas; assembly: GCA_963932145.1. Taxonomy (NCBI): domain Eukaryota; kingdom Metazoa; phylum Mollusca; class Cephalopoda; order Sepiida; family Sepiidae; genus Acanthosepion; species Acanthosepion lycidas. The sequence goes on along the minus strand of OZ010571.1, from coordinate 41,620,862 downwards.
ATAACTTATGAATCCAGTGCGATAATCATGGACAATCCCATGCACGCAGGCACACACACGTATACGCACAGAGACACAGACACGCATACATACATACACACAAACACACACAAACACACCGATAAACAAAACATAGTGGGACGTAAATACGTGTGTGTTTGTTTCTGTTTGGTGACTGATACGCCATATATGTTATCATTTTACAAAAAATCTCTCTTCATGCCACTGATGTCTTCCGAAAAATGATAATAGTGTTTACTACCTACATCAAGGATGAAATACTATATTCTTCTCTTAATTCATTTTCAAAAAATAATAATTCTATTTTTGGCCAATATTTCCCGCATGGTTGACAACTTTTTTTGAAGAATCAAAATCATGTAACACGATTTCTATTTTTTATGATTATTGTGGCGAATATTAGAACATAAATGCCTTAATATCATCTTCAGATAATCTTTAAAATTCATATAAAAATATAAGCTGAACCAACGTCAATGGCGAAAAAATAATAATTGAGCGATCCTGGAAGACGACGGTCGTTTAAACCTGGCTATATATATATATATATATATATATATATATATATATATATATATATATATATATATATATATATATATATATATATATGTGTGTGTGTGTGTGTGTGTGTGTGTGTGTGTGTGTGTGTGTGTGTGTGTGTGTGTGTGCATCCTGGGGAATAGAAAATAATTTCAGTTTTCAGTCATTCTGTGACATATTAACATTCATACGAGCGAACAGTCAGTGTTTCAAACGCTGGTTTATGCTGGATTATTATAGAATCTGCTGAACGTAAATCTACACAGAATTAGCGTAAAAATTCCTCCTTGGAGAGATTGCTAACGCATGGCTTATCATCTCTCGCTTATGTTTCTGGACAGAGGGACAACTGAGAAAATTATATTCAGGTGCCGAGCCCTGGGGAACAGCTGCCCGAGGCCGCGTCCTCCCATTGCACCAGAGAGAGGGATCGGCATTCGCACCGGGGGCAGTGCAAGCGATAAATGTGGGCATTTTGTGTCCCTTTCCCGGATGCACGCGCTCGGGTCCCCACATTAAAAGACCTTGTGTCACGTCTCGTCCTGGTGGGGGAACAAGTAAACACAGCAAATCAACAAAGACAAACGCGCCTTCACTTTGTTTAATTAGTATATTTTAGGAGAGAAGATTTACAGAAAGATGATGCGGATACTGTGGATCGAATGTGTATGTACCGAGAAAGAAAATGATAAGAAAAAAGAAACTAATACTTAGCATCAAACAAAGACAGTTCAATTTTCTGGTGTACAGAATGAGGAAGGAAGTCTTGGAAAATCTGACACTTACGGGACTGATAGACGGTGAGGGGGACAGAGGAGACTAAAACATAACATACTTGATCGGTACCAGCAAGTGAATGACAGAACATGGCTTAGTAGAAATAACAGAAACACAAATTTCCTTCAGAGATACAAGGGACAGGAAATTGTGGAAAGCAATGATGGCCTACCTCCTGAGGGGCACGTCACATAAAGAATTTTTGGGGACTACGGGACGGGATGGTCATTTTAAAAAAAAAGGCTTACTCGCCAGTGCTCCTTCCAAGTTGGAAAGCTTTGTCAGATTAACCCTAGAAAATAACCATATATATATATATATATATATATATATATATATATATATATATATATATATATATATATATATATATATAACTGTATATATTAGGCTGGTGCAAAATTAATGTCGGTTTTTGACGTTAAAAATTACGTCAAAAACCGACATTATTTTTGCATCAACCTAATAGTACCAAGCAGAAATTTTCCTATTTTTAATTACAATTTCCAGTACCTGATTTTCTTAGCCAAATAATGTTTCTCAGTTACTATTAATGTTACCTCAATGTATAAAATTTGAAGTGCTTGCATGTAAAATATTTCAAATAAAAATTTATATTTAATAATTTTTGGGATATTTTCAAAATTGGGTATGATATACCCATGGTTATAAGTGGTATAACTTTAATTGATGGTTAGCGTTCTAGGGTTAATACAGAGGCTCACAAAGATTGAAAAAAATTAACAGCAACACGCTCATATCCAAACACTTGTCTAAGGCCATTTCGTATCAGTAATCTCAACCCGTAACATAAGAAAGAGATTACTTAACAAATGAAGAACCAAACTTCCACGGATTCTACAATGTCTACGAGAAAAATATAACATAGCGTGATCAAGGAGATAACAAGTTCTACTTTAAATATTTTTTAAGTTTGCATATGCGATATATACCTGACAGAGGTTGGTTGTACTCAATAAAAACAGAGCCACACTTGACATTATAGTACATGTTGCCATCAATTTCTACTTTTGACCATCTTCTATCCTTCCGAGATAAACTTTGAACAGAGCCTGAATATTGTCAATCTCATTGCGTCACTATTTTCAAAGAGAAAAGCTTTATTTTTTTCCTGTATGTTAAGGTTCGTGCGCATGATACATGTGCTCTTGGAAATGCTAAACAGGTTGTTCTAAAATTCCCCTGGTGTGCATGATCGTTCTGTTAGATATTGGTGATGAATGTGACAGGATTGGATGAGGATCGACTCGTTCCGATCTCTCGCCACTAATTTCATTATTACGACAGCAGTTGTGACAGTCACGAACATATGTATCGCAGGCTCTTCTTGACCATCTCTAAGAATCTGGGAATTTGAAAGTACAAAGTCGTATTAACGTTTAATATGAAGATACATTATAACAAAAATGGTCATTAATTAGGCAAATTTTTATCTGTCTATATGACGATTTATTTTGAATAAATTAGTATATCATTATGTTTTCAATGAATATACTGAAATATACGAAGATTTAAATATCTGGGGAGACCTTTATCAGAATACGTAAGGTGTGACAACGAAATACGTAGGCACATTGCAATAACGACAGATGACTTAAAAGACTTATTAAGAAACAAGAAATAAAAAGATTGAGTGAAATATATGTAATATCTGTCCTCCTATATGAGTGTGAATGCGTGACAATTGACTCAAAACTGTAGTATATATGTGAGGCAAAAATATGTCGTTCTATAGAGTGATGATAAGAATATCACGAACCGAGCGAGTATGCAATATAGAAGTCTTAAAAATGGGGAAAAACGAGTTTACTTAGAATTAGAAAGACACAAAACAATTTCTAGTACGTAATGTATGAATATGTCTTAGCAAATTTTCAATTAAGCGAGTATAGTGAAGGAAAGAGTGACTGAGGACAGCAACGAGACTGTTATGGATATTGAAAATAAAAAAAAACTAAAGGCTACACGTGAAACCGAGTTCTTGATAGACATGATTGCCTATATCCTATAGAGATAATCGAAAGAAGAAGAAGTCGGAGGAAGAACAAAAAGGGATAAGAAGAGGAGGAGGAGGAGGAAGAAGAACAACAACAACAAAACTACTACTACTACTACTACTACTACTACTACTACTACAACTACTACTACTACTAACCTTTTCCTGGGCGAATAATTTTAATTTTGACAGTTTATAGGCTACGAAATAGACCTTTTCTTTTTGTTTGAGATTAGAGAAATGCTTGCTTGTATATTGTTGGGAAATCTGATATAACTCACATCGTTATGCCTTGTATTTATATCCCCCTACACACACACACACACACATATATATATATATATATATATATATATATATATATATATATATATATATATATATATATATCAGGAGTGAGATAGAGGGAGAGAGAGGGGGAGAGACAGAGCGTGAGTGATTGTGACATAAAATTTCTAATGAAATTACTTTTATCTAAAGTTATTGTCTATTTTTTTATAATTTTGCAGATGATACATACATACAATTTTAGTCTAAATTATGCAAAAATGAAAATAACACTGGCATCTCATTTTAACAGATATATTTCACAAAATTACACAAATATATCTTGAAATGGGAAATATTACATTTATTCAATAAAATTACCTTTGGCTTCAGCCACACCCTTAAACCAACTTCAGAATCAGTTTAAGTTGTTGAATGTTGCCTTCATTTCATCTTTGGCATTAAAAAGCGTTTTGTTGGTCCTCGCTTAATTGCGCTCCACACATAATAATCGAGGCCGTTTCAGCATGGAACGTCAGATGGCCAGATATAAGGAGTGATGTGGTTGCAGAAATTGTCTGACAGCCATCACTGGTTTATTCTGCTCATGTCATGGAGCAGAATCTTGTTACCAGAAATAGAGTATTTCAGCAGCCACCCTCTTGACACAGGGCAGCACTATCGCCTCAAGGCACTTGATGAAGGCCTCCGTGTTAAGGCTGAAACCTTCTCTAACAAATTCGGGAATTCTTTTTTATACGAACGAATTTTTTCTGAATCTTCTTCACTGTGTTCAGCTTGACAGCCAAAAATGTGAAATATTTTTATTCGAGATTACGACGCGAATGCCAAAGAGTACAGCATGCCGTTTCCAAATTCCTGGCGGAGCGAATTGTTGCATGGTGATCTTTTTCTTACGGACACTTCTGAACTGGACCAATTTTTATGTGCAGTCAGCAGAATAAGAAAACAAGGCGCACCGTGTTAAATTAAGAAAAATATAATTGCATCATTTACCCATCACATTCTATCCATCCATCTATCTATTTTCATAACGGTATTCGACTCTACTTTGAGCAATAATCATGTATAATTACTCTTCAATCTTAGCAAAAGAATCGTGATGAAATCGATCATAAACGAAAATGACATGATCATCATTAATTAATCATAGCTAATGATCGGAAGCTCATGAAGTATTGAAATAAAGTTCAAATATATAAATAATATTTCAGGATAATTATTCAACTTATTCAAGATGAACATCACCCTCTCTAACCTTCTAACTTTCTCACTTGGAATAACACGTTTTAAATACGATTTCATTTTCAAGACTTTTGGTGCTGTTCTGTGGACTGCAATAGCTGAAACTCCATTCTAACGTGCCAAATGTCTCATGAATTGAGGTGGATCTTTTCTAACTGATGTCTTTTATTCTATGTTGAAATGATGATCTCTCTTCCTGTTGTAACATGGTCCAGTTTTCCTCTGCACTGTTCTCTCTTTTTTTTTAAAAATTCTCTCTCTTTTTTTTTTAAATTCTCTCTTCTTTTTAAATTATTCACCGTTCTGTTGACTGTTTTTGAATGGACGTGGAAGATGGAACGTAGAGTCTAAATGTTTTTGTCATTACTGAAAGCCTGGACGATCTTTCTTCTTTCACCATTGTTCAGTTGGGAAGGCAGTGGGTCTGACATAAAACGATTTTAAACTTTTTTTTTCTCTTTTGTTGAATTGTGTCAAGATGGTTTTACGTTTTTTCTGAAAACTTGGAAAAAACTCAGTATAGTGTGCTTCTTAGATATTAAATATTTCCTGAGATTGACAATTATTCTGTAACACGATTCGGACAATTTTGCTGTTACACCGGATATAAAATTGATTTTCTAAGCGTAGCTTAGATGTGGCACAAGACCGAAAGTATGAGGCACCCAGTGAAGATCGAACTCACTATTAAGTCGTAACTGTTTAAGCAAGACGAGCATGCTAACCATTACACCAGGCCGAGGTGCCCCACCAGTTATATTTTCTGGACTCGCCTGCCGTTTTCGACATACGACTGCACAGCAGTTCGGTTCTTAGAACTCCCACAAATGATTTGATTATAGTGATGAAGGCCTATTCATAATCAAACAGTTTTGGGAAACATGTTCACATCGTGTGGCACAAGTTCCGCAAAAGGCCCAGCTATGGTTTGATATTTAGAGTTGTACTTCTAATACATCGGTTGCAACCCGAGTCTATAAAACCAACTCTGTCCTACCAATATATGGTTTCATATATTTATTTACGAAGTATGTTTGCACGTAAGTGAATGCAGTGAATTCGATTGGAATTCGATTGGAATTCAATCTGGTTTTCCAGATTAACAAACACACACACACACACACACACACACATATATATATATATATACATATATATATATATATATATATATATATATATATATATATATTCAGATTATATGAAGATTGCGTTCAAGCATGAAACAGAATATGTATCGTTTATGTATATATTAATTGTATAATATGCATTTCAGTGGATGTCGCAACATATACAAAATCTGCAAAAAATATATTACTACAGTTTCTTTCCTATATTTTCTATCATATTTAAGTTTTCTGTAAAAGAATAATTGAAAAATTTGAGAATAACTTATTATACCTGGAATAGCAGGTGGTAATGATTAGTTTCTTGAGGTTAAAAAAAATCGACGAGCTGTTCTTTATTTTCAGTTTTCCACAAAATGCCCTTGGGAAAGTTAGGAATCCAAATAGAGAGATTCAGCATTAGAAAATGAAACTAATTTGTCTTCTTGCAAATTCACATCAACATATCGACTTCATAATTCGATAGAGATGAGAGATTATCATCCGGCCGTGAGTGCAAGATCTTTACCACAGAAAAATCCTGTAAATTATAATAACATACACCATCATATTTTGAAAACTCCATTATATACTTCAAACAAATTAGACAATTAATTGGCTGGTAATTATAGAAATCATTATCAATGTAATTTCGAAAACGTCCATTAAATCAGAGTCCTTCGAATTCTAAGTAGATTATAATCGTTATACATAGTCGCTATTAGAGAAGAATGCAGAATTCTTCAAAACAATATATTTAAACATAAATTCTGCAGACTAGATGTTCAACCAAAATATTTAACGAAGAGGAGAAAACTAAATAACTAAGTTATCTAAGGTATAAACACTAATAACAATATAGTTTTTTTTTTTTTAGTTTTATCTTAGTCTATAGGAAGTTACTTATAATGAGAGAATTGCTATATTTAAATTATATACTTCTATACGAAATGACATAATTTGCAATAACTTACTGGATTAGTAGTATTTGGAAAGCAAAATTTCTTATAATCTACAGGTGGTGGAATATGATTAAATAATCCTAATCATAGAAAAGATAATTTAAAATAAAAAAAATATATTTCATTGATTTGCAACCAATCCATATTAATGAATAATTAATAATGATATCTTTTTTTGTTTGTTTGCATAAAACTATTTTCATAAGCAATAGGCGAATTTGACTTCAGTTATTTAAATATTCAAAACCATTTGACATTTTCTTTAAATACGCATCAGCGTATAATGCCATGAAATAAATTTATTACTTATAAAGATATATTTACAATTCATACTTTTTTAAAATATTGTGCCTCTCACCATACATAAACATTCTTTTATCAAATACACCCAACAACCTCGAGATTCCGATATATACACATACCTTCCTGATTACTAATGTGTGTTCATTTATTCAAGATATTTGTCTGCAAATCTTAAGGACATTTTATGATCACCCTATCCATGAAACTTGTAACCGAGAAACGAAAGCAAAAGATTTATCATGTAATTAACATATCAATTTCGAAAATATAACTTAGGAATATAGATACATATATACGTATTTCTGATTGGTATTTATAATATCGTAAGTAAGCATATTTGCGTTCAGATCCCAGTTGTTTAAAAAGTGACATTTATCACAACGTGTGTAAGGATCAAGAAATAATACTATAGGATATGTATCATCGCATAGGATTCTGAAGTGTATTGCATTTTGAAACCAGAGTGACCAATCAGTATCTAACACTTGCGCATAAGACGTAGGCCACAACGATAAGGAACACAGAAATAACTTATTTGAATAAATCATATCTATTACTCGTTCGTGTTGAAGTTCATACCTGCAATCATCCTTCTCTGTATTTATTAATAATACGTACAAATGGAATTATAGTGATAAAAACGAGCTTGTGAGACTCAAAGTGTTGAATGTTTGAAGCAGTGCAATTAATATTATTGTTACTTAAAACTGTCTTCAAATTCCGACCTCTAAGTGTTTACAACTTGTACACAAAAATCAATTTTCCGAGGACATATGATGTTATGGCGAATTAAATTAAGCATCAGAGCGAACACAAAACATAATATTTTAAGTAACCAGCATATGGACTGAACTTACCGTGCTGCGTAACCAATATCTGCCATTTGAAAATGCCAGGCCTAATGTCGCGAAAAATTCAGCTAAATTACGCAAAAAATAGTAACTTCCCTCAGACAAGAATGTATTCTACAGCCTGGATGAATTCAAATAAGAACTAGACTACAATAAGTAAGAATATTCCCTCAGGTGTAACATATGGAATTTGGGGAGAGAAAATGTTCAATTATTGAATCAGAACAAATTGTTTTTAGATCTGTATGTTTACATTCTTCGTACGGTGTTGAAAGTTCTCAGCGTAAACCACTTCCCAAAATCTGTGGAAATATGGGCACGCCAAGAGATTTTCAGCACCTCCGGGTATGCAGCAATAATTGAAGACTTCTTACTTACAGTTTAGACATGTATTGTGCGATAAATATTAATGTGAATTTACCATTTCACCACATATATAAAAATGAAAATAAGCAGTTTAATTTGACACAAGATTCACGTAATGTGGTTTCCAGCGTTGATCGGATTCACACGGAGCATTGTGTGCTGGATTACCTTAGAAACATTCCTTTGAGTGCTTCGCTCTTAGAGATATTTATTACTAAGCTTATTTTAAGATCAAAATATTATCGGAACGCAATATTATCAATAATATACATGCATTTTGAAACTAGCGTGCAAGCTATGACTCAGCGATAGATTCTTAACATGCGTACATTTTAATATGCTTGGGCTAATCTTGCAAAATTCCATAATAGAAACAAAGAGTTCACCGATTTTAGCTTGTTGGCCAATGGTCAGCATTACGTTCCTACGCGTTTTCTTATTGAAATGTCATTGTGTATTTGTGTATATTTTGGTTTATATATACCTACGAGTTACTTAGATATCTGTTCTACATGCTTATACTTGACGAAGGTAAATCAACCTGTATTTTTGGAATCTAATGTTAGATATAGCTGTCTATTTCACATTAAATTCTTTGACGAGTATGGGCAATGTCTTTTTATTTTCTTGTTTACAGATGCTAATCTCTCAATATTTCTTTCATTCATAAATCGAGAATATAGATATTTTTTTTAAATTTCTATATCCACTGACTTTCCGTCTTTATATATATCATGTCTTCCTTAAGTAGGCAGTCCTGTACATTTCGATAAATTACATCCAACAGCCCGAACTCCAGTCGTGAATCTGGATGTTTTAAACAACGTGGACACGCCTCTTAATTGCTTTTGTCCCCATATCCACTATTCCCCAAGGTTGTAGCACTCGTTAGGGTCCGTGTTAAAGACAAATAGTGGACCTCCTAATGAAACACACTTAAAATATAGAATACATTTTTATGGGGAAATCATCAATAACCTTTTATATAAATATCATTACTAACAATACATGTTATATTACAATTATCAACGATCTTTTTATATCAAAATGTTCATTTTTTTTTCTGTGGTTGGAGTTATAGAATTGTTTTCAGAATATATAGATTTCGACATCAATAACCAAAATTGGTAGTCATGCCGCTAAACAAGATCAACCAACCAAACATAATTGGCCGACATCCGATAGACACACATTTTGTTACGATTGGTTATTCTTGCTCATTTACAAGAAATCATTTACCATATTATATTTATTAAGGTTTTAATTTATTCAGATTTCTGATTAGGTCACTCAATGCTTACAGAGATTCTCTAGATTTCAGTCTGCTCTGAAGTAGTTACATTGTCCCCCAAATTCTGTATATCTGTCTCCCATATTCTAGAAATGTTATTTTTTTTTTAAATGTAAGTAATTACCATCCGTAAATGTTCCTAATTTTTTCAGACTTTCTATCTTGAATGCATTTTAGATTCTAGAATATTGGTGAGGAAATTTTCGAGCGTGTATGCAATATGACATTAGGGATTTAAGATTTTTTCAGTGTATAAACTTACGGGTCACTGTTCCGGCGAGCTATTTCCGCTAGTTTTCAAACTTCATGAACTTAAATGTGCCACTAGGTCGGAATCTCGGTCCAATCCTTTCACTGTCGAAACGGTAAAAATGTAGCCGTCTCTTCTATAACAATACTTCATGTCACGCACTTTCCGTCTGTGGAACTCCCATCATCTTATGTGCTTCCTTGATAGCTATAATCTCTAACCATTCAAATGCAATGTCAATTGACATCTTCAGATGCCTTGATCTATTCCCCGTCCTTCTCTTTATCCTTTGCTCTTTCACGGATCTTTATTCCTGCTCCAACTGCCTGTAACCCCTTGCGTGCGAGTAGCACGGCTGCCTTTCTTGGGGCGGAAAGCTTAAAAATAAATAAATAAATCCGGGACTAAGCACAAGGAGAAGAAAAATGTTACTCTACGGAAAGTAGTGAATGGAAAATATTGCAAAACCAAAGAATCAACAAGAATGTGCCAATTGGTTATTGTATCTCTCTCTTTAGATGGGTATCGAGGACAACGCGCGCGAACGCACACACACACACACACACACACACACACACACACACACACACACATATATATATATATATATATATATATATATACACGCACACACACACACGCACACACACACACACACATGCACGTGTGGGTGAGTGTGCGCACGCGCAACAGATAAAAATGTAGAAAATTATCAATATCTGGGAATCAGCAGTAAAAGTCCGACAGACATTAAATTAAATCCTAGCAACCATTCATTCTGCCTACAGATGGATGTCTGCTCAGATTTAATATAAAAGGCCCCAAATGAAAATCCGAATGGGATCTGTTCATTACCCTTAAAAGATCTCTCGTAAAAGACGCGACACATCTAAGATTATGTATTAGGTTTTCTACAATCATTGAACCAGTAGTAGTAACAAGCGTATGCAATTATTCCTACTGGCCTCTTCGGATTGGAGCTGATTCTAGTCTTCAGCCACTCATTAGTTCTATTGGAAATTCGGTCGTTCAAGTTTTTATATTCAAAATCCGAACGTGTGAATTACAAAAATGATGAAATAAAAATAATGAAACCTTTATTAATATCATTAAATAAATCATTTCTTATTTGCAATCATTTGTACACAAATTCAAAAGATTAAAAATAAAAAAAAAAGTAATAAAAAAATTAAAGTCTTTAGGTAGCTGGGCCGCAGAAAAAAAGTTGCGGTTTAGAAAATCTTTGGCTAAAAGTAAAATGCTGCGTTTGAGAATATACGTTGATCGTCAGCGAATATTCATCGACCGTCCCATCGGTTGTTGTAGGCGATGATTAGTTTGAAGTCACCGTTACATGCATGTTTCTTTCAGAACGGGCTCGGTGGGGGAGGGTATGATAAAGCTATGTAGCCACGTCTTCTTTGGTGTTTGAATGGTTTGAAGACAGTGCCATCTTTGATGCTGAGAGTTGAAAAGGATAGTTTTAGTTTTCACATGATATTAATTTCTAAACAATAAACACTTGGATTTAAATGGTGTGTGTTGTTGCATTTCGGAATATTGATGTTACACTTGTAAATATTTTCTGTCATTGGATAGAAAATAAACTTGGGACGTGATTAATAAGGTGTTTAGATAGATGCGCCATTTTGTTTTGCAATAAGGGTTATTTCCTATAGTTCTATGGCTATATTGAGCGGCATACTCAAAATATGCTTTTATAAATTACTAAATTTGTATTAAGTTGGAGGGAGAAGAAATAAAATATTACGTTCCAACCAATAACTTTTTGTTTCTTACGGCATATATGTCTATGAAAATACACAGTTTAGTCCTTGGAAGCTAACTTTTCTCGTTCTGTTGGTCTTTAGTCACATATCTTATATACTTCACTATCCATCGACTGATACTATACTTCCGTCTTCTGTTCCAGAATTGCTACCCCCCAACAATATTTATCACACCTTGCCTTATAGCATATACGAAAATCTAGTATTTCTGTTACATAAACTTAATGCTTCATCCAGTAAGCTTACGTTCATCGTCTACATTTTCTAATATTTCTTTCAGATTAGTTTCGAAAATTACTATAAACAGAATGTCCGCGTAGCGGTAGTTTTTAAGATTACGTCTGCTGACAATAAATCCTTGTAAGTTTTCTAATCATCTTACAACCATCTTACAATGTAGGCTAAATAAATTTTCAGATAACACATATTTTTTGTATTCTCCCCTTCCGATATTTGTATATAAATTTTTCTTGTGCACTATCTTCTATACAACTGTTTATTCGAAGTATAAACTGGGGATTACATAATATATTTACTATGTAACTCAATCTTAACTAACTTATCATATTATTTGATATGGCGTTGACATACGTACAAATGATTTGTAATTTTATTTATCGCTCAAACCGCATCTTGTCCACAAAAGCTGTATTTTTCCATTATCTTAATGAAAAAAAACAACATTGTTTATAGATTTTTAAGTTCTAATTCTGCTCCAAGATTTATTTATTAAAAACTGATCATCATCATACTTATATGATTCGTCATATTTTCCCCATATATTTACTACTGGTTTCCCTGGATCATCCGGTGTTTCACCTCTGTCAGATATTTCGTTTAACACAACAGTGAAATTATCAATCCCATATTGTCTAATAATGTGTCTCTATAGCAACTGAATATTCACAATATCATGTTGATCAATGCTGAAATAAGGCCAGCTTTGAGTATAACAGGTTGATAATTATGAGCTCATGATGTACGGTTACTTTAAAGTATGCACTGTGTTATTTATTATCCGTGAATTGAAAAGATATTTTAATAAAGTTATTCATTGTTGCCTTAAAGCTTTTGAAAAGGTAACAGGGAATAACTTTATTACTGTACGTCCTGAGCTCACATAAAAATATGAAATTACATTAATCAAAGCTGAGGTTCGTTCAGTAGTAAGCAATATGGAGTTGTCAATTTGCATTTGCCATGGAGACACTGTCAGATGATTTGGAGATTGGTAATTTTCTTTGCTTTCTTTTTATGTGCCATGTCCTTTCAGGGTGGAGGCGATCATGGTTCTCCACCTCCCTCTATACATTGCAGCTCTCAACAAGTTGCTTCCCTCTACTTCCTCAGAACACGTTCTGTCATGTTCTTGCCTAAGCCCGCCTGGTATGTCATGCGATTTTTCCCCTGTCTCTCTTTCCGTCTATTTGACCCGTAAGTATCAGATTCTCCGGGCCCTCCTTGCACGTTATATGACCCAGAAATTTTAGCTGCCTCTTCCTTATGTTAATGATAAGCCTACCCCTTGTTTGCAACCTATCAAAGACCCCATCGCTGATCAAACGCTTGGTCCATGATATCCTTAGCATCATTCTGATAATTTTATCGATGTGATAAACGAATTATATGACAGCGATAAAACAGCAGACAATCCATCAAAACCAGTAGTGAATATATGTGAAAAATCAATCTGATGAACCACATACGAATGATGATTATGAGTAATTCTATCTTAATATCGGTTCCACCCAATGCATAAAAGCCTCCACAATCCTGCTGTTTATCCATTGATGGCGTGAAAAAATGGAGTCAATGTTTTCTTACATCATTTGAACGAAAGTTATTCTTTTATGTACCGTGTTCATTCAGGAATGCATGAGCTCATGGCCTTCTACATCTTCCTGTTCCTTGTAGTTATTAATAAGGTTTGATTTTTTTTTTTAATTTTCTTGTAACATCTATTTACTCAAGTTCATCATGTCTGTCACTTTTTACCTCACTCTGTCCTGGGAATATCAAGTTTTCCAAGCCCTCCTATCTCATTACAGAGATTTCAACTAGCTCTTCCTGATATTATCTATAATTTTCCTTTTTGTTTGATATCCTCAGCATTTTTCTGTAGAAACGCATTTCTACTGGATCATGTCTCTTCATTTTGAGGAGATTGTCCAGCATTCGAAGCGAAAGTTACTAGGTCGGATTATCTAAATTATGTTTTATTCTTTACTTATTAATGACGTGATTTTTACATTTTATACATATTACCGAAGGGAAAATGTACTATAATATAATGTATTTTATTTTTATCACGCATGTGTACATTACGCATGTTTCATAGTCATTCAATCTCTGCTCGTTTTACATTGATCCTTTAGTGGGCAGGCTCGTTGTTTTTTTTACATTGAATCCATTTTCTCTACGCTTTGATAGTGCCTATGTGTAGTAATGCGTTCAGTTTGCTTTGTAATGTAACAACAAAAAGAATGCAGTTTCAAATCTGTTGTGTTAATCCTCATGAAACTGATATCACCTATGCGTGTGTCAATGCATATTTTAAGAGAAATTTTGTAGAAGATATATGGTATTAATGTTGGTTTTTCAGAAGTTGCGTTGCATCAGGTTTCATTAACCGAGTTTTCATATATTTACTAGCACTTAATTATTGAATATAATCACATCAAGTTTCCAAGTTTTATTATGTCTGTACAACGGAAGACTTTAAAAAAAAGATATCTGCTTTTGAACTGTACTTCGTATTTGCAAATTGTTTATTTGTCTGCTTCGTATACCGTTTCTTTGTAACTTGTGGCAGGATTTGGAGAGAATCAACAGTGTATTCGGCGTTTTTGCATGTAGTATTTTTTTCTACTGTTGTTTTAAGCAGTTTTAGAAGAAAGTCGATATATTTTATGTGTTTAACGGAATTTTCAGATGTGGTGAGCCATATTGTATTTTGCAGTGTCGGCACTTTTATTTTGAAATATATAGTGTTTCATGACGAAACTTTCGCGTTTATTTCAATCTTTTTTGAAATTATTTGTTCACAAGTAAATATTTTGAATTACCGAAGGACCAGTTTTCTTCATATTTTTTGTGTACACGTTTGCCGAAGTGTTTTCGTCATGTTCTATTAATTTATCTCCGGTTCGTAGATTTTATTTGCTCTGCTTTTATGTATGTCTTTCCGTCGAAAACTAGTAGTCTTGGACAACTTTCATATGTCAGCCGTCGTTAGAAATAAAAACAGCGGATCGGTAGCATTATTGGGGCTAGCCGCAACAGTAAATGAATTTAAAATGTGAAAAGAGTGCCCGAGAAAAAAACTTTTTTTTCACGTTTTTCCAATCTTGCTTAAGTTTGTACCATTGTCGGGATATTTCATCTTTCCAAAATTAACGTGTTCCTTGCGAGCTTACTAAATGATTTGATGTGTGCGTGCAATGAAGCGTTTAGTATAAAATCCAGTAATTTCTCCTGGAAATTTTTCAGTAATACAAAAATAGGGAGCATCTATATTTGTGTACACATATACCCTAGAACGAAAAAAAAAAAAAAAAAAAGCTCTATTAGAACATGAGCATGTCTGACGGGACAAGCAGTTGGCTGAAATTAATGAAACTATCCGTCGGCGAAAACACAATCCCTCTTCGTGATAGCGGTGTAATCCTGTTGTTTTCTTAACTGTATTCCGGAGTAAAAAAAAAAAAAATATATTAGAGCATTATTTTTTTTTTACCCGTATATTTATATTCCTGAAGTGGTGTCAGATCGTTGTCCTGACAGTAAAGGTTAGGGTAATCCCCAAATCATTCTTATTTTGCTTTCTGATGTAATGGAATAACCTGTCACCCCCATGAGTGACTTCCCTGTAAGTATTTATTACCTATAAGTATCCGTAAGACAACGGACTACAGGAGGATAGCTGGGATTTGTTGAGTACGGCTCAGACTTACGCGAGAACTACCGACCTTCCAATACTAGCACTCACTACTGAATTGACATGCGACGATCATGCGCATAACTAGTACCTTATTTATTATTTTACTGTTTTTTACAATAAACCATTACTTATTTAATCCACCGTGTTTGATAAGTATATATTCATATTAGCACGCAATATAACATATTCTGTTTCAATTTCATTTACGCTGATACTTTTAATGTCACACTCTCGTTACTGCTTCTTCTTTCATCTTTCCTCGGAATTATTTCTAATTTGGACAGAATTGCTTCCATTAAGTTCTTCCATTTTGTGTCCTTGACCAGTACACAAGTATCATATTTGTTCTTAACTGCGGCATAACTGTAAATGGAGTCGATGTGAAGTTTTTCGATTTGCAGTTATGTCAATGTTTTTTTTTTTTTTTTTATGTTACTCTTACCTTTTTAATGGCTGTCAAGTTATGAATTACCGATCAAAGTAAATGATAAAGTTACTAACCAAACTTATCGCTCGATGTGTATATGATTTCCTTACATAAATCATTGCCATGTTCAGTCGTTCTTTTTCTTTCTTATTTTCTCGACATTTTTCAATTTTATTCTTTTACAGACGATTTTTATATTCTCACATGTAATGGCGCATTTTTTGGTTGGTTAGTGATCCTTTCGTCCATCGAATTACACTCCTTAGTATATAAAAAAATCTTGATATATTCCTGAATCTTTTTCTCTCCAGATAATTTTTCTTTCAATATATTGTGACTGTGATATTGTGATAAAAATTATTACAATGAAACAATGTCGATTAATATTTCTGTATGAGTACCAGCTGGGTCATTCTGCCTTTGAAGCGTTTCTGGGTATCAAGGCGTCTTTGGGTAATAGTATTGTCGAACTGTACAAAGATATGTTCAGAAGTTTTGTCTGAATGATTATGGTTTTGAAAATAAACGT
Source organism: Acanthosepion lycidas (assembly GCA_963932145.1). Classification (NCBI taxonomy): domain Eukaryota; kingdom Metazoa; phylum Mollusca; class Cephalopoda; order Sepiida; family Sepiidae; genus Acanthosepion; species Acanthosepion lycidas. The sequence continues at coordinate 41,604,156 of OZ010571.1, read as the reverse complement.
TGGGGAAGACCACGATCTGTAGACAGACAAAATGAATTGATTGCTTTGGATGATCAAAATCCGAGAACTACAGTACACAAAGTTGTAGCAGGATTCGAAGCATCACGCAGAACCGTTTTTCCGCACTTGGAAGCAATTGGTAAAGAAACACACTGGATAAAATTCTTTCGCATATACTGAATGAAACTAAAAAAAAAAGAAGAAAAAAAACAGTCGCTTTGAGGTATGCTTTCTGTTTCGTTCTCAACTAGAAGAAGCATATTTTTTGCATCGAATCGTTATATACGATGAGAAATGGATACAGTTTGAGTAGAGTAAGCGAGTAAGCCAGGGGTTAAATACATGGAATCATCAAAACAATAGATCAAACATCCACAGTACCCTAAAAATTAATGCTTACAGTATCGTGGTATTTGTAAAAGTGTAATCATTATTCATTCTTGCCTCAATGAAAAATATATAAATTAACATGGCATTGCGCATAAATTAAAGGTGTGTACGAAAAAGGAAAAAAAAAAAGAAATATCTTAGACTTATGAATAGGAATGGACCAATTTGCTTGCATCCGACGCACGAATGAACGCTTCTCAATCTACTGTCCAAAAGCTGCACAGCATGAATTATGGAATTTTGCCTCATCCTCCATATTCACCTAATGATTATCACTTATTTAAAAATTTAGATCATTTCTTGCGCAATAATACATTTCCAATAATGAAAAGGTAATCAAGGAATATGAACTGTATATCATATCAAAGGATGAGTATGACTTTTAAAGATTGGATCAAGAATTTACAGCTATGTTGGAGAACAGCCATTCATCAACTTGGTGACTATATCAAATAAATAAATTAGTCATTTAACATTTCAGAAGCGTTTTATACATTTCCTATGAAGTGCGTCATTTCATGTGTTACTACCTCATAAATTGGAACATTTTCTTTAAATCTGTATTGTACGAGCTAGCCTGAATAAAATCTATCTTAGAACGGGAAATAATTTTCACACCTATCCTTAGCCAAATTTTGAAGAATCTCAAATTTTGATTTTTGATATATACTATTACGGTATATGTCGTTTCGCTGGCGTCAAGATAATAAAAGTTAAAAACTAAGTTGTTCGTTCTTTTAAAATACGACGTTTATTTATTACTAAGATATATTCTGCTTAAATACTGGTGTTATAAATATTACTTCAAAGGTTCACACATTTATTTACTCATACTCGAATCTTTCTTACTCAATTACACGTTCTGACGCAGAGATCTATTTCGATTTTCTACAAATTGTATACGTATTACGTTTGGATGTATGCATGTGTGATAAATTCAATGAGAGCTCCAAAAATATTTGTCAAAATAATATGCACTTTTAGATAATATTATATTTATTACTCATTACTTATCAGAAAATAAAAATACCTGTTTTGATTATATTGACTTTTATTTTTAAAGACTGCTTTGTCTACAAGTTTATAAATTTATGATTTTTTTTTTTGCAAAATTAAAAAGCATATATTATTTTCTTGACTTTTATTTTAAAATTATTTCTGTGTCTACCTGTTTATATTTTTCATACAATATATATATATATATATATATATATATATATATATATATATATATATATATATCAAAAATGAAAAAAATGTGATTAACTTGACTTTTATTATTTTAAATTGTTTCTTTGTTCACTTTATGATTTTATAATTTTTTTTAAATGATGAAAACTTAAAGGAAAGTGTAGCGATTAATATTGACTTTTATTTTTAAAACTTATTTCTTTGCTACAATATTGATTTCTATGATTAAAACAAATTTATGAAAAGTTAAAAAATATTTTTGTGTCGACGTGATTTTGCATAGAGTATATAGCTCATGTGAAGTTAAGTTAGGTAAGCACAACTCAAATACACACACCAAGACACCCCACATACATACATACATACAATCATACACACACACACACACACATACATATATATATATATATATATATATATATATATATATATATATATATATATATATATATATATACATATGTATGTTTGTGGGTTGTCTTAGTGTGTGTGTGTGTATATATATATATATATATATATTACGTATAAATATATATATATATATATATATATATATATATTACGTATAATATATATATATATATATATATATATATATATATATATATATATATATATATATATATATATATATATATATATTAATGGTAATTGACGCATCAGCAATCAATTGATTAGACTTTTGTCAGTGCGAAAGTACAGTTCTGAAATGTTTCTTTATAACTAATTTGTATACTGAAATCAAACATATACAATTTAAATATATGGGAAACATTTTAACATAGGACCGAAAGTGACACACCGAATTTAGAAGTCTTATTGAGAGGGCGAAGTATCTTTTCCAAAAGCTGAATAAAGTATTAATAACCACGAAAAGTTTGTTACAAAGAAAATAGTGCTGAACTTTTACGTACTATCAGACATTCTATGAGGTAGTAAATGTTGGCAAATCTTTTCAGAGATGACGAATAATCTTGACACAAAAGAAATGTCTTTCTACAGGTTTTTGCTTAGAATACTATGGACTAAAGATCGGGAAGTTTTATAGAAAATGGAAACATAAAGAATACCCGTACCTAACACGCATATGACATTTGCTAGGGTACATAATGAGGAAAGACGGCTTAGGAAATGTGGAACTTACAAGGAATATTTAAAGCACGTGTGATAGACGAAATAGGGCATATCATAAATAACAACGTTGGTAAGCAGTTCAAGGTTTAGGAGACATTTTAAAAAGACAAAATTATTAAGAGCTACAAGGGTCAGTAAATTATCGATTGTTATGTTCGACAACGTCCTGAAAGGATAAAGCAAGCAGAAGAATATATAATTATCAAATATCTCATGCTATATTTTTTCCATGACCACAGGTGAGTTTAGTGTTTTTTTTTTTTTATCAAAATGTTGGACATTATTGGATATTTACTGTCCACAAATAAACTCGTTATCTTCACATTCTTTATATGATCGAAATCAATTCTTACTGTTCATTTCCAATCTTCATAAATTTCTTTAGTTTGATATCGATTATTTTCTGCGACTTTCTCTACTATCTGTTATTTTCATTTGTCTTTTAAAATTTAATTGGTTTTCTTTTCGATGTTAGATGTCATGTTCGTCCATACACCACTATGATCACAATAATGAATAGTTTCCTCTCCGGTTTCACAATAATAACATTGTCTGATTTATGTAGTCCTCGCAATTAGACTGCTACTTTGCTTTATCTAATATTAATTTGAATCCTGTAAATTCGAAAATAGGAAATGTGCAGTCCTAATAAAATCAAATATGATTTTAAATTTTTATTCTACTAATTAATTTCCAGTCAGTGGACTTGATATACATCCAATATTTCAGTACATATAACAGCTGATTACTAGTTACCTAAGCACACCTGAGTGATAGGGCGGCTAGACAATCGTTTTTGTAGGTTTGCCTGGCTCTTTAGCCTCATAGCTATATATATATATATATATATATATATATATATATATATATATATATATGCACATACACACACGCATATATATATATATATATATATATATATATATATATATATATATATAGTCTTAAGGTGTACTATATTTATGGGATAATGTACTCAATATCAGAGATAGAGCATGTGTAAATCTAAAAGGGAACATAGATCAACACTTAGAGGCGACAGTCTGTTTCATGCTAGACGCAATCCTCACCTCACGAGACTCGTGGCCTGACGATATACACTACAGTTCAAATTTTTGAGGTGCCGCTCGTAATGTTTTTTTTTTTTTTAAATTGGCCCGAAAATTAGTTGTTTTGTACTTTAGATATGAGAATATTATTGTATACGGTTAAAAACGTGAGACATGATATTTTCTTAGAAATGTTATTATGACAAAAAGAAAGAAAAAACATTTTGTTATTAAATTTTGGTCTCCAATATATATCTTCCTTTAGCCATAATTACTGCAGCACAATTTTTTGTCAATCTTTTCAAAGATTTCTCAAAGCATAAATTTGGTAATTGATTCAGTTCCTTTTTCAATAACTGTAAGAGATTTTTCTCATTTCTTTTCTCTCTTTTCTGTCACGAACATCCCATGCTAATTCTAGGGGTAGCTTTAAGACTTGTATTGTTGTATATATATATATATATATATATATATATATATATATATATATATATATATATATGTGTGTGTGTGTGTGTGTGTGTGTGTGTGTGTGTGTGTGTGTGTGTGTGCGTGTCCGATTGCGCGTGTGGGAGTATGTGGGTTTATGTGGATTTATTATAACTGTAGGTTGCATTTTTTAAGATATGCGTTTGTTACTTTGACACACGAAAATCAAATGCTCACTCACAAAATCAAAACCCACCTTGCTGATAGTTTTCTAATATTCCTTGTCACCATAACCTGAACCCCTTCTACGAATTATCGGGTATAAAAGCAAAATTGTCCAAAACCAGTAACAGCTAAGTTTGTCCAACTGTTAAGTTAAAATTTAAACCGCTCTATCTTAGAAATCATTAATTATATATCAGGTAAACTATTGACCTCTACTTTGATCCATAAAAATGTATTTAGCTCTAAGTTAAAATGATGGTACCTCTTCCTTTTTTGAAATCCAGATCAAATTTTCCAACCTACACTTTACTCATTCTAAAACTTATTCATCATTCACTTGATGGTTTTTGAAAGGCTGTTGAAGATGGAAGTCAGACTATGAATGCATGTTTCTTTTCCGCTCACTATTTTTTTAGTTGAGAAGACATAGTGAGGCAAACAAAACATAATTTTAACCTGTTCTTTTTCTAGCTGATGTACTCAAATAGTTTTTCAGAGGTTCTTACGATATATGGTGAAAAGATGCCAAAAGGGCTTATCTGAAAACCTGGTAAAAAAACCTTAATTATTTTAGTGTTTTTTAGATATTAGATATTTTGTGGTATGGAAAATTATCCGATCTGGACAATTTTTACTGTTACACCCGTTAATTCTAATTTAGACAAATTATATTTGTAATGTTATATGAACATGAGCATGAGTCTAGAGTTTAGTTCGGGGACATATTACCAATTCCATTTATGAAATTTCATATTCACCATCTGTTATTCGTTGCAATGTGCATACTATTAAGAGTTTAAAAAGTTAATGCATTCAAAAAAGATATTTAGTATTATATAAAAGCAATGTGCGTTAAATAAATGTACTGAAAAAAACATTTTCTATATAATTACATCTTTGACATTTTTTCTAGGCGAATAAAATAATGTATTTTCACTTAGTCTAGTGGAGATATCATTTTTTTATATCGTTTTATATATTTTATTGAAGCCATTTTCAGGAAATAATAATTTTGGTAATAAATGTTCAAATGTATGAATATGCAACAGCTGCGTGATTCAGCCTTGCAATTTAATTAGGGCATATAATCGAAACACTCAAGCATTATACCCTTGTTTACTCTACTTGATACTGATATAAAATTCACTTCGTCTCAGAGACTAATGTATTTAAATAGTGATAGAAATGAGAGAGCATGTACGATAGAAAGGGGGAGATAGAGAGACGTTTTTCAGCAAAATAAT
>OZ010571.1:41568494-41595994 GCA_963932145.1 Acanthosepion lycidas | reverse complement strand
TCTCTCTTTCTCTCTCTGTCTCTCTCTTTATATATATATATATATATATATATATATATTCCAACGATTATGTATTTATTTTATTTATCTTTTGTTCGGTCTCTCCCCCCACACTCTGTGCGACTAAATGGTGGGGGCGATTTCCTCTCACCAAAACAACGAAAAAGCCCATATAAATATATAGCGCAAATCATTCGTTTCTGCGTTATTAATTTAAAAGAATGTTTACGGCTAATGAAGCCGTCTTTTCATATAGACTAGGTTACTGTTGTAACTCGTGTACGTTTGTGACAAGTGTGTCTTCAACGTTTTAAGTGTGTAGTTGTGAGTTAACTGTGAAGTGTTCCATTTCACAATGTCAGGGTGTTCATATCTTGATCTGGCTGGTATTATTTTACATACGGCCGCGCGAATGGTATTGGACACGAGGCTGGACGGCTGTATGAGATTGCGTTTCCAGACCAAAGGCAGTCGAGTCATCCAACTTTTGCTGCTGTTTATCGTCACATTTGTGAGGCAGGATCCGTGGCACCAAATTTTTGAAAAATATTTTGAATTGTACACTGAACAGCATCTACCGAAAACATTAAATTTAATAGCTCAAAAACGAATGATTTGTGGACATACGTTCATTTGTCGTTGTTTTTTGTGTAAGGAACTCGCCCCCGAACTTTGAGAAACTACTTTTGATATATTTTCATAGATCAACCTTCGTAATTATTTAGTCCACTCTTCAGGAGTTCTCAGTAAGTATTTGCCGATTTTCTAATTTCTAATTTTTCATTATCTAAGTTTCATGCATGTGAGTGTATGTGTGTGTGCGTGTGCGAGCGCGCGTGTGCGTGTAGAGAGAGTCATACATGTGAATTAGCACTGCGTGTTTAGTGACTGGCACCTCAATGCTATATTCAGAACAAACTTTTGTTGACCATGTTCACCATAGTCTATGAATATAGAATACAGCGCATTACATAATCTGTTCAATGAAACAACGTTAAAGATTAATACTCTCGAGTCAAATATTTTGCTGAATCTGACTATATCGCATATGCCACCAGCAGCTGTTCTGTAATTCTTCAGGCTTCGTTATCAAAAGCTGGCAGTTCATATTCGGGAAAAACATGACCGCCTTTATACACGACGCATTGAATATTTTCAGCATTCTGATTGGTTGACCCTTCTATTGGTGAACTATAAAATGAGTCAGCTCATTTTGGCCGGCTCACTAGTACACCAGGGTACCCAAAAATTAAAAAAAAAATTCTCAGGAATTTGATAGTCGGCACAATTTCGAAAGGGATACAGTATATTTCAAATGCGATTTTAAACTGCTTCGTTATTTCATATTCGAAATATTACACGCCAATGATTTTGTGTGCCAATAACAACTATCGTAAAAAAATAATTAATTTAACTTTATGAATTTGTCCTCAACAAAATTTCTCAATTAAACTTTTAAGATACGTCATCGCAAACACTATATCTTATTTCACTTTCCTAGATATTTCTTTGCCATGACAAAAGTCATAATCAGAATTCTGATGAGTAGAGCTGGAACCAGAATGTGACCGGTGATAGGATTAGGACAGAAATGTTTCGTCAAAGACATTGGAAAAAGGAACGAGATATTTATGCTTAGAATGTTATCAGACAGACCAATAGAAATGTAGACGGACGGGTACTTGTGCTTTACAGATTACGAAGAAGGTATTGGATATAGCATGTCGGTGTTGATACCAGACACGGAAAGAAACGAGAATATCTTCAACAGAAGTTAGTGAAAGAAAGCGAGAAGCAAGGACTAAATATAAAATGCAAGAAGACGAAATGCATGGTTATTAACAAAATGATGAACGCAAAATGCAAATTGCCATTCGGAGATACCAAAATCAACCAAGCACATAAAATGAATCATCTGGGATTTATTTTAACAGAGGACGGAATATGTGAGACTGCACTCGGAAAACGCATTAGGATAGGCAAAGAGGCATCCCAAAAGCTGCACAGAGTATTAAGAGATACAAAATACTTCGTGAGGAAAAAAGAAAAGTATTCTGACATGTTAGGTGATATCCGCACTCCAAGATGGCAGTAGATGCTGGACAATTTCTTCAAAGATGTAAAAGAAACTTGAAGCAACAGAAATATGGTTCTGCAGGAAAGATGCTGAAGATACCATAGACCGAACATGTGAACAACGAAAAAAATTTAGAGAAATTTCAAACAAAGGGAAACTTATATTTAACAACAAGAAGAAACTATTGGAATATCTGGGACACATAATGAGGAAGGTCAGCTTGGAAAATTTCTAACTCACAGGAAACAATGAGGGCAATAGGGTCAGAGGAAATCAACGTATAACATACTTGGCGAGCTTGAGAAATTGGATTACGGAGCAGGGTTTAGAAATAACAAGCAGACAGAATTCATTTAGAGCTGGAAGGAACAGAAATTTGTGAGCCATCCTCCTCTACCTCCTGAGGCGACACAGCATATAAAGAGATGTACAAATGTAGAAACTGCTACATTGAGCAACAAAATGTGAGACCATGATCATTTTTGAGCTGTAAGGACAATCTTCAAAACGAAAAGTCTCCATTGGCTATGACTAATGGCCTCATATTCCAAATCTTTAACGACGTGAACCTATATTTCATACACTACGCGAATGCCTTCGACAAAGTACGCCACAAGGAACTGCTGTAACTTCTCAGCAACCTTGATATATTCAGGAAAGATATCAGAATTATCAAGAACCTATATTGGCAGCAAACAGCAAGCATGCGCGTAGGGAATGAGTTCAGCGAATAGACAAATATAGAAAGGGTGTAAAGCAAGGATGCGTATTCTCACCTGATGTGTTTAACTTATATATCGAGGCAATTCTGAGAGAATTGGAAACCCTACTGGGATTTAGCATCTGTGGCCACAAGACACGGAAAAGAAATTAGCGACGAAGATTGAGAAGAAGGGACTAAGCATAAACTATAAGTAGACAGAGTACATTGTTATTAGTAAAAAGGATGAGCCCAAAATGTGATTTGCAGGTCGGGGACACTAGAATAAACAGACCCGGAAGTTTAAATATCTGGGAAGCGTTTTGACAGAGGACATTAAGTGCAAAACTGAGATCCGCAGACATAGTGAGATGACCAAGGACGCATTCCAAAAGATGGGCATAGAACTGCGCGACAGGAGGATTTCTTTGTCAACAAAGAAAATAGTACTGAGCTGTTACATGGCATCTATCCTACTTTACGTCAGCGAATGTCGGACGATTTCCTTAAAGATGAAGAAGAGACTCGGGGAGACGAAGATGTGGTTCTACAGGAGGAAGATATGATATCATGAACCCAGCGTTTGAGTAACGATGGGGTCTTAGAAATGATGCAATAAAGGAGGAGACTTAAAGTTAACATTAGGAGGAGGCAGATGAAGTTCTCTGGGACACATAATGAGAAAAGGCGTCCTGGAGTATCTGATCCTATCGTGTCGAATAGAGGGCAAGAGAGAAAGAGGCATACCTAACGGCCTTAAGCACTTTGCTGACAGAACGTGGCCTTGGTGAGAGCTGCATGGTATAGAGGGTGGTGGAGAACTATGATCGTTTACGTCTTGAAAGAACTTGTCACATAAAATGGAAGAAAAATTTAATAACATTTTCTTTTAAAAGACAAACCACTGTTGTTAAGGCTGCAGTATCTCAGGTACTTTTAAGAACCTAATATTTTAAGGATTCGTAATCGTAATTCATTTTAAAAGATATCGCTTTCTTTGAAAAAAATGTTATGTTTTTACCATTGATGATATTTGATGAAATTACATCTGGTCACGTGATTGTACATCACCCAAAAATTGTTCCCCCCTTTCTCTTTATCTGCGCTGTATTTACATAGAAGTTGTTTTCATGTATATAATGTTTCCCTTCAGGACGGTTGCAATCATGGCTACCCACAATTCCCAATCGTTTGTAACACTTAACAAATTTTGTCTTTTTGTTAGCTCTCTATTTACACAACCTACATAAGTTATGCCTTATTTTCTACACGTCTTGTATGTCCTGTGGGTTTCAACATCTCTAAGTCCTCTTTTCTCATTATGGGCACTAGAAATTCCAACTTTCTTCATTAAGTTAAGGTTAATTGTACTTTAATTTGTTTTTATTTTCTCTTCATCTGCAAAGAGATTCTCCAGAATACACTAATTTTTCTTTGATTTTAAATTTATTTTTCTGTTTCTTAACTATTTGCATAGCTTTTGGAGGGTACTGTTGCTATCCCCGTTCGTATTTCAGTGCTGATTTTGCCATCCTTTATTAAAACTCACCCCATGTATTTTAATTGATGTACTTCTCCGATTTCGGTTTCAACATTGTGTACTTTGAAAGTTCAGTCGTTCATTCAATCGATATCTAATTGATGTTTTGTCCTTTCTTCTCGCTTTCCATTACTACCATCTTTCAGATTCTTTCAAGTCTGTTTCATTTACATATCTTATGTTATGGATATTATTCTTACAGTCAGTATTGGATCTTGTTAAGACTTCTAATTCCCAGAATCCGCTCATTTTATATCGAATAATACCGGTGAGAAAACATGTCGTTGTCTTACAATCTTATTCATGTATATCTACTAATACCATTTTCTAGTTTCATGCAGGCGGTTTGCCGCCACACAATAATCATAATAGGCTTACAGGCACACATACACATGCAGAGATACAAGCATCACACACATACACACATATTGATTATAATCTTTGTTAATATTTTTAGGTTTAATGAAATTATAGAATAAAATAAATAAATAAAAAATACATTAAACATTTCATTATATATACGAATCATGAATTTTTCCATTAAACGATAAAATGTGATAATAGGGTTGAGTTTAAGTATCCCCGCTAAAAGAAAAGAAAAAAAGTACATATTAAAATAAAAACGGCAAATAATTAAACCATACAATACTTAAGGAGAAGGGTAAGATTTAGGAAGATTAAGATTACCTCCTCGGTTATCCATCGAAACCGCAATCCACCGAAATAAGAAAAGAAGCCAGTCCCCACCGCGGGCCATTTAAAAGATATTTCGGGCACGGGATTGGTTGTTACAAACATCCAATCGGATGTGCGGAATATGTGGTTATTCTTCAAAAAGGCGAGAATGGCGCTTAGCGTTTAGTTGAAAGGGGTAATCAGGGGTTGATCTCCCTTGATTGGGTCGATTTGGTATGGGGAGTATGATGATGAAAGACCCGAAACTCCCGGATGAACTAAATCAAAACATCACTGACGATCCCCTGGGGAGCCTACTTAAAAGCGTATTTGCGAATAAAGTCACTATGTTTTATATTAAAATTATATCATCACTACATGTTTTATATTAAATAACTATATTTCAACATACTTTTATACACAAGTGTCATTTCTTCACATATAGTTATTTTAAATATTTTAACAGTTAAATTAGCCACAGTTTTCTATTGAGAAATGTTGAAATGGTAATGATTTTTCTTTACGTTTTCAATTGTTTGGATTATTTTCCCTAATGAAACCTTCACAGAAAAATACAATTGTAAATAAGCAACAGATTTAAACATATTCCAAATTATTTTGTCATGTACATACACACACAGACACAGACACAGACAGAGGCACCCCCACACACCCAACCCCCCTACATATATAAATAGCAAGGAAAACACAAGTTTAAACATGTGCTGTAACGTATGAAATACAACTGTTTACACGTAACAAAATTAGCTTCGAGGTTGACATTTTCCAATTGTCCGAAGTGAATCGGTTTGAGTTTTTCAGTAGTCAACAAAATTCTATTTATATATCTACCTAGCTAGCTCAGCGTCTTTCATCTAACTAGCTATTTACCTATCTATCTATATTTTCGGTCTATATCGACGTCTTCATTTTTTATCTATTCTACATAGCCTCCACAATCTCTCTCTGTTCCTATTTTTTCTCAATATCTATGTATTTCTTTCTGATCGTATCTTTCTCTCCCCTTTCTCTCACTCTACTATATTATATATATATATATATATATATATATATATATATATATATATATATATATATATATGAGTGTGTGTGTGTGCATGTGTGTGTGTGATTATACACACACAAATATATGTATATATATATATATATATATATATATATATATATATATATATATATATATGTGTGTGTGTGTGTGTGTGTCTTTACTCACACACACACACATATATATATATATATATATTACATTCACGAAGGCGCTCAATATCAGTGATAGAGTTAAATTAATAAGTTGTATGGATATGTTTGTGTGACCTTGGGTTTCACGCTTTTGCTACCATCCGACATGATGATCGCAAAAGCATGAAACCCCTGGTCAAAAATGAATCATTGATTAAGCATCTCTTTATGATCAATGTCTTCTCCATAAACAAAATATTGGAGTTGACCCACAGATAAAAATCCAAAGATGAAAGCGGGGAAACGTGTATGATACGGAACCGTTTCTGCCCAGGCCTACTTACCCATTATTCATGGTAGATGTCAGACAAGGCATTGTGAACAATGTGACTAAAATATTAAGCAGCCCAATCATTCATGAAACACTTGCGTCTTCGTATTAGCAGAGATTCTGCTTTATCAGATCTGGAAGTGTATTCGTATTAATATAGACATTACTGAATGACCTGTTGGTAGAGTATATGAACCTACCAAACTGTCGAGTAAATATCCAGGCTGCACATTAATCGCAACCTGATGCAGGTGTTTATTCTGTATTGTACAATGAAGATTACGACCCACCGACAAATGTTGGTTGCGCAAATTTGTTATTCCATCTTTTCCAAAATGTTGCCTCATCCGTAAACAAGACTGAAGAGACAAACAACTAATCGCATTTTCTGCAATAACCCATCGGCGAAAGTTCTCCCGTCGTGAGTGAACAGAATGAGAAAAAATCTGCACTCAAATTGTACGGATACAGGAGCTTCTCTTCAGGTACTCTCCATTCGTACTATGAAATGTACGACATTATAGTACCACTTGCCGAGTTCTGATACCTAGATCGCGTTCGGTAGCCAGTAGAATGCGTTCTTCATTGCCAGGTTTACGAGTAGATCTCGTTCTTTCCCGATTCATAGTTTGTGGTGTCTGGGATCCTATCTCAGCAAAGCGACACTAATGAGTAGCAAAGGTTGGATTACTTGGCTGCCTTCGATCTCGAAACACAATCGCACAGAGCCGTGACGTGCAGCGTCGCTTCCATTACCGTATTTAAAAATAATATCTGCTTGCTCATGACGGATATCATAACATTGCTAAACAGGACATTTCTCATTTAACTCAGTACTACACAGGTTAAACGTTTATGAAAGACTAGCCACAAATGTACATGAATGACAAATGTAACCTCGTCTGTTTAATCACAAATAAATGAAGGATTTTTGGACATATGTTTATATGAACTTTTATCCTTGTTTTTATGTGAAGACCACAACCCCAAAGTTTGTAGAAGAGTTATGATAAACTCTATACACGCACATACACATGTCTCAAGGCAGAAATCCAGGTCTTTTTTTAATATTTACTTATATTTATCAGTGCTCTTATATCAAGTTTTACCTTATTAATCTCATACATATCAAAATTAATATGTGATAAGCGTTTATTAAATGTTAACTAATGTCTGATTTAAATATATCAAGCTATGTTTGCTTGAACATCTTGATATTTACTATAAGTATCAGTTTAAAAACCAATCCTATCGATTTTTTCTTCGAAATATGATGATAGCAAGAAATATACAAATATGAGAAAATTAAACGCAGTTTACATTGTGAAAATTATTAGCTACTTAACTTCTACACGCTTGTTTTAACAACTAGATTATAGGGAATGTACAACCGTCGTGTTTAGGTGAACATTATTAGACCTACACCTATGCGTTCTTTTATTCTTGTTCTTTAAAATGGCTAAGTATTGTTTGAAGCAATGTATTCAGTTCAAAAGAAAGATGCCACTCAAGCTTCAATATATACACAAATAAAACAGTCCATTCATGAAATGAGAGAGTGAAACATATATTGCTGTTATTCAAATACGTACATTATGCGTTAGTGAAATATACAGGAAGTTGCCACAAGTTATTTGTCCAAATAATCTTTCTAAACATGGTTTGTTTGAAACTATTATGGCCAGGGAAATAACGAGGACGTGGCCTTATACTATTCCCGAATGTTGTCTGACAATGTTCACCAAACGTGTTTGTGATAATAGGAAGTATGTCTGGTACACTGTTTGCCAAATGACAGGCGATATCTAAATTTAGTTTCCCATCGATAACACTAAGTATTAATGATTTTCTCAGTTCTGGATTTCTTCTTTTGTGTTGTGTTTATTTTCTTTTGTGCGGACTTAATCTCTACAGATTTTTCTACTTAAATGCAACTTACACCAATGGAGGCCGTCATAAAAGCGTTAAATGCCTATATTAAGTTTTGTTGGAAGAACAAGTACATGATATTGTGAAGGCAAGAGCGCCATAGTTAAAACAATTAAGGTGGCTTTTGTAAACGGATGGCATGGCAGTTTCAATGATAACCCTGATCGTCCACCTTCTTAAGGGTCTCAGAACATAAATAAAATGTCATGTTATCATCGAACCTAATGCATTTCTCATATTCATCAATGTTTTCTTAAAAATCATGACAAAATAATGGCATAAATTATATATTCTTCATGCTTTTATATTTAATTATTTTCCATTGTCTATAAATATAACTATGTTAATATAACTTGATGTTATCTAAATTTCATGAAAACAACTTGAACCTATCTAATTCTACATTTTTTATGGCTAATATTACTTTGCACAAATGAGTAAATCAAAATAATATATATTTTACATTTTCTTTGCATTGCGTAAGTGTCTACAGATAAATTTTGTAGTTGTTAAGACTTGCCTAAATAGTAAGTTTTAGCAGAATCGTTATAATTTAATAAGTGCTAAGTAACTAGAATAATTCTATTTTATTACTGACAAGTAATTACAGAGAATTTCGCTCTATTGAAAATAGAGATGATTTAATAAATACTTCTTTTGTTTTAAATGCATTGAAATAGAAACTAAGAATTTAAGCTAGAGATGTCTAATCTTCGTCATTGTGCTAAACAAAGGATGAAATTTCTTCATGTATACAGGACATTTACTGGATAAAATCTTATGTTTAAGCGAATCTGGTTACCTGGGGTTTATCACTTGTAACTTTGGTCCGGGTAATGCATAAAGTTCTATAATCGACTTTACTTGGCAGGTAAAATCACAAGAGCGAGGAACAATTAACTAATGTTAGTTATCTCCCCTAACAGAGAAGTAGGGGTATATACGATATGGACTGAATAAAGAATACGGTTCGAAATTCAAAGTTTATAAATTATGAAAAACTCCAGAAGAAAGCTGACGTATTTAGTCATCGAAATGTTCTATTTGTGACGACAAAGAGAAGTATTTCATCCGAGTTAATCAGATTATTATAATAATTCACCATATACATGTTGTACGAAAACATATATATATATATATATATATATATATATATATATATATATATATATATATATATATATATATATATATATATATATATATAAGAATATATACTAAGTATATTAATTGGAATAAGAATTAAGTAATAAGCATATTTAATAATATATTTGATCAGAATTATTTCGGTGTTTATTAAAATAATTTTATGTGTTTAAAATATAATTTGTTTAATATAACCGTGATAAAAATTATCCGATCTTTGAAAAATATTTTTGCAATAAAATAAATGTAACACATCTTGGATATTCAACGTAAAATAATACGCTCATAATAATGAATAATTATTTCGAAAACCTTTCTGTACGAGGTTTGAATAAACGATATGAAGAGGAAATTTTTAAAAAGAGCAGAATTGCCAATATAGAAGAAATAATTTCCGATTCAACATACTCTGTACGATGAAAATGAATCTGAAAACTTGTAAGAAAATAGATGTTTTTATTTACCTATGTTGCATCTTAAACGATTTGAAAAGAAATAAAATTAGTATCTGTTTGTTAGTATTCATGTTTTTATTTATAAGTTAACCCCGATGGAATCTAATCATTGTTTAATCAGTTGAAAATTATGTCACACATTTGTTTTGTTTTTTTGGTTTGTTTTATTTCACTAGAAGAATTTTCATGCTGACATTAGATTTACCATTGCTATGGGAATTATTAGGGCTTACATCCATATCACGCTGAAACAGCATTTCTCTTCCAATCACTGAAATTTTAGCAACGCTGATTCTGGTCAGAATTTTGAATGGAAACCGCTTCGAAATATCTGTAAGTTTAAATGTGCGACTGGCGCAGTAGATAACGGCTCGAAGCGATAAATCAGTTTAATCCGTTACATTCACTTACGCAGATATTCTTGGATGGTCCTGAATCGAAAATAGATATGACTGTTCAATTGTTTCACATCAACTTCTAACAATACGCATTGGACAGACGCGGTAGGTTACTGTCCTATTTACTCCGTTAATTTAGAGAACACCAGGGTCCAACAAAAAAGAAAAAAAAACTTAACGCGCTGAGAATAAGTGAGAAATATCTGAATACAATTAATAATATTAATATCTACTTAAAGGTCAATAATCATTAATTGCATTCATGCCGACAGGGAAAATATAGCAGAATTAGGAATTTTAGACATGTGAATATCGGCAAAGTTTATCATTTCTGCTAAGATATAATCATCATGAATTAATAATCAAAATTAATTTGATTTATTCGTGAATTTCCATGCTTCACGAAACGCACAAATTTTAATACTAATTCTCCAGCGGATTATTGTCATATCACGTCGAAACTCCTTTTACGGTAAGATCACCGAAACTAAGCAATGGTGTTCATTTTCATTAATTAGACTGGTGGTCACGTGGGAATACCAGGTGATGTAAGTTTGGATGTGCTGGTTATCTAATTGATAATGGCTCGAAATTGTTAATCGGAAAGGTGAGTTCCAATTCCCATTAGATTCGTTATATTATGCGAAATACTGTTGGGAAAATTATGAATCTATTTCTTCTCCCTAAGTCATGTGTTAATTAATAAAACTTGTGTCGATAAACAATTATTTTCTCCTCCAAATTTAGTCTTACAAATTAAAATATATTATTTCTTTAAATAACCTGCAAATATGTCCAAGAAAAAGAATCATTCCATCAATAAAAAATCAATCAATACATTTTTAGCATAATAAAAAATCAATCAATAAATTTTTAGCATAATAACTATGGTATTATTAGCCATTTCTTTCTAAGGAAATATCTGGCATACAATGTCCAAGTATCCGATCCTACTCAGAAATTTATAAAGTAATTCTCCTAAAAAATATTTCTAGCTGTCCTGTAGCTGTTATGGCTCATTGCTCTACTGATATGTGTCTCTTTCTAATACTTAATGGTAGCAGTGTAAAATGTCAACATCTTGATCATATAATTATTTTCTCTTTGAGTTATTAGGCTGGTGCAAAATAATGTCGTTTTCTCACATATGTTACTATGTGAGAAAACGGCATTATTTTTGCACCAACCTAATACATGTGACACCCTTTTTCGTTGCTGCTGCTGTTGAAAGTTCTCACGTGGTGTGGTTTCTTTTATATGGTAGATTTTATGTAAAATTCTGTAGCGCCAGTTCATAATTTTCGATGAATGATGTTAGACAGAAACCAAATGGATTTTTGATTCATTACGCCGTGTTTGCATCGCGGCCGTTCCAAACTCTCTCTCTCTCTCTCTCTCTCTCTCTCTCTCTCTCTCTCTCTCTCTCTCTCTCTCTCTCTCTCTCTTATTTGCTTATCACGTTCTTTTCGAATTTCAGTGACTACTCCGATCAGTTCATTATCGTATTTTTATCTGTTAGTTGTGTTAATTCTGGCATTTCTTCGAAAATTATATCCGCTATGACCCCGAAGAATTATTATTCATCAGCTGAAATCTATTTCTATTTTATTTTCGCTCAAACAGAAAATGTCTTGAAATAAAATCAGTGAGAAACCAAATCTTTCCCGCTGAGTACTGATCAAGATACTGATAAAAGTAATATTCGATATGTCAATTAATCCTTGCCTTCTTATAAACGTAATTTTATCGTCTAAATACACTATAAAGGCATTTTTTTACTTCGTGCATTTTACCTCAAGCAAAGCAGGAGTATCACTAAGTCGTAGGGGATTACGGAGAGTGACTGAGAGAGTGGGTGTAATGGGGGATCGAGTAAAGAGACAAAGGACAGTTATCAAGGTAACAGATGATGGCGATTGGGGTTAGATTTTTCAAGATGTAATAGATATAACTAACATTAGCGCTAATAAAATGTTAACGTTATTCCACTCGAGAAATTTATCTAATCTCGTTAGTTAACATCAGTTATTAAATAAGAAAAAAAAATTCTCATATTGCGTGATATTATAAGATAAAACACTTTTTTCCACATGAATATCGTATTCCCCAAGGTTGTTATTTTTTCAGGATTACATATATTATCCTTTTTCATTTACATTTAAATTATTATATCGAAGGAAATTCAACTGATATATATATATATATATATATATATATATATATATATATATATATATATATATATATATATGTATGTATATATATATATATATATATATATATATATATATATATTCTGATTCAAAATAATACCTTTTTATGTCTAATGTGTTTATTTTATTCGTATCATAATTTATATTATTTTTAGTAAAATATTTTAATAAAGTATTTAGAACGCCAGAGTCGCCATGAACATATATTTGATGAACAAAACATTCCATACATAATAAAATTATTATTTTATAATAAATTATTATTTTATTTTAAAATATTAATATGCTTTCCTCATTATTTAATAATATCCATCCATCTTTAAGTCATTAATTCTTACCTTTCCTAATATTTCGAAATTAACATTACTTGCAGCAGGATATATTGCTTCCCAGATTTAATCTTAACTTAAATATTGTTTCCATTTTCAAATATAACTCTTTTAATTATATACCGCAAGCTACATCATTAAATATTATTCATAACTGTTAAATCTATATTTAATTACATTAATTTGATATCTTTGACAGTTTTTAGTGGGGAAAGGAACTTTAACCAGCATAACGGGATGTGATGCAGCTATGTCCTTAATGAACACACTATTTAGCTTAGATCTTATATGTTACCTGGGATATTTCGTGAATATATCACATCCAAGGCTATCCAATAATTCCCGTCATTTAATTTCATAGATCATCAAATGTGAAATAGCCTGTAATTACGATGTTACCAGTCCTATATCAAATTCTTCACTTCCATGTTTCTATGTTTTTTTGTTTTTTTGTTTTTTGTTTTTTGTTTTTTTTGCTATTGTTACTGAGGAACCCTAATCGTATTGCTGCCGTGTTACTCCAAATGATGTAATTATAATTTCATCGCTGAAAGTTTTGATTCAGAAATCACGTTTCATGTACTGATTTCTTCAAATTACAAGTTTTACATCGTGATTTTTACTTAAAATTATTAGGCTTCTTTCATGTCGTTAAAAAGTATTCATAATGTTTTGTGTCATATTTTTCAACCGTAACACCAGTTTCTTTAAACTTCATTTTGGCAGGCAATCAACTTTCTTTTTTTTTTTACTCGATTACTTCTTCTCAGATATGTCTTCCGCCATTTCTAAAGCCAGTTTTTCTTGTTCTTATCTTGTCAACATTCTCAATTACGTTTTCGTATTTTGTGATCTCTGCTCAACAATTTCCCAATTTTCACACATCACTCAATATTTTACGGTATCAAGTTTAGCTTTAGACATTATATCTTTCTTGTCACACTTGGAATTATGTGACATTAAAAATGAAATATCTTTAACTTAACTCTCACGTATATTTATCTGCAATAAGTAACACAATCCTCAAACAAACTTATAACGTTGTTTACCGTAGATTTGTATTTTAAATTATTGTTTATCATTTCAAGGCATGTTTTAAAATCAGTTCTTACTTACAATATTAACCCTGTAAAAAGCTCGAGAGCTACTTGAGGTAGAGGTTTACAGATTAAGAGGTAAAGTTTATACGGATAGGTGGTGAAGATACCGGTTATCACTAGTCTTGAAGACGTTAAGCATCCTTTTGGAAGTTTATGATTAATGGAACACGAATGGAATGAAGTTGGGTACAATATGCATAGTATTGCGAGTCTTTGCCATTAAGTTTAGAACTGGTGGCAATGGAATATATTTAATTTGTGAACTTTCCATGGAAATAGCTATAGGGTACCGAGAGGTGACAAACGGATTCGTAAATATCAACGTACATGTAGAGATACTGGTGCACTTCTCCGTACTATTAAATCAACAGCTGTAGAGTGATATTTAGCAAACCAATATTCGGTAAATTGCCAGTTATATCGATAATCTCCAGACGGTGCCCTCATGTTTTAAATTATGCTTTATAAAGATTAATTCTAAAAGAAGAATATACTGTCGTTATTTGATGAGGAAATTGTAAATACCTTTTAAATGATGGCAGAATGCATAGAGGAAATAAGACATTCTAACGTGATCCAGCTATAAAAGCAACATTGATCTTGATAAAGAAATTGGAGGAAAATGGCTGCTCTGTATTTAGTGAAACTTTTATATGCTGACTGGATACCAAAAATAGATGCCTTAAAAATTGTCGATTTTTCTCTGTTGCGCTCCTATCGAACTGCTTGCAAGCAATTTCAAGCAATTCTCCAGAGTCTCCATTTTGACTAGTTTACCAATAGGGTAACGGCATTTACGATATTGACAGGTAACATTAATGAAGTTAGCTTCTATTCCCTGAGGTTTGCA
Organism: Acanthosepion lycidas; assembly: GCA_963932145.1. Taxonomy (NCBI): domain Eukaryota; kingdom Metazoa; phylum Mollusca; class Cephalopoda; order Sepiida; family Sepiidae; genus Acanthosepion; species Acanthosepion lycidas. Next base: position 41,581,051 of record OZ010571.1, on the reverse strand, counting down.
CCGGGCTTCAATAAACGAGTCGCCGACAGGGTTATTGTAAGAACGAAATTACACAGTCAAGTCTTTTAGCAGATTAGAACATTAATGGAAGTCGCTAGAGTCAGTTGTATTCTACAAAATGCTGATCAGTCATGTGAACCTACCATGTAGTGGACAAATGTATATAAAAAAAATCCGATACCTGAGTGTATCAATATTGATATTCTCAGCGAGAATATCGATTATACTGAAGAGTACATATGACATTTTAAACTGATTCTCAATTTTTTTAAAGCGAGTTAAAGGAATTCAAAATTGGAGAAACAAGATCGATTTACAGTCGTGTTCGTTACTTTCAATTACCCACAGATACTTTTGAAAATTATATGAATTCATCTATTCTCCAGCTAGCTATGGATGAAATAATTCAGCTCTATCTAGAAAACACAAAGTTATCACCAAAGAAAATGAAAAGCAATACCCACTCGCCAAATAATATTATTTTTACAATTAAAGTTTTTTTAGTCTTTAGATAACACACAAATGTTTGAAAATTCGTTGAAAATCAATCATTAAAGCGAATTATAACGCACAGTTTATACAGTAATGTACATAGTGGTCCATAAATGTACATATTGTTTCTCTAAATATAAATAGTGTTCCATAAATGAACATAGTGTTCCATAAATGTATATAGTGCTCCATAAATGTACATAGTGCTCCATAAATGTATATAATGCTCCATAAATGTACATAGTGCCCCATAAATGTACATATAGCATAGGTAAAATAAATAACAAAATGGATTTTTGTAGGAATTGAATTTAGCTTTTGAATATTTTTCTCATAAAGAATCTCATCTTTCATCTCTCTATTTTCGCCTACGACAAATTGCGCTATATCATGCTATAGTTTTATTTGTGCTATAGATTTTTTCAGAGCTTTATTTTAGAAACCATTTTGACGTTGTTTGGATAAGTGTACTATTTCGTTTGTCAATTGTAATTCTAAGCATATAGGCACCTCGAGGCGGTGTAATGGTTAGCAAGCTTGTCTTGCTACAACATTTACTACTGAGTAGTGAGTTCGATCTTCACTCAGTTGCCTTTACTTTCGGCTTTGCGCCACATATAAGCTGCATTTAGAAAATCAGTGTGAAAAGTGTCCAAATACAATACCAAAATTTGAAATAAGCCTTATGATTGAAATTAAGTAGACAATATATTTGAGAGCCGACAATTGTTGTTGTTGCACACGTCATCTTAACAGATGGTTTGAACGTAATAGCGTTATCCAGATAAGGCACTGTCTCTCCCAGAATCTGTAACTATGGTCTGCTCAGCATAGTTGCAGTCTATGGCACGCGTGGGCACTGTCCATTAAAAACAGGAATGTGCCTGAGCTAGCGTTTTGAACAGGGGTCAGCAAGCGACCGTAAGAGACAGGTATACTAGGATACGGACAGACAGTCATTAATATATCAGATACGCCTGAATTGAATGTTAACCTGACAACTTTTAATTCCATACTGAATGAAGTCAGCATAAAGGAGAAACACTGGTTATCGTAGAAAAATGACAACGAAAAATGTGGAAGTTTAAATCATTTAATTTCGGGTCTATCTCAAGCAAACATTTAAAATAACAGTATGGTTGCAACTTTGAAAAGGATACGGTGTAATTCAAACTAACTCTCAAGTTCGGAAAGATATCGAATTTTCGTTGTGGGAGTAGTAATTGAAACTTTTAAAACTCAAAGATTGATTCTGTAATCCTCGTTCTTGTTCCGACTGAGATAGTTCATGATTAATTTTGCACCAATTCACTTTGAAAAATAAGAATTGATTCCATTTACGAACGAAAGGCTGATGTGCTAACAAGTGCGTGTATTTCTGGGATTCTTCAACGCATGGTCGGCATTCGTCACGTCCGGGCCGATGTTATTAGGTTGGTGCAAAAATAATGACGTAATAATGTCGTTTTTGACGTATTTTTAACGTCAAAAAACGACATTATTACGTCATTATTTTTGCACCAACCTAATATTACGCACCACTTAGTGACACGGCTATCAAAAATCTGCAAAGCAAAAACGGCTCTGTGATGTACTTAGATAGCCTTTGAAGAACGTGCGCTACAGTGGAGGTATCAGCGGGGACTTCGTCCTGGCCCGAGAGTGTCAAGAAAACTCATAACAATCTCCTCTGATAGGGATCGGGGCCTGTAACCAACACGAACGAGGAATTACTGGTAGACGCGGATCAACAGCCCGCTTCGATCACGTCCCTTCACTTTCTACATAACGTCTGTAGATACTACCGATCTAACGTTACGGTGTGGTGCACGGATTTGGCGATGATCGCACCACTGTCAGCATGCTCGTAGGAAGTGGTAGGAAGATCCCTTTGACGTCGTCGTTATCCGCATGAAGTTCGATTTACAACCAAAATGGGTCCTTTAGTGGAAATGAATGTTAAACAGTTAAATACCTAGGTTTTGGATTAATTTTCACTGGAGATTTCAGTGTCAATCACTATATGAGAATTACAACACTAAACACAAAAGCATGTTGAAAATGTAGGTTCATTTACTGGGGTATAATTAGCTAATCAAAGGAACCGAACCGACACACTTCGACAAACCACAAATCAAGTGTAGCGTGTATGTTATCTACGCTTAGCCAAAGCAATCACTTCGCTGATGCCTGTGGGAAAAGATGCGAAAAGATTTCCTCATTCGAGATTAATAAAAGTCTGATGATGATAATAAATTTATTGAAAATGATTCCGATACTTTTCTTTTCATCTACTTTAGGTTTTAATAAATCTATCGAATACTAAAGCAGGCTTTTAACATGATTGAGGTAGAGATGTTGCAATCGATTGATTGATATTATCAAAGAAGCTCTTACCAATGCTACTGATGAATTCTGTTCTGTCGTACTATATTTAATAATGTTTTTATTTGAAAAATCTTAAATAAAAAAAGAAAAATCATTTGTTTGCTCTTCTGTGTAAGGGGTACATAGAAAACAGACATTTTATTGCATTATGCAGAGAAAACGTGCCGGATAAAACATTCGTGTACCTATAAATGCAAATGTGAAAAGTACAACTCAGAAACCGACATATCTCTACACAAATTGTAATTAAATTGAATAAGAACTCACCTTTATAATTACGGTAAGAAAATAATGCCAGAAGAATTTTCTAAAGTAAATTCTACCAGAATTTTGCTTTAATTAATATTAATGTTTAATTAATATTGGACATCAACACTTCTTATGCTTTGAATCTATTTGAATTATTGGTAGCTGACCACTTATCCTACCCATTCTTCTATCATCAATTTAAATTAGTTTATTCGCTGTTTTCCTCAGTCTCGCTTGCATTACGTATGCCCTGCGAATGTCAATTCCTTGAAGCCCACATGCACTAATGCCTATCCAAAATATTACAATTTCGCTCTTTCCTTTCATGGTATACATGTCTATTCCCTACAACGTTCTTTAAAACATCCTACGTACTCGACGGTAAAATGTTATTTGCTTTGTTTTTAATGTATTGAGTGATAAAATCCAGTATTTTCCCTATTAAACTATGAACTGTATCATCGGAGGGTTCAGTTGACAAGTTTGGTCACCTAGAAGATTCGTCTGTGCAACGAAGAGAATACTTGTTTGTTTCTGGCGATTAACAACTTTCTTGGATGTGTATATATGGAGATGCTTGTAAGCAAGGCATAAATTTGAAACATTCCATGTATTAGGTTGGTGCAAAAATAATGTCGGTTTTTGACGTAGTTTTTAACGTCAAAAACCGACATTATTGCACCAACCTAATAATTAAGATAAACATTTTCCTGACGCTAAACATGCTTACTAAGATTGGAGTTAACTCTGTGGTCGTTCTCTTTAGTATTACATGTGAGGTTTATGTTTTCTACAACCTCATTTCTCAGCATCTGTCCAAGGAATTTCATAATTTTTCCTGATTCTGAGTATAAAGGTTAATAAGTATAAACGTTGCCATTTTCTTTATGAATTCTTTGTTCCATACTCGCTGAATACATGGAATTTTCAATATCATTCTGTGTAACCATATTTCTACTCCATCCAGTATTTCCTCGTTCGTGACGAGATTGTCCAGCATTCACTGCCATAGACGCGGATTGATATCACATATAAATGCAGCACTCTTTCCTTTGTATCTAATATCTTTCTGCCTTTTTAAACACATTTGCTAGTTTTTGAACTTGTTCTTTCTATTGTCTAATGCGCTTTCTGATATAGGCATCGTATATCCACATAGAATCTATTTAATTTTGAGATATATTCTATGAGATTAACTTGCTACTATTGTATAATTGCTAGGCAAATCTCCCATATAATATTCGTACCTTAAAAGAACGCAGATACGGAGGAAAAAAGGAGCCTATTAAAATATTAATGGTCTGTTAAACTAATTTGTTAAGCATCACTTTCGGGTGAGGAGATGTTGGGGCACGAAATAAGTATTACTAATAATGCATTTAACACCAAATTTATCACGGTTTTATTGCGCGAGATGAAATGAATGCAGATAATGTTATTTCTCAAAGATTCATTCTTTTATTGTCAGATGCAGCGGAACCTCGGTTCAAGAATTTAATTCGGTTTTGAAGTCCGTTCGTAACCGGACATGTTCGTAAACCGAATGTATTATTTCCAATAGGAATCAATGTAGAGAAAAAAGTCACAGTAAAATAAAATTGGAAAAGAAAAGCACGGCACAATACACCAACGTATACAACACGGCGGTTCCTGTTAACTCGGTTTAGCTATATTATTTGAGAACAGAAATTTTGTTTGATAACCGAGTCATTTTCATCTCGAATGTTTTGTTCGAAAACCAATTTGTTCGACATGTGACACGTTCGAGAAACGTGGTTTCCCTGCATTTTAATTTGAATATTTTTTTCCTGTTTGGTTTAATCAGGTTTTCACTTTCCCGGCTGAAGTCTTTGGAATAAATCTTTTTTTTTCTTTTTTTTTTATTGATTGAAGAGAAACGAGCACACATTTTGACATTAACTTATTTAATTAGTTTTTGTTAATGGATTGCAGGGCAAGACCAAAACGATATAGGAAAGCGTCCTAAGGACAAGGAAATGTGGAGAAGGATGACCGCCAAATGTTTGAATGCACACAGCACAAAAATGGACATCAGAAATGCAAATGTAGTTAAATCACAAAATGTATTTATAACAAAATTACATGATAATTAAAGGTTGAGTTGGGATGGTTGAGTCCATCATACATTTAGTATCAAAATATTTAACTTAGATGAATGATTTCAATGTGATAATCATTATTTTTCACTAAGATAAAATGTGAGCATATATTTTACTCTATTGCACATTAAACCTGAGTCTATAATTGCATTTATGATTATTAATTATATATAAGTATTACTTTTTTCGTGTTCAGTTTTCACTTTTACCTATTTAATTATTCTCATCTTTTTGTTTCCAAAGAAATGATTTATCAGTTATTTACCAGAATGTTCATTTTTTAATATTCAAAGGTCTTGGAACATATAGGTTGGGCAGTATGTATTACGATATTTGTCATATTTTTTGTTTAATTTACTTGTATGCGTTGAAATTCTTCTTTTAGACAATAGAAAAACGCAGAAAAGTTTTATCTAATTTACATTACATTTTTATTTTCTTTTGGTATATTCATTTTAAAACATGGTCTATATTTAGCTATGGACGAAAATACTTTCTTCGATTCTTCCGTTAAATGCCAAGTACCACATTCGGATTGACTAGGCATTTTGTTAAAACCAAAAACCGAAAAGAAACATGAAAAATATTATATTTTATTTTATAATATAACAAAACAACGCTTTATTCCATTTTTACTCATACAAACTTTAACCTAAGCAAAACCTCGAGGTTAAAATTAATTATAAATTCTCATTGATTAAACCTTTGAAACTTGACCACCGCTTTACCGGTGTAAAAGAAACATGACTTTATGCCCAGCCGTTGGTTGAACCACCAAACCGATGTAACATACAGAATATACATCTGATTTTTGAATATTTGTATTGCGTTTGATCTTCGCTACACTGTATAAACATTAACAATAAATAATAAATGTTACAAATGTTGCAATTTTTTTATTAAAAACAAAAACTGTATTATCTTTCCACAAATCTATTAAACAAATTATCTGCAAGATACAATTTCTGAATTAGGAATATGCTTGTAATCGACCAAGTTTTCACTTAATTTATGAGTGGCAGTAATCTCTATTTTTGTTATTTGATTGCTGAGTAGCTGTATGTGACTGAATTTCATCTTCACGTATACGTTTGTCTTATAATACAAATGTTTGATACATTTACATCGTAATAATTCAAGTTCATTTTTTTTCTTTTCGGTTTATACATATGTAATATAAAATATAAATTAAGCAATTAACTTCAAAGCCAAATATAGAGTCAGGTTTTAATTTAAGAAATACAAAATCTTCAGATATATCCAACTGTCTGTTTTGAATCCTTGTGGGATTCATACACCTGTATTAAAAAAGAAAAGAAAAGAACTCTCTTACATAACCCAATATAACGGATATGATAGATATTCTTTTAATAATCAACCCGATACTGTTCCAGTGAAAATGCTTGCTAAGATGGCTGTCATGTTTGAACAGTCGTGATGAAAAAAGAGAAATTTTCTATTATTTGAAATAAATATGTACTCTTTATGAAAAATAAAGCTTTTGGTAAATTGTTTCAACAAAATGAAAATTTTATTTGATATCATATATATATATATATATATATATATATATATATATATATATATATATATATATATATATGTCTATATTTCTGAGATGAGGCATTATGTACATTATCCAAAGATTAAGCGACAAAGTTGAGAACAATAGTCCGAATAATGTGGATAAAATATATATATATATATATATATATATATATATATATATATATATATATATATATATATATGGTTGGATAGATGTGAGCTTGTGACCCTGGGTTTCACGATCGCTAAAGCGTGAAATCCAGGGTCACAAGCTCACATCTATCCAACCATATATGTTAGCTATATCTCTGATATTGCGCACTTTCTAATAAGTACCGCGCATATAATATATAAATAATTATACATATATATATATATTTATTTATATTTATATACACACACTTTTGACACACACACACACATATATATATATATATATATATATATATATATATATATATATATATATATATATATATATATATATATTTACTTTTCTATAGTCTTTAATTTTTTAAAATGTTTGCTGAATACTCCACCCAAACATTTTACGAAGAAGCAATAATTGTAAGTCATTTTATAATAGTTTTCTTATTTGATCTTATTTAATTTTTTTCAGATGGTCGAATGCTGAAGAAAACAAGGATCTAACATGTAAGTTTTCGAAAGGTGGTATGCAAAATTACGCTTATACTTAATAGAAAAAGAGGAAGTTACAATTTATAGGGCGTATAATGAGAGAGGACTTAGGTAATCTGATACTCAGAGGACAGATTGAATATATGTCGGACAAAGGAAAACAACGCTTAGCCTAGTAAGAGAGCTAGACTAACTGCATGGCGAAGCAAATTTCATGAGAGATAACAAAAAGACAAAATTTATTAAGAGCTAAAAAGGACAGGAAATTGTGGAGTACCATTATTGTCAAAATTATCAAAGGCAATGGCACAAAGAAGAAGAAGAAGAAGAAGAAGAAGAAGAAGAAGAAGAAGAAGAAGAAGCAGAGAAGAAACTGCAACAGAAGAAGAAGCAGCAGCATTGCTATTATGCATGAAAAATTTATTCATTCTCAACGATCATTAGAAAATTCTCGCACTAAACATTTAAATGTTTTTTTTTAAGTATTATTGTCATACACTGGCATGAATCGGTACATTTTTTTGAGTACGCTATTGTTATGGCAAAAAGAGAATTTGTATAAATGTACTTATGTCTCAGTTTTGCTATGGTTTGTTTTGTTTACGGCATATCAACACCGATTGTTTATTTAATGCCGACAACTTTTTCCTGTAAATATTTCGTTTTGTCAAAACTCTATTTCTAGTAATATTTTTTCCTTGAAATGTATAGCTAGTAATATTATTTTAAAAAAGGTATTGTTGGTAATATTTTTATTTTCCAAAACGTATTGATGGTAATAGTTGTTATTTTTCAAAAAAATTATTTCTGGTAATAATTTTTACAAAATACTTCTGGTATTAAAACCTATTTTTACAATTTAATAATGATTTTTCCTCAGTTTCGGCGTTAACTATTTGCCCACAAGTGGGACCCTAACAGGTGCAACCGCGCCAGGTCAGAGTGGACATGAGAACACCAGTAATTAACAGGTGGTTCCACGCTCATCGAAACCTCTTGATCAGAAGCCTTGCTGTTAGACGTATTTTATCGTCTTACACATGACACGAATGTAGTTTATCTTCATACCCAGGACGGTCTGTTTCGGTGTGAGGAACCCGACCCTAATTTTTGTAAAAGTATTTTGATAAAGCCTGTTCAATAATGCATCATTATATAAATCCACTGATTGTAACACTCCTCATACGCTCAAAAGGTCTTTGAAATCTAGTTACACAGATGTGTGCATTTGCGGAAATCTAATTATATCTTAATCACACATTCACAATTTCTAAAAAAATATTGTTCAGTGAAATTTCGTTTTTGCTGAATAAATGCATAAATTTATTATCTGCAAGCTCTGTGATGAAGTCAGTACCATCTGGTGCCACGAACTTAATTGTGATAACTCTAGTTCAGGAAAATGTTAGAGGCATTATCAACCGTATAAAAAATACGATTAATTAATAAAGTAACTGCAAACATTAAAAAGGTAGATATAAATTATTATAAATGAGAATATATATGTGTGTGTGTATGTGTTTGTGTGTATGTGTATACAAGATTATTATTTGTCTGTCATACGAAATTATTCTACACTTTTAAACTTATTTGAAATCTAATAACACATCGGCGTGTATTTGCGCAAATTTAACTCTAGATTAGCCACGCATTCCTCATTTGTCAAAGGGATTTGCATGATTTATATAGAAGTCTACTTACATTCAGTTTCTACTGAAGAAATTTTCATATAAATAGGCGACTTGGCCGCTCCTGAAATCAACATAGAATCACGTTGAACGAAGTGAATTTAATGGAAAATTCCTGCTGAGGGGCAGACATTTTTTATTCGGTTTTATAACCTATTTTTTTTTTTTACTGCATCCGTGAAATGATTTCCTTTATTTAAGTTTGTTTTCCCCGGTCAGATCACAGTCTGCGTGTAAATCATTTGCAAAAACTTCCATTTTTATTTTGAAATATATTTTTGATTTTATTTTATTTTTCTCTAGCCAGAAAAAGTCCGTTATTTGAAGAAAATATTCGTATTATCACGCAACCTTTCACGATATTCATACGAATTTCTTTAGCGCCGTCAGCAATCGTGCTCATTAAGGAAAATATAAAGAGTAAGGCTAATTTTGTGGAGATGGAATATTTGACTTTTTATTTAAAGGAAAAGAATGAAATTGTTTTTAACAAACTGAATTCAGATGCTTGCATTTAAAAATTAATCGGTAATGGATTTAACAATCTGTCAGTGGAGATTTACACTTTGTGCGAAATCAAAAAAAAAAAAAAAAAAAGAAAAATAAAAGAGATAAGTGCTTTCCAGAAACTTTGATCCATTAAAAATCAATATAATATTTTTTTCTTCTCCCATATATTTCAAGTCTTCTTCTTCATCCTCTTCATCTTTGATGTTGATGATCGTGGCTCTCCACAAATGCCTATTTTTGTAGCTCTTAATAAATTACGTGCCTTTGTTATCTCCCTTAGCCATTGTTCTGCCATCAACTTACTTAAAATAGGTAGGTAGGTAATACGTTGTTTCCCCGTGTTTCTCTTGCCGATATTAAGACGTGTGTATCAATTTTTCAAGCTCTCTTTCCTCATTATGTGTCCCAGAAATTTCAACGGTCTTCTGCAGATGTTAAGTATAATTAACATCATATAAAGCATATTTCTCGCTGAAATAACACGGTTTTTGAAATTAATTTTTGGAGGAATATGCATTGTTACGCTTGTTACACTAAAGATTATGGCGAGTTCTGCGACAATTGAATATCCGTAGAAATTCACCTATCGCATTTGAGGTTAATAAATTTAAAAAAAATATTGTAAAAACAGTGAAGAATAGGGAGGCTATTTAAAGTGGTACAGATAAAACTAAGTATCTAATGGAAGGAAAATCAGAATTATAGTAAGATTAAACTGATTTATTTTAATACATGACAAAATTAATAAATTAATTAATATATATATATATATATATATATACCCACACACACACACACACACATATATATATATATATATATATATATATATATATATACACACATAAAACACAAACACACACACACATATATATATATATATATATAATTTTTATTATTGTTTTTATTATAAAAGTTTATAACAAAAACTTATGAAATCGATACACAAAAGGTTTTATATTTCAATACTATGATTTTACTTCTTCAGGCGATGGTATGTAACTGGTGATTAAATAATTTTTATGGAAATTTAAAAACAAAATGTTACATGTTTTCTGAAAGCTAAAGAGAGGGAAATAATCTCAGATTTAAAAATAAACTTGTGGGGATGTCTTAATTAAACAATTAAATGTTAAATGTCAGATCAACGTTAACTAGAAAAGTAAGCTCAGAAGGTGGATGTAGGCGACTTATTTTTTTCATGTCACGATAAATCGAAACATAGACATGACATCATTGACGATTGTGGAAAATATAACAGCGGAAAATGTATCCTGACTGTAGACAAATATGACATGTTTAATTTGTTGAAGAGATTGGTGGGTTAATCAGCGGCAAATTTAAAATAATTTGTGTTTTATATATTCATGAAACTTCTTAAAGTTGCCTGTAGATAAAGTAAAAATATGGAATATTTATATGCAATACAAATAATACGAAAAAGACTGCAATTCATAGAAATATTTAAGCCGAATAAATAAATAATCTATTTACCCATAGACGATTGACCATTCTATACTAATAAATTATGGCTATAAGAAATGTTAATACGTAATTCTTTAAAAAAATATCTATATTTTATGGTAAATGATTAGATGTTTCAGCAAATTACATCTAATTTTGTCCTTTTATTTAACAGCAATTTTTATAAGCTGATGATTTGTAATATTTCATATGAAAATAAGAACGGTTCATTTAAAGATTTAAAGGTTCTATTTTTTAAATACTTTCCATTTTACTCTATAGGGTTTATTAACTTCTTTAAAGTTCCAAAAATATTTAGAAATGGACTTCCTATTTCTATACGCGTTATTAGTGAAATATATGTTGGTACCACTTATCTTTAAATTAATTATTTGTACCCCCTATATATATTATGTTGGTGCAAAAATAATCACGTAATAATGTCGTTTTTTGACGTTAACATACGTAAAAAACGACGTTATTACGTCATTATTTTTGCACCAACCTAATATATACATTTTAATTGTTAGATTTTCTTTAGTTGAAATAGTATTCAGAAAAAAAAAGAGTCTATTTGGCATCTGTTTTTAAAGGACACTCGTTAGAATTTCTACAGTTACACTTGTCATTATTTGCGTTTGCTTCTTTGGAATCACAATTATTACTCAGGATTTTGTATTCATTTAAAATTTTATTATTATATTTTTAATTTATTTTTTTCAAAATTATCCGTACAGATATAGCTTAGTTTTAGCGCATTGGTATTAAAAACAAAAAGTTACTATATAGATTATTTCTAGGGAAGTGTTTCTCACTTAAATAGAGAAACTTCTGCTCTAACCATGTCCATTTGCTTAAATGAAGGTGTTTATTGTTTCAATTTCTATTCCAACTTTTGATGTTATGTTTTATATATTTGAGGACAAGGTACTTATAGCCACTACTTTGTAAGGCAGTGTTATATATTTCACATGCTTTTAAAAATACCTTCATGGGAAGAGTTATTGCTAATTCTATATTTTATGGAGGAAGGTATGTAGTTGATAACTCACGGTGTGTGATTAGAATTTGGGTGAATATATAGTGAATTGGCGTTTGTTTTCATGTAGGATAGGGATGCATTATTAACTATGTTTAAAGTAACATTATTTAATATTATGTCTATTTGGCACTCCGACCCATTTAAGAAAGTTTATCTTTTACCTCATGGTATTGCAATTTTTCTTAAAAAAACAAATTACTTATTACCATGTCTTAGAGGCATGAATTATTACTATTTAATGGTGCACACTCCACGGGTAAACACCTTATTCTAACTGAACCGAAGAATGCAGATAAATATTTTAAAGTTTTAGTTTTCAGACTCGCATATGTCATTTTTCAACGAGACATGATTTAAAGAAAGAAGCGTAATTTATTCTACCGTGAATATTTTTGACTTGGATCGGTGGGGATCCTA
>OZ010571.1:41523494-41560994 GCA_963932145.1 Acanthosepion lycidas | reverse complement strand
AATTCTCTCGCCCAGTCCATACGCCTGTTCCTGTTAAGCTCTTAAATCAAGGGCTTCATCCTTGCAACATTTCTTTGAAAGCCTAGATTTTTCAGAGTCTTTTTCGCCGCATATGTCGACATTTCATCTTCACGATATCTTTGACGTTCTGACGACGATTTCTGATGACTTCCATCTTCAGCGCCATTTTCGTTCATTCGGACACGATTCTTGGTCTTCCTCTAGGTTGTTTCAGACTACAATGGCCTTCTTCATTAAATTTCTTTACAATATTATTAACTGTTTGATGATTAACCTGAAAGAAACTAGCAATTTCTCTCTTTGACTTCCCACACTGATGCCATCCTATTATTTGCCCTTGTTAAAATTCACCAATTTCTTTACTTCTGCGAACTGTCATTGCAAGCTATAAGTCAACTATTGTTCATAGATTACAGTAGCTTGATACTAACGGGGTATGGCTAAAAACTTCTCATGGCCCACTATACGTGTGTATGTATGACAATATGCTCCTCTTAGCAAACAGATAGAGTAAAAATAATTAGTATTTAACATTTGATTTTACACTCCCACTAGCTTAAACAACCATTTCGATAGTCATGTGTGATGTGAATCATTGATATCCGAAACAAGAATGAAGATAATTTTAGATGTTCATCTATTTATTTCCTAAATAATCCCTCAAGGCCACTGTTTTGGAATGTGCTTTGAAAATACACATATTCAACGCTTTTATTATTTGAACATATGCGATTAATCACCGGAAGTGACAGTTAAGCAAGCTGAACCCCGTCCTCCGATGTAGTACTGTTGCGTTACAAATTTGGAGTTCTTGTATATTCAATTAGAAAAATGATAAATTGTGGTTGTCTCTTTCTAGACTGTTTCCGTCATATAATTAATGATCATATTGCTTACGTATTTAAAAAAAAAAATTATTTGAAAATTGTAAATGAACTTGACGTTGTAACATCTTGGATTTAAAGTCGAATAAACACTTGTGTCATTTTAAGGAGTTTAATTTAAAAATCAAGCATACAAGGCATTTTCACACACACACACACAAAAACATACACATATATAAATATATGTATGTATGTATCCTTGTAGAAGGATTTATAGCGGGTCGGATTGAGAAATCGGACTGTCGAGTTTCAATTCCAGTCAAACTCCGTTATATTTACTTACTTAGCAATACTCTTGAGAAAGTTACGAATCCTCTTCTTCTCTCAACCAGCTATGGGTAAATATTGGATTGGTGCAAAAATAATGACGTAATAATGTCGTTTTTATGACGCATTTTAACGTCAAAAAACGACATTATTACGTCATTATTTTTGCACCAACCTAATAGCAGGACAGACCTGATTCTATAGCCATGGATGCAACAAGTCTACCCCATAAAGAAATGGCAACCTACTGCGGGAAAAAATTGCCTCGTCATTCATGTATCAAAAGATTTCCTAAGCATGTAGCCTGCATGTCACCTAACTGACTGGCATATATCCCCCATAAAATCAGTTCGAAAGAAAACAATAAATAGAATATGATAAACAGAAATTAAAGAAAGTAAAATCAGCATTCAGATTACAATACGAGTGATTCCTGTGTGATTCGTATAGCAAAGAAGTGTTTTAGGACAGCGTGAAAATCAAAGACAATAAATTAAATGAAAATGGTAATTCAAAGTCAAACACATTATGAGAAGGTTTAGTGTTATCAGCAAATGTAATAATCCCAGGGAAAACTAGAGAAGGGAAAAAGGATGAATGCCATATTAAATTCCCATGATGAAAAGGAAACACAAAACAATGCCAACATATGGTACAAAATATAGGAATTTGCACAAAGAAATTAGAAATTCGAGATCCATAAAAATATATGCAGAGTAACAAAGAATGTGCTTCATAGAAAATCCAGATATGCGTAAAAGAATAAGAGAGATAACAGAAAAAAATTATGAACATCAACAGGACGCATAAAATGAAAAGAGTTTCGTTAATAATATAAAAAAAAAGATCTCAATGATAGAATGATTACGTCAGAGAACATAACTACAACGAAAATTAGAAACCTGAATACAAAGAATATTGAAGGAGCTTAAATATTCACGTTTGAACTGAAATCAGTTCTGGCCAAAATAAACAGGAACAAGATGTAGGACTGGATGGGGGTGCTATGGAGATTTTTGCAAGCATAGTTGATTTCGCTATCGAAATTTTTTCCAAGTATTAGATGAAATTGAATCTAATTGGACCAGCGTATAAGCGAACAAACGAATTTTTATAAATGTACACTAGCATGATTAATGGGATCAACAGTGGAAAGACGAAACTCACTAAAACCTACAGAGGATAGGAATTTCTGGAAAGCCATAATAGTTCATGCCCTGAAGTGACAGGATACATAGAATAATAAAAATTATATAGAAGTTGTTGTCAACCTTCTCTGTCCAAATTGCCCTTTTCATTATAGGTTACCATTTGTCAAAAAATTCAATGTAAAAAAACAATATCATTGCCGCCGCTTCCAAGATTGTCTCACTTAAATTGTGGATTCCAAATGATATGTTTATATATAATTTTTGGTAGATAGTTTTCACAAATTCAGTAGCAATATAAAATTTTGAACTTGAATACATTGGCAGTAATTTGTTTTCATACATAACTGACCTGCGAATAAATAAAATGTAGCATAATTCGATAAAGAAAATGTTCAATACAACGCCAGCGTATTCTAATTCAATAAACAAAAACGTTCAATAAAAAGTCAGGTTACTTAAATTTTATTCTGATGATGATTGTAGACATAGACTCCAACTTCTGTAAATGAAAAAACAAGAAAAATTAAATGGTATCCCTTTGAAACCATGGTATTCCAACCAGAGAACACACTCTGGTATGGGAGAAAAGAGATTCAGGGGGTTGATAGCATGACAAACCTCGCTAAGGGTCTACAAATGATAAGAAATTTTTGAACACATGCCCTGAAGTGACAGTATATAGAAGAATAACAATAATCAGATTGAAATTTTATCGTCCCAAAAGAACGAATGAAAAAATATAGTTAAATTTCTTCAGCTTAATTAAATATATTAGTTTTAATTGTTGAACTGGATAACAAATAAGTAAAACCATTAAAAAAATAAAGATAAAGATATAAAATTACCAAAAATTATATTTAATAAGATTTGAAATGTTTTGTATATTCGATGCATTGTTGAATTCGAGACGGCAGCAATAAATGAAATTTCAAACAAAAACAGCTCTTAAATAAAAAACAAATCGATATCTAGATTTTTGTTCTAAAATTAAATACAGCTTTATTTAAAACATTATGCATATTTACACTTGCTTGAGTTAATATAAATGGTAAAATAACCAACAAACTAATGGCTAATAAAGGGATAAATTGACAAATGTATTTAATCACTGGATATAATGTCTGCCTGAAAGAATAAAAGCATAAAATCTCAAGAATTTTAGTTTACTTTCATGACGAGATTTAGGATTGAGGTTCAGTTGACTAACATTTTATACTTGATGCATTTTTATTTATTTATAATTTATATTCTCATTCCAATAGAAAATATTAGTGACCAATCAGATTCGTTTTGGAAACCGAAACTTACCTGTTGTTAAAAAAAAAAAAATAACGTTTGATATTTATTTTTAACCAAATTCATACATTTATATAAAAATCTATTACGAAATAATTATTAAAACTTACAAGTTGAAGCTATTTTGCCTATTATTACATTTTTGTCTCATGAGAAAAAAAAAAAAAAAGAAAATATTTTTTAAACCAAAGTAAATTTGTCAAAATATATGATGCTTTTATTTTGTAACTTGTACTTATACACATTATTAATCTGGAGAAAAAAATATCCTTAGCTTTTCAAATTTTTAAATTCGAGAACGCACGGAGGACGGTGTGTGATGTAATTTATTGCCTGGCAAACCAAATTGAATAAATACGGTTGATTTTTTTACAGATATATTTTATTTACATCTGATGTTTTGCACACCTCTCTCTCTCTCTCTCTCTCTGTATGTCTGTCTCTCTCTCTCTCTATTACTTTTTCTATCTCTCTGTGTATGTATGCATGCATATATATATATATATATATATATATATATATATATATATATATATATATATATATATAGGCGTTTCACACCAAGCAAGGCAAGAAGCCACTAGGATGCAAGGGGTTACAGAAAATTTGGAGTAAGATCAGACAGGAGTGATAGAGGAAAGGATGATGAGAAGGATAGTGGACAGATCAAGGCAACTGGGGATGTCAATTGACATTACATTTGAATAGCTGGAGATTATAGCTCTCAGGGTAACTGGAATAGGGAAGGGAGTTCCACAGGCGAGAGGTGCGAGACATGAAGTTATTGGAGTAGAAGAGACGGCTACATTTAGGAGTTTTGACAGTGAAAGTGTAAGAGCGGGATGCCAGCCTAGTAGGGCGCTTGGTCTCATGAAGTCTGGGAACCAGTGAATGCAGCTCTTCGGAGCAATTGCCATGAAAGTATTTGTAAAAAAGATATATATATATATATATATATATATATATATATATATATATATATATATATCTGTGTGTGTGTGTGTAAAAAATATAGAAAAAAGGAAAGAACTCGTTAGGTAAATAATCCAAAGTTCTTTAGTATTTTTCTTAATATTTTTGTTATTATGTAGCGTTGGAATCATATTTTTAAATAAATAATTATATATATATATATATATATATATATATATATATATATATATATATATATATATATAGAGAGAGAGAGAGAGAGAGAGAGAGAGAGAAATAGAGAGATTTAAACTATTTATTTGTTTTTGTTGTATCCACAGTCAGTCTCACATTTGAACATGTATAAATGTCAATCTTTACTCATTTCCCATACGCCGAATATTGATTTTTATCTCAGAAAAATCCTATTGGGATCAATGCCATTTAATTTTCTCCGTGCAGGTATTTCCCGTTCAAATATCTGTAGAAGATTTGTATAAAAACTGTGAGCTTTCTTCATAAAAGCAGCCATTTAAAATTGACTTTTACGAAAACCATCGGCGCCATTAAATCTCAAGAGAAAAGATGCAATCCCGTTCTAGGATAAAACATTCATTCACATTTTGGAAAAAAAAGAAGAACATTGATGAATGACACAAAGAAAGAAAGATTTATAGAATGCTTTCAATAATTCCACGAGTGCGATTTTGCCGCATTTTCTTTTGTTCTCAAACGTCATCATCATATGACAGTGATTTTCTCGAATCTCTTCTATTCTTTTTTCACTTCTCCAAATTTTGTTTTCAATGATGATCGTGTGGCTTTTCTTTCTTGTACGAAAATAAAGTAAGATATATGCTATCTATAACCTAATTTTGATACGAGCAACGAAAAATGCCTGGAAAGTGTATGAGGTAATATCACAGCAGTATTTATTAGATACCCTGAGAAAATGTCTCCTAATTGATGTGTTCAAGGCTCGAATTTTATTTTCGTGACACTTCACCTGTACGCATATACCTAATAAAAGAAACATCATTTTTAATATGATCGAGTTAAAATCAAATAAACAATCTATAAAGTTTTTATCATTCTTTACTACATATTTTGATCATTGGATAATATCCGTGCAGCCATTGAAAAAAAAGAATTTCTTATTTTTATGGTTTTCTATTTATCAACAAATTATTCCACGTATTGGAAGAAAACGTAAGTTAAAATACTACCTGGTGCCCCGGCAGGTGTGAGTTCAATCTCTATGAATAGTTGTTCTGGAATATCATATATGCTCGTTCATACGAATAAACGAACATTAACAAGATTAATAAGGAACATTATTTAGACATAAAACAAGCAATTCAAACATTTGATGATAAATTCAATGATGGCTTTGTTCGAAATTCCATGACGTTTACTGAGTCCGAATAAATATCCGGTGTTGACCGCTGGCTGCATTGCTCTAAATATTGTGAGTATAATAACGAATATGAAGTTGATGGTTCAATGAGAAAGGCATATATTTCCTTATCGAAACATTCCAGAGAAAAGTAAGGCTTTAGTTTTGATTCATTTACAGATAGATTCGTTTCAGTTACGATAAATTTTCGTCTAAATGACGCAAAAATGAAAATAACACTGACATCACATTTTAACAGAAATATTTACTAAAGTTCAACAAAAATATCTTGAAATACTAAAGAGTGAATTTATTATATAAAATCACAATTGGCATCAACCATAGCCTCCAGAAGACTTTCGAGTTTCCTGCATCTTTTCGGACGGGGTCTCCTTGTTTAAGTTGGTGAATGTTGCATTAATCTTTACCTTTAGTTAATCTTTGTTATTAGAAAGAGGTTTGTTAGTATCCTACTCAACTACGATCCTCATATAATAAGCAATGGGGTTGATTTCTTGAGAGTTAGGCAGCCAGGGGCAATGTGGTCGAAGAATTTGTCTGACAGTTATGATTAGGCGTTCCTGCTTGTGTGGCATGTTGCAAAACCATGTTGACAGACAAAGGGTATTCCAGCAGACACTTTTCTGAACCAGAGCATCATTACCTTTTCAAGGAATTTGATGTACGCCTCCGTGTGAGCATGAGGGCATCACAAATAAATTTGGGTTTTCCTTTCATATCAGAAGTAGCAGAGTGAGATTTTTTTTCGATCTGCAGTATAATCGTAATAACATTAAGACTCATTCATCTCTGTCCGAATCCTTTGTACTCTCCTCGGATTGACACTTAAACACTCGGAAGTGTTCGTATTGGAGTTTCCGGTGCAAATGCCAAGTAGTACAGCTGTTTCTAAATTTGGGCAGAGCCAATGTACGTCATTGTGCTCTTTTTCTCACAGACGGTGCTAAACTGACGCTAATATACTGTACTGCCGACAAAATAGAATAAAACAACGCTCATGCAAGAAATTAAAAATATAAAATGACGAAAATTTACCTATCGCACCGTGTATATAGGAAAGTGTACGAGGTTGTTTCGCTCTCGCGTCACTTTCTGTTTATGACTTTCGTTAGACAAGTTAGCAAAAACTTTGAGTTATATGTCTAGTTATTTATTAACATACAGAAGATACAACAAAATATTCATCATTGAAGTCTGGCCATCAATGAAGACCGAAAATAATGGACCTTTTAACATCCCTTTATGACTTGAGCGATGCTTCTGTTCAAATTTTGAATGACTCTATAAAGAATTTACCGCTTTCATAGCGCATATTGACAAGGAGTCTCTAGATACCTTGTTCTCTCTAGCCCTTTCCCCAGTCCATGGAATAATTTAAGATGGCTATAGTTTTTACCGTTTAATCCATGTCACACAAAAAGTACTGTACATATTATCTTAGACATCAACCAGTTGATGATCGTGATAATGAAATCACGATCATTAGAACTGCTATACTTCCTGCATGAACATGCATGAAGCTTAGTAATCTATATCCTCTGGTGCAGTATGTTAGGTTGCATCTTTCTAACTCTATAATATCATTCGCTAAAAAATAATACATTCGTCGCAACATTGTGGGGATCATAGTCTCGCAATGGTGTACTGAAAAGTTTTATATGAATGAAGGACGCTAGAGATATAAAATCATGTATGCCTTAATTTCAACACTTTTATTAATAACAGAATCGATTCTTTCCAGATAAAGTGATATCTGTCTGATCAAAGAAGAATTAAAATATAACGAGTAGCGACTTCTCTTGAAAATGAACAAAATTTGGTAACTTAGTGTTATCAAATACCTGCAGAAAAAGAGTTTAAAAGTGACATTCATGCTGGCATTTTAACTGCATTAGGGGGTAACGCTTTAAATATATCAACAAGGGTCAGCTTAATTTATGAATGGAAAAGAGAGTCTTAAAGAGGATTGATGGAATCATTGATAGTGTTCACCACATGCTTATTGCTGAAAGGCGACTGACAATATGACGGCGGTTTCTGCTCGGTGAGCGGCCACATCTTCTGACATCTGATCAAAAGCGCACCGGTCTAATCACATCACGGGAATATCTGACATTGCTTAAAGCGTATTTTGCTGTTTTTCTTGAAAGTTTCTTCACTCAAGGTGAGAGTTGTTTTCATCATTTTAAGCCAGAGACAAAAAGACTACACGTGCAGCAGAAACGCCCCTCCTGGCCTTCTCCAAAAAGGTCAAGGAAGGTTAATCTACAGACAAGGTGATGGTGTCAGTATTTTGTGATGCAAAACGCAGTGTGTTTATTAACTGTATTCAAAAGGGCCACATCTTCAATGGAGGATAATATGCGATCTTGCTATGGTTGTTACGAAACACTATAAAGACCAAACGCCCAGTAAAACTGACTAAAGGCTTTTTGCTTCATCTAGGCAATGCTCCAGTACACACATCCTTGGTTTCATTAATTTCTTTGTATGAGTGTCGCTTTTAACTGGTTGATCACTTTTCCTATTGTCCTGACTTGACTATAATCTGTTTTTAACCAGTATCTCAGTGATCATGATGTTATATATGCTGTTGATGACTATTTTTACCAACACGATGAACAGTGGTTTTTTGAACAATCATTTCTCAGTTTAGTTGAAAATAAACAATGCACATGCCTATATTTCTGAAATGAGTTATTGCAGCTATTTACACTATTTACATTGTTCTGACTGTAATCCTCATCTTTGTTGTCATATTCACGACATTTCAGACGTTGTATTATCTGGCCGCCTTCAAGATTGAAATTTCGAAAAGAACCCTATATTTCGTTCGCAATGGTCGAAAGATCTAACCAGGTTGACGAAATAAAGTGTTTGGTTCGAAATTCCAATCATCTGAAGAAGGCGTACAACGTTCGAACCGTTGTGAATATGGCAACACAGATGAAGGCACTAGTGCGAAAAATATAAATACTATAAATAAACAATGCTGTTATTAATAAGAGTTTGAAATTATGCATGCAAGATTCCAGAGATATAGCGTCACTCCTTCATAATGAGCTTATGAGCTTTTTTTCTGTAGATTACTAATTTAGTAAAAAATTTTGCCAGAGTAGATTGAAATTGTTCCCAGTGTGGAAGATGGGTTTTGATTTGTCAAGTGCCATAAATTAATGAAAAAGTTACTGAGGGAAGGAAAATATTGTCAGCAATATGCAAATTCATTTACTAAAGAATTAGATACGTGTACATTATTTTAAATTAGAAATACATTGAAAATAAGGAAAAGCTTAGAAGTAGTTATAAATTATGTCAAACCTCGTTTTATCTTAAGTTACTAAGTCAATATATTATTTCAAATGACGGCACAGCATGGAATTAAGTTATGTATAGCAATTTATCTATGTCTATATTTCTGTGACGATGTATTTTAACTATTTAGAGTATTTACATCGTTCGGAATATTGTCCTCATTTTTCTTCTGATATTCACGACGTATCGGCCATTGCACTCTCCGGACTTCTTCAGGTGATTGGAATTTCTAACGGAACCATGTATTTCGTCCACCGTTGTAGATTGTTCTAGTTCCCAGTGCCATGCCTCGTCTCTGTATCTCAGTTTCACTTTCACTTTTGTGTTATTTTCATTTAGTAACTCACCTTTCCAATTTTTTTTCACCTCTGCTGTGGCCAGGCATTGTATTCACAACACTTTGCTTCAAATAACTGGATTAATTAAACTAATGCTTTATCCACAGACGAAAGCCGAAGCGTACGAAGTCCGAAACGTCATGAATATGACAACGAAGATGAGAAAAACTGTTTTATTGTTTACTTTTGGCGATATGAAGAACAAAATCAGTTGTATTTCAAAATTTAGTTATACAAATGTCTACTTTATTTGATGCTTTTTCCATTGTAAATGTAGTTACATTGTTTATGTTACCAACGGCATTGTATATTAAGTGTCTTAATGTCTAAAAATGCATCTTATTTGATAAAAAAAATAGGAAAGCAACATATTCATAATTTTCAATGCTATGAAAATAATTAAAACGAAAATAATCCCAGGCGTATGTTTGCACAATACTCCATCATTACAGATTATTTATAAAAGGACATTTAGGATGTGTTTTTACTTTGTAATTCTTTTTGATCAGTACAAATCATTATTCATATTTTTGAGTAAAATCCCTTTCTACAAAAGAGTGATTATCGTCATTATTGCAAATGATAATCGCATTTTCTTTTAGAACATGAATTCTCTGTGCGTTTCACTTCTGCTCGATGTTTCTTCTCTTAAATCCGATGTGGCCTTCGAATTAATTTCATTATCCAAGGGAATCTGAATATATGTTTGAAATGAATCTGCTGTTTTGAATAATGGAATTTATCAATAATTGTAATAAATGTTCTTCTTCCTGTACAGGAATATTCATATGTCCCTTTCTGTTTTTTAAGAAAAAGTACACACACATATATATATATATATATATATATATATATATATATTGATAAACAGACATATCCGCCTCTTAGAAAAGAGTTAACGAATCATTGCGGTTAAACTCTATGCATATGCACTAATTTTGTCGTAGTTCAAATAAAGGAAGAATTTGAATAAAATGTTTGTATTTCGCTAATATTTAGAATTTAGACTGACTAATAGAATAACTGATATTCGAAAAAGTAAATTTACCCGAAGTCTCATCATTCACGTCTAGGCAAAATAAGAAGCCTCTCATGACAGGACAGTGTGCTAATAGTAATATTAGTCGGGATCATTCGGCATTCATTAACAAAATAGAATTTTACAACTGGTTGACATTCATAAAGTCTTTCTCTTAATATTATGTTGCAGCAAAATAGGTCCAACAAATAAATAACTGCTATTGATCTTTCCATTGTTGGTGGTATATTCTTTACAAACTATACATTTGAAGAAGTGTGGAATGTAAACAATTCGAATATGTCATTATTCTCTCTTCGTCTTAAATGTGTTCTCCATTTCAGTTGTTACTGCTTTTGAAAGTCCTCAAAGTATGTGCTTTCTCTTCTATGGTAGAGTTTTTTTTTCAGTGATATTGTAACAACATTGCACAATTTTGGAAGAAGAAGGGACCTCGCTGAGAACTACAGATATCGTTCGCTCAAAACATTTTTAACCATTGATAAGTGAAAGGGCTGACAATTCCGACCTGTATGAGGGCGTCCGGAACCATCCATGATGTCCATACGGGCGTTTTGAGACGAAGAATATGTTTTAAAAAGGTTTATCTTCAGTCATAATTCTTTGAACATATATAAAGCATGCATTTCTTTCAAAATCTCTCATAGCAATCCTTTATTCCCTTGGGGTTGTGCCATTTCTTTGAATGTTTAATTGAAGTTATCACGGGATATTATTTCATTCTGACTCAGTCACGTATGTACCATGTGTGATACACGCTAAGACGATCATGTACATTTCGATACATGACTGACGAGGCAGGTTTTTTTCCCGAAATAGTTTCCGTTTCATTCTGTGGTAGACCAGTTGCCATACAACATCTGTCTCGTTATTTACTCAGGGAGGAGAAGAAGAGGATTCATACCTTTCCCAAGTAATGAAATGGTTTCGACGGGAATTCGAACTCGTCTCTCCTATTCCTTAATCCGAGCCGCTATCCATTAGTCAACTTCTCAAATCTGTTGTTATTAATAAAGTGCTTGGGTCGTTGTGCCTTCCAGCAGTCATGAGATGCTTGTCAATCCACGTAACTTTCAGAGAAATTCAAATAGGACACTTTATTTAATTTACGGAGTGAGATTGTTCTTGTTCCGTTCTTCGTGTGTAGGAATATATTTAATTTTTATGACTTTTACTGTACATTTATGGGTTATCCTGCTTCCTATCATGCGAGCCTATATTTGTACATCAGAGAGCACGGCGACTTAAATATTATAATAGCGACAAATGTACGCACAACAGTCCAAATGTACATACACATTACTCCTCAGCCCAGTAATTCAAACAACTTTCATGATGTGTTTAATAGCAAAACCAAAACAAATACGCGCACAAACTATCTCGCTCTCAAACACAGATACAGCATATATATATATATATATATATATATATATATATATATATATATATAGATAGATAGATAGATAGATAGATAGATAGAGAGATAGATATTATAATATTTTTAGGAGAAGCGTGGTATAGACTTTACAATAAATAAAATTCTTTTATGCGTTTTCCTCAAATTATATATATATATATATATATATATATATATATATATATATATATATATATATATATATATATGTTACATACACACAGACTTAATCAGTTAGAAAATGATATCTTACTTAAGAGTCATACTGTATAATACTTGATTTATAATGAAATGTTGAATATACTTAAAAGGATTTATGTTGACAAACATATATATATGTATATATATATTTACCGTATAAATTATTTCTTTATAAAAATAGGTAACACATTTAATGGTGTCTCTCCCAGACACTTATACACACATGTGTGTGCTTTTGTTTTTGTGCACGTGTGCATTTGTACATATTTGCATTCAACATGCTTCAGATAATTAAGAACAGATTATAACGTGAATAAGTATATTAAAATAGCATTCCATAACATAATACTTTACATCGAGATCTAATGGCCATCACGTTGAGTCCTAGATATTTACGATAAACTACATCCGGTAGCAAGGTCTCTTATCCTAATGTTGGCGGTTTTATGGAATGTGAAACGACCTCTTAATTGCACTTGTTTACAGGTACACCTTCACCTTGATCAATAGCACATATTAAGGTACTTGCTAAGTGTAAATTATAAAAACCCAGATCAAGCACTATTAATATATAAAAATATTTTTTTTTAGTAAATATTCTAGCAATACATTTTTATTTAAAAAAAGAAAATGGCAACAAATACCTGTTTATATTTCTGAGATGAGTTAGCGTATACACATTCTACATTATTCGGACTATTGTACTCATAGTTGTCGCCATATTTACTACAACGTTTCGGCCGTTGTACGCTCCGGCCTTCTTCACTTGGTTGAAATGTCGAACTGAACCGTTTAATTCGCTCACTGGGGTAGACCGTTCTAGTTCCACGTGCCATGTGTAATGTATGTTAGTTAGATCCAGTGACAGGACCCAAAGAGTGTGACTTCAATACCTGGTTAAGGCAGTGGAGAACTTGGAGAGGGGGATTAACAGGATGATGACTGACATCCATTAGACATGGCACGAGGATCTAGAACATTCTACTCCAATGCGCGAAATAAAAGGTTCCTTTCGACAATTCAAACACCTGAGGAAGGCTGGGAAATACAACGGCTGAAACGTTGTAATAAATATGTCGACAAAGATGAGGACAATAGTCCCAATAATGTAAATAGAGCATTAAATACCTAGTTGTATGAAAGTTAGGAAAAATCCATTTTTAAAGAAATATGACCTTCAATACATTTTATCTGTAGTTGGAGGCATAAAATTGCATTGAAATATATATTTAGTTCAAGCCATAAAATTGTTTATATTATCTAAATTTTCGCATAGAGGGGTTGATATGCCGCTAGAAAAGACCCAAAAACAACGACCTAATAGCCGTCATGTCCATGATAGCGATCTACCCGTGGTACTCGTTATAGTGAGAATGCTAGTTGGACTAGATCTTTATAAGCCCCCCAGATGTAGTAGGTAATAGTATTTGAATTAGAGGATCTAGGTGACCACTTGTTCGGAGTTATATGATTATGGAAAATTTCGGTTAGGAACATAAGTTAGTGTAGCTACATGTAAGAACATGTAAACGTTTCACTTTTTTTGGATAGACTCGTGACTGGCGACGAAAATCTTTTATCGAAATGTTAAGCGTCGTTGACAGTGGCTTGGTAAAAGGGAAGGACCCCAGCCGAGAAGGGAACTTCATGGGCAAAAGGTACTTTTTTCAATCTGGTGGGATCCACTTTGAAAACTTACCACCTAATGCAACAATTAATGTTCAAATATACTGTCAGCAATTAGAACGTGTGAACCAAGCTTTGAGTAAAAAAAAATACCTGCTATAGTGAATCGAAAGGAGGTGATGTTTCATCAGGACAATGCGCGACCCCACACAGCAAGAATCACGTCACAAAAGATCGAAGAACTTGGTTGGGAGAAAATTTCTTATCCACCTTTTTCTCCGGATCTTGCTCCTTCAGACTACCATTTGTTTTGTAGCTTACAGAATCCTTTGGAAGAAACAGCTTTTGTAACACAGGAAGAGATTAAAACTGACATTTGTGAGTTCTTCGAATCAAAGCCAAAAGAAATTTACAGAAATGGAATTAGTAAGCTTGTTAATAGATGAAAATAAGTCTTAGATAATCAGGGAAAATACATTGTTGATTGAATCTGTAATTAAATGTAACATTTGGTCACTTGTTTTCTTTATTCAAAATTCGGACAGAACTTATGGGATGACCTGATAATAAGCTTGTTAATAGATTGAAGGAAGTCATAGATAATCAGGGGAAATACATTGTTGATTGAATCTGTAATTAAATGTAACATTTGGTCACTTGTTTTCTTTATTCAAAATTCGGACAGATAGATAGAAGGAAATCATAGATAATCAGGGAAAGACATTGTTGATTGAATCTGTAATAAAATGTAACATTTGGTCACTTGTTTTCTTTATTCAAAATTCGGACAGAACTTATGGGATGGCCTGATATATACACACCCACTAAGTGAAAATGACCATGTGGGGAAGAGTAAAATATCTACGAATCCCATTTATCTAAAAAAATCCATACACGCGAGTCTGTGTGGAAGCGTGTGTGTGTGTGGGGGGGTGAGAGAGAGAGAGAGAGAGTTAGAGAGCTACTGCACAGTTATAATTGTTGTCACATATATATTTTGGGAATTGGAAGTGTCCAAGAGATTTTATTGTGTACTATGCGAGAAAACATGTGGCTCTATTATATATATATATATATATATATATATATATATATATATATATATATATATATATATATATATATACTTCAATTAAAAGGTGAAAATATAATTTATAAATTCATGAAAAATTCATGCAAAAACAAATACAGAGGTTAATGATTTAAATGCCGGGAATACATCGTAATAAGAGGACAACGAAAATAGAGATGTAATCCGAAAATATGCTATGAGGAATGTGTTATTGTTTTGGAACGTGCGTTCGCAACGCTGAATTTTAATTTAAATTTTAAGGTTGTGCGTTTTTGTACAAATATAGCAATACGTCAATTCTTTTTTACTGGTAGATTTTCTTATTACCGAGAAGTAAAAACAAGAACAAAATCTACTTCCATACCTGATGATTTCTGTAGGAACAGACGAAAGCTTGTAAAAATTAAAAAGACCTTATGCAACTGAAATTTATAAACGGGGATCAAATCATTCATATACAGGTTCGGGGTTGATGTATCTTATTTATATAGTTTGCGACGATGTATTCTCGCCATTTAAATCATTAACCTCTATATTTGTTTTTTCTATGAATGATTCATGAATTTATATATATATATATATATATATATATATATATATATATATATATATATATATACAAATGATGAGACAATGTATGAAATCTTTAATCAAAGACGTATTTCGCCAGAGAAATATTAGCTTATGTTTTCAACATTTCAGCTAAAAGAATCAAAAAAACACATATGAGTAGAAAGAGTCATTTGTGATCTCTAAATCAGAGAAAATGGGTTAAATTTTGCGCGACAAATAATTAGGTAATGGCAAATACTTTGTTCCAGAATATCCAATACGATATGGATAACTAAACTAAAACTAAAAGCCACATAGGCTATATAAAAATCAACAAAAGATTCAGGAATGCAGCTGTCCACTACAAAAAATATCCAAGTACCGACTGCGGATAAGATCATCTCCCTGTTTTATGTGAACTAAGAATTACATTAACAAAACTGAAGAAACCTAACGCAGCACCCGAATTGCATTACCACAGAATCCTGAAAAAACTAAGTTTGACGGAAAAAAATATAAGGTCAGTGAGAAGATTCAAGAGACAAAATGAACATGGAATCTCGAAGTGGAATACACTAACAGAAACTTTAGTGAGAGCAGCAAACGAGATCATCCCAAAGTAAAATGTAGAAAGAACAAACAAATCGAGTTGATAATAAATAATATTCTTGACATGATGCAAAAGAGACAGAAAACAATGCAGGGCATGGAACGAGACGCAAAAAAATAGTACGCAAAGAAAAAAAGTAACAAATGCACACTGGCTAAAGAAGAATTGTTCAATGAAAAAATGTGCAGAATAGAAAGAATGAGTATCACAGATAAAGGAAATATGTATGAAAATAAGAGAACAGGACAAAAGGCATGCCCCTCGTCAAGCTGAATAAATCCAAGGAAGGAATACTCCTATTAGAGAAAGAGAAAATACTTCAGGGATGGAATGAATATATAGGAAAATTCTTCCAAGACGAAAGAGAACAACCGGAAATATACAGAAATACCGATGGGCCGGAAATATTTTTAAAAAAGAAATGGAAGCAGCAATGGCGCAATTAAAAAAAACAAAAAAAAAAAAAAACAGAACAAAACAAAACAAAACAAAAAGAGATAAGACTAGACGGAATTGTATTAGGGATGCCGGCAGCCTTAAATGATTTTGTCATAGACAAGATCACAGAGATAATAAATGAAAACTACAACAGTGGAAATATTCTCAGAATGCCATCAGAAAGGACAATAAGAAGGACGTGTACCTGTGTTTTATAGACTGCGCAAAGGCATTCGACAAATTAAGCCACAAGGATCTGTTAGATCTATTCAGAAACCTTGACATATTCGGGGAAGACATGAGAATAAACCAGAATCTATACTGACAGCAAACTGGCCAGATACGGATAGAAAATAAATTCAGTAGATTAACAAGTTTAGAAAGGAGTGTAAGGAAAAGGATATGTCTTCTCAACGGATTTATTCAACTAATACAGTGAGAAAGTTGTGAGAGATTTCGAAGTCCTACCAGGTTTTATTATTGACATTCACAATCTTAACCATATAACATATTCAAATGACACAGTGCTGAGAGCCAAAACGGAAGAGAAACTACAAAACCTACCGAAGGTTGCGAAGGAAAGCGAGAAGAAAAATCTAAGCATAAACTACAACAGAGAATGCGTGCTTGTCAGAAAGAGAAAAGAATATAGAATGCAAATACCAAATCCGGGATACTAAAATAGAACAAATACAAAAATTTAACTATATTTGAAGTGTTCTAACAGAGGGGGGAAAGTGCGTCACTGAGACCTGAAGATGTGCTTGAGTGGCTAAAGTTGCATCCAAAAGCTAAGTAGAGTATTAAGGGACAAAAACTTCATAGAAAACAAAGAAAATAGTACTAAGATGTTATATGATATCTCAGTTCATGTATAGCAGCGAATGATTGACAGTATCTTTAAAGATGAAGAAGTAACATGAAGGAATAGAAATGTGGTTCTACAGAAAGATGCTGAGGATAGAATGGGTCGAACATGTGACCAACGTTGAGCTTTTTGAGAGAACGTAAACAAATAGGAATGGTTTGCTTAACGCCAGAAAGAGCAAGTTGAAATTTCTGGGCCAAGAAATGAGGATGAGGAGCTTAGAAAATCTGATACTCAAATGACAGATGAAAAGATGAGCAGAAGAAAGAAGGGCATAGCTTACTTGAAAGGCTTGACCAAATGCATTGCGGAACAGGATTTGGGAGAAATAAAAAAAAACAATTAAGAACTACAAGGCAGGGGAGTGAGTGGAGAGACATGACCCTCCGCATTTTGAAGGGACACGGCACATAAAAGAATATACGTTGGCTGTTGTAAATCATTTTAATTACTCTGGCTTAAACGGCTTTTGACATTTTTATGAGAGCCTATATGTATATATATATGAGAATGTAAAAGAGACAATAGTCTTTGGTCGGATGAAATAAAATGAAATATTTCGTCTGAGCTTTCGTGGAGAAAAGTGAATTTGTAAAATGTTACTCTTCCTGCTCCTGATTCAAGACTCATCGTTAAGACGAATCGAGTTCTCTCGGTCTCTAGCTTGTTTATCTAAAAGTAAATACGTCTAAATTAACCTTTATCGCCCCCGTGCGCCAGTGACTTAGGGATAGATTATCCAACTAATTCTAAAACAGTCGGGGTTCTATCTCAGCGAGAGGCAATCAGATGTTTAGCCAAACTGATGAGCTGTCTGCCTGTGTTTGCGCACACACGCACGCAGGCACGCGCACACACACACACATACACACACACATATATATATATATATATATATATATATATATATATATATATATATTGGCCTGGTGTGTTTTAAAACAAAACAATATTTGTTATGAAAAAAGAAACAACAATTACTCAGGAGCGTATGATTATCGACAGCCATTTTTTTTAAACTTGAAAATAAAATAAGATTTTTATTAAAAAAAAAAGTAAAAAAAAAAATCATTAAAATGACTCGCCTTTATAAACGACTGATAATTAGGCACCAACCCTATATATCTATCTATCTATCTATCTATCTATATATATATACATATATATATATATATATATATATATATATAGATATAGATATGTATGAATGTATGTAAGTATAAAGCATATACAGATATTTTTTTTCAAGAGTATATGTATACAGGTATACATATATACTTTATAAATAGCTCTTGTATTTCGTCTCAGAGTAGACAGATTTCAAAATTGATGTTACCTCTCTTGTCATGACGAGATTCTACACTAGGCAGCAAGTCTTCTGATCGGGAAATTGGAAGTTTTGAGTAGCGCTTCTTAATTCTTGATGTTCCCAGGCCCACTCTGTCCTGGTGTGGCAACTCTTCTTATGATCCCAGCAATGAGTTAATTGTGAAACACAAAACGATATACACTACGTGCCAAATTATTATCGAGATAACTATTTTTCTAATATTTCAAAAACCGTCTAATCAATTCTGATAAAATTTTCGCATAATGTTGGCAACACTAACTTGCGCAATTACTGAAATGTTCTTACTGATCCGCCCAATGTAAACAAAGTGACACCATATTTGTTATCAGTGCGTGATTTGAGCGTGCCAAATTATTAAAATAGGTAAGACGTTAGTGAAAAGATGGGCCGTAAAAGCAGTTTAAGTGATGCTGAAAAGAAAACTATCATCGCAGAACTCTCAAAATGTAAATCTACTCTAGAAATTTCTAAAATGATAGGGAGGTGTCATCAAACAGTGAAAAAGTTCTCCGCCGACCCTACACAAGTACGCAAAAGGGCAGATAAAGGCAAGCCGAGGGTTATTTCACGTCGTCTCATGTCACGAATTAAACGAGAGGCCACGAATGACCCTGGACGTACCAGTCAAGAGCTTTTCAGTCGCATTGGGGATCCTTCTGTGTCTAAAAGTACTCTGTGTCGGTATCTGAGGGAAATAGTAACAACAGTCAAACCTGTATCGAAGCCTCCGTTGACGAGAAATAACATTCAAAATCGATTGAAATGGGACAATATGAAGATTAACTTCCCTAAAGTTTTGTTTACAGACGAAACTCGAGCAACACTTGATGGGCCAGATAGATGGTGCAAAGGCTGGGTAATGAACGGACAGTATCGCCATCAACATTTGAGTGGCCACCAAGGCGGTGGAGGCATAATGATCTGCGGTGGTATTATTGGAAAAACATTAGTGGGCCCATGGAGAGTACCAGGTGGCGTCAAAATGACTGCTGATGCATACATAGCATTTATGAATGAGCATCTTGAACCGTGGATGAAAAGGCAAAAATTTCCCTTCAGAAGGGTCATTGTTTTTATGCAAGATAATGCTCCCTCACATGCTGCTCACAAGACTACGGAATATTTGAAACAGTTAGGCTTCGATGGACCTCGAAAAATAAAGTGACCAGGAAATTCTCCGGATTTGAACCCAATCGAAAACATTTGGAGCATTATGAAGCGAAGACTGTACGCCAACGGACGACAATTCAGGATCAAGTCTGAGTTGTGGGAAGCAATTCTTGACATATCTCGCGGCATTACAGCAGATGATATCCAACAATTAACAAATTCTATGGATCATCGACTTCTTCAAGTAATTTCAAAACAGGGAAAGCACATTTCCTATTAATTTGGTTAAAACTGTGCATTTTTTGTATCTGTTATTATTTGTTTGATTATCTTATTTATTAGCTTCTTTTGATCATAAACATTCACGTGCAACATTAATAAACGTTTTGTTTGCTCAATTCTGGGAATTGTACTAAACCTTTCTAATAATATGGTACGCTCAAATCACCGCGCTGATAAAAATATGGCGCCAGTTAGTTTACATTGCGCAAATCAGTAAAAAGATTTCAGTGCTTGCGCAAGTCACTGTTGCAAACATTGTGTGAAAAAGTTTGTGTGAATTGATTCCACGCTTTTTTTAAATATTAGAAAAATAGTTATCTTCATAATAATTTGGCAGGCAGTGTAATTATATTTGTATTTTTGTCAATTATATTTGTATATGTCTATATATATATATATATATTTATTACAAAAAGAAAAATTTTCCAGTATGTCACACACACACATATATATATATATTACAAAAAGAAAAATTTTCCAGTATGTCTCACACACACAAACACACACACACATATATATATATATATATATATATATATATATATATATATATATATATATATATATATATATATATATATATATAATAAAAAGGCTTAAACACTAATATTCCATGGTCATAATTTATTCCATTGGAATCGTAAATACGATCCAATTCATCAGACCTACAAATTCAAAAAGAAAACAGAAAAAAACCCACTCCGGAAATAAAAATAGAATTTAGAGAGAGAGTAATTATGAGAGTGTGGGACGAATGTTAGTTTATAAGAGAGGGGTTTAACAGAGAGAGTTTTATTTAAAATTAGGTGTGAGTGGAAGGAGGAAAAAGACTGTTGACGGATGTCTAAAACAGTATAAGGATACACATCGAGGTGACAATACACACACCATGGCCGATCAAATCTTAAAGAAGGAGGGAGAGGTAAGGAAGGAAGTGGTGGGGAAGAAAGATGGGGCGGGTGAAATTAAAATTGCAAGGGACGCTGTGTAATTGAGAAAATTTGACAAAAATAATATCGACTGCAGGTTACAAATCAAATATTATAAACAATAAATATGACGATTATCTAATCTGGCGAGGACCTATATTTTTATGTTCAAAACGCATGCAAAACCATACATACATGTATATACTACACACACACACATATATATATATATATATATTACAAAAAGAAAAATTTTCCAGTATGTCACACACACACACACACACACATATATATATATATATATATATATATATATATATATATATATATATATATATATATATATATATATATATGCATGTATGTCTGCTTGGGAAATGTTTGTCTTCTTCCTCTACGCAAACAATTTATTGGAGATATTAACGTAAGAAAATGATGGCGTACCTCGTGGCAATGTTTATCTAGAAATCCTCCCGCATTAAAGATTTATTTTATATCGTAGATATTAACACTTGCCAACGTTCGGTGCAAAATTTTATTTCCTGACTAAATTCCGACAACTTTTACTTTCATTTGTCGATCGAAGTAATATTTAAATCTACCCTTACCCATATCCTGCAATATTTCTTTTTTTATAAAGAGATATGTCCCTTGCTGTTTCATTCTACATCTCTTGTTTTCTTTATGTTATGTCTGCGTCTTTACGCCAATATCTCTATCTTCATTATTAGATTAAGAAATTTCATTTGAGATGTTGTAACTCAGAAAAAAGCCGGTGAGATATTTGCGTTACATATATTCTTGCGATACAAAAATTATTTCATTACATGATATGAATATATTTTAACGCTAACACCGACTAGACATTCACTAATTACTTGCACTCGCCTAATACTTTTTGAGAAATAACTGCTTTTATACTTATACAATTTGCTCCATCAATATATTTATTTACAGAATGATCAATTACGAGGAATGTAACATTAGCAGGCAAAGAAAAAAATGAGTTTATGTTCAGTAAAAGAATTTCTGATAACAACCAGCTGTACCGTAATATAGAAGATTATCCTTCACTCAATATCAATATTGACTAAATATTTTTTTTTTTGTATATTTCCACATGTTGTGCGGTATTTTTATTAAAATATGCATGTTTCTTTTTAACTTTGCACAACATTTATATTTTGCAATGTAATCTCATCATGACCATTAGAAATGGGTTATATCTGGATGAAACTGATCACTTGTAAAATTGTAAACCTCCAGAGATCCTTCCATATTTGTTTTCGGACAAGGATATAAACACCAGACATTGGTTTGCATGTTTGCTGGAACTGATATCTAATATTCTTATCTGAAAGAGAATTCCTCTTCATTAGTACTAAAACTCAGCCGTGCCTCATCCTGCTGGCAGTAGGCTCATCAGAGCAATGTACTTTTATCTTCTATAATTTATAACACAGATACACAATTTAAGCTGTCCTTGTGTATGACGATAAACTACATCTGCATCCTTGGTAAGATTATAAACTACGTCCAACAAGACCTTTAATCAGGATGTTCTGGGGAGCGTGGAACCACCTCTTACTTGCTGCTTTTCCCAGGTCCACCGAAACCGGGGATGGTAGCACTTTTTAGGTTCGTATCTATGAGTAAATTGTTAACCCCAAAACTAGGGTTAAAACACTGAATGTTTAGAAATAGGTTTTAATACCAGAAACACTTTCTAAAGAAATATTACCAGCAATAAATTTTTGACTACATTTTTTTTACCGGCAATACATTTAAAAAAGTATTACCAGCTATACGTTTTTGAAAAAAATATATCATTTATACATTTAAAACAATTAACGGCAATAAATATTACCAGCAAAAAAATCTTGTCGGCATTAAATAACCCACTGAGGCTGATATGACGTAAAATAAAACAAACTAAACCGAACTAAACCACAATTTAAGCATACTTGGCTTTCTAAAGAGGTATAAGACATTTTCACCTTGCACGCGAGCAAGTAATAATTGGATTCCAAATTCACTTAATCACATGGTGTACGCATCTGGACTCAAAATTGTAGTAGAAACGGCGACACTTCCTTGCTAGCCAAGACACACCTTTTCATTAAATAAATACATGAATATATCTTTAGGAAAGCTGATTTAAAATGCGAAATGCGAACTATATTCCAAGTTGCAATTGCAGATTAGCCTTTAAGAATTTTAGAAAAATCTGAAAATTAGTGTGCGTATGGAAATTTAAAATTGATAAGTTACCTCAATTTTTTCTTTGAAAAAATATTTATCAGTTTACAAATATAAATTATTCTTAGTGTCAGATTAAAAGTGTTTATATCTTTAAGAGTATAGTCTAAATTACATATTTAGTATTTTCAGAAAAAAGATAAAAAATAAATATTCATTGGGAGTTTCATGAATTGAATGAATGTTTATCGAGTCTTTAACCTGAATATAAAATTCGCATTTCTTTAGAACAGATTGCTTTTCTTTTATAAACGTTTTCATCTTCCCTGCGCTTAGAAAAAGTTTCAGAATAAAATTAAAACGAAAATTAACACGTTACAAACCAATTAATTTGTTATCGTTTATCAGATCCACAAAGTCTTTTGAAAATTGCTGGTGACTAAGAAGATGAAAGTTAAAAAATAAAGAGTGATAAATCTATAGACACACAAATATACACACATACGCACAGGCAGACCGATACGCGCGCAGGCACACACGAACGGGCGAGCGCGGCCACACACAAACACACACATATGTGTTTGTTTATATATATATATATATATATATATATATATATATATATATATATATATATATATATATATATATATATATATATTGTGTGTGTATTTCGTCGGCATCTTTTCATTCATACACGTTTCATTAAATAATATAGACAAGTGTTGTCTATTTATTTTATGTAAACGTTTTTCGTAACTTCTGATAAGTTTAACAGCATTATCGTTGAAAGAAGAAAGAAATTCACAATAGTGATCCATATTTTTTAATACAATCTAAGCTCTCGGCTTACTTAAGCCATTATCAAAGATGTCAATTACAATATATCAAACAATATACGGACAAGACAGTGATGATAATCTGTCAATGTTTACAATGAAGATTTCTAAACAACGATAAACACGCGCATATAATACGCTATAAGCTAAAATCGCACCGTATCTCATGACGTCACACATGACACACGAGAGTGAATTGTAGAAGTATGAATCGAAAGCCGTTGGTCAAAACCAATGGCTTCTGTTACCAATTATAGACATTTAAGAATATTTGTAGAGATGCCATAATTGATTTTGTTTAGATTGGGTTTCAACTGTTTGATGTATAATGCTTCAAGGATTATACATCGAATTTACTTATAAACTTCAATCTTCCATGAATCTCGTACATTCATAACTTATAAGCAGTAAATTCCACCTTGCCTACCGAACGCTCCTTTGTGGCCGAGTCGGTTAATGCACGTCAGCGTAAATAACGGTTCCGTATAGGATGCAAGTTCGAATCCTGTCAAAGGACGAATATTTTCTATGAAAATTTCCCGGATATTCAGGCCGGTAAATGTTATTTAATACTGTTTATTATAAACAGAGCATTTACTTAAATACTTGTATCTATAAAAAAAAGAACGTTAAACATAAAAATGTCTTTAATTCATGTAGAACTCAATGTCCTGGACAGACCAAAAATATAATATAAAAGGCTCAAACACTAATATTACATGTTCATAATTTATTACAGTGGAATCGTAATCACGATCAAATTCATCAAATTCAAAAAGCTTATTTATTTGTCTGATGATTTGGTCGTGATTACGATTCCAATTCCTGTTATATATTTAGATATTCTTGATGAAATCCAAATAAGAATTATTTGTCCTAACCTGGTATCATCACTTACCTTTTCGATGATCGTATCGTAGCGTCCCCGTGCCTTTTCTATAAATACATTCATGGTAATTGTTCTGCTGAACTTTGCACTATCCTACTTATGAATTAATCGTCAATAACACATTTGGCAATATTTTAAAATTAATTTACATTTGAATTTGTAAGATGTAACAGAACTTCTTTGCTAAAAGTTTATTTTCTCTCCTGTTGAATTCTCAAGCGACTTTATTCTTTCCAGCCATGTTTGCACTTCAAATATTTCAATGTAATGTCAAGTACTTCCCCCTATCTGATACTGCGAATTTTTTTCTCTTATGTCTTGGTTGCTTTATTACATTGCTTGAGGTGAAATAATTTAAAAACGACCAATTATCGGATAGCGAGATTTAGATTTTCCAATTACACATACATTCAGACACGTACACTCTCACTCGCTCATACGCACACATATATACACTACCATCATGGTCCAGCGTTGGCTGTGCTTGTTGAAAAAATCGTACGACTCATACAGCAATCGCTATCACTTGATTTAAAATATTTTTGCTCTTCCTTGCCTTTAAAGGAGATCCCTTTGCGGTGCGGATTTTGCTACATGCCTTACTTCTTACCTATCTGATACTGCG
Organism: Acanthosepion lycidas; assembly: GCA_963932145.1. NCBI lineage: Eukaryota > Metazoa > Mollusca > Cephalopoda > Sepiida > Sepiidae > Acanthosepion > Acanthosepion lycidas. The sequence goes on along the minus strand of OZ010571.1, from coordinate 41,535,346 downwards.
AATTTTTTCTAAGCCCTATACTAAACATTAAATCTGTTACGAAAAAAGAACTAAACAAAATGAACAAAAAACGATCAGCTTCAAAAAGGAATCGTAACTGGAAAAACCGAATGAAAAAAGAATGTTAACAACAAATACTTTTTCACACCTAACCCAGTTCTGCGGGATCAGTATCAACGTTGAGTTTAAGAAAGCGAATGAGCCAATTGGAGTAAAGTGCCATGCAGACTTAAATTTTCCCACTTGTGACGAATGCAGCTATCGATTTTTTTGCATGCTAGTTAACATTCCTGTTGGGCAGTTATTGGCTCTCACTCTGGCCTGTACAAAATGGCCGCAAACTACATGAAAACTGCCGTAGAAGCATGAAAAAAATCGATAATTTTCACTATCGATGGCAGTTGGGTAATGCAAGGTCGGTCTTGGCGTTCCCGCTAACTTGGAGCATGTGCATGTGAATTTTGGTGCAAATCCGTCGAAAATTGCGGCCGTGTATTCGTTACACACACACACGCACCCTGCCTTTTATAGATAGAGATATGGTGTACCAGGCAGTTGAGAAGAGGTATTACGAAAAAAAATAAGCATTCATAATAAATGCCCCTAATTCAAACGAGATGATGTCAATACCTCATACAACCACCAACTCCGGCGAAAAATATGCATTTCTGCGATATTTATCCTAAAACTAAATAATTGTTCAAATTAGATTAATTAAACTTTAAAGCAGCTCATCATACTCGAATCAAATTTCAGAAAATTATATTCCGTTTTATAAAGATATTTTCAAAACTTAAATGAAGCTTTGTTGTCAGATTGTTCAATATGGACGATTTCAACGTTTTGACTCATAAAAAGAACTCATTCCAATCTCTTTACATTCAGTTTGAAAGATAGAAATGTGATATTTTTTGGAAAGTTTGCATTTAATCCATTAGCTTGAAAATTAAACTAAAATAAACTAAAATAATAGATTCGAGTATGATTTTTTCATTATTAAAAAATAATTTTAATCAGTAGGTACCGCAAATCTGTGGTGTATGTATGTATATCTGGTCACTCGTATTCGAGGATACCTGTCTAGTATGCCCGCCAGCCATTCCCTACTGCAGACGCTTGCTGAGGCAAATTTGTGTTTATTTAACACCCACAGAGCACACCTGTGGTTTATACTGCAACTATGCTGAGCAGACCTTAGTTAGTTTCTGAGAGTCAGCGTGTTTTCTACCGTGATCAACAATTTGAACAAGGCCAGCAAGCTCGAAACCTCAGTCACTATGACTTCTGTCTTCGTCCTGGCAGAGCTACAAATAAGTACCATTAATTGAAAATCTCTAATGCCGTAGATGCTATATCATACTGTTCTAGTTGCTTTAGTCGCAGACATTTGTAGAATTCAATCTTCTTAAATGTCGCCATGTCCTTCACGATTGTGATAACACAAGAACACTGAAATAAAATTTTCAGTTCGTCCAGAAAATTCAGGATATTATCGACAAGAACTCGGGAAAATCAATAATGTTTGTTGCCAACCATTTGGCGGTGTCACCAGTCAGAAGTGTGGTATACAACGGTTACAAATGGATACTGAATACTATAAAGAAACAGCTAATATTAACATTATATCCGCGATTCATTTTATGTGGGGACTCTTATTTGAAAATCGGTCTGGAGATGGTTGAGCTCCGTCAGGCTATCTTGTCCAAGAAACGCCAATTCTACTGTACACATGGTATCCCTAAGACCCTACAGGTCACGGGATAAAAATTGTGGAAAGAAATACGAGTTTGATGTAAATATCTTGAACACATTATATCATTACTGTTTTGTATACAGCGTGATTCGTAGGTTCAAGATCCCCTCTAGCTTGACAACCGAAGATGTGCACGTTGCGTTATGTTGTAAATGTTACCCGTTCCTAGGGACAGGCACTTTTGTAATCCTATTGCAAGAAACCATCGACCTATCGTAGAAGTATTCAGTTTGTTTCGACAGCTCAATCTCTGACTGCATCACCATGAGAATTATTATAAGACAGCGATTATTTCGAATTTTTTCAGAACATCTTCAACTTTCTCGAATGCGTATAATGCCTCCAGTTCAAAATGGGTTGCTATCAATGTCGTCATGGTTAACACGATGAAAGAACACCTAACAGATAAATGTAATCTTTTAAAAGCTGTATCGAGGTTGTAATCGAAGCTGATGGACGTTATTTTAAATACACACTTTTTGCAAGTCTTTGTGCAGAACATAACATAAGCTGAATATGAAATACAAATAGGAAATATTACATTCATTTATTTAAACTCTTCTTATTAAAACTGCTCTGTTTCTTTGCAGGTAAACTCCTACCGGATTTTACGTATAGGAAATGCTGGTTACCAACCCCGGCTGTATGAGGAAAAAATACAAGGCTTAGAATAACATTAAAAAGTCAAAAGAAAAGAATTAACGCATATGCTATGAGTGTCACATTAGTAAGTCTAGCATATTAGTACAAGTAGTAACAAAAGGAATCATCGGCGAATGCTGTCAAGCATGACACACAGCATCAGCAGCAATCTCAACCGCAGACAGATCAGTTTTGATGCTCCTAATTCTACAGTATATGTTGTCCCACTAAATAACTACGCATCTTTAAATTTGTGACAGCGATTAGTGAATTGTTTTGGGTTTTTTTTTGGTTTTTTTTTTGGGGGGGAGGGGGTGTTTCCGTCGTTTAAGATATAAAGATAAACAGATCGAGGGAAAAGAACATTGTAAAATTCAAAAGAGGATTTTTGTCTTTTGACTTAGATATAATATCGGCTTGGTTGTGAGTAGTTTTAATATAATAAAATTTTCAACCATTATAGGATATTCTATGACATGCTAACGCTCAAAAAAATTGCACCGTCTAAGTCAAGCCTTGGAAATATATATGTGCTATTTTGTTACATGTTCATTTGGGTTTATGTCATTTGAGAGAGATCAAACTTGAGGCATTCGAGAATACACACACGTTTTAATTTACCAGAAAGATATTAATTGTATTTAAGTGAAATCTGAGTACATCTACGGCATTCATTTTGCGTTCTCTTGACATATTGTGATAGACAAAAGATTATCCACTATTCAACTATTGGTAAATTGAACAAAGTTTTCAGACTATTGTAATTATATATTTTCTCACTGTACAAAATGAGTTCAGTCAACGAAACATTACATGTGTCTGGAGTTAAAAGACATTTTTTTACAGTTAAATTCCTTTTAAAAATTAGTGCCGTAGGTTATCTAAATAAATTACAGACACGGATAATCAAATTTTAAATTTGTTGGCAGAATTCATTTTAAATATTATTTACACTTTCTCATGAGCGTACACCTAACAGGTTTAGAAAAAAATAAATAGAATTAATATAAATATATAATATAGCCATATATTCTGGTCCTCATTGAGAGTATTTGGGACGGTGACAAGCATTTTATGAAGACATAAGTGTTTTAATGATTTCTATAAAATATACAGGAAAATATTTCTCCTCCCCTCACCCATGTAATCTTCCGGTAACTACGATATATACACGTAAAAATGAAAACGTATAGAGCAAGTTTGCTAATGGATTGTTTTGAAATTTCCGGCTTATCAGCCCGCTGTTTGTTATTTGAAACCGAAATATAATTTGGGAGTTGGGGAAATAATTCTTTATTGTTGACAGAGAATATTTTTTTAACATTTTTTTTTATAAATAACAATGGTCGTTTGTAGGTAATTCTACTATTTAACTTGTAGTGTGGATGAAAATATACATTAATAGCTTTTATAAGATTACTAGCAGCATGGCCCGGCGTTGTCCGTGCTTGATTCAAAAATCGTACGACTCATACAGCAATCGCTATCACTTGACTTAAAATATTTTTGCCCTTCCTTGCCTTTAATGGAGTGCCCTTTGCCGTGCTGATGTTGCTACATTCCTTACTTCTTGCCTATCTCACACTGAGAATTTTTTCTAAACTTTATACTAAACATCAAATCTGTTACGAAAAAAGAACTAAACAGAATTAATACAAAACGATCAGCTTTAAAAAAAGGACTCGTAACTGGAAAAACCGAATGAAAAAAAAACAATGTTAACAACAAATACTTTTTCACACCCAACCCAGTTCTGCGGAATCAGAATCAACGTTGAGATTAAGCAAGTGAATGAGCCAATTGGAGTAAAAGGCCATGCAGGTTTAAAAATTTTCCCACTTATGACGAATGCAGTTATCGATATTTTTTGCATACTAGCATACGTGTCAGTCAGCTGTTGGCTCTCACGTTGGCTAATAGAATCTTCCTGTCTATACGTGGGAGCCACCTATTGGCTCTCACTCTGGCCAGTAGAAAATGGCCGCAAACTCCATTAAAACTGCTGTAGAATCATGAAAAAAATGAAAAAAATTATTATTCCACTATCGATGGGAGTTGGGAAATGCAAAGGTGGTCGTGGCCTTCCCGCTAACTTGGAGCATGTGCATGTAAATTTTGGTGCAAATCCATCGAAAATTGCGGCCGTGCATTCGTTACAGAGACACTCACACATACAAACGCACACACATAAAAAAACGAAAAAAAAAACATACTGCCTTTTATAGATAGAGATTTGCACATAAATCAATAAAACAAACTCGACTAGAATTAGAATTCGACTCTGTAATTTGCCATTCTTACTCGCCATCCATTACACCACCCGCATACCCATTCTTCTGATGCTAAACACTATTTCTCTTCCTATTTGCCACCACTTGTCCATACTTATTGTGATATCCGTCTTTTAGCGGGTTCCAGTCATTTATAAACACAAAGGACGTTTATTTACGCAGAGGTATTTGTCTTCATAGGAGTAACGCAAACACCGGTACACGTCCATTATTTGGTTTCGGCAAACTTTCTGCAAGCAATCAAGGATGCTCACTCAGGAAACAATTCAGAAATGTATGTCTTGATCGGATGCACATTCAAGTCATGCATCATTTCAGCTGTTTTCTGTAACAAGGTAAGACAAATGAGTTAGTGGGATGAATCAAGCTATATCAACATAATATATATATATATATATATATATATATATATATATATGACGATATTTATCTTTTTTTCGGGATTTGAAGTCATCACATATTGAAATGATTTTAAAGCTAACGTTGCCGAAATCAGAATATATTTATCGGTATATTTGCTTGCAGGAGAAACATTTGTTTGTGTTCTTGAAAGATTACATTTCTCTCACGTTTGAAAAGACGTAAAATTGAGATTTATAATGAATGATGCAAAACAGTTTAATCAGATATCTAAAATTACCACCGTGCCAATCGCCAATGATTTGTTATCTATGAAAAGCAGGAAGTGTTCCAGATAATAAAAAGTCATTCAATTATCTAAGTTAGAAACTGGAAATAGTAACGTAAATGATAAACAAAAGAAAATCTTGAATAATGATGGAACATTTATTACGTTCTTCTAGCTATTTTGTTTATATCAGCAATGTCTCCCATGAGATAATATACTTTTGTCATGAAAAGATTATCGAAAGCTTTCGTAATGTTTCCATTTATTATTTTTAGGAAGTTTTCAAGGGAAGTTAAAAGATTAGCAGTTATATAAGTTGATATCGATGAGCCACTTGATGACATGCGATCTAATCGCATTTATTCTTCATTATATTTTATTACACGTCGGTAGGTTGTCGGCCACTGTGTCGGTCATGGTGGGTGTGACATTCTGGGCACTGGAAACGAGCGTTGAACCTACAGTCTTATGTGCGTTGTCTAAGAGACTATCCCTGCTAACTCGCGTGCAAATTTTTATGTATCTGTCTGAAGTAAATCACAAATGTGGCACTCACGTGTTCTTCACTCTGAAGTCAGGAGGTAAACTCGATATTTGACTTCTCTTAGGAACACTAATCACAGACCCTATTTTGTTATATTCTGGTTTACTATATATATATATATATATATATATATATATATATATATATATATATATATATATATATAATAAAAAGGCTTAAACACTAATATTCCATGGTCATAATTTATTCCATTGGAATCGTAAATACGATCCAATTCATCAGACCTACAAATTCAAAAAGTATTTACGATTCCAATGGAATAAATTATGACCATGGAATATTAGTGTTTAAGCCTTTTTATTATATCCTTACTCTGTCCTGGACATTGAGTTCTACCTGGATTTTATCCTCTCGGAAATTTTTTTATTCTAAAATATACATGTGTATATATGCACCTGTGGATTTTGCATATATATGTATATTTACCATTAATATTATCTATATCTATATATATATATATATATATATATATATATATATATATATATATATATATATATATGTCAATTTTACAATATTTAAAGTATGATGGTATTTCATTTCATTATATTTAAGCTATTAATTATGCTCGTTAGTTGACGATGTCCGACTTTCAACTTCGAAATTTTGTAGCGATCAATTTTCAGGAATTTGGTAATATGTAGTTTTTTAATTTTGCGAGTAATTTTGTTTATCATTTTAAATATACGCAAAACCATATTAGGTTGGTGCAAAAATAATGAGGTAATAACGTCGTTTTTTGACATTATAAAATACGTCAAAAACGACATTATTACGTCATTATATTTGCACCAACCTAATAATATAGACGTCTGAGTTGTAAATGTTTAGAGAGTCTAGTCTGTTGTAGCATTATTTCTGAATTGGGGGTGTGCTAGTTCATTAGTGACCCTTACAAATTTAGATATTAAATGAACCAATAAATTACAAGTGCTATAATGCAAACTAACCCAGCCCGTTAATATTGTATTTTTTTTTTAGACTCATATCATGCACAAGCCAAGCGACAATGCCACCAAGATGCATAGGCTACAGTGAGTGAAAGCTACTTAAGAAAAAAGAAGAAAAAAACTTAAGGAACTGTAAACACAATCGTAAGCAGCAAAATGGGATAAACCTCTGCTCCTTTAAAAGAAAAAGGGTAGGATGAGCCGTGTAATAGACATATCTAATATTTAAGAAAAATAGATTAATAAAGAGTTAATATATTTTCTGAGTTTAGATGCGGGTGTTAGATGCATAGCGTCCAAGTAGAAATCAGAAGAATCTGCAAAGCCAATACTGAATATGAAACAAAGGAATAACCTCTAATTGTTTTCAAAAAATCAGAGAAATGTGAGGAATTTTACATTAAATATATATATATATATATATATATATTCAACAAAGACAGAGAAAATGATTATCTTGATACCTTTTTATATAACATACAACTAGGACTATTATTTTTATTAACGAATATATTCAATGCTATGACGGCATTATAGTTCTTCTCTTAATTTAACAAAATTTAATATATGGTCTATATAAAGATGAAACTTTAAAAATTAAATAAGTATACACAACACATTTTAGACAATATTCTGTTATAAAAAAAGAAAAAAAAAACTGTATCAGAATCTGTTCAATTCTTATGGAAGATTATAATTTGAAAATGGACTTTATTAAAATATTATTTCAGGACATGCATTACCGTATTTAATTTTTTGTAGTACATACGGATATATACCAATAAAAAAATCGAGTAAAGACCTGCGAAATATAGTAAGTTTAATTTCAAAGACACGTGATTTCCTCCCTGGAAAATATAAATACATTTAAAAGCTGTTAAATTAGTTATTATAAGTGTACGATTTCTATCTATATAATTTGATAAAAAATGGCGCTAAATTCAAAAGTATAGTTTTATTTTTTTTATTTTAGATCGACATATTTGCTTGCAGGAAACGAAATGCTAACCCAAAATATAAAATTAAAATTAAATTAAATATAAAATTAAATTGAAATATAAAATAATAATAATAAAAATGTAAAATAAAAGCAATAAATAGAAGTATAAATTAAGGAAAAAATAATATTATATACATATTTATTATCCGAAAAGAGATGATCTCTCACGCTCACTCTCTCTCACTCTCTCTTTTCACACATATACCCACAGGCACACATTTATATTTTTCCTCTTTCTAATTGGATTTCTCTTTCGTGGGGCTCTCACCCTAATTAACCATTACTTATGACGTCACTGTGGACTATTTCAAACATTCGGTTTACAGAATGACAGATATTTGACAAAGAACTTTAAAAAAATAGCTTGAATTACAAATAATTAATAAGACTCTTAGATCACAATACACGAGAGATTATTCAAAAATTTGTAAAATACTTTAAGAAATTATACACAATGACCTTATCGGTTCTATTGAATCATATATCTATCTATCTATCTATCTATCTATCTATCTATCTATCTATCTAACTATCTATATATATATATATATATATATATATATATATATATATATATATATATATATATATATATATAGAGAGAGAGAGAGAGAGAGATAGATAGATAGATAGATAGATTCAGCACCTGAAGATTGCGGTTCCCAATGAAACTCCTTGTTGTACAATCGTTTATGGATAATATATATATATATATATATATATATATATATATATATATATATATATATATATATATATATATATATATATATATATGTCATTCGTCGTAGCGAAACGTTATATATATTTATATATATAATGTTTCGATACGATGACGGCTATGAAACTATTACTATGTGTGTATATAGAAATAGTTACATATCATCCATTGTATCGAAACATTATATATATATATATATATATATATATATATATATATATATATATATAAAAGAAAAACAGACCACTTAGATAACATTATAATAATTTATTTCACCAGTGTTTTTTTAATGGTACCTTAAACTGGTTTGTTTTTCTTTTAAATATTACTTCTGGATTTACATTGAGCTCTCAGGATTTCATCCTCCTTGGGATTACCCATACGGATTAACAAGTTCTTCATAACTTATATATATATATATATATATATATATATATATATATATATAATGATTCGATACGATGAATGATATGTAACTATTTCTATACACGTTCTATACATTATGTGTATAAATTTATAAGAAAGGCAATGTTTATTTACTTTTATGTAAACTCGGTTCACACATAAATAAATATACATAACATAAATAAATATATAAATGTGATGAAAATAATAATCTTAGATTACTGTAAAAACTCGTTAGGAACTGATATCTGACACATCAAATATCTTTGATAAAGTCTGTTTTTCTCTTTGCTCTGTTCCCGTTTCCGTTTACACATTCTGAAATCCCCTGGCGACGTCCCGTTTGCGCCAATGAAGAATTTAATCCAACAGAAGTAGATACAAAGACTGCCATTCATCATCTCTCCCCGTTCTTCGAGATAACAACTGTGGAAGCAAGGATCAGAAATCTCATCAAACAAATTAAAGCCCATCTACAAATATTGTTTAAGATCGCACTCATATTCCGTACGTAGTGCTTCATTAAATAATGTTTATTACCGAATTTCAGAAAGTATATTTACAGACATTATAATATTACAATATTTGCCAAAAGACCGTTTCATACTATGTGCAAAGAGAGTTATATTTTTTCTTAAAAATTCTGCTTGTTAAACGAGTTGGTGACTGAGAGGTTGTACGTGGCCGTTATTTAAGTTTTAACAAGTATGAAATGGGCTTTTGATAGCTTTATAGCCAGATTTATACAATTTGTAGTGTTTTTAATTTATGTGACAATGTTTATAGTCTTTTTTTTCTTTTTCTTTTTAAGCATTTCACTCCAAAGAAAGCGAGAGGGCCACTAGTATGCAAGGAGCTACAGAGATTTGAGAACGAGACTAAAGCCGCGTTATAGAGGAAACGATGAAGAGATGGACGGGGAATTAGATCATGGCATCTGAATATCTCGACTGACATTGCATTTGAATAACTAATGAATATAGCTATAAGAGAAGCAAGTAAGATGAAGGGAGTTCCACACACGGGAAGTGCGAAACATGAAGCTACTGGAGTAGAAGAGACGGCTACATTTAACCCTTTCGACAGTGAAAGGGTGCGGCTGAAATGTCAGCCTAGTAGCACGCTTAAATTTATGCAGTTTGGGAACCAGCGAAAGTAGCTCTTCGGAGCAGTTATCGTGGAAGTATTTGTAGACAAGATAGAGGGAAGAGACGGCAAGTCTCTGAGAAAATGACTGTAGACGAGATGCCAGATCAGAAACAATCACATCGCTTATCCGTCTCTGGATTTTGTTGAGGACCTTGATACTAACATCGCGGGCTCCAGACCACACACACACACAGACACACACAGACACACACACAAATATATATATATATATGATCCCCCAATCAAATAAAATAATTCTTGGTATATTGTAAATGATAATTTTTACGTTTAGCTTAATAATTGTGTCAAATATTATTAATGAAGATGGTCTACGCCAATGCTTTCTTACTCACACAGGCCTTTCCATATTGAAAATAATGATTCCCATTAACAGGACATTAAATGTTAGAATTCCAAGCAAGTTCTCCAATCGAATGTAAAAAAAAAGAAAATACTGATAATTACTGCCACAAGTTCATTTGGTTTTTCGCGCATGTATTTCTCATGAAAAATAAGACAAAAATATTTAAAAAAAAAATCTTAATGAGAATGATTGAATATGAAGATTTATATATCGTATTCTAGATTGCTTCAGTCATATAGCAAAAAAAAATAAATACAGTTAAAGACGCGACGCGACGCAGAATGAAAATTGGAAGGCACTGGTGATTGAATTACTTTCATAGGTTGAACTATTTTAACTCAAAATCTTCATGTTTTTTTTACGTTAATCGCCGAACATAAAAATATAGACGCAAATGACCTCATACATTTTTCTCTCTCCCTTTGCAGAGATTTGTGCCTCTCAAATAGTAATTTACCTCTCTATATACAACCTTCTGAAGAACGCTCCCAAACATACAACAAAAACAACTATAAATCGCCCATATACAAACGCGTTTGCATATATGTCAGCAGATAAAGTGTTTTTTAGGAGATTTATAAGTGAAGAACATCCAATAATCTCCCAATCGAAGTGACACACACACAACTGCATACACACATTTATATTATGGGGATGTATTCATATTTTCATAATATCATAAAGATACTGTTGCGCAATTTTTGTTTTACTTTAAACAATTGCTAAATACTAAGGTGGTATAAAATTTTATGCCAATTTAAAAATATATGTAGGCAGGCATATTAGGATATTAAAAAAACGGAGCTTAAAGAACTACAAAGCCATATACACACATATACACAGAAACTTTTTCATCCGAATTTCCTTCTCGAAAAATTTAGCACAAAACTTATCGTAATATAATATACTAAATATTATACATAGTGAACAAATTTCATCGAATTAATGTCTCCAATTAAGTAATGTGACTTAACGATTAAACACACACACACACATATATATGGGATGGATTAAACACACACAGACACACACACACACATATCTATAGTCACGTATGTGTCACCGGAGTCTTGCAGGTGCTTTGCAGACATAGATAGATGGATCATGTTACAGACACATTTTGCTCGAGTGGTTGAGGACCAACTGTCACATGGATGGATAGCACGGCTTTCTTTACTACGTGCGAAAAACACCAGTGGCAATTAAGAGCTGGTGCTTGCTGACAAGCTCCTTTGGCATTTGCATGTAGTATATCCCAATGTTCACGTCTGCTTCGCGAAGATGTTTTCATAGATGAAAAAAAAAAAAAAAAAAAAACATAGGCGCCAGCACCTTCACCCTGACACTTTGTTTTCCCTATAAAATGGGACACTGCATCACTTCA
>OZ010571.1:41460994-41518494 GCA_963932145.1 Acanthosepion lycidas | reverse complement strand
GTCACCTACAACTCCTGTCCACACATTTATCGTAAACTGATGCTGGTGTTTATTCGCCGAAAAATGTTGGTTATGCAAATTTTTTATTCCATATCTCCCAAATATTACTTCATCTGTAAACAAGACAGAAGAAACAAGCAAGAGATCCACAGTTTATGCAATAAACAATCAAAAATAGTTTTCCATAGGTGAGTTTTCAGAAGGGGTAAAATATTACAGACGTTCCAAATGATAAGAATACAGGCGTTCCCCTAGACGTACCATCCATTCGGCACTATGAGATGTAAGAACTTCTAGGATCATTTGATGTGTGCCTTGCCCTGGATCATCTCCGACAGCCTGTAGAATGTTTTCTTCGTGCCCAGACGTAGGAGATGATCTTGGTCTTCTTCGATCCATAGTTTGAGGTACTAAGTTTCCTGTTTAAGCAACGCGATGATAAAGAGCTGCATAGGTTTTCTAGTCTACATGTCAAAACAACACCATCTACAGTAACATTTCTTCTGAGTAAATAAGTAAAAAATGAAGGATGTGCGGACATATGTTTATATAGACTTTTGTCCTTGTTTTGGTGTGAGAACCTACCCACCTCTCTCTCTCTCTCTCTTTCTCACTCTCTCTGTATATATATATATATATATATATATATATATATATATATATATATATATATATATATATTGGTCTGCAATATATTAGTTAATGAGGTAGGTATACCCAGGATTTTGAGTGTAAGTATGGAATTAGAAAGAAGGCAGTTGGGAGTTTATTAGCTACTCAAAAGCATCTCAAATAAATCAAATGTGTTTTAGCGTGATGGATTGGAAAATCCCAGACCAGAATGCCGCTTAACTGGATAATATTTTTGCTTTGATGTGATGGACACGTACTGTCAGTATAGTGCATCTTTTTTCTTTAAAATAAAAAGCGTGATGCTGAGCTTGTTTCTGTGTTTTTGCTCCCTTCAAAGCCTGCACGCATGCATAAATATGTAAATATATTTATTTTTGTGAAAGCACATTATGGTTTTTGCGTTTTAGTTGTTCACTTCATTCTCTGCCAATGATAATTGGTTTTTAAAACTACGAAACAAAATTATTTGCTCAGGGTGCCGTCTTAAATTCAGATAACACTCATTTCGGTGAACTAAATTGGGGTGGACTAGTGTCAATCTCCGATGAACAAGGCGTCGCTGAAGGGAAGTGCTGAGAGAAGCTGGCCGTTTGCTTTTTTTATCTTTTTTATTACTAATTATATACACGTAGGATTCCTATTTTAAAATCCGACTCCTTGTATAATATATTCGTGCAAACCTGCGGAAAGATAGTTGCATAGTTAATATTAGCCGTTTCCTTAAAAAGAACTATTCCCTATTCATAGATCGAGCACCCATAGCTATAATAAGAGATTTTTTTTTTCAGGAACATAAGTTTCTCAGCTCTGCAAACTGCTATCTATCTTTGCGGTATTCATTTGGATTTCTTTCCTAATATTTTGTTCGAAGCAGTTTTGAATGAAATATGCTGATTATGCTATTAATTTCTATTCGAGTTACATGATCTCTTCATTTATTTGTTACTATTTTCGAAAGTTCTCAGGCGATGCCGTTTATATTATTTTGTTGAATGCTTTCTTGTTGCCAAGGTTACAATCGAAAAGCTAATTAGAGTATTATTATTATTATTATTATTACTAGTATATTTCATTAGAAACGAAGAAAAGAGTACTGAAATATTACGCATTTCTGTCCTTTTTTATGTCAGCGAATACTGGACAATCTCCTTGAAGATGAAGAAGCAGAAACAAAAATGTAGTTATACAAAAGGATTCTGAGTATGCCATAGACCGAATATGTGTGCACCAACGTTGTTTTATAGAAAATGGAAACAAAATGTAGATGGAGTATTTGAAAATTCTGGTACACGTAATGAGGAAGGGAGGTTTGAAAATTATGATACTGGCAGGATCGATTGAGAGAAAGAGGGTCAGTGGGAAGCAACGTGTAACGTACTTGTTGGGAATGGGGCTTGGTGAAATAAAATGGTATAACCTATTAAGGGTTATGAGGAGAAGGGAGATGCGGAGGTCTAAGATCGCTTAGGTCCTGAAGGGTCACAACACATAAAAGAAGAAACATCAGTCCTCAATGTTGAAAAAAAGATGGTCCTCACTAAAACTTACTGACTTATTTCTATCAAAGTCATTTTGAACCATCGATGGGAGAAAACAATTGTGTGCTGCTGAAAGTTTATGAATTGTAAATGTAGAGTCATTCATATGAACATCTTGGGGTGAAAAGGCTATGTAAATTTATAAAGTCTTGGCTCTATTTACATCAAGGGTATAAAGCTATTTAATATATCGTATTAGGTATTATCCTTCTCTTCGTTTGCTTTAAGAACACAATTATGACTGATCTTAGAAAGATTGAATTTATTAGCTACTCCATTGGAACTCATTACAAGTCAATCTACTAAAACCTTGGCTTATTCAATTAACCGCAAATATGGAAAACATATGTGAAGTAAAATCGTTGTGTCCACAATTGCGAGATTTGCTTATAAAAAGAGTTCCCTCTTAATATTACTAAGCACAACATTGCGTGTATACACACATACACAAACACGCACACATACACACACACACACGTATATATATATATATATATATATATATATATATATATATATATATATATATATATATATATATATAAAGAAATGTAGTTTTCAGGTGTGTTATATTTATGTGATAAAGTGCGCAATATCAGAGATAGGACGTATGTAATATTCCCGGCCTTCTGACGATTGCGTCCAGCAAAAAAATAGCCTGTCCACTCTGAGTGTTGACTTCAATGTTCACTTCGACACACACACACACACATACACACACACACACACACACACATATATATATATATATATATATATATATATATATATATATATATATGTCTATTTAAATTAAGATAGATAGATAGATAGATATACATGAATAATGCCTATTTTTTTTTATTAATCTGAGAGATATTTATCACTCCAGAGAATTGAAACTGCCCTTTCCCTGGTCGAGTTCAGTTGCGCATATTATATAATGTTACACGAATATTCATACGAATCTACATTTTTACATTAATGATTACAAAAAAACACATTATTACATCATTATTTTTGCACCAACCTAATATATATATATATATATATATATATATATATATATATATATATATATATATATATATATATATATATATATATATATATGTATATATATATATATATATATATTGATATTGATATTGATGTTAACTATAGCATACAAAAGTACTTCTTACAATTATATTTTACTTCATTCAATTCAAAAATTAAATAAATTAAGATAAAAAGAAGATATTATTCATTAGCTCCAAAAAAACTATGCAAAATATTCCAGTCACGAAACTATCAACACATCTACAGGTAAACCAAATAATTTGTGAACTAGGTAAGCGGAAACTAATTACTCCCAATAATGATAAAAAAATAATTATGTCGACCAGCCATAGGGTCTTAACAATTTTACGAGCTAAGAAATGGATTTAAAGTTATCAATGCCACCTAATATTAACCCAAAACTATTTGCTTATTGATCATATATATATATATATATATATATATATATATATATATATATATATATATATATATATATATTACCATGGCGTAGAGCACGACACAAATGACAACTCCCTGATGTACTCAAAGCTAAAGCAAAAGCATCAAGTGTCTCCAATAAGCATAAATAAATGCTAGTTGAGAATTATCTTTATATCTAGCGAAAAATTAGAATATTTTGTGCGGCTTATGGAGACCTTCCCAGTGAATAATCACAGTCTGTGAAAGAGAGATGGAACTCCCTACGCAATACCATTTACAATGCACAATACTTAGATACATTGCGTTTAACATATTCACATCTGAGACTACCATCAATTCTATGCGTAGCGCACTGAACAGATTTAAATGAGAGCCTAGCCCCCCAAAAACTATAGGCACTAAAAATTCTCCGTAGCAAGTCTCAGCAAACTGCCCGTCGCTGCGTAAATAACTGCTGGCTCTTTCTGTCAGACAAAGATCCAATATGCTTCGGTCAACGGCAACGTCCGGTACACTTAGAAAGACATTAAACAAGCAACTGCCAAAGAAAGAAGACTGTGGTTTTGAAATCAAAGACAGGTAAATTAATTGCAAAATAGGCCAAACAAATCGGATGATGGATAGAACACTACCTTTAATTTTACACAAGAATATATTCTATCACTAAAGAAGTGGTTGATCTTATTGAGGGTCTGCCACTCCTGACAAAGCTAGAGCGTTAACCTAGAAAGGAAGAGCGTAGCAAAGCTTTTGATGCTCTAGCTTGTGGTATAGCACTGAGAGAACACGGAATACAACAGAGATCATCAAACCACTCCATAATATCATGAACCTCTGCTGGAGAGAAGGCAAGATTCCTCAGGACATACGCTATGCCAAGATAACAAAGCTGTATGAAGAAAAAGAAATGGCTGCAATAAATATAGTGGTACAGTGGAGAAATGTTGTGAACAGATAGCACAATATATTGCCTTCATCGTCCTCTCAAAGGTGTTCGACTTTAGCAAGAAAGGTCTGTTTCACTTACTAATGGAACCTGTCTGTGCCAGACAGTTTTTGAGCATAATCACCTCCGTTCATGAAAACATGATACTGACACTTTAAGGCTCTTCACTATTTAGAGTGGCGTAAACCAAAGATGTATCGTAGCACCGACTTTGTTTTTCATTTTCTTTTCCCTGTTATTGGGCTTTACGCTCAGATATAGCGAAGGTATATACTTACACACAAGATGCAACGGCAAATTATTCATATGTTTTCCGCCTTAAGGCAAAGATCAATGTGCGAACCGTACTCATCAGAGAAACACTGTTTGCTGACCAATCTGTTCTGACAAACCACATCGAGGACGATCATCATTAGTCATGCCGATAAGCAATTTTGCTGACTATTAATATAGAAAAAGCTCATGAGAAAAGATCTTGGTGCATACCCATGAATTTGTAGCTATATCGTGTTACATGAAGTCACAGATCACTTCACATATCTAGGCTCTACGATCGCCAGCAACCTATCGCTTGAAATGGAAATTGAGGAAAATTCGCCAAAGAAGCAGTAGCACTCATGGCTAATTTGAGAAAGAGTTTATGGAACACCATTTAGCTGACTTGTTCACCAAATTAAAAGTACTACCAGCATGACACTTAGCAATTTTATTTAAGACAACGAAAGAAAACGTATGGAAAGCTTTTATCTCCATTATTTACGACGTATCCTCGGCATCAAATGGAGAGTCAAATTTACCAATATTGCTGTGCGGAATCAAGCGGACGCCTGGAGCATTCACTTTCTTTGTCAACATCGTCTATGATGACTGGGTGACGCCCATGGTATGAATGATTAACGTACACAAAATGGCATTATATATGGTAAGCTGGTCACGGGAACCGTACGGTGAACCGGCTACACTACGTTTCAAGGGCAGGAGAGGCAATCGAGAGTGGTCGCCGAGAACAGCTAGTTGACGATCGCAGTGACTGTTATCTTGCTTTTCACGAAGGTCGGGAATAGGTGTGTGTGTGTGTTTGTTTGTGTACGCGACCAGCCATCATATATATATATATATATATATATATATATATATATATATATATATATATATATGAAAACAGAAAAAATAAAAATAAAATGAAAACAAATAAATAAACAAATAAAAAAATAACAATAAAAATAAGCAAAATTAATTAATCCAAACAAATTACCAAATGACGCCTGTTAGAATAGACGAAAGATAATAATAATAATAATAATAATAATAATAATAATAATAATAATAATAATAATAATAACAAAAAAAAAAAAAAAAATAATAATAAAAATGAATCCAAATAAAGTAATTAATAAACAAATTAGAAAACCATTATGACCAAAATATTAGTTAGACTAAAGAAATCAAACCTTAAAATCGGACGAAAAATAAAATAAAATAGCTATAAAATAAAATAAGCTATAACTGTTGTATAACGATAAAAATATAAAAATAAAAAATAGAAATAAAAATAAAAAAATAAATAAATACTAAGTCAATTAAAAATCGAAAACGGAAAAGAGAAAATATACAAATAAAATAAATCGACCTAAATTCATCCAAGTAAATAAATAAACAAACCAATCCCGATAAAGTTACCGTTAGAAAAAAAAAACAAATAAAGATAATCCACCCAAATAAACACAAATTAAAAACTGTTCCCGCCAAAATAATACTTAGAATAAACTAGAACAATCAACCCCAAAATTGAACAAATAGCTTTAATTAAACAAAACTATTAAATAAGTGATATAAAAAATGTTTTACTACTTTAAAAATCACCGATTAAAAAAATAAATAAATCAATACATAAGAAACAAAAAATAAAAATAAAAACAAGCAATATAATTTAACCCAAATAGATAAACAAGCGACTTCCGATAAAATAACCGCCATAATAGACTACCCACAATGCACCACTGACCCGCATATATATAAATAGCCGAATAAAATAACAGCACATGTGGCCTGACGATGGCATACAGCATGAAACTGACTGTTTATCTCTAAGTGTTGACTTCTATGAACAATTTTATATTTACACATGCTCTATCTCTGATATTGAGCACTTTATTTCATAATAGCACACCTTAAGACTATATTTCTTTATATATATATATATATATATATATATATATATATATATATGTTGAGGGGTCCACTACTTTTTACACAAATGGACTCACCCAATATATACATATACTATGTGTGTGTGTGTGTGTCTGTGTGTGTGGTAAAATAGAAGACAAAATTCTTCCCTTTAGATGGAAAGGTCTAAATTCTCAATGAACAAATAAAACAAGAAGTTTGTTTTGAAAATTAAATTTTAATTCAATAAAAATTATTATAATAAAAAAACAGTCACCGATATATTTTATATCTATTTTCATAGAGTAATTAGAAAGTAATACAATGTTTCATATTCTTCTGTGCGATTTCCACATATTTCTTGATAGATTACATCACATATTTTATTATATTGAAATAAATACCAGGATTACCACGGATTTTACAATCTCCGTATTTCGATGGGCATATCTAGGATGCTTTTTATGGAAATGTTAAAATAAACGTGAAACAATGTGTTCAGGGATTTGATGCGTTGACTAAATTGAATAGTCAATATTTTTTTAGATCTTGGTTAATATTTAGGTGTGCCGAAAAATTTCACTGCACCTCAAAATAAATTTAAAAAAATAAATCTGTTCTGTATAATGATATTTTGTAAACGAGATGAAGTCGCTTGGAATAGGCAATTGATTAAGTTAAATTACAGTAAATTCTCTTGAGAGAGGGATTTTGCTTAATTTGTAGTCCGTTAATTCACGAAGTAAATTCCAGCGTTTCTTCTGGAAATAAAAACAAAATTTCGTATTCATTATAGGATTGTAAGAGAATTTGGCTTTAACTATAATATTTTCAAAACATATGGAACCATTTAAATGTTTTAAAAAGGCTTTATTAATTACCGATATCTACCTACACATGGTTAAAATAAATTCTGTAGGCATTCAAAAAGAAAAAAAAAACGGAGGTTCAACCACTTGAACCGTTGCCCACACCCACAGAAATATATAATTATTTGTTCCATCACAAGCAAGCGAAAAATTCCGCTAGGAAACCTGGAGTTGCCCGGAGTGAAAAAGAATGAGAGTTTATTATTGAGATATGGAGAAAATGACAATAGAGCAACAGAATTTACGAAGACAGAAGATGGTAGTTGATGTTGCATATAATTGTGTTGAAAATTCTATTTGTTAGGGAAGCAAGTAATCCAGAAGGAATTTCAAAAGCGAGACAAAAGTAATAGAATAGAACAGAAGTAAATTCCGGCGTTTCTTCTGGAAATAAAAACAAAATTTCGTATTCATTATAGGATTGTAAGAGAATTTGGCTTTAACTATAATATTTTCAAAACATATGGAATCATTTAAATGTTTAAAAAAGGCTTTATTAATTACCGATATCTACCTACACATGGTTTAAATAAATTTTAAAAAAGTCTGTAGGCATTCAAAAAGAAAGAAAAAAACGGAGGTTTAACCACTTGAACTGTTGCATCCTGGTAAATTATGAGCCACAGTAGCTAAACTAGTGACATGCTTAAATCCACCCAGTTAAGGTACTAGGAAAAAGCCCAACAAAATAATTACCATGAAGTCACTGAAAGATGCCAAGTAAGAATAGCTTAATTTACTTACAGATCCTTCTTTGAATTTTAACAATAATCATTACATAAGAAGTAAGAGCACACAAATTGATATGGAAGAAATATTAAATGAAATTTTATCGGGTTTCGATCCCGATTTGAGGCAGTCGGATGTCTAGCCATGCTGATGAACTGTGGTACAGCGAAACGATATGTCTGTAGATGACAATATATACGCCCCAGGAAAATTTTATTCCAGTCAAGCACTCTTGAGAGAAAGCGCGAATTTGTAAACATTGACTACTATTGATAATACTGCTGAGCTCTTCCCTGACTTGAGCCCTATATACCATTCGCGTGTTTATTCGAAGAATAAGTTAACAAAACAGCCTTCCTATCAAGTGGGCGCTGATAGGTGAGGGATAGTATCCCAGTTTGAGGCAAAAAGATGTCTAGCCACACTGATAAGCTGTGATATATCGAAACAGTCAATCTTTGGATGACCATATATATATATATATATATATATATATATATATATATATATATATATAGTTGCCACTAAGCTTTCCGTGTTTTAGCAATACATGATATATTTATCGCACGTAGATTGAGTTGATTTCTAGTAGAGGAGGACCGATTACCCGCAACTATATTCTGACTAGATTGAAATCATTTGTATCGATGAGTATTTATTACATTTCGGTTAGTATTGTACAAAGATTCAAATGTGGGTCATCATTTGGAAGCAGAAACTAGTTCGATAAACCTCGCGAAAAGAGCATCATATTTCTCTCTATGATACTATTTCATTGTCTTTTTTCGTATCATCTGTGGTCGAGTCTACTTTATTAC
Source organism: Acanthosepion lycidas (assembly GCA_963932145.1). NCBI lineage: Eukaryota > Metazoa > Mollusca > Cephalopoda > Sepiida > Sepiidae > Acanthosepion > Acanthosepion lycidas. The sequence continues at coordinate 41,509,328 of OZ010571.1, read as the reverse complement.
AAAAGAAAAGAGGATGGCAACTTCTTTCTTGTTCCAAGCCCACCGAAGAACAATGACTAAAAAATCTTGCTTGGAACGTTCTTAACTCATTCCAACATCTCTGTGAGAAAGTGGCTTTTAGGCACTCCTTTCAATTTAACAGTCAACCCTGACGGAACAGAGATTGAATGTTTGCGCTCATCTGAGGCCAACGTTGATATGGAAAGAGGAAAAATGTACAAAGCGTCTCGTCAAAAGACTTTGGTGTATAGCATTAATATTTTGTACAGGAATGGAAATCTGAAGCGGCAATGTTGACGGATGCATGTCGTTTGAATACATTTTACACTGCTTTCAGAAAAACACACCAATATATCTATGAGTTTGTCTCTCTCTCTTCGTCCTTTTCTCGGTGTGTGTGCCTAGCTCTTTCTCTCTCACTCTCCACACACACACACATATATATATATATGTGTGTGTGTGTGTGTGTTTACATATATATATATATATATATATATATATATATATATATATATATATATATATATATATATATATATATATATACCGTGTGTAGCATTAAAATTGCTCAATAAAAAGTCTGAACCGTTGTAACTTAGAAATGATTAAAGTTAACTTACTGGAATTCTCCGAGGTTTTTCTAATACCCTTGAACTCTACTTTGAGCAATAAGAACGTACAATTACTCTCCAAGCTTCTAAGAAGAATCTTGATGAAATCTATCATGAACGAAAATGACATGTTCATACTTAATTTAAAATTGCTAAGGATGGAAATCTCATGAAGGATTGAAATGAAGTTCAAATACATATCTATTTTTCCAGGATCATTTTCCAAATTATTCACGTTGATCTTCGCCCTGTTTAAACTTCTAACTTTCTGTCCAGGAGTAACAAGGCGCTTCACAAATTTCAGGTGGACTTTGAAGTTGAAAGCCAGAGTGTGAATGTTGGTACGATTACTGAAGTCCTGGACGAAAATTTTCCTCTTCCCATTGCCCAATTGGGAAGTTATAGTGCGACCGACACAAAACGATTTTAACATGTTCTCCTTCGAGCTGAATAACTCAATAATTTTTCAGTGTTTCTTATGAAAATGGTGTCAAAATGTTTGAATAGCTCATCTGTAAACTGGGAAAAAACAAACTGTATTAGTTTAGTGTTTTTTAGATATTAAATATTTTGTGAAATGAACAATTATGCTGTGTTGCTCTATTTGGACAATTTTTCTGTTACACTGGCATATATAATTATTTTAATCGTTATTTTAGTGGATAAATCTGACTGAGTAGAATCCTTGCCTTACACAAATTTTTGTAAGACTAGAATTCACACGCTGATAAATATTTTTCAATGATGCAGCCGGGCGTCTTTTCAAACACTTGCATCCACTGAAATATAGCATTTAAATACAAAAAGAAAATATTGGACTAGCAATAAATAAATCATTGGGTGTATTGTGGTTAATTTTTTTTAAATGGGAACTGTCTCTGAACTGCCTGCAGATGGATCATTGCTTTAGGAATTTACTTAGACCCCAGCTGTAAACTCGACGATTTTTGCCATCGGTTTTCTTGCATGCGTTCTTAAGCATTTTGAATATTTAAATTGAGGGTGCGTTTCGTCAAACTGTTTTCTCTTTTAAATGTCTCTCATTTTTTTTCCTTCGATATGTTTGTTTTATTTTTCTGATATTTTATATACGTATTCTTATTTTGCAACTTTCAGCGCGGGCGCTCACATACACACACAGACACACACACACATACATACATACATACATACATACATATATATATATATATATATATATATATATATATATATATACATACACACACACACAAACGGGGTGTAACAGCAAAATTGTCCATTTTTTAGATTAAGATATGTACGGTTGTAACTTAGAAATTATTAAATATATCTTAGTGGTATTCTCCGAGATTTATATAACACTAATGGACTATACTCTGAGCAGTAAAAATATATAATTACACTACAAGCATGACAGAAAAATCTTGATGAAATCAATCAGAAACGAAAGTGGTATGTTCATTAATAATTAATCAGAGCTAAGGATCGGAAGCTCATGAAGGATTGAAAAAGAGTTCAAACATATATATATATATATATATATATATATATTTATATAGCCCAGTTAGTAATATAGGTAGTAGGAAACCCATGGGCGCCGTTAGTGGGTGTACTAGCACGAAGTCAAATGTCATCGTGACCGAACATTTGAGTGGGCTGGCACTTTCCGGATTTTTGATCACGCTAGATGGCACACTTTTCACCCGATAACTGCGTAGTATGCTGCGCATAGTTACTGTATAAACCACAAGTAGTTTCTGTGGCTGTTGCACAAACACAAAATTGCGCATGCAATAGAGATTAGCTAACCAACCTGGTAGATATTTATCCTCGAATACGAGTGGTCAGCCATTATTTGATATATATATATATATATATATATATATATATATATATATATATATATATATATATATATATATATATATATATATACGCACAGACGCACATGGGCTATGATGTTTTTACCCACCCTTGATTACAGTAATAAAGTCTCTTCTTTTTTCCAGACAATACCATGTTCGTATCAAACTACGCTTATCCATGAACTATAGTTGACTTATATTTTTCAATTAAATTTCAAAGGATTAGGAAATTGGTGAATTTCAACGAGGACAAAGCATCGTGTCTGAGTGAACGAAATTGGCACTGAAGAGGAAGGTAATCTGAAACCGATGTCAGAACGCCATAGATGTCGCCAACATCATGGAAATGTCGCCATATGCGGGGAGAAAGACTCTGAAAGATCTAGACTAATTAAGAAGAGTTGCAAGAAAGATGTCCTTGATTTTAGATGGTAAGAGGAACATTCGTATGGACTGGGCGAGAGTATACAAGAGAAAATTTTATGAAATTTGTAATTCTGTAATTTATTTAGATGAACGTAAATTCTCCCAATATTGGAATTCGAGACAAACTTTTGTGTGAAGAAATCAGAATGATATTTTGAAGACTGAATGTCTGCAGGTAACAGTGACACTTGCAGGAATTGGAATAAATGTGTTCGGCGCTCTCTTGTTTCCAGGGAAACCGAATCTGAATCTTGTTGTGGAGCGGTTGAATGGTCTAAAATACTGTGAAATATTAGAGAAAGAACTACTACCACTATTTGAAACCATTCAGTTTGACAAGAATGTGTAACTTTTTTAAGAAGATGGGGCGTCAATCTTACGATCAAAGTTGCTAAACCCTGGCAGGAATCGAAAGGAATCGTCATTGCCCTGTGCAGCCCAAATTGCTGGCATGCATCCACTATAACAGGTTTAGGTTCGCCTTGCCCGAAAACGTCGTGTGCGTGCAAACAAATCAGTGCATCCCTTAAAGAAACATTGACGATTGTTGATCACTTGATCAAATCCATGTAATATCGAATAAATCACTGACACTAGAAAATGGAGGCCGCACTCCGTACTAGTTCCAAACACTGTTTATTTAATTTGAATTGAGTTGAACTGAGATTACATAAATTTTGATATCGGATGTAGTTTAGTGCTTCTGGTAAAAATTTTACGTTAAGCGACTGTATATATATATATATATATATATATATATATATATATATATATATATATATATATATATATATACACATACACATACATACATACATATATATATATACACACATACACATACATATATATATATATATAATATATATATATATATATATGTATATATATATATATATATATATATATATATATATATATATATATATATATATATATATATATATATAGTAATTATGCAATTGGTAATCCGTATGGGTAATTTTATATATATATATATATATATATATATATATATATATATATATATATATATATATATAGTAATTATGCAATATGGTAATCCGTATGCTATGGGCAAGACGATATAGATCCAGGGAGAGCTCTACCTCAAAAACTATTATTTATTAATTTATATCAAACACTTAAAATCTTTGAATACTTAGCGCTGTTTTTTTAGAACTCTCATGAAATGAAAATTATTACTTATGTTATTTTAAGAGTTTGATATTCATTTCTTAACAATATATATTCATAAACATATAGATGTGTGTGTGTGTGTTAATTAAATAAAACGTGAGTTGAAATATGTTGTGTATATGTTAACTAACGACAGTGTCAAAGTAAAAATCCAGTGTTCACACGCTTTAGTGGAATCAATTTTTGTCACAATATTTTTTTTTATTCTTCAGAAATAAAATAATTTTCATGATGACACCAGCAGAAATTTGCCAAAATGTTTTATACTTTTAATATTTCGTCGCATTTTTAACCAACTTTTTAACGCACACACATACACACTCATTAAAAAAAAATACACGTTTACAAAATAATAGATATCACCTCTCTATTAGTACAACATTTGTCAGATATCTTTAAGCCTACTATTCATCCATTCTTAGAATATTATTTGCGCATATGTTCCGGTACCCCTGCTGTTTACTATGAGCTTCTTCATGAAATAATAAGAATAATCAGCATCATTATTGATGATGATATGGCGTCTCGTTTTCAGTCACTTTCCCGCCGTCGTAAGGTTGTCTATCTGTGTCTCTTCTTTAAATGCTTTCAAGTTCATTTTTCGGATACGCTTTGATATCTAGACTGCTTTCATTTAATCACAGTACTTGACTGGCATCGAGATCTCGTCACTTGAAGAGGGTAGATGTAACCGTATATTCTATGCTAACATTTTCTTTTCTCCAACTTCTCACTTGTGAATCACCTTTCTAGATCCATGTTGTCCGGGTCACTTTAGAATTTATTTTCCTAATTCTTCCACACCCTGTAACCTCTTGTGTATAAGTGGCTTTACAGCCTCGGCTAGGTTGATACTGATTGATTAAAAATAATACATAAATAATAATACATAAATAGATATGTGTGTATGTAATTGCGTAGCAAACCCACATTTAACATTTTCATTAAAAACAACTTACAAGGCAACATTTTCATTTCATTTTTGTTTTGTTTTCTTTAATTTTCCTTAGATAAATTATGTAGAAATTGTTCGAATGGTCTATATGTCCGAGTGCTCTCGGTTATCTATTTAGCCATTAAGAAAGATGCTTTTATATTTACATTTAAATGAATATGCATTAGTTTATGCGTGTATTGAGTGTTGTATATATGTTTTATTTTCCAAACAAGATCAGTATATCGTGGCCGTGTTCCTAATTGATTTCTGTAAGTGCTGTCTTTTCCTTTTTATTATTAATAATGCTTCCATTATTTTTAGCCTTTTTTAATGTGGATGAGGTTATTATATTTGTTTTGTCGACGAGGATGTTACAGATTAGGTGTTATTTAAATACACTTGATGACCTTCCATAAGCCTTCTGTCACGTGGAAAATTTTAAAAAAATGCAAATACATTACCTTGTCAGTCGATTTTAATCTCTCTCTCTCTCTCTCTCTCTCTCTCTCTCTATATATATATATATATATATATATATATATATATATATATATATATATATACAAATTTTGGCGTCTAATATCCATCCGGAAATCCGATAAATGTGTGCGAACGTCCTTCATAAAACAAATCTCTAACAGAAACTGTCGTTTAGGTATATTCGTTGAAAAACTTTTAGCCCATAGATAACGATAATCTTGACGGAGGTTTAATTTTCATCGTTAAGAACTGAATCAGTAGTATTATAACGATAGACTGTCTAATGATAATTGATAATAGTACCAAATCTTGATCAAAGAAAATACTTTACTGTTCTTCTAAAAAATGATAAATGAACTATATTTATTAATTTTTATAACAAAAGATGCAAATAAATAGTCCTTATTCTCATGAATATATGATATTTTATAGTTTTTGAAAATATTGTGCAGCAAAATCTTCTCAGATTTAATTTTTTACAGATGAACAAGGCGTTGTACAGAGATTAGAGAAATAAATGAAATGTAAATTGTCATTGTAAATATTCATTAATTCTCACTATATTTCTATTCCAAAATTCCAAGGTGTTCTAAACTCTATATATCAGCTCATATGCATTATGCCTGTCCTGGATTTAATAATATAGTTATTTATTCTTTACTTTCGGGTTTTTATATGCAAATGAGTGAATACCCTTGACCTATCTAATTTCCATACAGGACACAATTGTTCGAACGTGTATGTCTAATCATTCACTCATTAAAACTGCCGAATTGTTGAATATTTCAAGAAGTAGGGCATTAAAAAATTCGTTTTTGGTCTAACATAAAGATAAAACCGACTCTCTCAAGCAAGATTCTAGCAGGAGGTATTCGTTCACACAGAGATACATGAAAATTAGTGTTTCTAAAATCTATGGAAATATATCAGCCGGTGTGACAGAAGGCCTGAACTACCACTTACTTAACCATTGACCATGCATTCTATAAAAATGAATGCAATATGATGGCTGTTTTACATTTACATTGATAAGCAGAAAAATAGTTCCTCGTTAATCAGAAGTGGTCAGTGGCTGAAAGTAACAATGTCATCTACTTTAGTAAATCATCTTTCATATTTTCCCGCTTAGGACCGGGTATATGTCTGAACATAACCGACAAAAAACTTCAGAACTGTCTCTTTGGTCACTACCATGTATCTTAAAATCCGCACTGGCATGATCTGGGCAGCTGAACTACGTAAATCTCTTGGACATATTCACAACGATAATGTCATTAAAATGTAGCTGAAAGAGAACGAATATGAATTAGATTCAATGGGGCTGAATAATACAATAATCAGATCTCAATATAGCAGGACACTTATATTTCATTTTTTCTCTCTGAGTTAAAAGTGGTTTCATATGATGAATGGCTTAATATTTATCTAATAGACGCTCAGAAATTTTACGAGTCGATGTCTTGAAATATTAAATATTTGATTGACGTAAAAGACCAATTTGGTATTAAAAATTGAAATGTTCTTTTAACAAAGTTTTTCCATTATTTTCCCACAACATTTTTTATAGCTTCTGGATTACTCGGAATATATTCAAGGTAAAAGTGGTGATTGTAGAGTTATGTGAATACAGGTTCCAAAGCATAATGCACGCAAGCTTAAACATTGTCTCTAGGTTTGTCTTTATTTCCCATCCCCCCGACTTATTTAAAAGTCGTAAAATAACGACAAAGCGTAGAAGAGAGGCACGATTTTAAAAACTGAACAGTTTTCATCTAGTATTAAAAGAGTAACAAAAAATATATATATCATCATAGTAAGCAAAATGTAATGTATTAATATTTCTGAATGATAAAGAGTCCTTCTTCTCCTAAGTGTCATTTTCTTTCAGGATGTGGATGATAACATCGCTTCTCAAATTCTATCCTTTTTCTGCTATAATTAAATGTAGTTCTTTTTGCGATATTCTTTGTTGTTGTTTTACCAATAAGTAAGACGAACATGTTCAGTAGATGTTAACTTATGATTTCATTCTTTGCCTCATTATGGTTTTTTTTTTAATTCTTCACATCTTCCTTTCGCATTTGGATAAAAGAAGATGTTACTCATAGTTATGACTTTTGTAACACTTCTTATTTCCATTAAAATATACTCCCACATAATATATTCGTTTTATTGCTTTCTCGTCATATCTTTATCTGGCTTTATTTCTTTCCATCTTTGAGCCGTTTCTTCTTTAGAGGAACTTAGATATAATCTAATAGTTCAGTGGTCTTTTTTATCGTATTGTAAGGAAATTTTCTTATCTCCCAAACGTTTTCTTAGTTTCTGGAAGGCATATTTCCCTATACATATCGACATTTTGATTTATGGATTCACCGGAGTCAAACTGCGAAAATACACAACTCATTAAACTACCAGACAGGGAATGGCGTGTGCTTTATTTGTTTCATTTTTTTTTCATTGTAATTAAAATATAATCATAAAAAAACAGACACTCTGTTTCTCTACATGATATTTCTATTCAGATCTTGATGATCATAATTTTCCACAGTTAATTACTTTGTGGCTCGCAACAATATTTGTTCATTCATGAACCAAATTTATGTTTTTATAGTAGTTGTTCTTCCACTCATTCGATCAAACATGTCAATCAGGTTACTCGGTGCTTTTCCCCGCTTCTCTTGTCTTCGAAGTTTCCTTCCTATGCTAGATTCTGCAAGCCATATTTTCTCATTAAATTCCGCAAAATGTCAGTTGTCTCTTTCTCATTATTAATAAGTGCTTCTTTGTTGTTCTGAACCCCTTTTCCTGTGCATTGAAATATGTTGAATACTGACGTTTCTTTTCATTTTAACTGCGTAGTTTTCTTAAATTGTAAAAGAGAGCTTTCCGACCCTGCCTCTCTCACCAAACAGTCTGATGTGTTAATTCATTGTATGATATTTGAAAGACGGTGGATGGCAAACAGACCGTACAACTAATATCAGGGAAATAATTCTCTATACGAATAATGAAAAAGAATGGAGTCAATGATTAATTTACTCAGAATAGCTCACTGACATTTACAGATACATGACTAGCAACAGACATCGCACACGTCCCTAAAGTAAACATTATTTTTGCCACATAAGTGACGAATCAGATTGCAATCAAAGCTACAGGGAATATAGTATATGTCACAGAGTGTTGAATTGTGTTCAACTATGAATGATTCATCTTATATCATATTTCTAAAAGGAATACTTACAGTTATTTCTACTCCGGATTTCTTCCGATTATATGAATAAAAATTCTTTGGTGAAATATAAGATTGAAGAATGAATTTTTTGTGCGGGATAACATTGAAACGATAACAATAAATCGTCATCAAACAAATAAATTCCTTATGGTTTCCATTTTTCCTTCGAGATTTTTCCATGATATCCTGGTAAATATAAAATACTGTCTATGTCATCCGGGCGCAAATTATAGGTAAAAAAATAAATCACCTGGAAGAAAAAAATTAGAAATACACAAGAATTTCTCGCGATAACATTAAAATAGAATGAGGTCAACATTAATCAGAGAACTGAAAATTATAAGAGATATTAGAGAAATATTATAGCGACACAAATTGGAGTAAGCGGGACTTATAAGGAACAAAGACACACAGAAGGATCAAAAGATTTCTTAATTGCTCTGCTAGAGATAGAATACTGAATAGAAAAATACCAAAATGGAGAAGGGTATTTTATAGAATATTTTCACATACGGAATTATCAATATTATATGCGTTTTTGTTTAGATCATACACATGATCTTTCTTATATTCACAATGTTTCGACCCTTGCAGATTAGTTTGGTTTATTTGCTTTGTGCCATATCAAACTGCTATTTTATGGTGACAAGTTTTTTGGAAAAGATTCGTATGAATATTCGTGTAACATTATATAATATGCGCAACTGAACTCGACCAGGGCAAGGGCAGTTTCAATTCTCTGGAGTGATAAATATCTCTCAGATTAATAAATAAAAAAAATATGAATTATTCATGTCTATCTATCTATCTATCTATCTATATATATATATATATATATATATATATATATGTGTGTGTGTGTGTGTGTGTGTGTGTCGAAGTCAATACTCAGAGCGGACAGGCTATTTTTTTGCTGGACGCAATCGTCAGAAGGTCGGGAATATTACATACGTCCTATCACTGATATTGCGCACTTTATCCCATAAATATAACACACCTGAAAACTACATTTCTTATATATATATATATATATATATATATATATATATATATATATATATATATATATATACGTGTGTGTGTGTTTTCGTGTTTGTGTGTGTGTATATACACACAATTTTGTGCGTAGTAATATTAAGAGGGAACTCTTTTTAGTAAGCAAATCTCGCAATTGTGAACACAACGATTTTACTTCACATATGTTTTCCATATTTGCGGTTAATTGAATAAGTTAAGGTCTTAGTAGATTGACTTGTAATGAGTTCCAATGGAATAGCTAATAAAATCAATCTTTCTAAGATCAGTCATAATTGTGTTCTTAAAGCAAACGAAGAGAAGGATAATACCTAATACGATGTATTAAATAGCTTTATACCCTTGATGTAAATAGAGCCAAGCCGTTTTAAATAAGGAAAAAATTATTGCATAGCCTTTTCACCCCAAGATGTTCATATGAATGGTTCTACATTTACAATTCATAAACTTTAACCAGCACAGAATTGTTTTCTGCTATCGATGCTTCAAAATTACTTTGATAGAAATAAGTAAGTTTTAGTGAGAACCATCCTTTTTTCAACATTGAGGACTGATGTTTCTTCTTTTATGTGCTGTGACCGTACAGGACGATATATATATTGTATTTAGTCACTAATCCTTCATTTATATATGTTTCATTAAAGAAGGCATGCTAGTCACTGCGATTAAGCTTTATTTTATTTTCCTGTGTTCGAAAAATTTGTTTTGTTTTATGCATACAGGGTGTGTAGAAACTGTCTAAATGTCCTGTAATTCCGAGAGCTTTCGGCTATATATTTAGCCATTATTAAGGGTGATTTTTATTTTCCCGTCTTTAATATCTTTATGTCTGTATGTTTCTAGTGTTGTAGGGATTTTTAATTTATCGTATTGTGGCCATGTTCGTAGAGAATATTACTGAGTGTTGTCTTTTTTTATTATTATTTTTTTCAGTATTTTGAAACTTTTTTTTACATGTGCGTGAGTTTATATGCTTGTATTTTCTACTAGCATGTTTTCGGATGGATTCTGGGAAGGTGTCTGGATAGGCATATTGTAGTGTGATCGATGTAATTATTTATGAATTCGGTTAGAGCATGTTTTGATCCGTTGGTATATAATTCAAGTGAATCCTATTAACAGAATATAAAATTTTAAATATTAATTATTAATCTGAGTTACACAGAGAGCTTCATGTTTTTATAATTAACAGACCAAAATATTTCCTACAATCGAAATTGAGATATCATTATATAAATGAACGTTTTCACCTTGTAAAATTAAACCTACAGTATTTATCAAACAGTCAATATTTCAAAAATGTATCATCCATTGGCTGAAAAATCCTGTAAATTTCATTCGAACACACAATAATTTACACTCTATAAAAACAAAATATTTACACTTCAATAGCATATTATATAAACGTTAGCGCTCAGCAAATTGACCTTTAGAATAATATCATATGCTGCCTAATCATGATGTAGAATGGAGTATGGACTCACGGTTGCGTTTAAACATGAAACACACTGTCGCCTCGGCATTTTGGCTTCAATGTCCACTTAATGTTTATATACGCTCTGTCTCTGGTATTCAACAAGTTAACCAATAAATATAGCATGACTTAAAGCTATATAGTTAACGTATTAAATATATCGCAAGCAATCACTTATTTCGTAATAGAGTAAACGTCACTGATTCTGTATATATATATATATATATATATATATATATATATATATATATATATATATATATATATATATATATATATGTGCTTACTTTACTTTTCGTCTTTGAATTGTCAAGAAGTCTTCTGTTTAACCAAAGCTAATGGGACTTTCAGCAAAAATTAAATATATATTCGTTTTTTCTTATTTTATGGTTTTACAATAAAATTCATACCAGCCATAATTTATTATTAATTTAAAAGGATTAATTACACAACAGAAACGTTAAATTATTCTACATCAGAAATACACCTATCATATTCGGACATTTCAGTTATGCCTGTTAACTTGATATTACTGTCCGAAATAATATAAACAAAATAATTTGAAATCAGTTCTTTATTTTTTAGCTATGATTATTTCTTATTATTTTTTACATTATGTTTATTGCCTCTACGTACATATATATATATATATATATATATATATATATATATATATATATATATATATATATATATATATATATATATATATATATAGATAGATAGATAGATAGATAACAAGCAAGAGACATCGAGATAAAGAGAGATAACTTAACTTTTGGAGATTTTTTGGCATGTACTTTTTTAAATATTTCTTTGATAAATTATATCTTTATTATTTTGTTTGTAGTTCTTCCTCATGTTATAGGGTATGTCTGTCAAAAGACTTAGGTTAGTTCCAAATCTCGTCCAGTAAACAGCGGTAAATCAAAAATAAATAATTCCAAACCAAAGAAAATTAAATTCGACTGCCAATCCGCAGGAGCCGATTCATTATGTGTGTCTTTTTAACTAATATGGAAGTCTCCAAGATTTATCAGAATACAATAGGTTGTCATTCGAAAAGCAACACACCTTATTTCATAGAAATAGTTTTGATAAGATAAACATTTTTTTGCGAATATTATTTTAATACGAACTTTAAGTCATTTCGCTGAATGTTATTTACTACAGCACTCCGGTTTGACACTCCTCAATCGCGAAAGCAATCAACAAAGAAATTGGTAGCAAAGAAACCCTCTCAGGCTAAAAGGCAACAATAATTAGATGGAGGAAAATTGTAAGAAAAATAAGAGGTCAGATTCACAAGATAAAAAAGAAAACTCTCTTACATAACTGTCGTTTCAAAGCACAACCTTGTACAAGGGCAGTTAGCCAATCCTTGTCGTTGACAACTACTCAGGCAGATTTGTGTTTGTTCAATAACCACCGACACAATCTCTGACAAGGTATCTATGCTGAACGGACGTTAGTTACAGCTCCCCGTGTCTCTCTCTTGCTCTTTACCCTTTTATAAATGCCCTCGGTTTTAACTACCCCCCATCTTCCCCACCATTTTCCTTCTCCCTCTCTCATCTTTTGGTCTTTAAGTGTAGATTATACAGTGTAACCCGGATATAAGAGAGTTGTCGGGGCCTGAGAAGAAGTCTCTTATATCCGAGTTTCTCTTATATCCGGGTTAGGTCTATTATATATACATTAACACAGGCTCTAATTTGGGGTCAGAGAAAATCTCTCTTATATCCGGGGTTTCTCTTATATCCGGGTCTCTTATATCCGGGTTACACTGTATCGTCTATTTCGTGTGTCACCGCAAAATGTATACTCTTTTCCGGTGTCTATTTTTAACTTATCTTAGGTCAGTGATTCAGAAATGTATTAGACATCCGAGAATATTCATATTTATTTGTATCTCGCTTACATAAACGTCTTTGACTCTCCTCTTTAAAACTTCTCTCTGTTAAATCTTAATCCCCACATTCACCATTAGACCTTCCTGTTCTTCTCTCGTCTGTTACCCCTCCCTATAGCTTTCAACACACTCATACATAAAATCTCACTAAATTTTATTTTTTATTCCCGGTGTTATTTTTCTGATTTCTTTTTGAATTTGTAGATCTGATGAATTGGATCGTATTTACGATTCCAATGTAATAAATTAAAACCATGGAGTACTAGTGTTTAAGCCTTTTTATTATAGCATTACTCTGTCCTGGACATTGAGTTCTTCCTGGATTCTATCGTCTTCGAATTTTGTTTTCTCTCACTCTTTCTCTCTCTCTCTCCCTCTAACACACACACACACACATATATATGTATGTGTATGTATTTATATATATTTGTTTTTTGATATATGTATGTATGTGTATATTAACCACTAATATTATCTATCTATCTATCTATCTATCTATCTATATATATATATATATATATATAAATATATATATATATATATATATATATATATATATATATATATATATATATATATATATATATGTGTGTGTGTGTGTGTGTGTGTGTGTATTATTTCATATAAGTTATAACGTATGCTGTATATGTTTGTGTATATGTGTGTCTATATAACTGCCTTTCTGTTGCCGGATACAAACATCAGCCGGTTATCATGGTGCAATCCATGATCATCAATATGGACTAATATGTTTATTTTATACATAATAAAAAAATATGCCTTTAATTCCGAGATCTCTGCACCATCAATATAGCCTTGGCGGATATCAAAGCCCTTGGCGGGCTATTTCGTGATCCATGTTTCGTCACTATGGCTCCACACCGACTTTCTACAGTGCTGAATAAATTCTAAATCCGTAAGTTTAATCATAATAAACTGCCTGGCAATATATATTTATTCAGACAGGCCTTCGTTAGTGATAGGTCGGTTATAGTCGCAGATATCCTATTGATGCATATCGATTTAACTTTGCTTCTGATATTTTTGAACAAGTCAACACAATCTTTGCAATTTTCTACTAGTTATCCTTTGTGGCTACACGAAGCGAAACATATTTTGAATGATGATGCGGCTGATAGCAGCGAGCTCAGTATTAGTTGGAATAATAAGTTGGAAAGATGGACTATTGTAGAAATATTCTTTATACTCCTTTACACTAAGGAACGCTTCCTTCTCAAGCATGGTACATACTTTGTCACCGAGAGACAATTTACCAGCTATAACATTAGATTCGTTGTTGAAAGAATTAACATAACAGCTAGAAGCTTTCTAGTAGTATCAAGTTATTCGTTTGCAAAATGGTTTTTGTAGCTTCTGGGGCTGATTGAGTAAATATTTTTTAGTTTCATGGCTAATCGCGAGTACGATTGCTGATTTTTTTTTTTATATTTGTATTCACCGCAGCCAAAATTTTATTTTGGAATCTGTTTTTTGAATACTTGAACTGCAATTTATCCATGATGCTAACGAGGTCTTTTTCAAAGCTAGAAACATCTCAATAGCTACTTATTCCGACAAGCAACTGTTGCTAAAAGAAAGGACTGAATTGTTAAAGCAAATATTTATTGAACAATTACGAGCCGGGATAAGAGTTTTCTTCTGATTATTTTTCCTTCCCACTTCTTTCACCCATACCCACCAATACCATCCACCTCCTGGTGTTCTGACTCTCTCCCTGCTAAGTCCCACTGCCAACAGCACCATCCGCCTTTCGGTGGGATATTTATAGTGAAGTTCACTATACTACAGATATTTCAAACTGCATGAGGAGGTCGAGTCATCGAAAAACCGGGTAGCATAGTTGTGAGTGAATTTGCCGAGGTGTGTGCATATATATATATATATATATATATATATATATATATATATATATATATATATATATATATATATTCAAGTTTTCAGAATATTAAATTTACAAGAAGGCAAAAAATGAAAACAAATATCTATATATAATGCAACGTACTGTTATTAAGCTAAGACACAATATATTTGCATATAATTTTTTCTTTTAACCTACTTTTATAATGAAGATATATCTCATCTTTACTATGAGAAATCAGACTGAATGACCGATGAATTAAAAAAATATATTGATTTGCCTATATTACTATCCACCAGCAAATCAATTGATTCATGTAGTACAATATAACTTGCTTGAATTTTTCTTGTCAATGAAATTCCATGTGAACACCTCACAGAATGGCAAAGTAATATTTTACTGAATAAATATTTTTTAAACTTATGATTTTATTTGTACCAGAACAAGATATCTCTTTTCATCTTACTTGATCAAAACGCAACATAATTCCATTAAGATATTTAACCGTGATGAATTTATAACAAAAACACCCATGCAGAAACAGGCACGCAATACATTAATTCATACGTATATAAATAAATACACACACTCACAGGTTTATATATATATATATATATATATATATATATATATATATATATATATATATATATATATATATATATATATATTATATATATATATTATTTATGTATATATATCTATATCTATCTATCTATCTATCTATCTATCTATCTATATATATATATATATATATATATATATATATATATATATATATATATATATATATGTCCACAAATGTTTTATTCAAACCATCCAACAAAGATTGTATGTTTATTTTTGTATTATATTTTCCAATTTTCTAATATGTTTAGTATTGTACTCAAAGATGTGTATAATATGTTCGATGTTAATATTTGTTATTTTGTGAAGATAATTTCAAATATTGCAATCATTACCAAGAACATATCTATATTTCTGAGATTAGGTATTATGTACATTATTTACATTATTCGGACTATTTCCCTCATCTTTATTACCAGATTTATTATAAAGCCTTTAGACAATGTGCTATGGCACAGTGGATAAAAGCGTTAGTAAGATCCAGTGACAGGACCAAAAGAGTTTGAGTTCAATACCCAGTTAAGGCTGTGGAGAACTTGGAGACGTGGATTAAAAAGAGATAACTGACATCTATCAATCATGACACGTGGAACTAGAACAATCTACCGTAGTGAGCGAAATAAAGTGTTTAATTCGACATACCAATCCCATGAACAAGGCCGTAGCGCTGAAATAATTATAACGACATTACCAAGAATCATTCTGGATTCTCCGTGGTAGTTATAATTCCTTGTTTACAATTTTGCCAAGCTGGAAATTTGGTGGCGCCATATTCATTTTAATAGAACTTGTTTACTTCAACACTTAGTCCCTAAATATACATACATACATGCATACATATACACACACACACACACACACACACACACATATATATATATATATATATATATATATATATATAATTGATGTTTCTTTTTTAAATATATATTATTCTTGTAAATTCTTGAATGTCACAGTATTTATACTTATATTGAGACACTGTTAATTAGTAAATGTTGACCCTATCTTGATTATAGATGCATTACGGCTTTTGCTGTTAGTCTTTTCTTTTTGTTTTTGATTTTTGTCATATCAGTTTCGTCACTTGGAGTCATGACGACCCAAAATGAAATCGCTTCTCTTCCTTGAACCTTGTTGTTACATTTGTTTGTGATACTATGTTGTCTGATCAGCAATTGGTCTCCATATACCGTCGACTAGGCCTTCACTCTAGAGAAGTTACTCGAATTTCACTAACAAATGACTGAATTTTGACCAAAAATGGCCTTCCCAATACCTCGATAGATAAACTCAGTGTAAATATTTATATATAAATATAATCAACAATTACTAGTACACATCGATACATATTTCCCACAGCAACAATTGAGTTCTAGTTAGGAGAAATATATTTATCAGAAAACAACATATAATAACATTCCCCTTTTGTATCTTTTATTTTTAACTTATTTTACTTCAAGCAAGGCATTAAAACTACTAGGATGCAATTCTGTAAAAGAATATGAAAAAAAAAAAATTAAGACAGAGTAGAATAAGAGGATAGGTCACAAATAAGCAGTGGAAAACATTAGAAAAGAAAAACTGCTATAATTAACTTTATGAAAAATTAGTGTTCCAGAAAATTACCAGAGATTTTAAAATTCTGGAAATAAAGCATGGATATTCTTGAACAGTTTTGATGCCCGTGTGTGAAAGATTATTCGTAAAGTAAAAGGAAAATGTAAAATATCCTTCGACTTGATTTAATAAAACGTGTGTATATATATATATATATATATATATATGTATGTATATATATATATATTATGCGCGGTACTTATTAGAAAGCGCACAATATCAGAGATAGAGCTAACATATTTGGTTGGACTGATGTGAGTTTGTGACCCTGGGTTTCACGCTTTTACGATCGTCAGACAAATCCTCATGAAACAAAAGATTTTGCGATCAGACAAACCCTCATCAAACAAAAGAGTTTCCGATCGTCATATAGACCATCGTTAAACACAACATTTTGTCTGACGATCGCAAAAGCTTGAAACCGAGGGTCACAAACTCACATCAATCCAACCAAATATATATATATATATATATATATATATATATATATATATATATATATATATAATGATAAACATATTTTTTTGATGTATTCGTTATTTATAGGTGAAAGTAGTCAATATCAAAGATAGAACGTTTTAAATAATATTTTGCGAACTACTATGTAAATATATCTCTGCTTGAACTTCCTGATATCTACCGTATATGTCTGATGGACGAAAAAAAAAAACAGATGTTGATTTTGATTCTCTGAACGTGCATGTGAATGGCGATAGAGAATTTTTTTTCAGCGAGTTGTTTCTTAACCATCAAACAATGTAGACGTGTTTCCTTTCGTCCCTTGAACGGTTCCGTAGTGGAGAAGGAAAGACTTTCCTGTGGATATATAGAACATGTCGAGTGAACGTTAATAAAATATTTAAATTAAAATTTCCTCACTTGAATGTCTTTTATTTCTGGACTCAAAACCACTAGCGATAACAGATCGAGAGTAAGAAAGCAACTTTGTTATCGAATTGACGCCGCTAATCAGCCTTAAACAGGGGGCTATGCAACAAGTTTATGTACATAATAAAGTTGATACTGCGGTCAAAACCCGGTGATGTCTGTCTGAATTTTTCGTTAAATCAGGAAAAATATTGTCGCGAATTGGTTTTGACGTTAGTATCCGCTTTTATATGTGTATGTGTGTGTACATGTGTCATTGTGTCTTGACGATTATCAGCTAATGACTGGAAATGATAGTTTGTTATCTTACCTCTAGAGAATATGATCCTCGGCTCTGTTGACTGTACAAATTTATCTGTCCTATGTAGATGTTTGCGATAAATACCGAAAAAAATGTCACTACTACTTGAGATAAATATAGACGGGATGAAAGTAATAGCCTTCTATTATATTTTTACGCACGCAGATGCACATATAATATATATTTGTTTACCGAAATACATTAGGGACGAAAGTTAATGAGTAAAACAAATCAATCAAGATACTATTATCAGCTATATTATAAAGAATGACATAGAATTGATTAAAGTGGTTCTACCCAAAATATCAATTCAAGTGTTAAATTATTGGCTCTTGACGAAAGAAATCATAGAAAGTTGTGCTGCTATTAAAAGAACTTCATGTTTATGATAATATTATTGACCTCCTCAAAAAAAAAAAAAAAAAAAGAAAAAAAAATATCTTCTAATATGACTTAAATTTAGCCTTACTGAATTTAGCCTTACTGAATTTAGCCTTACTGGCGATTTTCGCCAGTAAGGCTAAATTCACTTTAAATACTACTTTTTTTATTTTAGCTTTCCGCCATTTTCTTTCCTTCGTGACGGCACTTCCTGACAAGTGTCAATATTGTGCCAAGAAAATTTCTTGTTTATATAAAAGAAAGTATTTAAAAATTACACAAAATTAAATAGTTTAATTCCGGATGTCACGAAGATTTACGAATGGTAAATTCACATTCAACACATTTTGTAAATCCCAAAGCACGCATAAACATATGTGTGAAGAAAAATACTGCTGTTTTTTTTTTTTTTTTCATATCGCTAATATTTTGAAAAGCATACACGTAGAAATGTAATCGGCTTCATTTGAGATATGATATTTATACGTATTAATCAACATTATATATATATATATATATATATATATATATATATATATATATATATATATATATATATATATATATATATATATATATATATATACACATACGAGGTGGGCTGAAAAGAGTATGGATTCACTATATAGTATTAATTCTAGAGCTGTGTAATCCTGCATGAATTATTTTTAAACTCTTATTAATAAATTCGTTGTTATAGATAAACTGATAACTGACTGTTCAAAGGAGATTTTAAAAGTAACATATAGCGACTTGGACAGATTTAGCCACTTTTCCTAACTTAGTATGTTTTCTAACCTTGGATAAGTCTTGGGTACATCAACTTGAGACAGAGACAATGATAAAACATATTCGGTTACTTTTCGTTTTTACATTGCCAAGAAATCGTCAGTTTAGCCAAAGCTAATGCAATGTTTTTCAAAAATTAAAGATATATTCGTTTTTTGTTTTTTTTATCGTTTTACAATAAAATTCATACCAGGCACAATTTATCATTAATTTAAAAGGATCAATTACACAACAGAAACGTTAAATTATTCTACATCAGAAATACACCTATCACATTCGGACATTTCAGTTATGCCTGTTAACCTTATATTACTGTCCGAAATAATATAAACAAAATAATTTGAAATCAGTTCTTTATTTTTTATCTATGATTATTTCTTATTACCCTTTACATTATATTTAGTGAATCTGAATCTCAAGGACGTTCCTGGTGACGTTCCTGCTGACGTTCCTGCTGACAAGTTACTGCACAGGGGAAAGGAGAATCATGGAATCGATCAATGGGCATCCGGCAACAGCCAACACTGAGGAAAGCATTAACTGTATTCATCACACATTGATGAATGAGTGCGTTTGACTATATATCAAATAGATAATGCTATTAGCATATCCCTGACAGGTTTGAGAATATTCTGCCTAATAAATTTGGCATGATGACAGATTCTGATCGGTGGCTGATAGTCTTCTGACACCAAATGAAAAGAGCGCCTGCTAATCACATCACGGGTAAATCTGGCACTACTTGAGACAGAATGAACCTGTTTCATATCTTAGGATGTTTTCTAACATGGAATATGTGTTGGGTTCATCCCCTTGAGACAGAACTAATGTTACAATCCATGCAGTGGCAACACGAATCATTACTTGCTCCAAAATCAGCCACGGACCTTTCATCTGCAAGGGAGGCGATTTTTTTTTTTTTACATACAATATGACCACACGATCAGTGGAGAACACTATGTTAACTCGCTGAGGCAGTTACGTAAGGCTAACTTAACCAAAAGTCTTAAAAACTGATTATAGGGGACTTAGTTTCAATGGCTGCTGTGCGTAACTGTGTATTTGACCTGGTTGATCATCTTTCTTGATCACGTGACTAAGTTTTCCAACAGGAAAAAAAAATTGCCGAAAAACAGTATAACACTGATAAGGATGTCATATCTATTATTCATAACTTCTTTGAGAAACAAGATGAGCAGTCTTCCTTGAAGCATCAGATATCGGGTTAGCTTGGGAAAAAAAACAATGCAGTTATGAATAATAGTAGAAATTAAAAGAGTTCTCAGCTCTAGCACCATTCTTTTATAGTTAGCCTGGAAAATTTCCAGTTCATGTTAGTATATATATATATATATATATATATATATATATATATATATATATATATATATATATATATATATACATGCGTGCGTGCGTGTGAGCGTGTGTGTGTGTGTGTGTATAAAAAGTTATGATAAAAATTAAATAATAGGAAAAATATAGGGAATTGTCTAGATGATATGCATGAACACGTATTACACAAAATAAATTGAAGGATGAAAATGTAAGCGATTAATTAGTTTAGTCGGATGAATCCAAATTGTAAAAGTGTGTTTTTAAAATTTGTCATTCATTTTTCCACCAGTGTTCCCGTATATAATATATATATATATATATATCTATATATATATATATATATATATATATATATATATATATATATATATATATATATATAAATATATATATATATATGTATGTATGTATATGTATATATGTATATATATATATATATATATTATATTTGATATAAATATAATATATATATATGTGTATATTATATTTGATATAAATTTAAATGTTAAAATGCTCCAAGATTTGTGTTACTTATATATATATATATATATATATATATAACTATATATATAACGAAAATCTAGGAGCATTTTAACATTTAAATTAATATCAAATATATCATCGGAGAACACGGACTGCCCAATTTCTCAGTATTTTGTTCAAGAACGGTCGTTAACCGATGGTCCCAACTGTGAGAAAATAAACTGGAAACTTCCAGTACTATACTGCACCTGTCACCGTCGACTTAACTCTCTTTCTCTCACGTGGACTTGTTGCTCGTTGGAATATCAAGGAAGGAATTCTGAACTCTGTGTGTGTCTGTGTGCGCGCCGGAGTGTGTGCGCGCGTGTGTCAGAGTGTGTTTTTTTTTTCTTTGTTGAACGTATGGAAGCGCTACTTCACTATTTATAAATGTTAACGTCAGTTCTTTGCTTGATCTACCATTCTCAGGGAACGGAATAGTCTTAAATGTTGGCGGAATAATGTTTATTTTCTGTTTATAATTTGTCCATAACTGTTACTTTGTAGGATTATTTGTCATTGATTATTTATTTCATTAAGAGATAGCAGAGAAGATTAAATATTCAGTCATGGGTCAAACCTTAGGATTTGTAATTATTAGATTGGTGCAAAAATAATGACGTTTTTTGACGTATTTTGGAACATTATTTTTGCACCAACCTAATAATTTTACTCTGTCACTGACACTAAACTCTTGCCCCCCATAAATATAACAAACCTTACACACTATATGAGATAGGATATAGACTTAATTCTTCTTGTTTTAACCTTGTATGTTATGGACCTAAATTTAACATTACTTTTCATATTATTTTATTCTAGCACATCGGCCACAGGCTGCTTCAATTACCGTCATTTAATAAATTGTTACTTCTCAATTAATTGACCCTCGTTATGGAGGTTCATTTTTGGGGAATCATTACTCTCAACAAGACAAGATCACGACATTAACGGCAATGGTAAAATTAAACATTTTTATATAAGTAACATTTGTCATTGATCGACCTGACATATTCTGCTTCTACTGTTCATATTTTTTTTCTTTTTTATTAAGCTTTAAGCAAAAGTCTATATTTCTTGTATATTTCTTTCTTTCTAATAATAGGAAAGAATTGTAAAATTCCTTAATAACAGTTAAGATTTCTATGACGCATTATGTGATGAGTTATACAACCAGAAAATATACTGAAGGAAAGTTAGGCTGGTGTTTGAAACCTGAAATGTACCTAAATATCATTGAGTAAATGCACAAGTGGTTACCCGTTCTTACAGCCGCAGTTGACAGGAATATGCGGAGTACCGTATTTAGTATTAAACTAAATGAACACGGAATATGATAGAAAAGAGCATGAATTATCAGTTGAATACTTTGTATGTATATATCTGTAAATGTTCCTTTATAACTCTACATGAATTGGTTTATGTCTATAGGAATGGGAGCAAGAATTCATTTTCTCACTTTAGAGATCATAGGCATATTGTTCAGCAGACATGACAGTTCTCATTAAAGCTGACTCTCAAATTGTCTTTGTTAACACCGCTGTTATTTCCTACAATGTAGGAAGCTTTTGTGTATGAAAATCCTATTCGTATTCAAACTGGGGAATCAAAGATGGCCCAGTCTTTTATACACAACAATCTTTTGTCAATTAAAGACTCATGCATTTATCGAACATTTGGATTATTAATGTTAGTAAAAGCTATGGCTTACCATGTTTTACATTCAAAGGTTTGTCATTATTAACCAAATATTTGACCGTATTAATTTACACGTTTTTGTATCTTGTCTCCTATATGTTCATATCCCCGCCAGTGGCCATTAATTTGAAAATGAATCAATATTCATCAGATAACATTTGCGTTGAGTCAGTTGATTGCCCAGAGGCTCTTATGGTAAGAAATTAAACGCATGGAAGGAAAAAGAACCGCTAATCACTGCACTCGGCTTCATCCCTAACAATTTGGTCGATGCTAATATCTGAAATCCTTTGTTTATTTAACTTTTACTATTGATATATAAACATTTTGTAGTTTCCGAAAGAGATGCAAGAATAAATGCTTATGCTATGTACGAATATCCGTCCATATTGATTCAAGGGATGATATAACTTATCGTTACTAAACAACTTCCTTATGTGTCATATGGCTTTACATCGTCATTCCTTAATGACTTGCAGAAACTAAAAATTGTGAAAAATCTACACAGGTGTAATTCCCGGGTGCAAAGAAAGAATATTAAAGTTACAAGAAGCAGACATTTCGATTGATGACTGAGTAATAATGGAAAAATTCCTGGAAATTTTTATAATGAATAAAGCGTCATGCAATAATGAAATTGGCTTAATGTGATCTATATGAACTGCAAAATGATTAATCCTAGAGCGCTTCATTCCCAAAAGCATTCTGCTGATAATCCCATTCTTATATTAATAAAAAATGCACACACACACAAGCACACACACTCACGGGTTTCCGTTTGTGGAAGTCTCTTTCGGTCTCTGTATTTTGAGCCAAATTTGATCTTTAAATGCAGTATCAATATTTATCTTATGTCTCATTAATTCCGGTTCTTTCACTAATCACACTTAAGAACAGCTTGCATTTTAGATACTTTATTGATTTGCATTGTGTGAAAGGATTAAATTTATATATATATATATATATATATATATATATATATATATATATATATATATAGAGAGAGAGAGAGAGAGAAAGAGAGATAGATAGATAGATATTAGATATAATAATGTCGTTTTTTGACGTATGATTTAACGTCAAAAAAAGACATTATTACGTCATTATTTTTGCACCAACCTAATAGATATAGAGGGAGAGAATGAGAGAGAGAGAGAGATTTATCTAAACAAAATACGTGAAAAGTACGAAAATATTACACATTTTTCATGTTTTCTGTTGAAAAATGTCAATAGATCAATATTGATATACCATAAAATAAATTAAGTAAAAATCATAAACTTATCTGGTGAGTCGACTCTAGAATTTCGCACCGAAAATATTTATATATAATTTGACCCTTATGATATTGTGTCAGCTAACCAGATGTTTCACTTAACATTTTCTCAATTTCATTTTTATTTATCTATCTATCTATCTATCTATCTATCTCTCTCTCTCTCTCTCTCTATATATATATATATATATATATATATATATATATATATATATATATATATATATATATATATATATATATATATACATATATATATATACATGTTCTCAAGTGATAAAGAGTAGAACACGTTTGATTGGTTGGTTCAAGACGAGACTTGATTATGCAGCGTGAATGAATTGGACATCTATTAAACGGATACAGTAGACATATCTGTGTCTGTTTTGTAGTGTATCTAGTAATATCTAAATCAACCATATATAAAACCTTTGGACTATTTCCTTAGCTTGTCTACACTTTACAAAAATGAACTCGCTATTAAAACTGTTAAAGGGGATTAAGAATAAAGAGAAAAATTTTAATTTTCATAGGATTCGGTTTCACCGTATTATATCACAATAAGGCATCCAAATTCACTTATCCGTTTACCTTTACTTCGAATCCTCACACACACACACACAGACATATATATATATATATATATATATATATATATATATATATATATATATATATATATATATATTAGTTTGGTGCAAAATTAATGTCGTTTTCTCACATATGTTACTATATGAGAAAACAACATTATTTTTGCACCAACCATATATATATATATATATATATATATATATATATATATATATATATATATATATATATATATTGATGCATGTTTCATTAAATAATGTGGACATGTTTTGTCTATTTGTTTTATGTAAATTCCTTTCATATCATCTGATAAGCTGAACATTATCATTAACAGAATAAAGGGAATCACAATATTGATACGTTTTTTCTTTAATCCTGTCTAAGATTTCGGCTTACATTAGCCATTATCAAAGATGCAATTGCATTAAATATATTAAACAATACACGGACAAAACAATAAAGATAGTCAGATAGGACAGTTAGACCGGATTGAAATATATGTATTAATATTCTGATTTTATTTCTTCTTTTAGTGATAATGTTGTAAGGTTATCAGATGATATGAACGATTATTACATAAAGTAAATAGACAAACGTATCTATATTATTTAATGAAACATACATCAATTATGTAATGCTGCCTAATTACGAACAATATATATATATATATATATATATATATATATATGTGTGTGTGTGTGTGTGTTCACACGTACATACATATGTGTCTATGAACGTGAGTGAGTGCATTTTTGTATGCGCAAGGGGAAGTATAATAAAATTTCATTATATCAGAACAATACCAATAATTGAATGACATAGTTAAAAAAATTACTCCGAAACACGTTTAGTTCTCTAGGAGCACATATCGGGCGAGAGTAGTCACTTTATTCATGGGTTTATACGTCTAGGTTTGTGAGAGTGGATATAAATGTGAGAGCCGGTTACTAATGTGCACCTAGGTAAAAGGGTGAACACATAACAATGCCGAAGTTGAATTTTTTTTATATCAATTTTTATCTATCTATCTATGTATCTAACTATATATATATGTGTGTGTGTGTGTGTGTGTGTGTGTGTGTGTGCAAGCAAGCAAGCGTGCGTGCCTGTGTAAAAAATAAGGGTTAGCAATGTGCAAAACCAATGGTAGTTGACACGAATGAATTAATTACAAGGGGGTGTCGATATTTCTTATCAATATTCACTAATCACATAACTGGAAACCCAAGTTTTGCGAATGTAAGAAAATAAAAGTCTATACCGTAAATCTCCGAGACAGGCTCGAAATATATCCTTCACACAGGTGTCATTAAATAATTTCGACATACTATGCTTATTTATTTTTGTTTTAATCCTTTCCAGTTAACGAATCAATTTCTTCGTAGCCGTAGAAAACTGATTATGAAAAATGATAAAATGTTCTTTCAAACTATTTTTATTTTCCAAAGTGTTTTCAATCTCAACTGAGACCATGTTTACGGCGTTAAATTTTCTCTGTTTTTGTAGACATATTTCTGAAATTCAAAATATGTTACTATTTCATTTACAGCATTTTTTATCATTCTATATCAATTTCAAATTCACAATGTCGTTTCTTCATGTAAGGATATCAACACTAGTTGTTCCCTAATTATTTATTCTTTTATATATATATATATATATATATAGTTTATTGAGGCAGCAGATCATTATTTAAGCATATATTATTAAATATGACAGACAATGAATGTCTATTATGTCTGATCATGTGCGGTTCTAATATATGCTTTAATTTCGGGTGAAATAATTATATTGCATCTAGACATTGGTTCTGTTGTAATATTCGTTCCATCCTGTGGTACGACGTCATAAAACCGCATATTAAACTTACGATCTGCGTCTGCTAGCCCGCAACCTTTGTCGTTGCATAACAATTTTTCTACGCCAGAATGACAAAATATAATCTTTGACGGTGGATATCTTAGTTTCATCTCTGTTTAACCACTTTAAGGATGGCTCATGTGAGTCGAAAGCTTAGGACGAAACTAAGATCCAAAGTTTGGAAAATATGTCATTTTTTCAACCGAAATTAAAGTAAAAAAATTCGGACATTAGAACGGCTCATGATCAGACGCAATAGACATTCATTGTCTGCTATATCTAATAATAATAATAATAATAATGATGTCAATAATATATATATATATATATATATATATATATATGTATACATGTTTATATATACATACATACATACATACATACATATATATATATATATATATATATATATATATATATATATATATATATATATATATATAGTTTATGAAAAACTAGTTAATCCGTATGGGTAAGCCCAAGGAGGATAAAATCCAGAGAGCTCAATGTAAATCCACAGCAAATAATTTAAATAAAACATGGAAACTTAAAGTGGTCTGTTTTTTTTTAAAATTATACACACACACACACACATATATATATATATATATATATATATATATATATATATATATATATATATATATATATATATATATATATATATTCTGTGAGTGTGTGTGTCTGAAGTAATGTGTTTTAAATGTCGTCTCGGCTAAGTCATGTTCTGATATGTGTATGCACGAAACAATTATATATAAAATACTTTCTAATCCATCCGTAAAACTAGGTTAATGTTTTCACATCGTAACTCAGTTAAATAAAAAGATACTGTCCAACGTAAACGTTACTATCAGAATTTTACAAGTACCCATCAGTCAATATGCGATAAGGGGACTATAAAACTATGGTTCTTAGTTTGAATACGCATTTGAACTCCAAAGTTGATACCAACTTCCATTATCGATCCAGACAGTAACATAAAACATTTCAATGTTTCTCTTTATATATATTTAAGAATACGTATATGGATGTGCTGCAGATGATAACCTAAAGACATATAACAACTTCATAAATATTGATTAATACTGAAACCACATTTAATTTCAGTTTGAATGCGGAAGAAGCGATTCCTTCCGATGTTGATACGGAGATTACTAAAGCAAATATGAACTTGGTGGCAACCTATCATTTCTCCATAAAACGAACGTGTTTCTGTAAATAAATATGGCGTAATACCTTCCTACGTCCCACTTTCATAATGACGTTTGAATTTTGTTTTCTTCTTTGCTTCCAGATATGATTTATACAATAGAAAAACAATTTTGGAGCAATTATTTTTCTAGAGTTTCTTCGATTTCCCGTCATGTTTAACGGTCACCCTAGAAAAATAAAATTTACAAAATATAAATGTTAATCATTGTTTCCTGTCAAGACCACCGAAGTTTTATGCTTCCGTTGGCTCGGTTAAGATTACTGAATATTTCTAATACGAATAAAGAAGACATCACCGGTGTTAAAAAAAGGAACAGTGTACTAATCCATCTAGTTGTTCCTATCCGCAATGAAACAAAGATATTTCTTGTTACTGAAGATATGAAATTATGTGTAAGTAAATTTAAAACAGTTACAGAAATGGACGCATGAATATCTG
Organism: Acanthosepion lycidas; assembly: GCA_963932145.1. Classification (NCBI taxonomy): domain Eukaryota; kingdom Metazoa; phylum Mollusca; class Cephalopoda; order Sepiida; family Sepiidae; genus Acanthosepion; species Acanthosepion lycidas. The sequence continues at coordinate 41,480,741 of OZ010571.1, read as the reverse complement.
AATTATGAAACCGTTCATAATACATTTAGAGATTCATATATATTTACGCATGTAAGGAGATATGTCAATAATATATTTTCTTAAATTGTGAAAACACTGATTTCACGCAACAGCTTTTTCCCATATTATCTTAGATCCCAAAGCTTTTAACCGATTGATTCTTCAATAGTCTCATAGTAAGTTCATTTTATTCAGAAGATATGAGATCAGATATTTTTTTTATAATTATATCAGGCATAGTCTCACTGATACAACTTCGTGTGTACCTGTCTGTGTGTGCGTGTGTCTCTGTCTGTGTGTGTGTATGTGTGTCTCTGTGTCTATGTGTGTTCGTGTAGAGAGTGACTGTGTGTTTTTGTGTTTGTCTGCCTCTGTGTGTTAGCTGGTATGTTGGTTGGTTGGTGGTTTTCTTTAGCAGCATTTCAAATGCTATGTGTTATATAATATCGAAATCTAAAACATTTAGCGCAATTTCATTTTAATTTTTAGAGATAATGGTTTTAATGATATAATTCTTGCCAATTAGACCATAGCCGGGGAGAGAAGACGTGGATTCATACCATTTCTAAGGTTGCTTTCGCGTGAGTGAAAATAAAATTCCAACTGGAATTAAAAGTCGCCTGTCCTATTAACAATTCCGAGCCATTATTCATTACACAACTACGAGATTTCTATCATTATTTACTTACATAGCTTTAAACAAGATTAAATATGATAGAAAAATAAATGAGGTTTAAAATCAGGATTTTTCCTTCTCCTAGACGTATTGCCCTGTTGAGCTGTTCAGTTCCATCTTGCCGAAGTATCTGTTTTCGGCTTTCTCAAATTATCCAGCTTTTAGAGGGATTTGACAGTGATCTTTGAGATCAATTGTTCGGAAGCATTTTATAGACCGGAGGTTCTCATCAGGGTGAAATTCGTCCCCCATTCAATTTTTGATTTTCAAGGGTAAATTGGGACCATCTGACCTTGAAAAGTAGGGGAGAATGCCTTTTGATGAAAGTGCTGTATGGGAAAAACAAGGTCGATTAACCCTATTATTAGATACAATGGAAGCTTGACCCCACCATCACCCCCGGGCCTGACTATATTCAAACCCTATATATACATGCATATATATATATATATATATAAATATATATATATATATATATATATATATATATATATATATATATATATATGTATGTATGTATGTATATATGTATATAGCATAATGAGAAGCCACGTATAATTTCTTAATATGAATATATAGAAAAAGTCAAATTACACAATCAAATAATGAAGAGAACATCTATGAAATTTCAAAAACCCTTAAAATCATACCACCTGGTAGACCCATAATATCAGGCATTGGTACCCTCACAGAAATTACATCTGGGTACATATACAATATCTTAAAACCTTTATTGCCTGACATACCTAGTTATATTAGAGACACTACAGATTTTCTCAACAAATTACAAAACATTAACTTAGTACACCATGATACAATCCTAGTAACGATGGATGTTTCGTCCCTTTACACGAACATTCCACAGGTTGAAGGAGTATCAGCTTGCTATGAGTTCCTTAGTAACCAAAAATTATCCATATCACGTGACGTCCGCCTCTCGCGACGGACGCTACTTGCTAACAAACATTAATTTTAATTTATTTGTAACAAACAGTTATTTCTGATGAAAGATTGAGGGCAATCTGAAATATCAAATATATATATAAATAAATTAATACTTTCACACAATAAAACATTATTATTTTTTTAATTTGCAAATTTATATATATATATATATATATATATATATATATGAAGAAATATAGTCTTAAGCTGTGCTATATTCATGGGATAAAGTGCACAATATCAGAGATAGAGCGTGGGTAAATATAAAAGTGAACATAGAAGTCAACACTTAGAGGAAACAGTCTGTTCCATGCTATATGCAATCGTCAGGCTACGTGTGCTGTTATTTTTCTCGGCTATTATATATATATATATATATATATATATATATATATATATATATATATATATATATATACCGGTCAGTGGTGCATTGTGGGTAGTCTATTATGGCGCTTATTTTACCGGAAGTCGTTTATTTATTTATTTGGGTTAAATTATTTTGCTTGTTTTAATATTTTTTTTTTATCTTTTGTTCTTAACAAACTAGAAAATGTTCCAAAGAAATTCTTATAATTATATAATAATTTATATATATTCTTATATATATATTCGAGAAATTCTGACCCCAAAAAACTTTCATTGATTCTGATTCTCTGTATTTGTATGTAGATAGATAGATAGATAGATAGATAGGTAGATAGATAGATAGATAGATAGATTATAACAAATAAAAATGATTTCTGTTAATTCTGCAAATTTACAAAGACGATTCTCAACGGAGGCAAAACGTCAGTTTCTCATATCATAAATAAATCCGAGGTTATCTCCTCCCTATCGGAGAAAATAACGGTCTCTTAAATTTGTCTATAACGCCACCATAGCCGAAAAGGTCGCTCTCCCAACAGGACTTCCCTCTTCTCACTGAACATAATCTACTCGCTAGCGGCTTGGTAAATTTCTAGACATAAAATATAAAATCCTTGATTGTAATTTGGCTAATTGTCCAGATAATATTCCTTCGGTTGTTCTTAAGAATCTTAGTCCCGATCCATCCACAATCTTGGCAAATCCGTTCATTCGCTCTCTGAAGAGTAAATGTTCCCAGGTCTATGTAAGGTGTCATTTGTTTGCTCATTTTCTTACTTAGTCTCATCAGCATAATTTTAATTCTTATCTTCAATACGAATTTTGTCAAACATCTCAACAGAAACAGCTGCCCACACAACAAACTGTATGGATTCCGTTTATCTACGTTCACCGCTGTGAATCAGTGTAGCTCTTCGTAATAAATCAATTTACGATCGTGTTCTCATAATATATCTAAGTTATATAAGATGTTTGACAATATGTGTCATTGAGTGCTGCTACAGATACCCCCCTTTTATAAAATATCTAGTAGCGTCTTCTCGATAATCAACTACTTCCAAGCGCGTATGTCCATGAAGTCGGATTTTTTGGGACCACTCTTCAGATGCCAATGAAATAAATACTGATGTGTTATGTCATATGCTTCTTACATCTCTCTTGCCCATCTTCTGATATATATTAACTCACCACCTACGAACATTATCAGATGACGAACAAATCTATCTGCAAATTTTGCCAAGGTTTATAGGAGCACTAACTAAAAACTATAAATGGCCAGCAGCTGGCAGTTGATATCTTATCTGAGATTCAACGCACTGGCCAATGAGACTAGAACTGGCTTATAAAATTTATTATCTCCAAAACAAGACTACTACAATTTTATCGCCGACTCTATGTCTTGATAATTGTTTGTGCTCCCAATGATATTACTTGCCTGCAACGTCTGTTGGCACATCAATTCCATCTCGTATATACGATCCATTGGTAAAGACACTGGGAACATGGTCACTTCCCAGTACAACTCCGGAAAATATCCGACACCGAATTCTGTTACTTCTATTTAGATGTGATTCCCGGTATTCTTTCTCTATTTACATGGGAAATATTCGTGCGAAATGCAACTCCCACCACCCCAGACCTTAACAGACAGAACGCGTCCAGTGTGTTGACTTTTCTTCAATCGCTTCATATTCCATTGGAGAGGAGAAACCTTGATGCAGACAGCTTCTTTACAAGAAGTGTTGCACTATGTAACGGATTTCCGAGAGGATGCTGCTTCGATCACTACAATCTAAACATTTTCATGTCGAGGGCATCTTATTTATCGTACATATCCTCATAATTTATCCCTCTTGCATCAGACTTTTACGCCCTTACAGTAACCCCATTAAATACGACTCCTCTATGGTGTTAAATTTAGCAAAAATGATAATACGGTTTATGAAAAAAATATAAATATGCCTTACATTCTAAAATCCTTACATATTGAAAGTTTTTCTCCCCTAATTAAAATAAATCCCAAAATGTTCATAAAACATTATTCTGTAAATAAGTAGCAGATCCAATTCATTTATATTCGAAGAAAGCTTGATTCTTTACTGCTGATTATTCGTGATACACTTTTATATATACTTTGCTACATAACAGTGAATTCATAATATATCTGAATACTGCTTTATTCCGGTATACATATGGAGAAACGTAACAGAAAAAACTTAAAAATGATGCTGTAAAATATCGTGTAATACATTAAGACATATCTATATCTATTTTGGTAAAATAAACTTTGAATTGTTTCAATTTCCATCGGTAATAATGCATATAAAACTCTTCTCCATTTTAGAAATCATGTCTACTGTATCTTTTGAATATTTATGAGCAGAACTTGTGTCTCTTACAAAAATATCCAAATGGTCATAAGACAATTCCTATTTCCGAACTTTCAAATAAATAGAATTTGACTGGCTGGAAAATCATTATTTTACCAAAATTCGTAATCCGGCGAAAAGCAAATCTTCTTTGGTTAAATATATAGCAAGCTTACCATCATTTGATGAAAAATTCAATGAATCTCAAGTCTGTAATCGAGGTGATATTTGTCTATTTTTCTTAAACATGAACACCTAGCACTAAAGAGATATAGAAATCAGAATTAAACACTCTCCAGATCTTTACTATTTTTTTTTTACTCTTGATTGATTAACTGTTTTGATTTTTTATGGCTTCAAACATCATACACGTTATTTAAAGCCAGCAAATATTTTTAGTGTTTAAGAATTATTTGGATATTATAATTATTTACTCATAGAAATCTTACTAATTAACCCATAGCTGGGGAAAACGTTGAATTCATACATTTTCCATTGGTATTTACGCCTAAGCAAATATAGCGAACCCGATAGGAATTGAAACTCGAATTTCGAGGTTTTATCAATTACACCATTGGCACATCCAAGCTTACAGCGCCTACTTTATGGAGAAATCAGCGGAACTGAAATAATTTATTGGGGTCATGTCTGACTACTTCGAAACTTAACATTCCAAATTCTTACTCGGACGCCAACAACTGGCATCACTGGAGAATAAAGTATTAGCTATCTCAGCCACACTGAGACTTTCAGATGTACAGTGAATTATATTAATTCTTTTCATGAATTATTTCAAGAAATATTCTTTTTGTTCATTCTTCCGTTGTGTTTTGTTCATTCTGCCGCTGCTCTACGTCACTTCGTGTGACTTTTAAATTTCTATTCAATCTCGCCCTCCTCAATGACCTAAGAGACAAAGACTCACCTGGTACTTGGTATATGTGTCATATCATCGTGGAATAAATCTATAAGTCTACAATACACATCAACAAAACATCAACGGGTGCCACTATTGTGGTTAATGTTAAGCGGTCGAGTGTTGTTAACCATTACTATTTACTGGTTGTCCCATAAAAGTAGCTTGGAATTAAACCAAGGATTGACTTTGTAAATAAAAGCACTTTGTCATGGTGTGATTATCAGAATGAGGATTTTTTATTCCAGGGATGATGGGTTTCAGTCTCACAAGGAAACCCATGTTCCTGGCTTTATGCAAAATCTGAGCTTCGATGAGTACAATAGCTGACAGCTTCAGCGTCGTTAGGTAGAATGCTACCCCGTCGAAAATCTAATAATTTAAAGTAATAAGATTCACGTTAATTGAAGATGTGTGTAGCGAATAAGTTTTAGGGAAAATACGAAAAAAAGATACATATTAGAATCGGAAAGAAAATGTTTCAATTTGCACAGACATAATAATAAAAGACTTAGAGAATTTGACACTTATAGGACTTATTGAAGGCAGGAGAAAAAATTGGAAAGTAGCAAATCAGCAACCTATCAATTAAGTATAAATCATTAGTATAACAGAGGATTAGAAGAGATAGAAACGATACAATACAAGGTATAGCTAAAAGAACGGGAAGTTGTGGAGAGACATGATTGTCTAATTATTTGAAGAGACAAAGAACTTAGTCTTACTTCAGTGGTTTCGTAATATGTTTATGAAAACTATATTTAGGCTATATATTTTATCACTAAAAAGTAGCTATGATTATAAAAAAGATAGTTCCTCAGCAAAGGTCGAGCGTTCCATATAATGTTAAAAATACGTTATATAATATTTCACAACACTATAAATTTAATGATTAAAATGGGTCTGACCGAGAGGTTTAAACATGGTCAAAGTTGTTAATAGCATAGGAGGTTTCAAGTATAGACTTTTAGTTATAACACACATACACACACACACACACACACACATATATATATATATATATATATATATATATATATATATATATATATATATATATATATATATATATATATATTGCAAGGAATAGATACCAATTATTTCCTAAAGGCATTATGAAAAATAAAAAGTAAGAGATGAAAAACACTTACAGAACAGAACAAATGGTTTCGTTCCCAAGCTCATCAGGGTCGACTGGGAACAATTTAACAATTATTGCAATCAATATTGACTCACACAAACACCCTACATACAATTAAAACATTAAAACAATGAAATGATTAATGGTATGAGGGGAAAAAAAATTCAAACCGCGCGAATTTCACAGCACAAAGGAGAAAAAATAAATCTGGGGGAAGTGTGAGGGGAATGTATGATACACACTAGAGTCTAATAACGTGAAGCCCAAGGAGACAGTCTCTTTGCTTGCAAAGAGACGGCTCCCTGGACCGAATATACAGAGACTCAAGTGCTCGCAAATGAAATGGAGAGTGCGAACCGGACAGTACAGTAAAACAATTCGGACTGAAATCCTTCGCACAATCGCTGCAATTTATCAAATGTTCTGTGATCGCTGACCCGGAAGTATTAACCAACTAGCCCTTACGGGCATCCGGATTAAGAACTCGCAATGGGACATGCTGCCTGATCCTACAATCGAAACGTTGGGAAGACCTTCCTATGGTCTGTTCTGTAAGTGTTTTTCATCTCTTACTTTTTATTTTTCTTAATGCTTTTAGGAAATAATTGGTATCTATTCCTTGTAATATTACGGTTCTGTACCTCCAACAATTTATTTAAATATATATATATATATATATATATATATATATATATATATATATATATATATATATATATATATATATATATGAGAGAGAGAGAGAGACAGACAGACAGAGCGGTATCTGGCAACAGGTTATGGGACATATATTAATATATAGAGGTATAAAGCTTCAGACAAAATTCATAGAACATTAATACATCTATAGAGTTTGCACCAGTCACAGCCACATAGAAACCCACACATACACACACACACACACACACACACATATATATATATATATATATATATATATATATATATATATATATATAAACTACAGATCCTAGAAGCAAATTATATGAAAAAATAAAGCCGGCATTAAATAGAATCAACTATGAATACTACAGTAATGTTCAGAATTGCCTATAAAGCATCAGTTTTTATCACGCTTTATGGCACGCATGCCATTGTGATCATAGCGTAGAAAAAAAATTCCATAATGGATAATTTTTTCACTTTCTAATTAATGCTCAGTACATTTTCAACCGTTTCACATTTAAAAACATAATCAACAAAATACGATAATGGATAATAACGCACAGCTTACTATAAATACTTGTAGTAATTTGTACTACTTATACCCCTGAAGATGATCTTGGAAGAACATCGAAAATACCTGGGAAATAAAAATAAAAGAAATTTAAACAGCTATAGCATATTTCTCTCATCATTCATCATAAATACAAGGTATGTTATTCATGAGTATGTAAGGATTTTGTTCAAAATTAATAGACAAATGGTCTGTAATAAATTCAGTCAGACATGCATAAAAGATATATATATATATATATATATATATATATATATATATATATATATATATATATATATATATATATATATATATATACTATATTTCACAAATTTGAGGCCACCAGAGATAAGGTTTTACATTGGCCCAACACGTAGTTGTTTGGTACTTTAAATTAGAGCAAGTATGCCCAAACTGTGGCGCATGCGCCATAAGTGGCGCATTGGATGCTTACATGTAGCGCATTGCATTCTTTTGATTAAAATAAACTAAGCCACTTCTACTCATTCATTTCAGTGATTTTAAATTTATTGCACGTCCTTTGCGAAAGTCCTAAAAGGATACGCCCCTGGTCATAAGCATATATTTTTCAAATAAATAGATTTTATTATAACTTTAAAATATGTCCATATTACAACACGTACTGAAAGGAAGTGAATGTTTGTGTGGCGCATTTAAATTAATAGTACAAAATATTATTGCATGGAATCAAATGTTTGGCCACCCCTGAATTAGAGTATATTATTATATATGGCATCATTTTTTACTAGAAATTATATTATGACAAAAAAAGCATTTAATGATTAATTTTTTCTTTCATCAAAATATCCTCCTTGAATACTGCAGCAAATTTTTTGGTATTTGTCGCAAAATTCTATGAAAGTATAAGTTTGCTAATTGATTCCATTATTTTTCAAAGACTGTAGAAGTACATTTTCACTACCTTTTCCCTCTTCTTCCAAATTCATCCCATGCTAATTCTGGGATTGCTTATAGACATTTTGAACTGTAGTTTGTGTATTCTTCTGATAGATGTTTAATCCATTTTAGCAAGTGCGATATTTTGGTTAAAAATATTGTTTTCATTGAAATATCGCACGTTTAAAATTTGGAATTCGAAAAGGCCAGATTCTGTGTGATCCAGATACTGTCGAATACCTATGAATATTACTATCAAAAATACACAGATCTGCAGAGAAAATGTCACCACGTTCTGCACATTATCAGAGTATCTTTAAAAAACCTTCCCATGTACCTTCCAAAATTTTATTTCACCGCGTGTTTATACTCTCAGGCTATGAGCGTTAAGTATGCACATAACAGACAGATCTTTGTCGAAGTGATAAAATATTAACAATAAAACGAAGAGTAGTCTACCATAATACTTACTATTAGGTTGGTGCAAAAATAATGTCGTTTTCTCACATATGTTACATTTATATATGATTTCTGAATTAATTCATTGATATATATAGCCACGTTATATATCATTTTGAAGCGCGTTTCTCGCTCTATCGAATCGTGTTATTCCATACCGTTCTCAATCTCTTCATTCATTTTTTTGCAGGCTTTTCGACAGCATGGACAAAATTCAAATCAGCATGATTTGCTTGTTCCAGTTCAAACTAGGCCGAAAAGCTGCCAAGACAGCTCGTGATATCAATGATGCGTTTGGCCCAGGAACCACTAACGAACGTGTGGCACAACGGTGGTTCAAGAAATTTCGCAATGGTGACGAGAGCCTGGAAGATGAAGACGGTCGCGGCCGGCCGACTGTGGGTTATAACGAACATTTGAAAGCCTTAATTGAAGCCGATCCTCGGAAAAAACCACACGAGAAGTTGGTGTTGAACTCGAGGTCGACCACTCAACTGTCGTTCGCCATTTAATGCAAATAGGGAAGTCAAAAAAGTTGGATAAATGGGTGAACGATAATCAAAAAAGTCGTTAAAACGACATTAGTTTTGCACCAACCAAATATAAAATTACTTTCTTTTCAAATATTTATTGACTAATAGCCACTATGTTACATATCTGAAATAGAAAAAAAAAAACAAACAAAACAAATAAATTAAAAATATACAATCTTGTCTACTCTCGATTTTTACCATTCTTGTGGTATTGAGGTTTTGTTCATATATACGGAAAGGGGGAATCATTAGGATATTTGATGATAATACAGATGAAGGTAAATAACACATTTTCAGGTAGATATAGAGAACAGAATTATAGTCCTTTATAAAACATTTCTGTTTGCTAAGCCATGGGACTTCGAATGAGAAAAGGACCGACTAGCGTATTATTGAATTTCTAATCGCTATTAATTCAAGATAATGCTTCAATATAAACTTTGATTTATTTTTCTTAAAGATCGGCACAAACGCTTGATATGGTTGACTGCCGAAATTCAAGTGCTCTAAAAGAAGTTCATTTTCTGTACAGCATTACACTTTGTTTGGCTAGCCTGCTAAAACCTGCCACCAAAAGAGGACCAGACTCTTAGAGACGATTTAATTTTGTTATCATTACAATACTTTGTCAGAAAACTTTGGTATCACTGAACGCAGTGATAATGAAATTAGCTTTTGTTGAATGTCATTAAAAAGACTTTGTTAAGTATTACTCCATATTAAAAGAATATTAAAAGAAATACATTTAATATGTTATATAGACAACATAGTGGAATACATATCAGTAATTGCATTAGCGGACTTGTCTACGAGAGGACATGCTATGAGAGATGATATTTTAAAACTGTAGTACAAAATTCAACGGAAGCCAACAGTAACATAATGCTGCTTACGATGAGGTAAATAATTATGTATTATATCATGAAATAATGATTACTGTTTTGAGCTGATTGATTCTTCAAAGTATATCTTAAAAAATCGGAAAAACTGATGAAGCGAACAGTTTTCCTCGAATCGAAACAATTAGGTCGTTTTAAGTGGTCTCTTTCGTGGAATTGGCATTTGACGAATGGCTTTTAATGCGTATTCGTTTTGTGGCGTTTGAAAACTTAAGAAAATATATTGTTAATCAATAAATATTCTGCTTAAATTGGCTGCCATAATTTTTTTTTAATATCAATGTAGCATTGAAATGAGTTTAATCAAGTCAATGAATATTTAGCGCCAGTTTAAGCGTTGTCTGTATTGCATTGTTTTGTGGTGCATTCATTCAAAATAGTTTCGGCCTTTAAATCATAAACCTTCAAAAAATTCTAATAAAGCCCCAGTGATCTTCAAATTTATCTCAGTCGAAACAATTACTTAATGTCGTAAATCCCATCAATAACATTTTAATTTTAAGTGTTTACATCTACACCTATATATCTAATTGGAGTTATCCATCTTTAAGACATTTGCTAATAGCACCGGGCAAACTTGCGAAGATATATGCACTGTTGATATTATACGCTGAATGTATGGTTAAAATGTCCTTTGAACATAATGTTATAATGTTAGGAACGAAATGCGTTGTTCTTTCATTTAGAAATATCTGTATCACTGCTTGTAATGTTTCATAATTTCCACACTCAATTTGAAACAAAATTAAGTTTCGAAATAAAGAAATCTAACAAATTTCCAACAGCTTTTAAATGCCTTGTGTCAATTTTATCAATTTTCCAAGCGCACTTAGTGGGAGGTGTGTCGTAAAGAACAAAAAAAGGCATATCACCGATATTGACATTAGTCACGCTATTTCAAGTGGAAGTAGATGTAGAGTGGGAATAGAGACAAACCGAGTGAAAGATTTTTCCTCTTTCTCACACTTGATAATGTCTTGAATTTTTTTTTTTCTCTTTTTTGTGATTTCACAGTTTCTTTCAACTTAAAACTGTCAAATTCTGTGTTAACCTTACACAGTTTATCAGGCGGCTGAGAGCTTTTCAGAAACGTTCAATAAGTTTACAACAGCAAGATTAACAAGTAAAAAAAAAACATTTTAATAAATAAGTACAAACATTTAGGTGCAAGTTATATTTTAGGTTATATTCTAATGGAATATTGTTTCTGGATTTTCAAAATCGCACTCAATCAAAGTAAATTTTTAAAAAAATTCTCTTTCAGTGTTAATTAAATAATTGCTTGTCTTGGATCCGTGTCTGTTAGATTTTAGTTGCCACTTCTTGGATGATTGCTCTTGGTGCATGCACACATTGTGGCGTGATGGAAAAGGGATCTTGTTATCAAAATATCATAGAAGCGATGAGCAGTTGAATAAATCATTCTGTTTTCTTCATGCGGTTAAATATTGTGAAGCTAAATCTAGAATTATGAAAATGAATAAAACGAGGATTATCAAATAGTGCTGGCAAGGATATCTGCATCGAGCTGACGAAGTGTTTCCTTTTGTTCTTGAACCCGTCCATTTTGTCAGTATAATTAATAGAAGACATAACGCGGAGGTCACTGCCCACATTTGCCCTAGATAGAAAGACTTGATTTGAGACAGATCAGGGATAGATATAAGTGTCGCCGCATGTGCTTTAAGCTGTCATGATCAAGTATACATCATTTTTCTGATACCATCACTTTTAATTAAAAAAAAAACGTATATAATTACATTACTCTAATGAATGCTATGCAAAATTCAAAAAAATGTATTCACTTAAGAATCGATAAAAAAAGAATATGTTAACATCTTCTATGAAATGCTTTCATCTGTTAATTATTCTTAAAATTATATGAAGAGAATGTATTAGCTGAAATTTTGAATAATCGGAAAGCGGTAAAAAGTGATTACTTCTTCTTATCATTTCAGTGTATGCAAAGCGATAAATCCAATAAGAAGCAACGAGTTACTGAAAACGAAAAGAAACTGAGAAAAGACTGTTGAGTCGGAAGGAACAGAATAGAAAGATTTCCATTGTCGTTAAGTTTTTGATGACACTGAACGCTGAAATGGAAACGTATATCTAAGGAAGGTTTTTGCTAAAAATATTTATGACAGTAACTTTATGAAATTACAACAAAATCTCATTTCACCTATCACTGTGCACATACAATGTAATTGTATTCAATTTTTCTCCCAATAGGAAACTCAGAGTGAATATTTATTATGAGGTTGGTGGAAAAATAATGACGTAATAATGTCGTTTTTTGACGTTAAAAATACGTCAAAAAACGACATTATTACGTCATTATTTTTGCACCAACCTAATATATTGACGGTAGATATTGCTATTCCTCAAAAAACGTTTTGTTTGCCTGTAACTAAACTCATCGTCACCATCCTTATATCAAATCATGCTGATTATAGGGATCCTCATTATCTTTATCTCTAGATTTATAAGTATCCAAGCAAATGGTACATATTCATATATTTAATGAATGAATAGTTTGATTGGGTGAATAATGCTAATATGTCCATGTGCTGTTATACGTAAAAGAACGTCATTGATAAACTAGTTCATATTTTCCTGTCTTGCATATCTTCTTCGTCTCCCTAATGGTTTGTCTGATTAGAAGCAGATGATCAAAAAGGAAAAAGACGTACGTAAGGATTAGAAAATAGCTTAAGAAAAATATATAGGAACCTTACGTGTTGCAATGAATCTATCTATGAAATGTTATTTAATAAACGCAGAAAGATTTATCACATTCCGCTGCCCATATCTAAGGATTTCTCGTCGTGTTCGTTTTTTCTTTTTATAGAAAGAATTGTTCAGTTAAATGTCCGTTGTTTCTTTCGAATCAAAGCCTGAGATGCTCAGATTAAAGATAGAATAAATTAAAGATATATTGCCTTGTTGTTTTTTGCTTGCTTTTTAGTAGTGTTCATTGTGAAGTATTACATTTCATGTGGCACAAGGCCATTTAATTTTTACTCCTGCTCAATTACTGCTCGAATCTCTTCTTCTGAATCTAAGTATAGGAAAAAGAGAAAGTGATTTGTTCGAAATACACTGAAGGTTAGCTGGATGACCAAATCGCTCAAGAAGACCAGAGAGCACAACGGACGATGCATTTTCGCATTTAGAACAAATATGTGAAAATTAGTTCAAATGTATTGAATGAAAATAAAGCACGGGATATCTATAGAAATTATTGTTGAAATATTTGGAATTTTGCAAAGAACCTTAAAATCGAAATTTCGAAGGAATAATCGAAAAAATGCAACCGTGAACAATATTAGAAAGAGGTTTAACAATAAGAAAATCCTGTAGAACAGAAGACAGTTGATATCGCTTAATTACAAGTGGAAATTAGCAATTAACACTTGTGTAAACAATCATATTTTGGTATGCGGAATTACTAAGAATATTTTTTTTATCTGAGAATGTTAAGAAAATGAATATATGCAGGACGTCACTGCTAAAGGAACTTGAATATTCTTCATTATATATTGCACTATACTGCCTATAAACATTGATATCCTAGTAATTAATCTAAAGATATATGCAAAGTATTAATATTATTAAGAATACTCGGGTAACATTATTGTTGAAGTTTCGTAGAATACGTAGATAAGCGCAGAATATGGAAATGATTTACTCTCACTGTCTTTCCATCGGTGCTCAACTTCTATGACAAAAATGAATATTAATAACAGCTCAAGCGATTATCTACACTAACAAGAGCTGACAATTAATGCCAGGTTGACAGACGTTATGTAGATGATTTGTCAAATGAATAAATTACTTTCTATATACTGACCAAATGATTTTAAAACAATCTAAAACAACGATAAAAAGAAATGTGTAGCTATATTAGATGACAATTTACTGATAACCAATATCACTGAAAGTTTCCCGGAAGGCATCGTCGACAAACTTCTAGTCAAAGGCATAATTCAGAAAAGCTGACTTGATTACCGACAGAAAATGAATAACCGTTTTTGTTATCAAATTTAGTATCTTGAAGCTAACCTTACCTTCACAACTTTTCTTTGTTAGCTGTCATAATTCCTTTCTTTCCTTAGGTGCCATAATAAATGCACGCTTGGATGATCGTGTCTCTTTTCGATTCTTCATTGATGACAGAATTCCTGCAGTAGGCTGTCATTAATTTCAGCAGTAGACTGGTTGCAAACAAAGGCTAAAGAACTCGCTGTATTCTGTTTTTTAACCCATTGCTGGGATATATTGTTACTGAAAATCAAAACAAAAAAAGTAACTATTGATACAATGTCAAATGATTAATGCACATATATGATTTCCAGTTGCTGGAAAAATATTTGAAGATGGGACTTTGAATATTCCTAGAAAAGACCCACGCTTCGGTGCATACACAGATTCTATTAAGCTTCAAGATTTTTCAGATGACAACTCCGATTCGTTTTAGATATAATCTATGCATTGCTATACATTGCATTTTAAAGATCGGGGGAATGGTTTCTCATTGATTCCTCCACCTTTTGATATTGACAGTTTCTTTTTTTTAGACTGGTTGACAGCCAAATCCATATATACACGTATGGTCTGCTAAAAGTCTATTCATATACTGGGTGCGATAGGTAAATAGTCGCCTATTATATTTTTAATTTTGCGCATGCACGTTGTTTGTTTTTATTTTGTCAACTGCACAGTAAAGCAGGATCAGTTGAACACCGTTTGTGAGAAAAAGAGCACCATGACAAGTAACTCTGCTAGAAATATGGAAAAGAAATTCTGTAATGTTTGGCATTCGTACCAGGAGGTCTAATACGAACAATCCAGAGTGTTTAGCTGTCAATCTAAGGAGAGTGCAGAGGATGCTCTGTCCCCAGAAGATGTAACGAAATTGAAGAAAAAAAAACAAATATCTAGTCAACATCATGGAGACCAGGGATGGCGACGTTATATATCCATTCCTCTTCTCACAGGGCCTCGCACTCAACATGGAGGACTATATCAAATGGCTGGAGAAGGTAGTGCTGCACTGGGTCAAGTGGGTGGCTGCTGGAAGAACCTATATATGGCAGCAGGAATTTGCACCATGCTACATAAGCAAGAGTACCCAGTCATGGCCCTCAGGCAATTTCTGCCATCACGTCTAACATCTGATCACATAACTTCCCTGACTGCAAACCTTTTGATCATTATGTGCGGGGTGCATTTGAGCGATTAACCAACAAAACTCCTTGTAACACCAAAGATAAACTGAAGTCAATTATTATGGCAACATTCAGCAACTTATGCAAGGAGACCGTTCAGAAGAGATACAGAAAATTCCGAAGTCTTCTGGCGTCCGTGGTTGAAGCCAATGACGATTTCTTTCTGAATGAATTTAATCTCTATTATTTCAAGATATTTTTTGTGCAGTTATCTGTTACAATGCGATGTCAGTGTTATTTTAACTTACACGTCATTTTTACGACAAATTATTCATCGCACGCTTTATTTGTATGAATATGAATGCAATAGATTCGGCTCATATTTGAATCCGATCTGCTGCTTCTTTTATTTACGCGCCGATAATATTTACAACAGCCAATCAAAACGTTGAATTATTAGTGAATAAATGAAGACCAATGGCGAGAAAATACGATTAACGGATAATGATATTGGTCATGAACATTAGTTAGTAAAAGGAGAGGAAATAAGGAACATAAAGCCGTCAGTATCTCGAAAGAAATCGAAATATACCCGAGACAATAATAACTGCACCAATTTATGCACAAATAGTAATTATTTGTAAGTTTTTACAATGATGCATAAATAAGTTTCAAATTGGGTGGCTTGAGTGACTAATAAATGAATAACGATTTTCTGGAATTCCACTAACATAATAACGCTGATGCAAATATTAGGCGTTTCATTTTTAAATAATACATTTGGCATCAATTGACCAAACAGGCATTGCTTTTCTCGATTGCAATTTATAAAATCTTTCATTTAAAACAATTCACTTGAGAATCTTTTAAGTGTTATCGTTCTTTCTACTTATGGAAACCTCCTGCCTGATCATTTTTCGCAATAGTGTGGGACATTATTATCTTGATTTCATTATTCTTTCTGTAAGATTCATGTGACAACGATTTTAATAGTTACTGAAATTCCTCAAGTTATGTGGTTTCTAATACAGATATTTGGCTTTAACTCTCTGGCATTCTTCAAAGAAACAACATGCTTCATTCATTCGTAGACATTTTAAACATTGTTCTGACAAATATATATTCGGGATTGACCAAACTATACGTAAATAACAAGAGTTTTGAGGAAATACTACTGATCACACATTATAGTGCGCGAATATATATATATATATATATATATATATATATATATATATATATATATATATATATATATATATATAATATTAGTTGTAAATATATTGATAATTTTTATATATTTTTTGAATAAAAAATTCCGAGAGGATAGAATCCAGGTAGAACTCAATGTCCAGGACAGAGTAAGGATATAATAAAAAGGCTTAAACACTAATATTCCATGGTCATAATTTATTCCATTGGAATCGTAAATACGATCCAATTCATCAGACTTACAAATTCAAAAAGAAAACAGAAAAAAACCTACTCCGGAAATAGAAATAGAATTTAGAGAGAGTGTAATTATGAGATTTTATATATGTTTTGAATAAAAAATTCCGAGAGGAATAATTACTCATATTTACGATTCCAATGGAATAAATTATGACCATGGAATATTAGTGTTTAAGCCTTTTTATTATTATTATTATTATTATTATTATTATTATTATTATTATTTATATATATATATATATATATATATATATATATATATATATATATATATATATATGCGCTAAGGTATTTTACAGATACAAACATGCATGCGTTTGCTCGCGCACCATAACTGCCTGATCGGTATTCTATTATCCTTTTCTTTATCGCTTGTAAATCACTAAGTCATGAATGTAGATGAAATAAATGTCATTTCTTTACATAAATGAAATTTAACGTTGAAAATTCACATATAATTTATGAATATTACTAAAAAGTAAAATCATAAAATGACAATGTATGACACATAAAATATATATCCTTCATAATTCCAATCCACACTTCTCTAATATATTTCTTTTTTTTTTAAGTATTTCACCCCCAAAATGCCGGGTCTGCCACTAACATGCAACGGGTTACAGGGAGTGGAAGTGAGAGTAAAGATGTTTGTTTGACAAAAGAATAAAAAGAAGGACAGGGAGCAATATAAAGCATCAGAAGATGTCAATTGACATTACACTGAAATTTTTGAAGATTAGAGTTATCAAGTAAGAAAGTAAGAGGAAGTGTGTTCCACTATCGGGAAGTGCAAGAGCAGAAACTATTGTACGAGAAGGAGGGGCTTACATTTAGCTGTTTCGATATTGAAAGGGTGGGACAGAGATACTATCCTAATAGCACGGTCAAATTCATGCTGTTTAGGCACCAGTGAAGACAGTTCGTCAGAGAAGTTCCTATGAAAATATTTGTAGAACGGTCAGAGGGAAGCTACAGCACGCCTCTTCGAAATTGACTGGAGCCGAGATGCCATGCCAAGGCCTATCACATTCCATATCTGTTTTGGGATTTTTTCTAGAAACTCGAGATGAAGAGGGTGGGGTGGTACCGCACCATGTAAGGCAATGTTAGATTTGTAGATTTGAATGATGGACTCGGAAGAGGGAAACCTTCTGTTGCGACAAAGATAACCAACTTTTCTTGCGGTAGATGTAGCTATTGATTCACTGTATTTATTCCGCCTTATGTCAGTAGAAAACGTGAAACCAAGAATAGGAGGCATGCTGGGTATGTATGGCGGGTAAATGACAGTTTACAAGCCATATCCTTCCCCAGTAAACCACAGATTGGAGGTACTTTTCGAGCCCAAGGGCCAGGTTAACTTTGTCAGCAATGCCAGATTTACTATAGAGATAGGAGTAAATGGTAATGCCATCGGCGTAGATGCCTACTTGAGAAATGATTACATCAGGAAGATCGTTGATGAAGATCAGAAACTGTTTGGAACACATGATAAACCCTAGGGGTACACCAGATTACGTATGAAAGGAGATGGATTAGAAACGTTTTAGGACAACTTTCCTTTCACGGTTTGGCAGAAGCGATTGGAATAAATCAAATAATTTTCCTGTAATACCGTATCCCTGACTCTTACGTAGAAGGCCAGGATGGCTCCCAAATAAATTAGACAGTAAATTTAAGACTGATTAAAGATTTTATATAATTTATAATAGTAAAACAACTGGAATTTGGAGAAAATAAATTTACATAATAAAAACGTGTTTTCATATGTAAAAAAATCTAATTAGTCAAATTATTATATAATTGTTCCTAATTAAGATCGACAAATATTATACAGCAGTTAATAACTTTGAATATATATCTATAGATTGATGCATAAATGCCGTAGATAAAATGTGGCACAAACCAGAGTCTATGTGACAACATATTCAGCCGTAATCTATCGAGTGATGCCAGCTTGCTAACCATTTCACCACGCCTAAGTGGCCAAATTGATGCATAAAGCAATTTGCTAAGTGTAGCTTACTTTTGAAAAAAAAGTCCGAAAATATGAGATGCCCAGTGATGAGCAAACTAACAATTAAGTCAAACTTTCTAACCAAAACACGCTGTTGAAGCGTCAGGGTTTATGCATATATAAGGAAAACAATTATATATCTTGGATATTGTAATTTTATGAATGGGGTTTAGACAAGACGGTAAATATGTCACAACAAATCAGGATAGCAATCACTATCCCGTCTTAATTGTTCTAGCAAGACAAGATTTCTTACCATTTCACCATATCGAAGTACCCAAAATTATATATATAT
This sequence comes from Acanthosepion lycidas, assembly GCA_963932145.1. Lineage (NCBI taxonomy): Eukaryota > Metazoa > Mollusca > Cephalopoda > Sepiida > Sepiidae > Acanthosepion > Acanthosepion lycidas. Next base: position 41,461,362 of record OZ010571.1, on the reverse strand, counting down.
ATATATATATATATATATATATATATATATATATATATATATATATATATATATATATATATGAGTCAAGCAATTTTTATATCTTCGATATGTATCTAAAAAGTAATGTATTTTTTCAGATGCTGTTATGAACATACTCATAAATTCTTTCATAATATATTAACATTTTTACACAAATTAAACAATATTTCGTAATATTTACTTTCATACTATTATTAGTTTTAAATTGAGAAATGAATACAAATATATAGACCAAATCTGAACAAATGCGTATATAAAATGTGTATTGTTCTAATCAGAGTTCAAAATGTTCAATTTTTTCATGATATTTCAAATATATAGCACCCCCATAAAAGCTTTCAAAACTT
>OZ010571.1:41453494-41455994 GCA_963932145.1 Acanthosepion lycidas | reverse complement strand
TCAAGCTCAGAAATCGAAAAACATATTTTCATGTGATTACATGTGAGGCATTATGTAGTACGCAACATTTGATTCCTTTTTGTATTGATCTGAGGTTTGTTCAAAAGCGGCTATCTATCGAAGGGAACCGATCAATGCGGAGTAATATAAATAGATGATAATGGTAGAAACATTGCTTTGAATGTCGAACAAGGAACAGAAGCGGACAAAGGTAAAAACGTCACTTCAAAGAATAATATACTTTTCATGAAAATCTATTTTTCTAATAATCATAACAATTATTATTCTGTTTGCTGTGCAACTTACAAAAATGACTTCTTGTTTAATAGTATATATATATATATATATATATATATATATATATATATATATATATATATTTATGTATATATCTATATCTATATATCTATCTATCTATCTATCTATATATATATATATATATATATATATATATATATATATATATATATATATACATATATATATATATGTTTTGTTAAAGACAACTGAAAAGTCACTGCGATAAATCTCTTTTATTTAATCTTTCTTGGGTTCGTATTAGTGTTATAGTTTTCTGGATACAAAATATGTAATTACTTGCCAAAAGTCCTCCATCTCCGAGCGATTCCGGCTATTCTTTTATTTGAATATATTCAAAGGCAGAAAATTTTGTTTAGATATTAAGAACTTTGTGGGAAATAATAATGATTTATTTACTAATTAACCCATAACTGAGGGGAGAATTGGTGTCTTCATTACTTTCTCTGCTCGTAAGTAACTATAATCGAAGCCAAGGTGAACTGGTACATTTAATAAATCATGGAAATCGAATCACTCAATCAATAGCATATCGGACCAAACAAATCTTAGTATTTCTGGTGTGTATCCCCTAGGAAGTATTTTTTTATGTGATAGAGTTGCTAACCTGACGATCAGCCGGCTTTGAATAGTGATATTAGTCAATCAATTCTAAAGTCCAGTCTGAAATGCTAATAATGATTGTGGTTGAATAGATACTTGTGGAATACGAGATAGATCGACATGGCAAACTTGTTTTCGCATCAATATTCGCTACGCTGGCTCATAATTATTCTTTCAGCGTCTATGTGTTAAATATTATTGGTAGTCTTAAGAAGGTGCCTCAACAATTATGTTTTAAATGTTTGAATTACGAAAAACAAAGCAAAAGTAAACAAAACAAAAAAACAGCTATAGGAACATATATGAAATATATAATAATTTGGACCATCGTGAAAATCAATAAATTAAAAAGCAAAATCGTATTAGCGGGTAAAACCTGAATGTTCATCTATCGCAATGAAAAAGTGTTCTCAAAAGGACGCCCCATCTCATGAACGCCTACTGGGAGCAAACTCATCCCAAAGTGCAGGTGTAATTCGTATATACGATCTATCGATAAAGACAATGGAAAAATGACAGGATCCCTGTACGTTCCAGTAAGTAGCTGTTTCCTCTTGATATGGCATTTACAATAGACAGATCAAGTCTGCTCTGGCGTTTCGTCTACAGTCACTTTCTCACAGATGGGCCGTCACCTCCCTCTGTCTGTTCTACAAATACTTTCATGGAAATTGCTCCGAGGAGATGCATTCGCTGGTTCGCAGACGTCATGAGTTCAAGCGCCATACGAGGCTGGCATCCCGCTCTCACCCTTTCACTGTCGAAACTCCTAAATGTAACCGTCCCTTCTCCTCCAATAGCTTCATGTCTCGCACATCTCGCCTGTGGAACTCCCTTCCCTATTCCTGTTTCCCTTTGAGCTATAGTCTCCAGCTATTCAAGTGTAATGTCGATCGACATCTCCAGTTGCCTTGATCTGTCAACTACCCTCATCTTTTCTTCTATCACTCCTATCTGATCTTGCTCTAAATTTTCTGTAACCCCCTGCGTCCTAGTGGCTTCCCGCCTTGCTTGGGGTGAAATGATTAAAAAAAAGTCGAAAATAAGGTGCTGTTGCCATTCACATTGACTGGAGCTACCCTATCTTCATTTTCTAGTCTTAAAAGAGCAAAATATCATCAACATGACATTATGGTTGATGAAATTTCATCCATGTCACAAACTCTTCCCCATAGACGAAACTTTGCAAGGTAACCTATCGCTATTTACATGGGAAATATTCTGGCGGTCTACTTCCTCAGTTCTTCAAAATTTACCCCTCTCAGCTAAGAACCAACATGCCGGGTACATTGAGGCATTTCACTTTGTATTTGGATTAGTAATGAGTTAGTTCCATTCAGATAGCTTCTTCTCAAGAACATAATCCCAAGATGATACTTTCTTCACCACAACCATCTTAACATTTTCAGTCTGTAGTTAACCGTTATCTTTTTTAAATATCTCCATAAACTGCTTCTTCTACTCCATCCACTCACACGTACACCGTCTTCAGTGAACATCTACCTTAAATGTCCATTGGATCTTTTATAGGTTGAACTTTACTAAAGAATGATACATTATATTTATTAATAATTTCATA
>OZ010571.1:41408494-41448494 GCA_963932145.1 Acanthosepion lycidas | reverse complement strand
ATTATAGTCATCGAGGAAGCAATTAAGAGGAAGGGAGTTCGACAAACGGGAAGTGCGGGAGAAGAAGCTGTTTGCGTAAAAGAGACGGTTATATTTAACCGTTTTGGTAGTGAAAGGTTTGGAACGAGAATCCAGCCTGATAGTTCTCTTAAATTCCCGCAGTCCGGGAATCAGAGAAAGTATCTCGTCGGAACATTTGCTGTAAAAATACATGTAGCAGAGACAGGGGAGTCAACGGCACGTCTGTAGAATTCAAGTGTAAACTAGATGCGAGATCACGGCTATTATCTTGCATATTCGTCTCTGGATTTTGTCAAGGACATTGAGTCGTACAGCTGGAGCCCCAGTCCATATATGACAGCAATATTCCATGGAAGGACGGTTGCTTGATTTATAGATTTGAAAGATGAACTCAGACGAGAAAAATTTTCTGGTACGACACAGAGAACCAACTTTCCTTGCGGTAAATGAAGCTTTAGATTCAATATATTTATTCCCGACAGAGACCAAGCAGGCGTAAATGGGCGCTCACGTGGAGTTGGGAATCAGCCATTCTGATAAGAGATAGGGAGGGTTCCCTGCTGGGTAAAGTGGAGCAGTTTCGTTTTAAAGGTATTAAAATTTACAATTCATTTCTTGCCCCAGTCAAACACAGATTGGAATTCCTTTTCGAGATCAGCAGTCAGGTTATTTTTTTAAACGATACTAGATTTATTATTGAGGTAGAAGTAAATAGTAGTGTCGTCCTCGTAGATGCCAACTTGGGATCTGATGACAACGGAAACGTCATTGATGAAGATCAGGAACAGTGCATGGCCCAAGACATAGCCTTGGGGAACAACAGCGTTCGTGATATAAGGAGTCAGAATAGAACCCGTTTAGGACCACCTTCGGTTCATGGTTTGACAGGAATGATTGTATTAAGTCAAATAATCGACCTGTATATCCACTATCCCTGAAGCTTACGAAGAAAGCCAGCAAGCCAAACCTTATCAAATGCTTTATAAATATCTAGAACCAAGGCTCAAGCTTCTTCATTCTTGTTGAGTGCTTGGTATACAAATTCAGTTAAGGTTGGTCTCGCAGAGAGCGATTATATCAGGAGACTTCTGAACGATGAACGTGATGTGGGCCCAAAGTCGGGACCACGGAAGGAAAACACGGAACACGGATTGGAGGTAAGAAAGATATATTAAACAAAAAGGTTACAAAGATAGTGGACAATATAGACCACTTCGCCAATTCTTTGTTTTATGGTGCCTCCTTCCCAGAATGTTATGTTGTTTTTGTAAGCCTTGAAAAAGGCTTTATCCTTTTCTTATGAGGCGATACGTTTTTTTAAACTTTGCTTGCCGTGGAATAAGTTTGTCGAAGACAGACTTGATTTTCCTTGAAAACATTTATTCTGCAGGCGAGTTTCTCATAGGCGTTTTCGGATTAGGGGTTATCCGATACACCTGCAGAAACTGTTGCAATGCTCTATCTGTCGGTGTGCCTAGTGCCTTTTTTAAAGCCCTTTTTAGAGTGTCCACGAAACTTTCGGCCTGGCCATTCGACCTAGGGTGGTACTGAGGCGTTGTAATGTGGTCCACCTGATATGACTTGCAGAAATCTCTAAATTCACTTGATGTGAACTGAGTGCCATTATCTGTAACTACGCAATCCACCACGCCAAAACGCGCGAATAGCTCGTGTAGAAGTCCGATCATGCAGTTTGTGGTTGGTCATATGCATTGTAGGACCTCAGGCCATTTTGAGTTGCTATCCACAAAAATGAGGTGGTACATGTTGTCTATAGGCCCTGCAAAATCGACATGAATTCTTTGCCATGGATGGTCTGTGTTTGGCCATGGTTTGCACGTCGTTTTTGGAGCTTTTACTGCAAGCGCGCATCCTTTGCATGATTCTATCATGTCTGCTATGTCCTTTTCTATGTTTAGCCAATAAACATAGCAGCGCATGAGGCTTTTCGTACGGTTCTTCCGCGGATGTCCCATGTGAAAATCCCTGAGGATTTTTCTTTATAGGCTGTTTCGAATAACTACGCGGTCATTGTATAGTAGGACATCACCGCAGAGGGTGAAAACTTCTGGCACATTGGAGTCTTTGTTGCGAATTTTGCTTTTATGGATTGATTGAATTCATCCTCTCGAGACTCCCTTTTTATGTCGGCCAAAGTAACTGGGAGCTCTCTTATGGTACTCGCGAACATGTTTTTGATTTCACAATGTGTCCTTAGAGTACCAATGATGGAGTCTTCAAAGACTTCTGTAATTTTTGGAATGTGTCTATCTAACTCCTTGTTGATTTGCTCTAGAGCAGCGAAAGGGACATTCCGTTTCTTTTTTAATACCGGTTGTGCACCGTCCTTCGCCTTGAACTTAGCTTTCATTTTAGTACATTTCCCAAGGCCGCCAGAAAAAATATGGGGAAATTGTGGTTTGAGTTCCTTTTTTATATTTCCCGAATTGGACGTTGTACTTTGTATCTTGCGACAAAATGTACTCATTGGGCAATCCCAAAGATTGAAGTGTTCTATCCAATCAGTTCCAAATAAGTTATCTGAAGTTTTCAATACGTAGGCTTTGAGCTTTTTGGTAACTCCATTTAGTGTTACTGTAAGTATTACCTCGCCTAAAATGTTAATCTTTCGCCAGTTACGTATCTTGCTGTTTTATCCGTTTTTAATAAGGTCGGCTTGTTTAATGTTCGCCAAGTACGCCAGTTAATTGTTGAAAGATCGGAACCCGAGTCAAGTTGGAATTTAATGGACTTATTGAAAATATCCACAGTTACATATTTCCTTAAATTCCTATCAACAATATTGTCAGATTGAGCTTGCCTAATTTTATTTTTGGGTCTTCTCGTTCTGTTGGCGTACCAGCACCGAGTTAAATTATGAGCACTTTTATTGCAATTTTTGCAATATTTTTTGTTCTTAACTGGACAGAATTTCATCCAATGCCATTTACCACACTGGTAACATGGTCCGGCCGGTTTCTTTAACCTATTTGGGTTTTGGTTACTGCGGAATTTAGGACATTTGCCTTTTGTCTTTTTGAGGGGAATAGGAGGTAGACTTGCTTCTGATTTTATTAATCTGAGCCACACCTGATTCCTCGATAGTGTTTGAGTCACACTTTAAAGATATTACTCTTTGACAGTCCTCTGCCAGGTTTTGGAGAGTCAATCCTTGTTCGTTCTCAAGCTTGGTCAGTACCCGTCGTCTGGCTTCGGCGTCTTCTGCTGATACTAGACTTGGTGCGAAAATTAAGCACTTGAAATCATCGGCAGTCAGTTTGGCTAGTTTAATATCATTACAGAGCTTGTTTACCGATGCTGCAAACGTTAAAAATTCTTGCTGGTTGTCTTTGACTGTGTTCAGGCATTTCCAACGTTTGTGGAACAATGTTGTGTTAGGTCCGAATAGTTCCGAAAGGAGCTTAAGAGTCTCTGAAAAATCCAAGTCAGTGGTTTTCTTGGGTAGTATGAAGTCTACGAACCTACTATGTTCTGTAGTTCCCAGCTTTCTCAATAGTAGACGTAACCTTTTTTTACTGGGCCATTGTTCACAGTCTACGCTGAAAATATCTTCGTAGCGCCTGTAAAAGGCCTCGAACGTTTTGACGTTCTCTCGTACGTATTCAAAGGTTCCATAGAATTGTAGATTGTACTCTGGGAGAATATTGTATCTTTTTCAGAGTTTGAGCCTTTTAATGCATTTACGAGTAATTCTTTAAGTTGGTTCTGTTGTAGTTCAGCATTCTGAAGCGTAATTTGTTGGAATTCCGTTTGTTGTTTATGTAATTCCAAAAAATAGTTGTTGTTGTCTTTTTCTGATTTTTGTTGCTGATCCAAATATACTTTTAGCATTTGGACGATTACTTTTTGAAAATCTTCCATATTTTGACAAACAAAAATGACAGCGATTTTTGTTGGTTTGAAACCCGTGTACCAAGGGGAGGTACACAAAAAATCTTGATAGATTTTTTTTTCTTTGTTAAAAAAGAAAAAAAATATCGACAGACAATTAGTTAAACTAAACTAATTATGTGTATAGCTTTATCCTCTGTGTGTGAGTGTGTAAGAAATTGTTCTCGTAATGTTATTTGGACAGACTTTAATATTCCGTAGATGTCGTATCGCTAGTTCGTCACTGATGTTTGGTATCGGAATATTTTTTTATATGTAGACGCTGGGTGTTGCGTTTAAATCGCTAATATAGTAATACCAGATTCATTTTTCGTTCAACACTGCTGCGGGAACGACTGGAGTTTGTGGGTGTTTTTCGAGTACTCTGTCGCTATTGATATGGTGAGAACGAAATTCTCGAATCTTTCTGTCGCCGCTGATGTGGGACTGGCAGGGTATTGAGGTTCTCGACTTGAATGCGTATCTCGAATTCTTCGTCGACACTAATGTGGGACTGGTAAGGTATTGAGTTTTAAGCGTGAGTGCGTTTCTCGAATTCTTCGTCGCCACTGATGTGGGCCCAAAGTCGGGACCACGGAAGGAAAACACGAAACACGGATTAGAGGTAAGACAGATATATTAAACAAAAAGGTTACAAAGATAGTTTGAGTGTAAGCGGAGCTTACTGTGACACTATTTAGCGGTTGCGTGAAAATTAAAAGCGAGAAATAAGCTATCACGAAAAGCGAGAAGAAGTTATCACGAAAGACATACTGAGTGATGTTATTTTTTAACAAAGAAAAGTGGTAAAGATTTTATTTTCATTTCCGAAGAAAAGTATTTTTTTGTAGAAGATAGGAAATTCGTAAGATCTCGGATCTGTCGGAATTAATTTATGCTACGACGCGGCGAATAAAGGATAGCAATTTGCCCATGGCATTAATGAAAATTTCAAATTGGTCAAGTGACCTACAAAACGAAATGCTAGAAGGTAATCGTAATCAGGTCAATGATGCGACCGAGAAAAAAAGATAAGTTTAGACCACACCCAAAGAAAAAACGGGAAAAGAGAAAAAGGGAAGGAATAAACCATTATTTTCCTCTTGGAGATATTATTTGTTTTGAGGAAAAGACAACTGTTTTATGTTCAGACCTTTGCATGATAAAACTTTTTTTACCGGGACAGATTGTTGACGTTAGGAGTACGAAGGCGTTGAGGTTACAAAGAGGGTCACTTGACCATTTTGATGATAATCATTTGACGAAAATCTCGTTGATAAATTCCAGATGACATTCGGTTAAGATAGAGATTAAGGACCACATTCCGAGTGGTAGGGGCCCAGTCGGGGAAAAGAAAGAAAAAGAAAAGCAAGATATTTTTTTCCTTTGAGCGATAATTGTAAACACGCGCGCTGCCGAACATCATTGGCTGAGTGGTGGCGTGAGCGGTTGGCGAAGGTAAACATATGAGAAGGAGGGGAGGCCTGATGACGCCTTTGAGGCGATTGGTGTGAGTTATCAATATGAGAAAGGAAGAATTTGGGAGGACGATTCCCTTAAGAACCTCTCTAAATCAGAAAGTAATGGACTTCCAAAAATGGAAACTGATAAATTTTCCTGTCCGAAAACAAAGAAAATCCTTATTGTGGATTTAGAATTATCGAGGAAACCAAACCACGACAGGCCCACACCTGGTTTTGGTCGGCGTCTATATAAACAGAGTCGCAGCGGGTAGATGGCAGTTGCAGTTGGAGAGACGTAGAGTTCCGAGGAGATACAGACGCAGACATAGTTGAGCTGTGAGCTCTGAGACCAGCCTCGCAAGAAACTGACTGAAGATCCACGCATTCCGATTTCGACTTCTAACCAAGAACAATTTATTTTTGAAGAACGACTTAGATTCACACCACCAAAAACAAGTTTTACGAATAATGCCTGAAGATACCAAAAAACAGTTTATTGAAAAACAACTGAAGATATTAAGACTCGCCTAACAAACGCAAGTGTCACGTATCCATATAAGCGGTTTGGGAGAAAGAGTCAGTCCTGTATTCAGCAACCAGATATAAAAAAATATTTGTTATTCTTTTTTAACACATTTGAACTTTTCGAGTTGTTACTTTATTTTCTTTTACATATACTTGTGCGATGTCACCTTTGCTCGAATTCGGCTTGCATTACGACTGATTGATTTCGTCTACCTATGTTCAAATCACAACGTGGGTAGGTTAGACTAGAAATCAAAGCAGTTACTTCGGTAACCAGACGTTGGAGGCGAGCTGGGAATGACAAAGCTGATACCAAATCTAATCAGATTCCCATCCAAATCAGTCAAGGATTAGAACGTCACATTTGGCGCCGTGACCAATACCAAGTCACATTACTATGTGATAGTGTCCAATATTGGTAGTCATACGCGGTTGATACTACGGTATTAGAATACTCTCTCCCTCTCTTTCCTCCTCTTCTCACAGAGTGTTATATTGCATACTTTATATAGTCCTGGAAGAGTCCATGTTGTAGGTATGTTATGGTCTCACAACAAAACGATGCCAAATTGCAGAAGTTGGTCCGAATCTCACGGATTTTGGAAAAGTAAATGTTCAAGGTTTTAGGTAATTTTTTAAAGCTGGTTTAGGTTTACTTGTTTAATTGTTTGTAGTCATGATAGGTAATGTTGGTAATAAAAGTGAGAGGACCTGTATAATAGGAGCTAAACGGTCATCGTATATAACATGGACAGAAAGGAGCTAGCGCAGCCTGCAACGTAGAGTGTGCCTTAGCGTTGCCCAATGGAGCTGAGTGCAGTGACACATTACCATGTGCGAGATGGCTATACAAGCAACTCGATATTATACAAATGTTGGTCAGAGCAGCCACCCAAGACGCTACGCAAAAGTTAGGGTTCCTAACTACCAATCAGGAACAGCAACCAGAAAACTGTCAACCTAGTACCCTCAGTATGAATGGACATTGCTACATACTGCACATATCACAAGGGATTCATGACAACATTAATACAGAGGCCAGAGGAAAGGAAAAGATCGGGGAACCCCTTCCTAAACAGGAAACAAGGAATGAGTCTCTTTACCCGTTCAAGAAAAGGGGGAGAAGTGTTGACCGGGCAATAGGTAGACCTATCTACTCCTATTACACACACACACACACGTGCACAGAAAAATGTGTATATATATACAGTTTAACTAAGTTCAATTGCCAACAAATATTTTGACGGGAGGGAAGAAACATTAAGCTATAACATGGCCGCTACACGCGGATGTGTAATCTGTCCGATGCTAGTATGATTATTTCGAGGAATTCAGATTCAAACAAAAAACACCAAATAGGGATTGAAATGAATGAGAGGTGAGGAAGCTAAAATTCGCATCGGCATCAAATAACATTATTCTAAACTCAGAGAATTAGTAACAGTAAACGAAAATAAAGAAATAAATTAAATAAATAAATAAAATGAACAGGAAGAAGAGATTGAAATTGAACAATTACTTACAAACAGAATCAAGCAAGCTGACATGCGACAGAGAACACATTCCAAATGCTACATGACGAAACGAAATGCTGATCGTGTTTTTTTTTTTCTACATCACCTAATGGTCATTTGCAAGCGTCCCTATTTTAATTCACCAGGATTGAGAATGTTGGCATAGTTACGCTGACTGCTTGTTTATTTCCTTCTTTAGAGATATTCAGTAAACTTGAAACTGTGTATTCCTTGCTGACGTAACTTTCTAGTAATAGCATTAAGTAGGACAGCTGACCTGGTAAATCACAATTTGTCAACCAGTTCCACAAATAATCATTTGATGTTTTATGATAATTAGAATACTTTTTCTGAACAAGAATATCATTAAGACATTCTTATACACTGGATGTTTGTCGATTTAAAAATACGCTTTATTTTAATTATTAATTGTTAATTATCTACTACTTCAAATATTTGAGAACATTGAACATTTTTGAAAGATTTCCCTAGCCCTTTTGCTGTTCTTTATTCTTCCAAATTATTATTCCGGATTCAAGTGTTTGTTTGTTTCTCGTCAAAATGAAGGATGTGTTTTGCTGGAATCAAAATTAACGTCATGATGATAAAAGAAGAACAATGAAAAAAAAAAGTGATATGTAATAAAACATTAATGGATATTTGAAATATAACAAGTAATTATAATGTTTGAATTAAATCAGTAAAATACTAATTAATTGGTGTTTATCAAAGTAATTATGCAGAAACTGTAGCTGTACGAGGGTAATTTTCCCCTCACATATTCAATGTTCATATAAATATTTTATGTATAATTTTTCAACATTCGTAACGAATCTGTAATTTCTAACATTATAGACATAATATAAATGTCATACACTTATGACAAGTTCACATATATACATTATTAAAATTAATCAAAATTTTGTAGCGCACAGAGACTGATTTAACCAATGTAAATAAGCATGTCAATGTATTTCCTCCTATGGAAATAGAAAGAGTCAAATGAAATAGTTTGTTTCGTAAAATAATGTCAGGTTTTATAATACATTCTTTGTTTCATAATATATTTTTATAATAGTGGCACATATATATATTATTCATTCCTATTGATGAATATATAATCTATGTTAGTTTTCTATTAATATCTTCCAGAAGAGTAGATAGGCCGTGAAAAAATCAATCAATAATTCTCTTTCAGATTTTATATTATATACGCCTAATCATGAATAGGTACCTTTACTATATTTGCATGAGTTCCAGCTTGGTCATAATCCTTCTGAATGTGCAGCCAACATTTACAGAGCATAAGATGAAAGCATTTCCTTGAGACTGGACAGTATGTCGCTGAACTCTGAGGTTCCGCAGTCTGGATAGGAATTTTGAAGTTTAAGTTGGTAGAGTATGTCCAACTGCTATTTTAAATAAATATCTGGAAAGTCTAGTCAAACAAAACCTATGTCAGATTTTCAGAGAAATGTTTCAAATAATGCTTGTAAGGATTTGAAGAATATCGAACAATCTCAAGAAAATTGTTAAGAACTCGGAATTTGATTTCAGTGAAAGTGAAAGTTTCCGTCGTTATAAAGAGTGTTTAAAGCAACTGCCAAATTCCAATGATCTTGATCAAGTAGCAGCATTTAACGAGAATTTGAATCTTGAGGACAATCGTAAACGATCATGTCAAAGCCCTGATCATGACGAAATGTCCAAACACATTCCAAAATCGAAACTGCACCAACAGAAAATTATGTTGACTAAACGGTGTTGACTAAAATCTAACGTTTGTATCATTACTGAAGGAAGTGGATAAGATATGAGCGGCAAACATTTAAATGATCAGTTCGAATTATACTCCATGCCAATCGCTGGTTACAGGTTAAGAATTGATATACAGATTTTTTCCACATCCGCCATATTCCTTTCATCTCTCACCGACTGAATACCAGTTTTACAATGTCACGCTATATTTTTCCAGGATGACACTGAATAAGCTCATCGAATTGGGATACAAGTAGCTTCCACATCCAAAATATTTCTTTGATCTTTCGCCCATAAAAAGATGCAGAATCTAACTTCAAAAGATTTATTGTCGCACAAACTTTTAGCAATTTATCGTAAAGGCATATGTAACCTTATAACTTGATGCCATAAATATATAGTTTACAGACGTTTTAGTTTTACTAATATAAAGACTGATTAAATATATTTAGAAATGAAGCTGAACCTAAAATCAGGCATTATTTTTTCGAATTGACTAATGTTATTAATCATAAAAAATAATAATTAAACAATATAATAATTATCAGTGTATATTTATTTATTTCCTGTCCCATCTGTGGTTAGTAGGCAGATAGATCAGTTTAAGTTGATGCATATATGAGTGATTAGGTCCTTTAGTATTTTTAACAATGTATACAATATTAAAATGCATAAATAAACTTATTTCTCTGCATTTAGACAAAAATAGTTAGCGATCAAAATAAACAGTTGACTTAATCAGTTCCTTTACTCCAACATTTCTTAGATTGAAATCTTTTTTTTCAAACCTTTCCTGTGAGTCAGTGAGATAGGCTTTTTCAACGCCGTTCTTTCGTCACCATCTTTGTCGTTCTGTTGTTAATCATTTTTATCTGAGAGATATTCCCATTTCACTATTATATTAAATACATAAATTCTTTAACATGAATAGATACTGAGCGAAAAGCGATTTAAATAATACCGGAAGTAGTCAATGAATCATAAATTCCACTCTACATCAAAGAATATAAAGAGACCAGTGCAATTAAACGGTTCATTGACCTCTATTTTAGTTGTAAATTGTTTATCGCTGTTTTATTGAATATGAATATATTGTTTCAAGATATTTGCTTCATTGCTTCTCACTATTAACAATTTCTAACAATTGCGGTTATATTTGACAGCTGCGGGACACTAGTTGTAATAATAAATTCCCAGATGTTAAATTAGGCATGTCTCTCATGGCTTAGAATTTTAATTAATTGAAAATGTTAGAATGGATATGTTTTAACTTGGCGATTTAAGATGGACTCCACTCAATATCAGTAAGACAGATTAGTTTGTTAGTAACTTTAACTTAACAAGGGGGATATGTTTTATTGAGGATAATGCATGCTGGAGTATTGTGGGAGCATCACCGCGCAGTCTCGGGTGGGTTGATTTTTTTTCTGAACTTTAAAGAAGCTGACAATCATAGTGACTAAATTAAGAACAGTCTTGATTTAAAACTATCCTAGCATGTTATCAAAGATTGCTCTACTTTTCTTATGTTAGCACACATTTGGCTGTGATGCATGTCCTTCCTATAAACTTATTGGATACAATGGGATTAAAATTTGCCTAATAGTTGTAACCTTTCCTTTTCTAATAATAATAATAATAATAATAATAATAATAATAATGATGCAAGCACAACACCATACACCGGCTGAAACTGCAAAATACTTAAAAAGAGAGCAAAAACGAGTGCAACCGGCCAGATACAGAAGCGATGGCAAGATAAACCGCTTCATGGCCAATACTCTGCCCGTACCAAACAAGCTGACGTAGACAAAAACCGTACCCATCAGTGGTTAGGTAGTGCAGGGTTGAAAGCTGAAACTGAAGGTTTTATCCTTGCTTCACAGGACCAATGCTTGCTAACTTAGAATTATCAAGCACATATACTGAAATATTGTGTCAGCCCAAAATGCAGATTCTGTGATAAATATCCAGAAACGATTGATCATCTTGTATCAGGTTGCACAATATTGCCACCCACTGAATATAAAACCTAGCATGACAGAGTGGGTCAATATCTGCACTAGAAAATGTGCAACTTCTACGGGAAGGAAACTGAAAGAAAATGGTATGAATACCACCCAGACCCGGTTACGGAGATAGGACCTGTTACGATTCTATGGGACTACACAATACACACTGACAAAACAATCAAAGCCAACCGCCCAGACATTGTTATTCAAGGCCACAAACAAAAAAAGTGTCTCCTTATTGATATGGCAGTTCCTGCTGACTGCAATGTATCTTTGAATATATTAAAAAAGCTGTCAAAATGCAAGGACCTTGAAATAAAAATGTCGAAAATGTGGCATATGGGAACATCAACAATCCCTGATGTAGTTGGAGCCCTAGGACTGGTTGGAAAAGATTGCACTATACTAATTGAAGGGATTCCTGGAATCAAAGAGATACAAAAAATTGTTCTGACAAGTACAGTCCACACTTTACGAAGGGCTTTATCTATGTAATTTTTTTTCGAACCTTAGTTCCCTGGGCGGGACACGGAAAGGAATGTGTAAACGCCAGAAAATAAAAACAATGATAATAATAATAATAATAAAATTTTGTTTTTCCCATATATATATATATATATATATATATATATATATATATAAATTTGATGCCATAGATTGTATAAATTTATTTGAAGAGACACTATATAGTGCTCATTTTTGTTGGTTGTATTGAACTTATGCACCTATCGGCCAACATTTCATCATAGATTAACTTTGGCAAAATAATTATATCTAAATTGGTGTGAGAAAGTATGAAATATGGAGGAAAATTTGAATCACGTCTAAAAACAAATTCACGATTAAAATACACGCAAATTAAAGAAATATATAAATTCTACAACGTGTGTTTAAAATAAGGAAACATAGATACTTACGATGCTCTAAATAATTTGAGTGACCGAAGGAATTTCTTTTTCTTCTTACAGAAAAACGACTGTTGTAATTTAATATAAACAGCTTCCAACAACTGCAAATTTTATTTAGACCGAGCCATATACAAAACAGACAATGAATCAGTAGAAAATTGCGAGGAGTACAGATCATTCTCTAATAGTTGTTTTTCAATCTCAGATTCAGGTGTTGATTGCGAAACACGTTTGAGGGTATGTTGATTTATTCTAATAAATAAATGTACCTGTTGACCTAGCAATGTTTCCAATCTCAGACAATTTCGTTCTATGTATTCAGCTTCGCACTGATATTTAAATTTGTAAATTAAAAAAAAACAAAAAACATTTACTTAGATATAACAAGCCATCCTTAACAAAAGAAGGAAAATAGGGTGAGTCCCGAATTCAACAAGAGAATTAGCCGGCAAAAATGTTGAAAAACAGAATTTTAAACACTGTCAATCAGAGTCTGACATTTTCCACCAAATCAAAGCAATTTTAAATAAATCCTAGATTTGAACTAAACACCGAGGCTTTACTAAAGCGTTCAGTCTTACGTTCCATCACACATTTGATGATATTAGAATGATAATCATTATTAATTAGAATACAGTGATTTCTATGTAACTCTTTCTGAAGAGTGCAAGAACAAATCATTACGACACGATAGAAAACTGTTATAATTAGATTGGAATAAGAAAAAGCTTATAAATACCTAGAAATCAACAAAGCGGGTTGAATGCAGCATACCCACATTAAGGAGAATTTGAGAAATGAAAACTACAGACGTACGCGTCTGATGTGAAATATCGACATAGATTTAATAACAGAATATCGGCCATAACCAACTTGGCTGTCCCTGTAGTGCAAAATACTTACATATTAAGCGAATTGATATTAAAACATGAAACCTTCTCGTTTACAATGCATGTATCATCCAAAGGCTGATGGTAATAATCCGTATATGCCCAGATCCGAAGGAGGCAGAGAATTATTTCAACTAGAACTTTCTTACAAACCACAAAAAAACGGTCTAGAAATATACCTGAAAATTTACAGAAGACTGGATGAAGATCTGTGTCAAAGTACATGAAAGAATTAAAAATTAAAACTTTATTTGTTAATGAAGGACGCCTGCAACTTCAAATGTGAGTGAAGAAGTGCAAATAAACAATAATGCACGTGCGATAAAGGACCTTAAAAAAGAAAGTAAAAACAAACACAAAGAATTGACAATGCATTCCCCCCAATTTTCCCAAAATGCAGATTCTGTGATAATTATCCAGAAACAATTGACAAACTTGTATCATGTTGCACTGTATTGTCACCCACTGAGTGTAAAACCCTACCTGACAGAGGTTGGGGGAGGCAATACGTGCATTGGTAAATAAGCAATTTTAATGGAAAAGAAACCGCAAAGAATTGGTATGAACACCACATAGAACCAGTTGCAGATATAAAACCTTGTACCAATTTTATCAAACTTTACAATACAGAGAGAGAGAGAGAGAGAAGAGAGAGAGAGAGAGAGAGAGATCAATAGAAGATCATCGTCCAGATTTCTTCATCAAAATCCGAAATAACCGAATATGCCTTCTTATTGATATGGCAATCTCTGCAGAATATAATGCATTTTTCAAGATATAAAAAAAAACTATCAAAATACAAGGACCTTGAAATAAAAATGTCAAAAATGTGCTACGTGAACTATTGATAACATGCGTCTTAAAAATTAAAGTTTTCCTGTTGTGGTCGGAAGTTAGGATTTGAGTAAGAACGGAACTCAAGAATACATAAAAAATAATTTCTGGTTCATAATCTCTCCGGAAAAATGTAAACGATGTAAAAGCTATCCAGCTAAAAAGCTGTCATATAGTTGTAGTTTGACACTTCATTCAACCAAGTGAATCTCATTCTTTAAAAAAAAAAAAGAAAAAAAAAAACACACAAATAAGTAATGATATTTGGGAAAAATAATAAGAAAGTTCTTGGAAATACAAACTCAGTTTCGAGGATATTTGGTGCTCTTAGCGTAACTTCACCGTTATGTGTTCTAGCCTGCCAGAATACATAACCTCAGTATTCAGTCATTTTTTCCAGTCATTCATAATTTAATTTCCCATTAGTCATGTGAAGAAGATTGTTTTGTCCTTCCATTGATCAGATGTTATAAAGAGAAGAGGGGCACTCTAATTGTAACAAACTGGGGCAACAAGAAAATTGGCGAATACTTGTGCCGCACACATTGGAATTGAATAAGAGTGAGCCGAGCGTAATTTGATGAAGAGATATTGACCTTTGCCTTCGAAGCGTGTTCCGCAGAGGTAATGCAGTTTATGATTTTCAGGAAAGCGAATAAACAATGAAAAGTACACCGAAACCGCAATCCCAGTAGACATAATTGCTTATGTGAATTATAGAACAAATAATAAATCTGAAACAACGATATAATTGTTGATGGAGAGGAAAAAAGGAAATGTAAAGAAACATTACGTGACCCTCCACATGGATGAAGTCTGGAAGATGTATGATTCCATTCCTAGACGTTACGATAACTCATTAGACAAGCGGACTTGTCTTCCAACTTCCAGACATGAAATAATTCCTTGTGCTGACAAAAATCTGAATCGATTCAATACATTAACAACTTAAACTAATTATATTACTATTTACGTTTGAACATAGAAATTTGTAGCTTATATAATAACATCCAAATAAAAATATATTACGTGTTTATGCCCTATTTCCCAAGAAGAAACATAAACAAATGCTTGACATACAAAAAATGTGTTGTCATCGAATGCTCCGTCTATCGATTGATATTAATCTAATAAAAGTTCATTAAGAGAAAATAACTACTGTAATTTTATCTCATTTAAGTTTTTTCTGAATATCAGACATTCTATCATATACTGTTGGTTTCAAACCAGTTGGAATTAATCTAAAACGCTTCCTATCCCAGTTTTATAATCAAAAGCACACAAATACATGCTGCGATTTTTTTCCTCGCCATTGAAATAGGACGGTTTCTGAATCTATTATAGTGTCTACCCTTTTCTGATATAAAAGCACTCGTCCTGCTGCCATAAAATAGCCACAGTGAGAGAGAGAGAGAGAGAGATTGAGAGATTTTTCAGTCCTACCATAACGACTTCTAATTGTTTTACTTTGTGTTGCAGTGCGACGAACCTGTTTTTTTTTGCGACCCACGAGGTTCTGCTTGACGAACTTTTCGAACAACTTCATACGACGCAACAAGTCTTTTTCTGTTAAGTCATTTTTTAAGTTTTAATTTTTTTATTCTTCTATTTCTTTTGTTTGTTTTATTTTTTTGGGCTTCGGCCCGCATATTTTTTTTTTATTTTAGTCCGGTTTGACAGTCTTACCGGACGACTGCTTTTTTATTTTTTCTGTTTAATTCTTTCTAGTTGTTTTTAAAAAATTAGTACAGTATAAGAAAAAAAAAAAAGAAAAAGAAAGTTTTTGTTTTTTCGTTTTTATTTTATACCCACCTTCTTTTATTAGCGACTTAGGTCGCATTCTTTCTTTTTGGTTTGACTAGTTTGTTTTTTCTTTTGCATTTAATTTATTTTCTTTAGCGGCTTCTTTTTCTTTTTTGTGAATTTGTTTTTTGAATTTTTGAAAAAAAAAAGAAAGGAGTTTCTGTTTTTGTTTTTACTTTTGGCTGCCTTTGGGCGTCATTTTTTTTTTTTTTTTCCTGTCTAATTTTTGTTAATATAGTTTGTCTTTTATTTTATTTTTCCTATTGCATTTATTTTTAAAAAGTTTATTGTCCTTGTTTCCTTTTAATTTACTGGTACATCCAGGTTTTCCTTATTTGTTTAATTTCTTTTTTTTACCTTCCCCATACTCCTTTCCCTAAATCTGAGGATACTTTCAAAGACCCGCAGGTGGTAGTCTCCACTTTCATTTCAATATGGCCGACGGTGCCAGTCGGTCAGATGTCAAAAAGGACCTGCTAAAGCCGACCCGCCTGATAAATCAGCGAAAAAGCGGGCTGATGATAGCCCAAATGTAGAACGGCCTAGTAGCTCCAAGAAAGGAGATACTAGAAAGAATGACGAGGTGCCAAAAGAGGCACAAAAGAAGACGGCCGAGGAATTGCCCTCATGTTGGAAGTCCCCTCCAAGTTGTATTGTGAACATGGCGGATTTCTTGGATAAGGCGAAGGGGTACGCCCATCTTGTTAATAAAGATGGGTTCGTCGATATTGTCCAGGAACTCGATGAGTTCGCAAAACGAATGGTGACCGTTTTTGTGGTCGATAAGAAAACTAAAAAGATTTGTCGCTCCACAAAAGACACCGTGATTAAATCACTTTTGTCCCTGGGGATAAAACCCCAAAGAGTAATTAAGGGTACAGGGTTCTTCATGTGGGACATTCTGATACCCACCCCAGAAGATTGCCTAGCCATGGCAAAAAAAGAACTAATTACAAAAGATTTCATTTTAAGAACGGAATATGAAAGCAGAAGGCGGACCAGGGTGGCCGTGTTCGAGGTTCCTCCTCAAATTTCGGGAGATCTTCTGGCTGCATTTTTTATGCAGTTCGGCCAAATTTTAGGGGCTCTCTCCGACAATTTGAACGGGGGATGGACTTTTGATATTATGCTCGACCAGAAGGCCTTCAAGTCCGTTACCAACTGTTTGGAGTATGGCAACCGGAAAATGCCGGTCATAGTGACCGGTAGAAGAACAACTTGCTGGAGGTGTGGAGAGACTGGTCACCTTTCCTCCTCCTGCCCAGGAAAGAAGGCCCCTGGAGTTCCGGTCGCTGGCGACCAAAATGCCCCCTTGTCCGAGAAGTTAAAATCCGCGGCGCCTGTAATGGGCCTAGCTGCGAGGCGGACCGGTGAGGAAAATCCCCCGGTTGGGCCCAGACCCACATTACACCCGAAACCAACGCCTTCCACAAGTGTGGTTAAGGAGAAGGATGAGGGGGAATGGCGCCTCGTAGTTAGGGGCAAGGGGAAGACCCAAACAGCGGTTCCTCAGTCCCAACATGACCCCGGGGATAATGTCACCTATAGCCCCATTCCCTCTATCAGCTCTGAGGGCGACGCCTCGGCGTCTTATGCCAAAATAGCTACAGCAGCCCAGAAACTAAACGGGCCCAGCTGGGAAAAAATTCTAGATTTAAAAAAATTAAGGGATAAATTGAAGGCTAAGCGGGAAAAAAACCAAAAATCGCTGGGGGCACCGGGCCCTCTATCCTCTGCCCCGTCTTCCCCTCCTTCATCTAAATCAAAATTCACCAAGCCACCTCCGCCCAAATCTCTGTCTAACTCTCCTGTCAAAACACAGCATTCACCTAAACCTTCCCCAGGGAGGACACCTACTGGTTGGACTCCATCAACTACACCTAACATCACACCTATGGCAACACCGATTCAGTCACCTCATAAAAAAAGGGGCAGAAGTCCAGAGTCACAAACTGTGACTGACAAAAAGAAAAAAAAATCCAAACCACCTTATCTCCCAGGGGAAGACGTCTGCCGCGTATCCCGGAACCAGGCAGAAAGGGTGTTCGGGCAGACGCGAAACCCGAAGGATCTGAAAGTTCTGTGGAACTTTAAGCAAATAAATGGCGTGGACATCGAAAATACGGATAATTTCCCCTCTGCTCAGAGAATTTTAACTGTAATCAGAACTGGCCCGGGTACGCGGGAGATTTGGCGCATGATAGAGGAGGCCCAGACGTCGCTGAAAATGGTGCCCCCAGCTGCCTATCTTCTAGACCCTGAATCTGATTATGCGAATCAAAAACTTAAAGGGAGGGTCACCGTTTTCATTCACCCATCTCTTTATAAGGCTCTGAAATTAACGTACCCTTCGGACATCGGCGGATTGTCTCAGGATGATTCCGTCGAAAGTGAGATGGCTTCTGGATCTATGGGACGAGCTGTCGGTTTTCTCACCCCAGCTATGTTCTATCCTGAAGGACAACCCTAATCGGCTTCACAATGGCTCTCTGGTTAGCCAGTTTAAATGCCCGGGGCCTGAGGTCCGAGTCTCGCTGGGCGAGGCTCTCTCGTGACCTTCAGCGCCTCGGGGTGAATGTATGTTGTATACAAGAGACCCGGTTTTCTTCTCATGATCGTGAGGACATACTGTCTAAGGGGTTTGCCCTTTATTCAGCCTGTTTTGATGGTCGTTCGAGGGGTGTCTCTTGGCTAGTGAGCAAGTTTTGAAGGCTGCTTGTACCCTTGTCTTCGCAGATCCGACGGGCAGACTTTGCGTGCTGGATGTTACCATAAAGGATAAGGTTCTACGTCTCATTGGGGTTTCTGCGCCCAATACCCATTCCGAGCGGCCTGCTTTGTTTCGGCAGATCGCGCCGTTCTTGACGACGTCTCGTCGGGTAGTTTTAGCGGGGGATTGGAATGCCGTCCTTGACCCCGATATAGATCGTATAGGGCATAAACAAGGTACTAACAACCCGGATGTGAAACCATTTCGGGACTTTATCGATGGGTTTGATCTTGCCGATAAGCTCCGGAATGAACACCCTCGGGAGGTAGCATGTACTTGGACAACTAGTGGCAACTCGGCTCCTGGCTCGCTTGCGAGCTACCTGGACCGAGTCTTAGTTAGGAGAGTCGATGTAGGGCTCTTAGGGTGTCCAAGTTTCCATTACATAGTTTATACGGATCATAGGCTTGTCCAGGCCCGTGTAAACTTAGATAAGCCTAAGGTTAAGTTGGCTGGTTACTGGAAATTGAACTCTTCACTTTTTGGTGATCAGGGTTTCCGGGACCAGCTGTTACTAACCATCCAAAGGGAATTGACGGGAGCGGTTGTGGGAAACGGCTGGTGGGGAAATCTTAAATCTAAAATTCGAAAGTTTGCTGCCGATTTTAGTCGTCGACTCAATCTAGATAGATTAGCGGCGCAAACTCCTTTAGAAGATAAAGTCGATTGGGCTGTGAAATCCCGTGTTAGTGGGGACATAGCTTTAGCTAAGGCAGAGTTGTCCTCCTTGATTATCAAGAAGGATCAAGCTCTGCGAGTTAGGGCTAGGTTAAAAAGAATGTCTTCTGAGGCAACGAATATGGCCGCTGAACTGCGTGCAGAGGAAAATTGAAACGCGTCTAGGCGACATATAGCGTGTGTCACGTTGCCGGATAAGCGGACCGTGACTACAAACGCGGGCATATGTGAGGTCTTTCGGGACTACTTTCAGGATCTTTTCACCAGGGAGCCCGGTCTGAGCTCTGCTCAGTTCGACGCCTATTTAGCTGACTTTCCCTGCCTCGCGGCAGCTGAAGCGGCTAAGTGCGAGGGTCCCATAACAGAGTCGGAGATCTGGGAAGCACTGAAGCAGGTTGGCCTGGATAAGTCTCCGGGACTAGATGGTCTTCCCTACGAAGTTTACTTGAGGTTGTCGCACGTTTTTGTTCCTTTGCTGGAACTGATTTACAACCACTGGATGAAGCAGGGGTCTTTACCCCAACGATTCACCAGGGGTGTGATCAAGTTGCTGCGTAAGGACAAGAACGGTGGGGATGGGTTAGGGAACTTTCGCCCTTTAACGATGTTAAATATGGACTTAAAGATTTTGGCGAAAATCTTAGCCAACCGTTTGCAGCTTGTCCTGTCTAGACTGATTGGCCGTGAACAGACTTGTGCTGTGAAGGGTAGGACTATTCAGGATAACCTTCACATGGTACGCTTGATCTTAGAACAAGTCGACAGTGAAGCCGCGCTGATCAATTTAGATCAGTCCAAGGCCTTCGATAGGGTTGACCATCGATTTCTGGAGGCTGTCCTTTCGGCGGCCGGTTTCGGAGCCGACTTTCGCTCCTGGATCCGACTTTTGTATGCGACCCCCGGTGTGCTGGTGAAAGTGAATGGGGTAAAATCGAAGCCTTTCGTATTGCCTCGCTCCATTCGTCAAGGTTGTCCGCTCTCGCCTCTGCTTTACGTTCTTGCGTTGGAACCTTTCCTTCGCAAGTTAAAGGCGAATCAGATCCTGCGCGGAATTTTCCTGCTTGGGGCTTCCACCTCAGCCAGGTATTCTGCCTATGCTGACGACGTTTCGGTTCTTGTATGAGCAGAGCCGAGATTGACGTAGTCAGCAAAGACATCAGTGGGTATGAGATGGTGACAGGGGCCAAGATCAACCGCAATAAGTCTGTGGGCTTGCGGTTGGGTGCGTGGACGGGAGTTTCTCTTCCCGGACTTTTCCTCTGGACGGATGGGCCGATCAAGATACTCGGCGTCTGGTTCGGTCCTGATCTCCAGTTGGAAATGAATTGGTCGGAGGTGCAAGGGAAGGCCGAGATCGCGATTAATCTGTGGTCTCGGAGGAGACTTTCCCTGAAGGGAAGGGCGGAGGTATGTGTTTCACACATATATCCGATCCTCCTTTACCGACTCTCTGTGCTTCCACTCCCGTATGCCAGACTAATGTCATTAGTCCGGACCTTGTTCTCTTTCTTGTGGAGAGACAAGGCCCCTTTGGTATGTCGCGAGATCTGTTGCCTTCATCCCTCTGAGGGGGGTCTGGGTATGCCTAGCATTGAGATTCGTCAATATATGCTTCGCATTACCTTTCTAGACCGAATGTGTCGCGGATTGGATGAGGTGGGCACCTTTTGGAAAGAAGATGTCCGAAAACATTTCCCATCCCTGAGAAGTGTGCACTCCTGCGAGGAGGATGCCGGCCGTAGACCTCGTTCTACAGCGAATGTCGTAGTGCCCAGGCGTTGTCTCGTAAGGCATTGTATCAATTGTTAGTTAGGGGGTCCGTTCAAGATGATCTGATCGACAAGCTCGGTCTTACGAAGCAGGAGGCTCGCTCGATATGGCCTTGGGCGCCTGGGTTGAAATGTCTCAATAATGATGAGGCATCACTCACCTGGCTGATGATTCGTGGGGCCCTCTGGGTCGGCAAGAGACTTTGTTCAGCAGGCTTGGAGAAATATCCAAACTGTCGTCGCTGCACTGGGGAAGTCGAGACCATTGGTCACGCCTTATTTCAGTGCAAGACGGTAGTGCCGTTGTGCAAGTTTGTTGAATGCCTCATGGTTCGCATGCTGCAGGGAAAGTTCTTTGTCCTGGAAGCCAGTTCTGTTTGTAGCAATGTGGTGCCGCAATTGACGAAGGCTGAACACTATGTGTTCTGTTGCTTACTAGGGATTATGCGAGTCGTGATTTGGACGACGCGTCAGAAGGGATTCCATGAGGGCGAGAAGTCACCTCTTCCCAACTGATCTTGTGCTTTAAGCATCAGCTTAAAGTCAAGATTAGAACGGAAAGGCTCACCTCATCGGAATTTGGCAAAAGGTGGGTGAATCTTGCGCGAATGTGTAGAGTGAAAGGGGCTGACCTAGAGTGGCATTTGGATGTCGGTTAGGTACAGAATTTTGTCCTAACAGGGTTGAACATAGGCAACCCACCCAGATTTTAGGTTAGACTAGGTTTTGTATTTTGAAGCTTTAGTTTTCCCTTTTTTCTAGTAAACTTAGCTAGGGTATGCATGCGCATTGGTCCCTTTTATTTCTGTCCCTATTTTTTCTTTTGTTTAATTCCCCATCCCCTCCCTCGTTAGGTGGTCCGGGATATCAGTTCTCTGGTGGATGCGGGGCGCCTTTCGTTTCGTGTGTGTGGTTTTTCGTATTTGTTGTTGTGTATGAATGTGTGTGTGTCTGTGTGAATGCTTGGAGAAATGAATGTTTTTATCAATTTTCTTAGTCCCGCATTGATTTCGTCTAGTTAATTGATGTTTCTCCCACATTTATGGTTTGTGGTTTTTTTTATTACTAAAACAGTTTTGGGGATCATTTTAAAAGTTGTTCATTTTTTACCCTCCCCCCCACGAACAATAATTGTATATAAGGGGACTAGTTACGACATCATCGAGAATTTGGTGGACGTAGTAAGAAAGGTAGGAGTGAATGTGTTGTTTTGGTGATTGGAATATTGTTGGCGTGTTTGGGTCAGTGTCTGCGACTAGCTAAGTTTAGAATTAAGACAGATGAAGACCGTCCTTCCCCATCCCCCTTTTAGGCCTTGTGCCGCATTTTGTATTTATCATACAAATAAATATTGAGAGAGAGAGAGGGGGGGAAACAGGGTGGAAAGTACATAGACACTGTGATTGAGTGACGTTAGAAATCAGTTACAAGGACGCCCGACTCTAAGGAAGTTTACTTCGAGACTGTATATAGCGATCTTTGATTAATACTAACCGCCGTTCTTGGATTTTAATAACAGCATTACCTTTTGTATTTTGTGTAAATACAAATTTATTTCTTAGCTTAAATACTTGCGTTTGTCATTTATTGGAGACCGATTTTTCACGCGGAATACACAACAACTTGGCGAACGAGGATTCGAAACTTACGCGGATAACCCACAACAACTTGGCGGACGAGGATTCGAAACTCAAATGGAAAGAAAACAACAACTTGGCAAACACACGCGGAAAAACTAATCAACAGAATAAAAATCCTTACCTCGTCGTTCAACAACAAATTAGCGACTAACAATTTCGAGGAGTAATAATACATAAAATTGAGTTATCATGGAAGATAATATGTTCGTAAAACTGATAAAGCACCAAAATGAGCAGCAATTAGAAATGCAGAAATACGAAAATGATCAACAGTTACAGATACAAGAAAAATGGCAAAATCAAATATTACAAACGCAAAAGGAAAATCAAGATAGACAAACAGAGCTTCAGGAACTAATATTGAAATAGCGGGCAGCAAGCAATCAGATATTGAAAAAGAACCAACATTTTCGCAAGATGCAGTGTGGAATACCATAGAGATTTTCAAATATTCTCGAGATGAGGACAAAATTTTGGAGATTACTTCCGAAGACATGAAGACATCTTTAACAGACTGTCAAAATTGGACAGAAGCAAAAAAAGCTACGTCTATTGCTTAGAAAATTAGGAACTGAAGAATATACAAAGTTCGTGGATTATATCTTGCCAAAAAAGACGAACGAATTAAAATTTGACGAAGCAGTGACATGTCTTAAAGAACTCTTCAGCCCCAAAACATCACTCTTCCATAGGAGGTGGATATGCCTTAACCTGGTAAAGGGCGATAATGAGGATTATTCCACGTTTGCCGGAATCGTAAATAAACATTGTGACGACTTCAAACTAGCGGAATTAACACCGGACAATTTTAAATGCCTCATCTTTTTTCAAGGGTTAGTTTCTACAAAAGATAGCGAAATGCGTAGAATGCTTGCAAATTTACAAAATGAACCGAGTCTAACATTACAGCAATTATCGGAAGATTGCCAGAGATGTTTAAGCATAAAGAAAGGCGCAAGGGACATTGAAGAATCAGCTGTTTCTCATATACGTAAGTTAAATAAATGTCTACGTTCTTCACCCTCCCCGGAAAGAAAACTAAAATTTTACGACAATGAAAAAATATTCTCACGCTCCCCGGAAAGAAAAAGAAAATTTTATGATACGAGAAAAATTACAACATACAGGACAAATTATGACGGATATCGAAACAAATATAAGCCCCCTCCATCAGCATGTTATCGATGTGGAGGATTACATTGGAACAAGGATTGCCGGATTCAGATATAAAAACTGTCATGAATGTGGAAAAAAAGGCCACGAGGCATCCCAATGTAGAAATAGAAAAGACACTAATAGAATAAGAGCTACAAGAATGAATAATGATGACAACACCAATGTAAGGAAATATGTAGAACTAGAAATTTTAAACAAAAAGATTAAATTACAACTGGATTCGGGTTCCGACCTCACGATAATCAACTTACAGACATTGAAAAAACTTAACAGACCTACCATGTTACACACTCAAAAAATTGCCAAGTCGCTTGCAGGCAAACGAATAAAATTTGAGGGAGAAATAATAGTAAATGTTAAATTTCACGGCAAAACAAAAAAACTTAAGATATACGTCATGAAAGATACTGAAAATTTAGTAGGTATCGACTGGATGCAGAAATTCAACATTTGGAACCTACCTATCAAATCGTTTTGCAAAAAGTCAGAGGTTGAACCATCAGATACCATAAAATTGAAGGAAGAATTATACAAGCAATTTCCTGAGGTATTTTCAAGTGGGTTTGGACGATGCAACAAATTTAAGGCCAAAATAGAATTAAAAGAAAACGTCCAACCAATTTTCAGAAAGAAGCGAAATGTACCGTTTGCTACTATAGAAAAAATAGACAAAGAATTGGAGAGACTTGAACAAACTGGGATTTTATCTAAAACAGTTTCGTGAGTGGGCTGCGCCGGTGGTTTACGTAAAAAAGAAGTCAGGAGAAATTCGCGTATGTGCAGATTTTTTGACGGGACTCAACAAGACAGTAAAAGACCACCATTACCCACTACCAAGCCCAGAGGAGGTATTTACAAAGCTCAACGGTGGTAAGATATTTTCAAAAATAGATCTTAATGATGCTTATTTACAAATCCCAGTACAAGAGAGTACGAAAATCCCTTGCATTAATACGCACAAGGGATTGTATAAATTCAACAGACTACCATTCGGAGTAAAAGTTGCTCCTGCAATTTTTCAACAAACAATGGACACAATATTAACTTCCCCCAAAAAGGGATCTAAGGTAGGGGTATTATGTGATCCACCCATTTCTGATATAAATGGACTCAGTCAGTCAGTCAGAGAGAACAAACAAACAAACAAAAACAGTGGAGAAAACAGAGTGGAAAGTACATAGAGACTGTGACTGAATTGACGTTAGAAGTCAGTTACAAGTACGCCCGACTCTAAGGAAGTTTACTTCGAGACTGTATATAGCGATATTTGATTAATACCAACCGGCGTTCCTGGATTTTACTAATTGCATTACCTTTCGTATTTTGTGTAAACACATTTAATTTCTTAGCTTAAATACTTGCGTTTGTCATTTATTGGAGACCGATTTTTCACGCGTAATCGACAGCAGATTCAATCCCGATCTCTTTTTGTCTGGAAGAAAGAATGCTTCGTTCGCTTGTCCAAACTTACTCTTCTGTTATTGCCTTATTTTATTTAATTGTCTCCTTATTTCTGTTAATTTACCTTGTATATATGTTTGCTTCCTTTATATTATTTTTGCCCTTTTCTTTTCATTTATTCTTATAATTGCAATCGTTGTCATCTCTGTTGCTTAAAAGGTTCTGTTATTTTCTATTTGATTAAGACTACTCCCTCCACAAATCTTATTTAATATAAAAGCGCTAAATATGCACATAATTTTGACATGCAAAATCATTTTTTAAATCATTTCCACCAAAGCCAGAGGATAATGCCACAAATTCACAAGTGGTTACTGAGAGTGAAGGTAAATTTCGTAAGTGAGCAGGGAACAATAAGAGAACAGACTTCAGGAAGAGAGAAAATGTAGGTTGCAATTCACATACTATTACATCCAGTCTGCGCTTAAATTCTGTCGAGGTACCAGTGATGAAAGATCTTTAGTACGATTACCATGAAAATATTTATAGGAAAAACAGAAGGCAGCAACGGCACGGCATATAGAAAGTGGCTGATGCTGAGATGGCAGTTAATCTTGCTAATATGAAGTTTCGCCATGTTCATGTATAACTTGTATTAATTAGTATTCCAATAATTGGAAAGTTTATTTAAATTTAAAGGTTTGCGTCAGTTGATTATTACAAAAGTTCGGGAAAATTGTCATGACCGGAAAAAAATCATTTTAATTTACCTCGTTGCAGTTTACAATGGAAACGGATATAAAAGACGCCAAGGATTTCGTATATACTTTCAGGTCTCGCTGAGTAATTTGATTTTTAGTCGCTTTATTTTAATATTTCGCTCGGTCAAGATTTATAGAGACTATCATGCAGATCTCGGTTTCACTTGAGCGAATGGTATTATCTACAAGTCGGTCAACCAAGTTAGAGACACGGCTGGGGGTCTGTGTAGATTCAAATGGTCAACCAAGTTAGAGACACGGCTGAGGGTCTGTGTAGATTCAAATGTTAGTAATACAAAATGCATTATTATAATCATTATTATTATTAATAATAGCAGTTGTAATAAAGAAGGAAACAGTACCCTGTCCAAAATGCAAAACACAAGTAGAAAGAATGCTGATAAGCGGTTACTAAGTCGCGTACTGAACAGCAGTTTACCTGTCAAATGAAGCGTTCGCGTAAGAGGCTTAAAAAAAATCTATCTATCTATCTATCTATCAGGTCAAGCAGATGCACACATATATCCAGAAATATAGAGATTAAAGGTAAACACGAAGAGAAAATTATGAATACTATCAAGATATCCACATGCATTACATGTAATAAATATCACATTGCTATAAATCACACGCAAATATAGAAATGTTAAATATATGTACAATTAGATATCTGCAACGCATATACAATTACAATTATATGTTTGTCTATTTGTGTGTAAGATTACATACATGTATATTTCGATATTGTGCTAACCGTATTCGGAAATTAAAAACATCCCTACGACACACTAAGACATACACAGAACGCACACACTCAATTAAGCTGAAAAATCGAATTATCATTGATAATGGCTAAAGGTATAGCCAAAAGAGATCGGAAATATAAAACATTTGGGCAGTTCTTCACACCCTTTGTCCAGAAAAGAAAGCTCTTGTCAGAACACAAGAAAAAATTAAATAAAAACTTAACCGTAGTACCTTGTATGTCGTTTTAATGAAACATGCATATATATATATATATATATATATATATATATATATATATATATATATATATATATTGCTTCATATTGTGTGTGCATTCGAGGACATACATGTGTTGAGATGGATTTGCAGGAATTATGATTTATTAATGTATTATAAGAATCATATATTACACTATAGCACCGCGACGACGTGGTGTAATGTTTAGAAAGCTTGTCTTGCGAGATCAATTACGACTGAGTAGTGAGTTCGATCCTCAATTGGTGCTCCATACATTCAGCCTTGTGCCACATCTAAGCCAGGCTTCGAAAATCACTATAGCACGGCCAGCTCGGATCGATCCTGTGTTGTTCGCTTACCGGTTATTTCTGCCGAAGGTCAACAGACGTTTATCTGTTTTCCGCTTTGTACCTTCTCCCACGTTATGTTCCTTGATCACAGAGCAATGAAGATACAATTTCATCCGTACTGAGCACTAGATCGGGTGGCGACAGAAACGTGCTACAAAACGACACAGGACGCTTCCACTGGCGAAAATAAAAATAGCACAGGAAAATAAAGAAGTTAGTTTAATTTTCGATCGGTATATATAGTTTTTGAAAATTATCCCTTCTTGTTAAACTCTCTAGCATGACACTTCCATTTTTCTTTCTACATCTTGGAGAAAGTTAAAAACAAAAATACATGGTCAGTGACACGTCGGTTTTCACAGCTCCTTCGTCCGCTGCTGTCTCGTCTCCCCGGCGAATCTTGCCGTCATTTGACTCCAACTTCTTCTTGGCTTAAGCGCTCTATTTATATGTATTTCCTCCAACTACCACAGCACCTCAGCACTTTCATATTTCACATTTATTTTAGAGAACCGATAATGACTTTCAAACAATGCGGTCACTTAAAACAATACATTCTTCGGAAACAAACTTTGTTTATCATTTCATTGTATGTCTTGACGACAATACTTATTCCAAACAATAATTTTCCCGATAACAAACATTGTAATTATAAATTATTTTTTATGTCTCTGGCTTCAAAGAAAATGTCTTTGTTATCGACTTTTCAATATGACCAATTAAAAACTTTGCCCACTTTGCCTGTATACAAAACTATATTTCAGATTGTTTTGATTATCTGCTTGCGATTTATAAGAATTCCATGTGCTTCTCGCCCGAAAAGCAATCCATATTCTAACATTCTCAAATTATATTTGGGACTCAACATTCCATTCGCTGTTTCTAGTTATCAGAAAAGAAAAACAAGATTCTCTCTTCTTTGCTCAATGTTTCAATTTATGTTTTTATCTTAGCGTTTTTACCATTCTTATCCCTTCAAATTCTACAATTTCTATAGGGCATTTCGCACGAACCATTTTAATCCTACTTACATATTACCAGAGTCATGATAATGTCACATTTCTGTCATTTACTTGTGGATGGCACTCCAACCCCCCACCCCACAAAAATAACTAAAACAATAAAGGTTCTTCATGCATCTATTTTCCACAAAGCATGCAGTGGAATTACAAAAAATGTATTTCATATTCTTTGCAAATTATAATACTTCAGTAGAATAAAATAAAAATGATTTTTTTATTCCTTTCCGGTCCATCAGCTTGCACCTTTAAATTAGAGTTCGCATAACCTCTTACAATTGGTTCGTTTTCTTGGTTGACTTTTATCTTCTCCATATAGGGAATGTTGGTTTCCCTTTGACAGATGAAAAGTCTGCTCTTTCTTCTCTTAACGCAGTCAAATAGGTCTCTTCGTCGTCTGGATTCAATCTGCTTGGATAAAGATCACTAAATAGCATCCCATTCTCGATTTAATGCAAGCAGTGTATTATTCGATTATTTTCTAAGTTTTTCTTAGCTTCCATATTGCTCTCAATATAGCAACAATAACTACTAAGATTCCCAATATAGTGGACCAGATCATCATGATCCTTGAATTATCTCTTTTTTTTATTGCATACTCTTTCCCCATCATGTTCACTTTATTTTTCAATTTGTCCAGATTAATTTTCTCTACCTATCTTAATATATTTGGGATTGCCTTTAATATAGCTTCGGGGAATTCTTCTACCACTGGTTCTAATGTCTGTGTTCAGTTACTACTGAGAGATTACCGATACATGCTCTAGACAGATCTATATGACTCAGAGGTCACCGCCCAAACTTTATCAGATATACTGATAGCTTGTGGTAATACTTTATTTACCAAAACCTCTACTCGACAACTTCCCTCATTACATCTTTACCTCATTTAAACAAATCAAACACACACCACCTTTGATTTCCCGTCACATAAATGGGACCGCATGAAGCACACGTACGCTTCGTACTTCCATGATTTCTTTCGTTGTCAGTAATATAACGTCCGTTCTTGATGAATTTAAAGCTATATATTCAATTTCATATATAGCAACCGCCCCGTTTCCAGTTCTGCGAATGGATAAGTTTATCATATGATATATCTCAAAATTTTTCTCCCTGTCTAACAACGGCAGTACCATTAAAACCAAGATTTTATCATCTACTACTATTAGGTTGGTGCAAAAATAATGACGTAATAATGTCGTTTTTTGACGTTAACAAATACGTAAAAAAACGACAGTATTACGTCATTATTTTTGCACCAACCTAATAAATTAGCACAACTTAATACCTTGTAGTATAGAGATGAAACAAATACATTGAGTTAATTGCTTCGTCCACCGCAAGAAGAGTTGGCTCCCTGTGCCGCGCCAGGAAATTTTTCTCTCCGGAATCGATCCTTCAGATCTACAAATCAACAATTCGCCCTTGCATGAACTATTGCTGCCATATATGGGCTGGAGCCACTTCCATTTGCCTCGTCGGGGTTCTTGATAAGCTCCAGATGCGGATATGCAATATAATTGGCCCTGTTCTGGCATCTCGTCTACAGTAGCTCTCTCACAGACGCGCCGTTGCCTCTCTCTGTCATTTTTTACAAATACTTTCATGGTAATTGCTCCGATGAGCTGCATTCGCTGGTTCGCAGACTTCATGAATTCAAGCGCCCTCCGAGGCTGGAATCCGGCTCTAACCTTTTCACTGTCGAAACTACTAAATGTAGCGGTCTCTTCTACTCCAATATCTTCATTGTCTTGCACCTCTCGCCTGTGGAATTCTCTTCCCTATTCCAGTTTCCTTGAGAGATATAATCTCCAACTATTTAAATGTAATGTCAATCGACATCTCCAGTTGCCTTGATCTATCCATTATCATTCTCCTCATCCTTTCCTCTATCACACCAATCTAATCTTGCTCCAAATCTTCTGTAACCCCTTGCGTCCTATTGGCTTCCCGCCTTGCTTTGGGTGAAAAGCTTAAAAAAATATCCGTAAATGTTCGATGGGCGTTCAATAACAACGTCAAGTTGTGAGGTAAGTAGGTTTCTGTTTTCAAAGGCAACTCTTTCTAGTGACCAGGGATCACTATACTAGGGGAAAAATTTTCCAGTGATCACATGTCCAGCTGAGCTCTCACAAGCTCTCACAAAATCATCCCGAATTGGCTAGTCAGGCGTATCTTATTAAGAATTAACATTAATTAAAAATACTGCTGGACGATACTATTACGTTGGTGCAAGAATAATGTCGGTTTTGACCTATTTTTTAACGTAAATTAATTTTGCACCGACCTAATACTTGACACCTATAAATCACTCATCAGGGCCCCAAAGATATTGGTCCCCAGTTCTTATCTTGTCACATTAAATATCGATATACTTCCTTGTGCCGCAATGGCTAAAATTTTCTAATCCTTTTCTGCTCCTTCCAGCTTTTCCTTCATAATTTTCATTTCTGCTTCAGTCATTGTTCCGAACAGAACGTGTTTCCAACAATGGGGATTATTGCTGTTTTCCTTCTTTTCTATAAGACCACGATTCCTTCTAAATAATTCCACTTTATAAACTACGTCCTTTCTGACACTTGCCCTTAATTCTGGAGGAAATCTTATTTCTGTAGATACATGTAGGGGGATGGAATTTTGCTTATTTTCAGTTGTTTTTTTTTTAATATTATATTAGTTAATGAACTTAGCTATATTAGGCATACAACATAATTTGTTTGAATTGCTACTGGAAATTTTGTGCAAAGAATTGGATAGGGGGAATTCTTTAAAAAGTTAAAACAAATGTCTATTTTGGTGGTTACGTCTAAAGTGTATGGTGGGTTTTCTCGATGTATTTCAATCCTAGCCAACATATTGGGAGAATTATCATAGTTCACATATATTAGTTTGTTTTTTGTATCCATATTTTTGCCAAATCCATCACATAATCTTGTTTAATTTGTTTGAAGATACTAGCGATGGATGAATTTGTGGATTATTTAAAAGTAATTCCGTTTGCGGATTTCTTTAAAGACGTGTTTTGGGAATTTGTTTAAAGACGTGTTTGTGTTGGGCTATTGGTTATTTTTCCTAAATGGGGAAACGGTGCCATAACATAAGTCAAGCGTAATATAAAGGTAATCCCTGACTTTCAAGTTGGTTTGTATACACAACTTGAATCTGAATTTATCGAACATCCAGTGTAACTTCTGACGGATTATATCTCCTTTCCTTGGGGCAGAGTTATCGACGACAGTTAAACCGTCATCCCTATATAAGCCATAGTTAGTGGGGTCAATAAACGCATTTCCGTTATTCAATAATAAACATCCTACCAATTCACACACATCATGCGCTCCCGTAGGATTGTCAAAATTACCGCTAGTACCTCTCTTGATCCATAATGTCAAGCATGTGTGTGCGTGTATATATATATATGCAAGTGATAGAAATTAGCAGCATTTGAGATAATATAATTAACTAATTCATTGAGTCTAGAAGAAACGTCAACGGAATGCAGAAAGCACTGGACGGCCGTTTCGTCTTATATTTTAGACTCATAAGCAGTGCGCATCCACTACCGAGAATTGAAATCGGGATATTTACGTTATCAGGCAAACGTCATACCAAATATTCCAACTGGACTCGATGACGAAGATATAGCGCCGCTCGATCACATATTCCGTGGTGGAACTCATCTGAGTTTCTCTTGTACCCATAGGACTGTTCCCCACCACGAGCTTGAACCGACTTCTAATGGTCTGGATGGAGCGGCTTGGTGAGAGTAGGTGTGGCTCGTGGTGGGCACAGTCCTATGGGTAGAAGAGAAACTCGGATGAGTTCCACCACGGAATATGCGATCAACCTGCGCTATATCGAGTCTGATTCGCTACCTCTTCGTCTCTGAGTCCCGTTGGAACAGTTGGTACGACGTTTGTCTGATAAGGTTACTGAATATATATATATATATATATATATATATATATATATATATATATATATACTGCTTTCCAAATTATTATCGAGATAACTTTTTTCTAATATTTCAAAAACCGTCCAATCAATTCACGCAAAATTTTCACACAATATTGGCAACACTGATCTGTGCAATGTAAACAAACTGATGCCATATTTGTTATCGGCACGGTGATTTGACTGTGCCAAATTATTAGAAAGGTTTAGTAAAATTACCAGAATTGAGGAAACAAAACGTTTATTAATGTTGCACGTGAATTTTTATGATCAAAAGAAGCAAATAAATAAGATAATCAAACAAATAATGACAGATACAAACAAATGCACAGTTTTAACCAAATTAATAGGGAATGTGTTTTCCCTGTTTTGAAATGACTTGAAGAAGTCGACGATCCATAGAATTTGTTAACTGTAGGATGTCATCTGCTGTAATACCGCGAGATATGTCAAGAATTGCTTAACACAACTCAGCGTTGCTCCTGAATTGTCGTCCGTTGGCATACAGTCTTCGCTTCATGATGCTCCAAAGGTTTTCGATTGGGTTCAAATCCGGAGAATTTGCTGGCCACTTCATTTTTCGAGGTCCATCGAAGCCTAACTGTTTCAAATATTCAGTAGTTTTGTAAGCAGTATGTGAGGGAGCATTATCTTGAATAAAAATAATGGCCCTTCTGAAGGCAACTTTTTGCTTTTTCATCCACGGTTCAAGATGCTCCTTCATAAACCATATGTATGCATCAGCAGTCATTTTGACGCCATCTGGTAGTCTCCATGGGCCGAATAATGTTTTTTCCAATAATACCACCCCAGATCATTATGCCTCCACAGCCTTGTTGGCGTCTCAAACGCTGATGGCGATTCTGCCCGTTCATTACCCAGCCTTTGCACCATCTATCTTGCCTATCAAGTGTTGCTCGGGTTTCGTCTGTGAACAAAACTTTAGAGAAGTCAATCTTCATATTGTCCTCGGCCCATTTTAATCGATTTTGAATGTGATTTCTCGTCAACGGCGACTTCGATACAGGTTTGACTGTTGTTGCTATTTCACTCAGATACCGACACCGAGTACCTTTAGACACAGTAGGATCCCCATTGCGACAGAAAAGCTTCTGACTTCGTGGCCTTTCGTTTAAGTCGTGACATGAGAGGACGTAAAATAACTCTCAGCTTGCCTTTATCTGCCCTTTTGCGTACTTGTGTAGGGTCGGCGGTGAACTTTTTCACTCGTTGATGACACCTCCCTATTATTTTTAGAAATTTCTATGGTAGATTTACCTTTTGAGAGTTCTGAGGTGATAGTTTTCTTTTCAGCATAAATTAAATTGCTTTTACAGCCCATCTTTTCACCAAATTCTTACACTTTTTTTAATAATTTGGCACGCGCAAATCACCGTGCTGATAACAAATATGGCGCCAGTTTGTTTACATTGTGCAAATCAGTACAAAAATTTAAGTGATTGCGTGGGTCAATTTTGCCAACATTTTGTGAAAATGTTCTGTGAATTGATTGGACGGTTTTTGAAATATTAGAAAATAAATTATTACGATAATAATTTGGCACGCAGTGTATATATATATATATATATATATATATATATATAATATATAAAACAACAAGAAATATTAGCAATCCAGTTTATTTTTTAGAAAATTCAACCCCCAACGCGAAATTTGCCATATCGAATATAATATAGTGGTGCTATGAATTTCTTGAACCTTCGATTTAAGGAACATTCTAGAATTCCTTGGAAACATCTACAAATTAATGGAACCGTCTAAAAATCTGTAAATTTCCAGATCTTTATGGAGATTCAAAGACATTTCTGCCGACTTCCAGAACATTCTGCAAATTTAAGACGTGCATTTGACCGCGGCTTGGGTTGTCATTTAGTTAAGTCGAATGAAACAGTGTTTGGGGTTTTTTGATCAAATATTTGTCGCTTATTGACTTGCTGAAATATCTCGATGTATTTATTTTTAAACGTTAATGTCTCATAAAGAAGTGATAGTAACATGATATGAACAAAGAATCTCATACGATTTCTAGAATCACATAAGAAAAAGTAGTGTTCCACTACAGAAACAACCATTAAGAAATCGAAATTGTTGATCACTATCTGTTATTTTGAGCCTCCATCAAATTACGTCATAACGTATAAAGGAAGTCACTAACGGTCTCTGTTGATATGAAGGGGAAATACTAGAAAACATTACTATGTCAGCTGCTAACAAAGCCCTTTTACTATGACGGCCAAGAAATTTTTTCTTTCCAGAATCTATCTTACATGCCTATAAATCTATCATTCGTCC
The DNA here is from genome assembly GCA_963932145.1 of Acanthosepion lycidas. Classification (NCBI taxonomy): domain Eukaryota; kingdom Metazoa; phylum Mollusca; class Cephalopoda; order Sepiida; family Sepiidae; genus Acanthosepion; species Acanthosepion lycidas. Next base: position 41,414,057 of record OZ010571.1, on the reverse strand, counting down.
ATGCTTAGAATATTGCTGTCAAATAGTGTCCGGTAACTCTGCTATTTACCTTATGATCCTTGATAAACTCTGAAGAAGTATCAAAAACATTGTTTGTCCTGATCTGGCAGCTTGACTTTAATCACTTTTGCATGACCGTAAGGTTGCTTCTCTGTGTTTTCAATAAATATTTTCATGGTAACTCCTGGGATGAACTCTTCCATATGATACGTAGACTTTTTAAATTTAAGCGCAGTGCTAGACTGGCGTAACGATCTCATCAATCTATAGTTGATCTGGCTAGATGTAGCCGTTGATTCTACGCTAACAGTTTTCTTCTCTCCCATTTCTCGTTGGTGGAACTCCCTTTCGGTTCTGTGATTTCCAGCCAACATTAATCTGCAAAAAATAAATGCAATGGCAATCTCTATCAACTGTCAAACACATTACCCCCTTCCCTTTCAGTTCAACATTATTGTTTATGTTCCTAATTATCCCCAGACACATACATACATTAGGTTGGTGGAAAAATAATGACGTAATAATGTCGTTTTTTGACGTATTTTTAGCGTCAAAAAACGACATTATTAGGTCATTATTTTTGCACCAACCTAATATATGTAGAGAGAGAGAGAGAGAGAGAATTGTGTATACTGAATTTTTCTCAGTTCAGCTGACAATTACAATGTCTGAATTTCTCCGAACAAATATCAAAGTGTTTTTTGTACCACCACCGAATCTCCTATATCTGTTCATCTATGTAGGCATAAATGTCGGCAAATCGAGTTAGTGATAACTCTCGGGGAAATATAGTTTCAATATGAGTGTCGGGAATTAACTGAAGAAGTGAGGCATGACAAGATTTTGATAATCAGAGGCAGCCCGGACACGGATAGTCTCTCTGGGAAACGGCACGTCTCATTTGGTTAGGGATTCCATGTAACGACTAAATCGCGTGTACAGTTTATACTGACCAACCAGTTAGCTGAATAGTTGTCATGTAAGGATAATCAAAGGGGTTAATTACTAAGCTGGTTTAACGGTTGACTTGTGTTGAAGAAAAGAAAAGTAAATGTTTTAAAAGTTTCTTAACGTGAGAGGAATTATTGCGCCGAAGGGAAAAAAGAAAAGGAAAAATAAGCATGTGAAAGACACGTGTATGGATAGGAAACCTTTGGAGATAAACTCCTCATAATTTTTAGAGGTTCCAACTTGACTACCGTTGACCGGACATACGGTCCTGAACGAAGACAACAAATAAAACAATTGCGTAAACTGAATGATACTACTTGTCTAAAATAGGGCTGTAATCTCGAACTATTTTTCGCATGTTTGTTGATATAGATCAGTCATGGGCAAAATCGGAACCGATGTCATTCTGAATGGCACGCCTAATTTCATGAGGAAAATGACCTTAAATTAAAATACTGTTAGTTTACTTTCTTTCTCATTGTTCACTGATGAATATGCGCATAGATAAACAAAGATTAAGTGCAATGTGACTTTTAACTAAGAAAGATCAAAAGTGTAAAGACCTTTTACTTCAGAAACCGGAAACTTTAATAATAATTATTTTTCTCTGGAGAATAATATACTTCTTTATAAAATTACCATTCTTCGTCAAGTGAATAAATTATTAGGTTGGTGCAAAAATAATGACGTAATAATGTCGTTTTTTGACGTTAAAATAGGTCAAAAAACGACATTATTACGTCATTATTTTTGCACCAACCTAATAGAAACAAATCACATATAGAAGGTTGTTAATCACTCTGTCCTCAGTGATAATATTATATGTAGGTTTCATTTTTTTTAATTATAGAAGTAATCTTTTCTATAAAGAACAATCAAATTTTCACCATTTCTTGGGAAAATGACTGTAACAAAAAAAAAAATAGTGAGGCCCAACTGTGCCTGATACGCCTCCCCACCCCTTGTGCCTGATACGCTCACCCACTGTACCTGATGGGTCCCACTCTTTGAAAAATAATGCCTAAGCCTGACGAACGATAGATGACAGTAAAACATCTATAATAAACATAATTTTGGAGCCTTTTATATGCAATGAAGATGGTATTCATAATTTCATAACACCCTTTTCATAATTTCGTAATTCATCTCAGAGATGTGTAATTATCAATATACTTTTATTATTACGAACTGTTGTTATCAACTTCGTTGATATAGATGCTATTACAGACACAACATTTCAACCGGTTAACCCGTGCATCATTAGTTATCCATTGATTTGTTGATATGTGATAACAGCTGATTGTTGTTTTAATTTCTCCGTGCGATGCCAGTATTTTTCATTACCGCTGAAGCAATACTTCACTATCTGATCAATGGACTGAACTCAGTTCCATTAAATGATAGTAGCAGACGTATTATCATCTGACCATCGTAATCTTGTACTGGATATAGGAGTTGATGATACATATGTTACTGAAACGTTGTGTTTATAAGAAAATATATACTAACAAAGAAGAGAAAATAACTTGAAATAATACGAGAATATGATGCATTTTCATCGCAATATTTTTAACATGTAAACTTCCGGCTTCATCGCAATAATGTAACTGATGTTATTATTAATTTACTGTTAATTGTAATTAGAATTGAGACAATTGCTTATTGAAGACGAATATATGACGATAATAAGTGAGATAAAACCATTTTAATTATTAGATGTTCTTCTTAGTTCTTTGGATTTATTCGTCGTCCCCACAATTATCAAAGTGTGTTGATTAATTCGCTTTATCCAACTCTTTTATTTAAATCGGTGTGTACTTTCACTACTGTGGTGACAGTAAGCTGTAGTCAAGCCGACTATTTCTTTTCCTGTTCTCTTCTAAGAGTTGGGTTCTGGCTGAAGGCCAGACTGCACATGTACGTACCGTCTTATTTGACACATGTAACTTGTTATCTGTGTTTCGCTGATGAAATGACAAGGGTTTGAATTGAATTTGTTTTCCCCTAAAAGACAGACGGATTAGCGTCTGGCTGGCCTCCGGTTATAACTGTAAAGTGTTTGCTTTCCTTTTGTTTGACCTCATTAAGGAAGTGTGCTTCGTTTATAAGTACTTTTGTATCCTTCTCGTTTATATTCTCGGCTCGAACCAGAGGACAAATACATATGTCACTGCTGCCTGTCTTATGCGTGCGTTGACCAAATGGCTTGTATGCATGTACACACAACTACCTGAGAGAAAATAATTATGGTGCCGCTAGGGTTATCTGGTATTGTCCCCCCTTGGGGTGTATGCATGCTCACGCAACTGCCTGAGAGAAATTAATTATTCTGCTGCTAGTGTTATGCGGTATTGTCCTCCTGGGATATATGCATGTGCATGCAGGTTCCCGAGACAATATAATTATACAGCAGCTATGGTTATGCAGTATTGAACCAGTAACATTTAGTCGTGTATACGCAGCTGCCTGAGGGCAGGTATCCATACCGAAGTACCAAAAATACTTAGCAACATTTCATTCGGCAATGTTCATATTAGATATAATACCAGAAACTGAGTTTAAAACAATTTATTATGAGATTGTTTCACATTTAACATATTTACGATAGGCTTTCTGATTTGATGAATATTTTCCCATCAGCGTCAATAAGAGATTTAGGTAAGAGCTAAGTCTAAAAAAAAAGATTTCTGGAGCAAGCAGGAACTATTGCTTACAAACTCACACTCTCTTGCTGTATTCATTTCACACAATTTGACAATTATACATACATGCATAAATACATACACACATACATACATATATATATATATATATATATATATATATATATATATATATATATATATATATATATATATATCATAAAATATAGTTTGAAGGTATGTAGATAGAAAAGAGACAGTTCGTTCCGTGTTTATAAGTGATCTGAGTCTGCCGATCTTCCACTGCCGTGTTTTGACCTTAAAGTACAGCTTTTAATATATATATATATATATATATATATATATATATATATATATATATATATATATATATATGGGATAACGATATATCCTTTTTTGCAAATCAAGAACAGATTCAGAAGAAGGATGAAAAAAGTTTTCAGGTCGTGTGACGCGTTTCTTCCTCTATACATACACACACACACACACACACACACATATATATATATATGAATAATACTGCATTCAATATCAATATGCAAGTAACTTTTATGTTCGATTTCTTTTTGGCAGGTGGCAATTATGTTTCTAAAATATTCCATTCACTCAAACTTATTAAAAAAGATTACTATCTGCTTTGTTGGTAACATATTAATACTTCGCTATATTTAAAACTTATGGACATGAAAAAATATGACCAGCGGTCAAATTTCACAAAGAAGAATATTGTCTTTATCATTGCAGGTAAATTGTTTTTTAGCTACAGTTGGAAGCGATACACAAATCTTAATCTCAATGGGAATTTGCATTTCCTTCCTTATACATGTACTGATTTTACAAATGTTTTATTGGATACATTACAATTGTTAGGTGTTGTAATAATTGTAATCTTTCATTTGAAGGAAATATTGAAGTCATTGTTTAATGGAATATGCGCCGAATTCCGTTGCGACGTAATGGGTTTCATAAGCATTTTAGCATCTCATAAATGAAAACAAATAGAGTTATGTATATGAGGTAAATTTTATGTACATTTGGCCTCATCATAATGTTTGCCTTACGAAATAACTAGGCCTATTTGGGGCGTTTTCAGCGTTTAGCATATTTATCAGGCATTATTATTAGACATTTCAATATTTAGAAGTTCGCAGTTCTTTTATCTATATTAGCATATATATATATATATATATATATATATATATATATATATATATATATATGTGTGTGTGTGTGTGTGTGTGTGTGTGTGTGTATGTGCATATATGTCTGTGTGTTTTGTTTTTTTGTTTAAATAGGATATAGTTTCCCGACTTAGTGTTTAAGACATTATATAAATGGAAAAAAAATCATCCTTGAAAATATATATCAAAGGCTATTTCAAAAGTCACTCATTTCCTTTATTCTTTAATCACGAGGAACGCCGCCTTAGGATAAGATTACATTATTTAAGCATATATAAAAATACAAATACATTTCTTTTTTTCGTAATTTGGAAAAGTCGGAAAATATAATTAATCGAAACGAAGCGTCTGTTATTTTTATGATATTGTTTAAAGATTATTTGCTGTCTAAATAGGCAAAATGTTTACAAAATTAACAAAAAATATTGATAATAGCTAAACGAATAACAGAAAGCACACGAATATACAAAGCACTTGAACAATTTTGACACACCATATGTTCTTAAATAGAAAAAAAAATATACAGAAACAAGAAAAATAAAAATAAAAAAAAAGCTTTCTATTGTTAAATAAGATAAGTGGAGCGGACACGCCTTTTTTAGTTGCTGCTCTTCTGTGTACTAGTGACGAATTCCTGCAATATATATATATTGCTCTTAAATGTAGACTGGATATTAACGGTAATTTCGACGATGTACATATAGTTCAGGACAGAAAACCGTTTATATATATTTCTATTTTGTTGGGTTTTGCACTAATGCTAATATT
>OZ010571.1:41350994-41403494 GCA_963932145.1 Acanthosepion lycidas | reverse complement strand
GGCGTTTCGCCATGGTGCCGGCTGATGCAACGTTTACAAATGACTAAGTAAGACTTATTCTATAGAGAAAATCAAAAAATTTGAATATAGCATACTGTTTACATTGTTTTTCTCAATTTTGTCCCTTACTTTTGGACGTTCCAAATTTGAAAATAAATAAATAATTGTTATAATTCTTTTTCCATCCTTTGCAAATGATTCAACTTTAATATGCCAGTATGGATGATAACGACTACCAGCTTTCCACAGTTGTTATTTCTAACACATATTAGGTTTTAGAATTTTGTCCCTTAGGTTTGGACGCTACTGTATATGTATACACACACACACACACATATATATATATATATATATATATATATATATATATATATATATATATATATATACACGTATATACAGATACACACACATACATATATATACAAATAAACGCACATATGTATATATATACATACACACACACACACACACACACACACACACATATATATATATATATATATATATATATATATATATATATTAAGATTAGGTATAATCATGACTGAGATGTATTGAAGGGGGTCAATACTGCCTGAATGTTCAAAGGTTATATTGCTGCGTGTATATAATGTCCTCTACCAAGATTTTGTTATTCGTTATTTCCTGACATAAAAATAAGTATATATATATATATATATATATATATATATATATATATATATATATATATATATATAAATTTTATATCAATGGAAATAACGAATAATAAAATGGGAAAACTTGCTAGAGGACATTACACTGTCCCCTGGTAAAATTTGCACAATAAAAATACGTAAGAAAAACCACGAGGAATTGAAATAAATTATTATATGAAAAGAAAAGTGATCCTTTACAAAATGACACTCTTAATGCATTAGTTGTCATCGTAATGAGTTAGAAGGTAATTACGAGTTAAAAAAAAACTACCTTAGTTAAACGGAAGAAATTTAATTATGCCTACGTGTGTAGAAAGTGTTTTGGCCACTAGATCAGATACACTAACTATTCTTCTAGGATCTTATAACAATTCACCTTTCTTGATTGTTTACTAATTATTTTTTCACGATTTTCTGTTCTTTCTTCATTTATCTTATACGCTTCAATCAAAGTGTAAGCGAATATTAGTCTACCCAGCATTCAAACGTTTTAAACTTCAGGCAGTATTTGCCCGTTTAATACATCACTTAGTCATGATTATACCTAATCTCAGAAATTTCAATTGGTTATTTCTAATGAAATGTACAAATGCCTGCTTTTTCCGATTTTCCATTAAGACTTCTTTGTTGCTCAAATAATCCATACATTGTATTTGGAGCATCTTTCTTTAACTACATGTTTCTATCTGAATTTTTCACTCTAGCTTTGTGAGGTTTTCTAGTATGTATTGCCAGACATGGGGAATACCATTACATCGCATTTTATCACACTTTTCTTTGTTTCTAAATGAAGATGTCAACTTAAGTTTCCAGAATAAATTTGTAATATTCAGTTATCTGCAAGAATTCAATTTCAAGTTTTGTAAAGAATCTTCCTGCTTTTCTAACAATTTTCTCAGTATATAATTATCTTTATATATTTCTTCTCGAAAATGCGACGACTGATTTGCATGCATTCCTTTATTATTTTTTAAACGCAGAATATTTTGATCTATATTTTTCACTCATTTAGTCATTCAGCCAGGAAAGTAAATATTGTGTGGTTTTTCATTGGATGACTTACACGAAAAGCCTAAAAGAAAAAATAAGTAACTCGTGAGAAATATTTACAGCAATGTCGTAATCGCAACTCACAACGTGAAACGAAGAGCAATGAAAACACTTCAGAGATGCTTTCCGATAAGCCAACTGCAGTGGAAGCAGCTGCAAGGAACAGGTGCAATTTATAAAAAGCTGTCACAGGTAAAGCCGAGCTGCCATTTCATTTCGCATGTGCAAGATAAATTTCGATGCCAAAGCAATTAACTTACTCTGGGCAGTTTGTTTCAGACAAAATAAAGGAGAGAGGCGCTGACTAGGATTTTGTCAGAAAGCTTTAAATGTTGTCTTTGATGTTTCATTATTTCTTAAATTGGGTGCCTTTTTTATTTTAATAGAATCTCGCTAAGAAATAATCAAATGGCAACGGGAAAATACCAATACATATATGACAAAATTATTATATTATTTGCAGGTTGGTTTGTTTAGCGGCATATCAACACCATATGGGTCTATAGCTAAGAAAACGTCGAATGACCTCGGCAAACCAAGCGACAGCGTGTCGCGTATATCCTAGGACGGAAAATGTGGCGTAAAAGAAAGTTATTTGCTAGACAAAAACGACACATATTCTGCATGATATGTTGAAGATGGAATATTTAAATTAGAAACAAGTCAGTTGCAGGAGTCGCCATAAAAGTATTTTGATATGCTAATATTGCGCGTCGTCTTTCAGTTGTCGACGAATGAAAAATGCTCAGGGGGATAAAAGCAATTGGTGTTCTTGAATCGGGATGCAAAGTTATAAAATTCGTGTATTTTGGTTACCGCATTCGTTCAGGAGTGGGTTATATTTCTGACTGGTTACTTGCATTGCGAGTTTTAACATAGTACCTGCGAATCGAGATTTCGACAATTCCTTCTGCCTGTCATATTCGATTCTGAACTTATAGTGAATTGTTCTCTTCATTGTAGAAGTAATCTTCTACAAGTATTTCCTTTGCAATCCCAGAATACTTACAGAATCATTTAATGGCGAAATATAATTTCCTTGGGAATTTTAGTAATTTCCATGATAAATAAATATACATATTAGATGTTCGGCTAGTGTAACGATTAATGACACCGAAAATAGCCATCAACCAACCCTGTTGGAAACCCGTTCCAAATCGTTTCATTCGCTTTTGCATAATTACATTTGGTGTGGTAGATGAAACAACATTTTCCTTCCATCCCCAGAATGAAGGATGGTTCTTGTAAAAAAATTGTTTAGAAGGCAATATTTGCCTATTTTATTCTTCTTTTAATTGTTGGGGAAATGAACCTTCGATTTTTATTGGGTATCATTTTAATGGGCTCTAGATCTGAATGGAAACGAAGCTATTGAAAATATTTTCGGTTTGAGAATTAACCCGCGATGCAGAAGCCTGCAGTCTATAATCTCAACTGATGTCGAATGAAGAAATAATACACCGTCACAGAAGAAATATTAAATATCTAATAAAAAACGGTTATAATATTTTACCAGAAAAATTGTGATAAATAACTAAAAATTAATATCCACTTACGAATTCTTATTTATCGAATGTATTAATAAACATTACACAAGTTCAAACTAAATGAACCTCTGTGAAAATCAATGTGTATGGATATGAACAACTTAAAGGTTGAACTTTCATCTATTTGTCCAGCGATCATTCAGCTGATTCTGTTATCAGAATCAGGTTAACAAGAAACTAACTTTAAATCTTACAACGGCTGCTCAGCAAATTTAAAATATAAATTGAAAAAGTAGAAATAAATATATAAAACAGTGTAATTCATTTCTGGAATCTGGCTCTTAGTCATCCGATGCATGAATCGAGTAATTTCTTGTTAAAATAAATGCATTATTGAAAAACAATTTAAAAATAAATTTAGCTCCGATGATAAAAGAAAATGGAACATCTAAAGTAAACGTGTTTATTGAGCAGAACCTACTTGTATTCAATGGTTTATGCAGTGCACTTTACTCTAGGATTACACTGCAGGCTACTAAAATTCAAATTACTTGTAGTTAAAACTCAAAAGACAATAAAATTTCACGTCTCTTTACGGCTACAAGCGATACGCAACCTTTTATTTGTTAAGAGCTGCGCTAAGGATTGCATTTCATATCTTAATTGCTTTTCATTCCCATGATAATTCAAGTTTTTCGTTAATGTTTCGCTTCCTTTTATCAGTTTATTTGTCAACCTGGAAGTTTCATCTAGCATTTTCGTTTTTTATGCATCGACTAAAAGAAAGGATAAATTATGATCGCCAGGTTAATTGTTTTTAGGGTCTTTTTAAATATCGATTTTTGCCTCCGGAAGGGCTCCTGGTCATCCATCACATTCAACAGAAGAAAAAAAAAATATGTAAAAGCCCTAACTACATTTCGGTTTGAGACTTAAAGGAATGATAACAATTTAAACTCCGCATACGTTGATTAAATCACAACAATGCTTGCAGCTTTTTAGTTCAACACATTTTATCATCCATTCAAAAATGTAACATTCTGCATGAATAAAACTTACAAAATTAATACGTTTATTTTACATCATTCTCTAAATAACTATGCGTGTTTCAAATTACAATACATTTAACATAAGATAGAGTTTGCCTTCATCCCGTAAAAGAAGAAACAGGTTTGGGTATTACGTGATTCATTCCCAAGATCACATCTTTCTGAAAATATAAAGAAATATATTCAAAGAATACGTATCATCAAACGTTGTTTAACCAAACTTTTTAATTAATTATTACACCCAAAAACCGGTGGTAATGCCACTAGTACGCACGGACTTAAAGGAAGTGAAAGATAAGACTGATAATAAAGGGAATCGAGGAATGGACAAAAGATGAACGATGTTTAAAAGGACAGAAGACGATGATTTACGTTGCATTTAAACTTTTGACGAGTGTAGTTATCAGAAGACGAAAATAAGTTCCCCAGTTTGAAAGTGCAAGTAAAGAAAGTTTGGAAGGAAAAGAGGCGGTTGAAATAAGCTATTTCAACAACAAAAAGGTGGGACCTATACGCCAGTCGAGAAGTACGCTTAAATTTATATAGTCGAAGCAGCAGGGAATAAATCTCGTGAGAGTAGTTGTCATGAAGATATTTGGAGAAAAGACAATGGGAGGGCGCATTTTGTTGCTAAGAAAGTAACTGAAGTCGAGATTTCTGGTCAGAATCCTTAAAAATACAGATAAATGTTAAGATTTTGTCAAGATCATCTAGATGTACAGTTGTAGTACCAGATCATATATGGCAAAAGTATTCAATGCATCGACGAATGGTAAAGTTTTAAATGTGCAAGATGCATTCTGACGAGGACAAATTTCTGTCACGACATAGTGACACAAATCTCAGTGCAGTATATGCAACTATTGATTCGATATAATCGCTCTCCTGCATGTGAATGGAAAACTTAAAGCCAAGAAGATGTAGTATGTTTACTCCAAAAAACTTAAACATATTTACACTGCATTTATTCAACCAGTACTCAAATAGAAGCTATTATCTCGATCTCAAACTACAAGATATATATTATTGCAAGCTGTCTAAGATAGTGCCTCAGTCTTGCGACATGTGAAATCATGCTCTGCACAATACTGTCAAGATCCCAGTTACCCGGTGAGTTATTCATAATAATTATAAAAACCAAGTGAACAATTACTTCACATTTTCAAACAGGAAAATTGGCGTTCAATCACAAAAATTGACGAAAGAGCACACGGAAACGGTCTCATCATCCAACTTTCCGTGTCATAAATCTGATAGACATGTGCTAGTGATGTTGTGAATGCACAAATGCTGGCTATATTCTAGAAGAAACAGAGGATCTTGTTGAAATTTGCTGAAGGACTACTGACTAATTCTAAAGCGGAAATTTTAATTCTGATACATAACCAAGATAAATAAGAATCGTGACCATAATATTTGTATACTTTCCTTTTTTTTTTTTTGTTAGAGAAAGAAACCTTCGAAATACATAAGAAATTGCTTCATTCATTTTGAGAGTTTTATATTTAATACTTTAATTATATTCTAAATATAAATATCACATGAAAAGAAGAGAGGGTCTTCTCTGTGCTCCGAATAAGCCTGCCTACGAACTTAACTTCGACATCGACATCAGTCGATAGCATAGAGTTCACAATTCCACGCCGCAGTTAAGTGTACTCTATTTTCAATAGCCGTGTAGAATTGTTTCGTAACGATTCATAAAGACTTCAAATCTCAGTTGTCCTTCCACTAGACAAATTACCAATCAAGGCGAGAGAACAAAGAGTAGCCTGCTATGAAGTCCATTCTTTCGCAGTTGAATTGGTCTTAAACTGAACCTAACGAACTTAACTGGGATGCTGAATTGACTCACTGATTTCTATTTCACTGTTCGATCTCCATAGTTAAGCAACGTCGAGCCTGCTCAGTACCTAGTTGAGTGACCGCTTGGGGATACCAGATGCAGTAAGATGATGTGCGGGAGGTGGAACAGATTTTGGCGCGAAATTTTAAAAACGGAGGATTCGTTATATTCACTTACGCGCAAATAAACTTGGGAAAGGTAAGCAGTCACTTCTCCCCCAGCTTTGGGTAATTTAGCAAAACTTTTACCGATAGAAACATTATAATTTTCAAAAACTAAAATAAAATAGCCTACACAATTAAATAATCCATAGAGGTTGAAACGCAGTTAAAAAAAAATATATTTCTTTGCAGCTAACAGTTTCTTCTTACTGAATAAATAAACGGAAGTATATTATGCTGCTTCTTTTTATGAAACATTTATTGCATCGGCACAAAGCGATATTTTAAAACAGAAAATAAATTGTATATTACTTTGAACAATTGCACCTTCATTCTGATGAATCATTAAAAGAATATGCTAACAATTTTCAAATAAAATTGTAATATTCTTTTATGAATATGCAATTTTAAAATGAAATATAATGCCGAAGAGCAAACAGTTTAAAAAAAGTTAAAAAAATTATCAACAATCTCACGTTTAGCAGAAATTTTTCCGTTCACAAGGAGGTTAGATTGAATTGATTAAGATATATGTATGCGTGTGTATCATTGTGCGTCAATGGATGCATTTTTAAGCACCCAGTTGAGGAGGAATTTCTGCGAAATTTAAAATAGGGAAAATTTTTAAATGTTTTATTATAAGTTATTTACAATTGATTCTCTTATCTCAATACTGAGCAACCTGTCGATAAGATTGTTTGTTTCAACCTCTATGGATTAGAGAAATAATAATAATAATAATGAAATATTATTATTATTATTATTATTATTATTATTATTATTATTATTATTATTATTATTATTATTAATGTTATTTCTGTTGTTGTTGCTGTCATTAATAATAATAATAATAATAATAATAATAATATGTATTGGCAATCACAGCTCACGCCCTATGAAGAATGTTATTTATGTAAAGATGTCTTTTTCAAATGCACAGTGGAAAATTTCATCATACCATTTCTGAACTTCGGTCTCTTGTTGGGGCCCATAATGAAATTAGTATAAAACATAAATCAAAGGAAATAATAACAATAATACCACTAATAACAATAATAATAATAATAACAACAACAATAATTATACCTTGAAATAGAAATCTCAAAAATGTGGCACATGGGAACATCAACAATCCCTGTTATAGTGGGAGCGCTAGGATTACCTGGAAAAGATTCCAGTAGATTAACTGAAGAGATTCCTGGAATTCCATGCCTCAAAGAGATACAAAAACTTGTTCTGACAATTGTAGCCCACACTTTACGTAGGGTTTTATCTATGTAATATATATATATATATATATGTGTGTGTGTGTGTGTGTGTGTGTGTTTGGTAAGTGGAAAGTGTCATGATGCCGTTTCTAACCTTAGGTCCCTGGGCGGGGCCCGGAAAGAAATGTGTAAACGCCAGAAATCAAAGTAAATAATAATAATAATAATAATAATAATAATAATAATAATAATAACAGATAGATACTGCAGACAATAAATTGCCTCCTTATTGATATAGCCGCCGCTGCAGTCTGCAATATATCTTTGATGATCTTCGAAAAGCTATCAAAAGGGCCTTGAAATCGAAATCTCAAGTATGTGGAACCTGGGAACTTCAACAATACATGTTGTATTTGGAGCCTACAGATTGTTTGGAAAATATTCCAGTAGACTCATTGAAGACGTTCCTGAAAGCCCATTAGTTAAAGAAATAAAAAAAACAAAGGTTCTCACGTGTAGATCCAACACCTTACGAAGGACTTTATCGATGTAAAATATGCGTGTTGTTGTTTATTCTTTCTTTTAATTGGTCGGTAGAAAAAGTCATGGCGCCATTTCTGACATTAACTTTCTGTGCGGGACCAAAAAGAAATGTGTACACACCAGAAATAAAAGGAAAAAAATAAGATAAATACAAAATTAATATATCAGCAATTTTCATATTCATTATCAATTTTTCGGCGCGGTAAATTTCTTGAAAGATAATTCGTTGTCCATTTTAAGTCAGCAGATGTCAAATATATTCCGATGTAGCATATTTTGTGAAATATGCAAACATTATGTTAAAACATTTGAAGAAAATAATAATATTTTTCGTTGTTTTCTAAAGCCAATCAACAACTCAGACGATCTTTAATTAAGTTCAGAGAATATGGTGGAAAATGATTTATTTTTGTACAACCCCAGTGGGTAATTGGGTGATGTTGTATTTATATTTATATTTTCACTGTAAATCATCATTTCACTAGTTTAAACATTCGATAGATGATGCAATTATAAATGCATTAATCCTATATTTCCACATGCTTAATATTATTATCAAATCTAAACCCTAACTGTACACACGATTCAATTCAAAAACGAATAAAGAACGTTTCTCTTGTTGCTTCATAGTTTATCGATTTGAAATGCTAATCCTCAAGATGATAACAGAATCAGGAAAATGAAAATATCTCAAAATGGTCTGCTATTGATTTCTCAGCTTCGAATTCCACAAGGAGTTCAAAATTGGACTTGCTTTATAAATAAAACACCTCTACAATAGAACCTAACAGACATGAGGCAAAATTAGTGCGCTTTTACTTTTATCTGATAAAAAAAAAAGATCTAGCATTTTGTCTTTGCGTTTGTTGGGCAACTTTTATTTTTTAAAAAGTATATCTATATATTTTTAAATATGAACTGGCTCTGAAGAATCCCCAATGATTCAGTTCAATCTACTTCGTTAGAGATGGCTTGGAAGATACGAACAATGTTAATTGTGAGCGTTCAGCATGAAAACATGTGAGAAACCCGAGAGAATCTACTTGAAGCTTGTAAAACAGTAAATCATCTACTGCTACTTTATTTAAATGCTGAGAATAATTTTCAGTAGCAGAGGAATTGAAAGGAAATAATTGCAGATTTTAGAGGGGAATATATCAATATATTGATGGCACCTTCTTATAAACAATCTCTCTATCTCTCTCTCTCTCTCTCTCTATATATATATATATATGTGTGTGTGTGTGTATGTGTGTGTCTATGTATGTATGTATGTATATCTCTGTGTGTGTCCGATGTTCAATAAAATGTAATATTTGTAACTATTATAATTTAAATTCGTATCTTAAAATTGTTGGATTAATTTCTATGTATTAGAATGAAATGCAAGAAATATGTGTATGCGTGTTTGTGTGTATATGGGTTAAATGATGAGACAGAGTGGTAATTTTTTTTCTGCAAGACGCGTTTCGACACTGTGTTTACTTGGCATTCTTCATTTGATAATGAAAGAAAGACAAAAATATTGGGACCAAAAATTTCTTGGAATCTCTGAGGTTAGTAATCATGGTAGAACAAATTTATTGCCACAGAATATCACCACAAGATGTAGGCTTGGAGAATGTTTTTTTTGTTCGCTCTTCTCTCTCCATATATATATATATATATATATATATATATATATATATATATATATATATATAGAGAGAGAGAGAGAGAGAGAGAGAGATAACTAGATTATTTGGAAAACCCCTCGAATTTTTGATTTGCCAATAATCAAATCAATCTCGAGGGAAAAAAGTTTTAAAAAAAGAAAGAGCTACAAACATGAACTACTGCCGAAAAAAATCACACATATGCAGGTCTGAAGCCAAAAGAAAAAAACACGATACGAGTAAACAACTAACAAATGAACTCAATACAACCGTAGAGCAGACCTAGATACACCTAGTGAGCTACACAAACCTACCTAGGTTTCACCTAAACCGTTTAGGTGAAACCTAGGTAGGTTTGACTGGCTCACTAGTTGTATATATATATATATATATATATATATATATATATATATATATATAGATATATAGATATGTATATATATATATGTATATGTATATATATATATATATATATATATGTATATATATATATGTATATATATATGTATATGTATATATATATATGTATATGTGTATATATGTATATATATATATATATATGTATATATATATATATATATGTATATATATATATATATGTATATATATATATATGTATATATATATATATATATATATATATATATATATATATATATATATATATATATATATATATTAAAGGCATTTTTATGTTTAACGTTCTTTTTATAGATACAAGTATTTAAATAAATGCTCTGTTTATAATAAACAGTATTAAATAACATTTACCGGCCTGAATGTCCAAGAAATTTTCATAGAAAATATTCGTCCTTTGAGTGTGTTTGAGGCCGAGAGTTAATGCACGTCAGGCTATATGACGGAACCGTCATATAGCCTGACGTGCATATATTGAGAGAGATGAGGTATTGAGAGAGGGAAAGAGAGCGAGATGTCTGAAATTCTCTCTGACCATAGGACTGAGCCTCCTGGAGCCACGACTACTCTCACCAAGCCGCTCCAACTGGAGCATTAGAAGCTGGTTCAAGCGAAGATAAACGCACATAGTAATGAGGAGGATTTGATAATTATATTAATTGATTCATCGAGTCTGATAGAGACCTCAGGAATGTGGGAGTGAGCGGCGCTTCTTAGAGTCTGATTTGCAATCTCTTCGTCACCGAGCGGAGCAGTTGGTATAGTGTTCGCTTGCCAACCTAACTGTCGGGGTTTCGATTCCCTCGGTAGTGGATGCGCACTGCTGATGTCCCAAATATAGGACGAAACGGCCGTCCAGTGCTTCCTGAGGTTTCTATCAGACTCGATGAATCAATTAATATAATTATCAAATCCTTCTCAGTGTGACTAGACAACCGAATTTCCTCAAACCACGCGTATGTGTGTTTGTGTGTGTGAAGGATATATATGTTTATATATCAATAACAGTTTTAAGGAAATTGTATGTCAATGTAGAAAAGTTTACTTGTGACGCATTTCGTCCCTCAGGACTTCATCTGATATATATATATATATATATATATATATATATATATATATATATATATATATATTCTTTCCCATCGTCAGGGAAGAGTACTCAATATCGAATGGAACGAGTTGAGACATAAATAGTGTGAAATAGGACTTCACACTGGTGTTGTCATTTCCACATCTCTATCCTACCTTTAATTCATTTGCCGCTACACATACATCGGACTGCATGTATACCTCTCTGGTGTTTTAAGAGAATACCGGGTAAATTGAATCTGGGCCTTGTCATGTTCATTTTGTATTTATCGTTATTTCAGTATGATATAGTGCATTTTCTTCAGTGAATTTGGCACTGGCAGCGTAAATATCATTTCTTAGTAGACTGTGTCTATCAGCGCGAGAGAAAATGACACTTTTACTAAAAACACTTTAACTTGACAATATATGTGCAGGTATATTAATGAATGGCACCTCGTAATAAGTTCTCGGGAAAACGAATTGGAGTTCCTGTCGTCTTCTTTTATTCATTTTCGCAAAAATACAATTGGTAATGTTAGCATACCATCTCTTCTGCAAACTATGTGTTAAAGATTAGAACAGTCTACATTTTTCGACCTTGGTTGGTAGCTAGTTAAGGAGATAAGAGTTCTGAATTAAAATAAGCATGTATCCCTCCTGTAAAGTATATGTTGCTTAGGAAACAATCTTGAATTTCACAATAACACTATGATCTTGACAACGTTCGACATACTTTTTTTCCTTTTTAAATTTTCACATGTTCACACAAAGTACACACAAAGTTCACACACATCGACAGAGAGAGAGAAAGAGGGGGGAGAGCGAAAAAAACAAAAAGATGGAGAAAAGTGATATAGATATACGAATTATTAGGTTGGTGCAAAAATAATGACGTAATAATGTCGTTTTTTGACGCATTTTTTAACGTCAAAAAACGACATTATTATGTCATTATTTTTGCACCAACCTAATAACAATGAATAGCAGTTTCACGCCTTAATTAATCTTGAGGGCAATTTTGGTTATTCTTTTTGCGGGCCCAATATATAATGCGGATTAAGTGTCATGGGCGATTGAAGTAATAATTTAGGCCATTCCATTTCTGTAAATGAACCATTTCTACGTATAAATGGTTGTCCTGAAATATTCTCTGCTCGATAAGGGAAATATTCCAAAATTAAATCCTATTTGGCCTTTTGGAATTATTTCGGATTTCGCTTTTATCGTGATTTTAGAAACAATTTGGAATATCTATTATCCGAACATTGTCTGAATTTCGAATTATCTGCCTACATTTCCTTTGAAAATCTGCTTAATATTCTACTAATTTGTCCGGAATACTCTTAGACTGGTTATTTTCTCAAGACAATAGAACAAAGTCAGCGTTTATGTTTAACGCATTTATATGTGACGAGAATAGATGGATTTTTCTTTTCATCTTTGTGAAAAGAAAAATTGAACAAAGCTGAGCGTATTCTTATAAACAGTCCCTAAGCCAAGCCAATGTCCGTTCATCCAATTGACTGTAACCTGGTTGCTTCTGTTCACCGAATCGAAGTTAAACATACACCGACCAAATACTTTCTGGCTACCAAGAGTTAATCCTGTGTGTTAGTATTCCTACATGACCGTATCCTTGTCCGGTGTGTCCGGGATGCCAAATACGGTTAGGTGCCTCTGTCAATGTTTCCTGTCCGTCACGCGCCCTCTGAAATCAATCGCCTTTTCGACAGTGATCGCCTAGGTATCCGTTTTGCTTACAGCTGGTTATTAACCGACGGGGAGCTTGGTACATTGTTTATTATATGATGCGAAATGTCGGTCCTTGTACGTCGAAGCTACGCGGATGGTTTATTCAATGACGAATGATCACATCAGAAAATGTAAAAAAAAAAAAATGACGTGTAATCTTTATCAATAAAAAGCAGGATGTGTGTGTGTGTGTGCGCGCGCGCGTGCGGGTGTGTGTGTATGTGTGTAACGAATGAACGTCCGCAATTTTCGACGGATTTCCACCAAAATTTACATGCACATGTTCCAAGTTAGCGGGAAGGCCAAGACCGACTTTGCATTTCCTAACTCCAATCGATACTAGAAATAATCGATTTTCTCATGTTTCTACGGCAGTTTTCATGTAGTTTGCGGCCATTTTCTACTGGCCAGATTGAGAGCCAATAGCTGGTTGCCGCGAATAAGCAGAAAGATTCTATTGGCTAGCGTGAGAGCCAACAGATGACGGTCACAAATGTTAACAAGCATGCTAGCATGCAAAAAAAATCGATAGCTGCATTTGTCACAAGTGGGAAAAATTAAAATTTGCATGGCACTTTACTCCAATTGGATCATTCGCTTGCTTAAAATCAACGTTTATTCTGATTCTGCAGAACTGGGTTGGGTGTGAAAAAATAATTGTTGTTAAAATTCTTTTTTTCCCTCGGTTTTTTCAGTTATGAGTCCTTTTTTAAAGGTGATCGTTTTGTGTTCATTTTGTTCAGTTCTTTTTTCGTAACAGATTTATTGTTTAGTATAGAGCTTAGAAAAAATTCGCAGTGTGAGATAGGCAAGAAGTAAGGCATGTAGCAACATCAGCACGGCAAAGGGAACTCCTTTAAAGGCAAGGAAGGCCAAAAATATTTTAAGTCAAGTGATAGCGATTGCAGTATGAGTCGCACGATTTTTGAATCAAGCACGGGCAACGTCAGACCATGCTGCTAGTATTATACAAAAATGTTCCGGGCGACACATCTAGGTAGCAAAATTGTGATTTGTGTATTTCAGAGGGTTTTTTTTTTCCGATCCTTCATTTCTCCCCGTTTGAGCTGCTATTGATTATACAGTAGAAGTTAATGTTCCAGCTCCATAGCGAGTTTGCAAGTTTGGCGATCCTTTCTGACTGTTCTGCCACGTGATTCATGTTGGCTCTTGTCTTCGAGCCACGGGGGATTTTTTTTATCAGGTCGCTCTCAATTCTTCCCGGTGTAACATGAAGCAAATGCTTTAACGATAAACTATTACCTATGGCAACACATTTCCCAATTTTAACATTGATGTACGTAAAAATTTCCACTTTCATCTGGATTATGTTATGTTCTATTGTTCTAGAAAAAACACATGACCGCAGCAATAAAACATTTCTCCGACTTTAATGAGAAATAACTTCGGTCTCAGCATCGTAGCATTAAATATTTGACTTCTTGTGTCAGATTCAGCTCGGAAACCCAAGCAAATACTTATCTATATTAAACTACCTTTGAGAAATTCCAAATTTACTTACTTTTCTTTAAATTCGTTCGATGTTCAATTCTCTCGTATAGCCCTCACCAATTTATTTTTATATTTGAAATAATTTTAATTTCCCGTTTCTCTTACCATTATCCTCCCAATTAGCTAAAACATCCCTAGAGGGTTTTTTTTCCCGATATACATCTAATTTCATATCACCTCAGTTTATCCTGTTACTTTCTCTTGAAACTAAACATCGAACAAGGCCGAACGTCCTGTTACAGTCTGTAAGAATTCAAATTAATTCGATAATATCACTTTCGCATTCGAAAAAGAGATTCGCAATTGGTTAAATATGTTTGAAATTAATTTTTATTCATTGCATGATTTTTTTTTATTTTTGACGGTTTTGTTGATTTTCAGAATTGCTTCCTCTGAAATTACAACATATCATTGATAATTTTCTATACAATGGTGTTAGAAACAAAGACTTACATACTATATCTAGCATTCATTAATAGGGATACCCGGCATTTCCCGTCACCCAATTTTGTCTAAATATAAAATACAAGGGATAGGTCATATTATTTGCATATATAATTAAAAGGGCTTAGATAAGTGACTATGCATTGCTAAAAGTTGTTTTAACTCCCTTACCGGTAGATTCTTACGCCTGAATATGCATTTAAATTCTATGAAAAATGTATTTTTATATCTTATTTTTTTGTACATATTCTGAACCTCAAAATTGTTATAGGTCAATTTTATAGGCTATGACACTATAGGCTATGACGTAATAGCTTATCTGTTTAACAAGATTTTTTAGTCGAGAGCGAACGGACAGATTGTCATTTTATTTTCTTCAGATAGACGATTCTGCCCACATCGAACAACATACTATTTCAGACATTGTTCCTTATTTAGTGGAAAAGACTATCGTATGTGGTCAATTTCGATTAACTATAAATGATCTTGAAATTAAACGTATGCGTTCCAATGAGACAATTTTTCACCCTAAAGCTTTATTTCAAAGGTACAGCTGCGTAAGTCTTTTTCTTTCTTCAAATATATACTTTATTTGATGTCTTCCAACAAGGAAAAATCTAATAAAAAAACCTGTATCATACATGAGCTCCACCTACATAGAATCGTCAACCTTCTTAGTGTAACAATCTATGCCCGTCTAGATCTATCTATCTATCTATCTATCTATGTTAAAGGTGAAAGAAAATAGGCAAAGTCTATTATTCGTCGACGAGTTTCGTCCAATGAGGAATTTTTCAACGCAAAACGAAATGAATTTATTAAAAACAAAGTAACGATTAACAACAAAACAAACTATCCTTAGCAACTAGAACAATTTAGAAAACGCTATTGTATTCATATTGTCAACTGCAAATTACATCAAGTACTATCAACTGTGGAAATTGCTTTTCTTCTTATGTTGACAAATTCAACCATTGTATCTTACAGTTGTGTACGTTTGTTTCGGAGAGTAGTAATTTTGTTAGAAAAGGTGATATCGGGAAAATGTCTGCGTGTAGATTAATATTTTGGCGTTTTCTAAATTCTTCTTGTTGCTAAGGACATTTTGTTTTGTTGTTTAGAGTTACTTTGTTTTTAATAAATTAATTTCGGTACTGGACGAAACGCGTCGTCTAACAATACAGTTTCCCTATTGTCTTTTACTTTTAACAAATCTATCTATCTATCTATCTATCTATCTATCTACCTATCTATCTATATATATATATATATATATATATATATATATATATATATATATATATATATAAAATATATATATATATGTGTGTGTGTGTTTGTGTGTGTATGTATAATTTCAAATAAGTGCATATTTTAGTCGAACATTGAACTCTACTTAATCCATCAATAACCATCGTTCCAAAACTATTTAATATAAGGTTTGCCTGTAGCGCAACGTATAATGGTGAGAAAAAGGGGATTGATCAGACGAGTTTTATCGACAATGATCATTCGAAAATGGATCAATCCGTATGGTTTGTTTTTACAACGTATCTATCTCAATTTGATGCCTACAAAAGTTTTAATGCTTGTAATTTTTTTTTCAAAAATATATTGCTCGTAATATTTTTTCAAATATGTTTCTTGTAATAATGTATTGCAGGTAATAATTTTTTCCTTCAAAAATATTTTTCTGGTAATATGTTTTTTACAAAAATCTATTTCTGGTATTAAAACATATTTTTACACTTTCATAGTGTCTGACCCCTATTTTAAGCGTTAACTATTTGACCATAAATGAAACCCTAACAGGTGCTACAACCCCTGGTCAGGGTAGACTTGTGAACAGCCACAATTAAGAGGTGTTTTCAAATCTCCTCAAAACCTCTTGATCAGAGGGCTTACTAATGGACGTAGTTTATCGTCTTACCCAGGAACGCAGATGTAGTTTATCGTCATACCCAAGACAGCGTATCATCTTCTCGCAGCTATTGGATAAATACCAGGATAGACTGCATTCTTTAGTCTTGGGTGCCAACCAGTATAGTATAAAGAAACAAAGAATTCATAAGCAGTCTGATGTGGTATAGAGCACATCAGGCCAACAGGCTTTAGAAACAACTGCCGATGCACTAGATGGGGTGTAGTTACAACCCATATAAAGTGATGATAATTATGGTTTATAAACCTACAATTAATAGTGGATATTTATTTTAATTTTCTGATATCGGATTTTATGTAGAACCTTAATGGGTTAATTTTTCAATTCTGTCTTTGCTGCAGTTTCAAAAATATTACTTTCGAAATAGAATCGGTATTCACTTAGTAAATAGGCCTGCGTAAAATATGCACTCTTTTCAAGTTTGTAAAAAGAAAAATGACCAAATGAAAGTGGCAAATATTTGCAAAATGCATTGCTGAAACTGACACTTGAAGTTCATTTCTCCCTCTTACACACACAGGCGCCCGCACACACACACACGCATATATATATATATATATATATATATATATATATATATATATATATATATATATATATATATATATCAGAGAGACAATTTTTTTTAGCCTATTGTTAAATCTGTCACGTACATGTTCCCCGTAAAAATCTCAACTTTTATGTCACGTGTTTTTTCAATCTTAAATCTCTCTCTCTCTCACTATATATATATATATATATATATATATATGTGTGTGTGTGTGTGTGTGTGTGTGTGTATGTGTGTGCGTGTGTGTGTGTGTGACAGTGTATTTAATATCAATGTTAAAAGAGGAAAAGAGACATTTACAAATGATACTTGATTTGTACTCATGAGATATTAACCACGAATTCATGCGACGACATAAGAACCCATTTCTTTAGATAATGTTGTGGAAATTTTGACATGCTCTAGAGATATTTTTGCTTGGTGTTTTTCTAATTTACAATAGAACAGCATTTGTTATTGAGTAGTTCTTTTTCTCTGCGAATTTTTACGATTCGTTTTTTTTTTATTTTAATTTTTCTGTTTTGCATTTTAATAAGATTTTCTTCTGAAATTCTTGTTTCAACAACGATTTTATTTTTATTTAAATTCAGATCACAACCTTTCCATCTACAACTCCCACTTATCTCTGAAAAAGGGGGACACGTAGACACATGCTGATATACGCTGAACCACGCACGCATTGATATGAATCAGGTGGATCCTTTGGCATGGACATTTCTGTGAGTATGGGTAATGTACATTTTAATCTCACCCACATATACGGCGATTAAAACATGGCTAGAGGCATAACCGTTTGAATCTCTGCGATGAGGCTGAGATAGATTTTCCAGTTGGAACGTATATCTGTGTCGCAATCATATATCATATTTTAAATGCTAAATCCCACGCAGAAAAAAAAAATTCAAAAGTTATTTATTCTTATTTCTAAAATGCAATCTGCATATTTCGTTTTTGTAGACGAAACAAAACCTTAGATGTAGCATTTAAAATTCTGTGGGCAGATATGTTTTTATAGAGAAAAACATGACTGAAAAATAAATCCAAGAAGATTTTATTCATATTTAATACAAAGATCAGAATTAATATAAATCATGTTTTCCGGATTTTCTTTTTCGACTTAGAAATTATTTTCTTCAAATCATTCGTAACAAAACTTTATTTAAAAAGCATGTAAATTATAGTAGCGAGTGCAGTAGTAACATTTATTAGGTTGGTGCAAAAATAATGTCGTTTTTTAACATAGTAACATATGTGAGAAAACGACATCATTTTTGCACCAACCTAATAATACTACTACCACCACCACTGCTGCTTCGTCCTGGGTAAAAAGATAAACTTCATCCCGCAGCAAGGCCTCTGATCGGGAGATTGGAGGTTTTGAGAAGTCTGGAACCATCTCTTAAATGCTGCTGTCCCCGGATCTACTGTTACCAGATTTAGTAGGACCTGTTAGGTAACAAACTATGGGAAAATAGTTAACCCACGCAACAAAAATCATTTTCATAACAAAATCAGGAACCATATACATTTACAGCAAAATAACAAGCAATGCAACAATAAAAAAAATATAAAATTATATTTCTTTTGTAAAATTAGCAAATTTACATTTTACAATCTACAAACTATAAATCTAAAAAACGTACCATTATACTGAAAATAAAAAATTATGTACAAAATATCTGTAGTTGAAAGCATAAAATTACGTACAAAATATTTTAAGTTCGGCATTTAAAACCTATATGGCTGATAAGAGAAGAAACAAAATCAATCAACCAATCTACTACTTCTAGTAGTACTGCTACTACTACTACTACTACTACTAATAATAATAACAATAATAGTAATAATAATAGTAATAATAGTTATAACAGTAGTAATGGTAACAATAGATGCTTATTCAGACGGGAATAGTCAATGACCAAAATGTTGGCATAAGTATCAATTGAAGTATTTAAAGGCTTCCTTTTCAAACATTGAGAAAAATAGGCTTCTCAAATCCAACAACATTCTTTCTAGCATTTATCGGGTCTTCCTTCCTAATGTTTTGTTTAAAGAAGAGTTAAAATCAACATGTTGATTATGTCATTAAATTCTCTTTGATTATCAATTTTAGTTCTTGTTGCTGTTGAAAATGTCTTGGAAATCAGTAATGCCAGTCGACGGTGTTCGATGGAGAATGATCCATTCTTAATTATGCATCATTCATTCACTCAAAATCATTTATCGTCATTTATCTGGGAAAATGGTTTCATTCATGTTACATTTTAAACATTCTATATGAATCGTACGCGTGTGAAATGGAGATACTTAAAAAACATGTGTCAAGTCCCTGAGTTAATAATTTAGTTTTGTAGCATACTGGCGTGTTGAAGAAAACTCTCATTTCCGTTATTCACTTTACTTAGCAAAATGAATGACGGAAATGTTAGTTTTTTCAATTAGAATATAATGTGTTATAACTGATTATTACACCGAGATATTTCTAGTGTTTAATATATATTAATTCTAAAGCCTGGCAGTTTTTTTTTATCAGGTTATGTGTCATCATTGATTTCATGGCATTTGCAGATCATAGATTTATTTTTAGAAATAATTATCTTGACTTTTTCTTCGTAGAGAATTACGGTTACATTACTTTGAAAAGATAAGGAACATCGGATGTGGTCATTACATAGACTGGTGACCGCTTTGTAATACTATGTGCATTATCTTGGATGTGCGGCTGGGGTAACAGACAATGGCTAAGTATTGTTAATCTGTTCATAATGGTAATTTACGAGCAAATACTATGAGGTATAATATGAATTAATCTTTACTCTCCCAGCTATGGATTAATTAGTAACACGTGTTACACTTAGCCAGTGTTATCTCCAAATATTAAAAAAATAAATTGCGTACAAAATCTTTAGATTTCGGCATTAAATAACTCATAGAATTTGAGATGGCCTTACATAAAAACAACCAAGCAATCAAATTATGTGGCATCACGGCTTTCATTTCTATTCCAGATCACTGATTCAGAAATACGTATCTTGAGCCATTTCCTTAGAAGTTTTGATAGAGTATTTTGATTTTTTGGTTCAAGTTAATTCTTATCATAAATCTGAATAGCTGTTATCAGTATAGACTTCTTCTTCATCAGTAGTACACTGTCCTTGGAAATGAAATCAAGAACGTTATTTTCTATCAATAGTAATAACATAGAAATGGGAATTGTGTTTAACGCATCAATGACTATAGACATTTTCATCATTAATACCTTTGTTCACGTAGTAACTTTAAGCACTAACGTGGACATATTTGTAATCAAGGTCCATTATACAACCCTGCAGAAATCGATATTTCTAAGCACTACCAAAATCCTGCGAAAGATTCTCCCTGCCTGTGGTTAGCGTGCCTTGAGGGAAAGCACCAATAATAATATAATTATAATTTAAAACTTGGCATGAACTAGACAATAATAGCTATGGTTACAAAGTAAACGATAATTATTTAATCAAATACTCTACCTTGATTATCTCAAAGTCTCTGGCAAAGGCGACAATGAGTGGAAGAGTTTCCTTAATATTGTAAAATGTTTCAGTGAAGGAATATATATGGATTTAGGAGTAGATACATTTGCAAAAGTAACACTCAAGAAATGACAATTACAGAGACACACTCAATGGATCTGGATCTTGTTAAAAATTAGGGAACTGGTACAAGAAGAATCCCAAGGTACCTAGGAAATAGCGAAAAAATGGAATACTGCATACCAAATGAAGTAGAAAGTAAGAAATGAATTCTACAGACACCTGCGTCTGGTACTGAATACATAGTTGAATAATTAAAAAAAAAACAACAAAATAAACAAGCAGAATATCAGCAATAAAAACCTTGGCTCTACCTGTGCGGTAATACAGTTTCAACATCCTTAATTGACCACAGCTGACATTTAGCGAATGGACGTTCAATCAAGAAAGATTCTCATTTGCCATTGCATGCATCATCCAAATGCTGATGTTGATCGTTTGTATGCGCCCAGATTCAAAGGAGGCAGATGATTAGTTTAACTAGAACTATCATACAAATCTACAACAATTGGCCTTCAAAGATACCTGGAAACTAGAGATGAGTGGATGATCATGTCTGTCAAAGAACATGAAAGAACAAATATTATTCATTTCTAAATGGAGTAAAAAATTTCAAAATGAAATTTGAAATGGATGAAGAAATACAGATAAAATATAATACATCTACTTCATCGGCAAAAACCTTAAATAAGCTGATGTAACCAAACCATGTACCCATCAGTGAATACGTAATGCACAGTTAAAAGTTGAAATAGATGTTTTTATTCGTGCCGCAAGGAGCCAATGCTTGCTAATTAGAAATTACCATCATGCATGCTGAAGAATTGTTTTAGCCTAAAATGCAGATTGTATGATAAATATCTAGATACAATTGATCATCGTGTATCAGCTTAAACAATACTAGAACATACCGAATATAGAACCCGGTATGACAGAGGGCGCCAATATCTACATTGCAAAATCTACAGTTTTTACGAAAAGGAAACTGAAAGAAATTTGTATGAACCACCTAGACCTGGTTACAGGAAGAGCTTCAATAAAAATTGTATGTCACTTTACAATCCACACAGATCAAACAATCAAACCTAATCACCAAAACTTTGTGATAAAAAACAAAATGCGTTTACTTATTGATATCATTGTACCTGTAGACTTCAATGCATCTTTGAAGATCTTAAAAAATACTAACACAATACAAGGAGCTTGAAATCGAAATATGAAAGATGTGGCACATGTAGACATCAACAACTCCAGCTGTAATTGGCGAACTCGGACGGAATGGAAAATATTTCAATAGACACTGTAATGGGATTCCTGGTGGCTCATACCTTTAAAAAATTGCAAAGCCTTTTACACACATGTACAGCCCACACCATATGAATGACTTTATCTATGTAATATATGCTTGGTCTTAGGTGATTGCTTGTTTTTGTTTTGTTTTTTCTTTCCTCAAAAATATTCTCAGTAAAAAATCTCATGATATCATTTCTGAGCTTAGTTCTTTGTTGGAACACGGAAACAAATGAGTATACAACAAAAATCAAATAAAAGACAGCGACAACAACAACAGTGATGATGATGATAATAATAATAATAATAATAATAATAATAATAATAATAATAATAATAATAATAATGTACACGCTGATGCTACAAGAGGACCGGCTTTTAAATTTACTTGTCTTTATTGTTTGGAATTGTTTACATGAACATGTTTTGCCTTCGTAAAATAAGATGGACTATATTAAATTTCCCATTCACTAACAACGATTTGCTTTTTACTAGCCACCTCTTAAACGGTTGAGCATGAACCCTTGCTGTTGATACCCAGCGCATTTTTTTTCATCAACGCAGTATTTGAGTGTCACTTTTAAATATTTAAATGATTCGTCTGCCAAGGTTAATTGGTAACATCATCAAAAAGAGAGCGACTGAGCAAACTAGGTAATCCGACCTGAAATTATTAGTAACTAGTTGTCATCTGCAACTTTATGCGCCGATCTTTTCAGTTGCCATGAAAACTTGCCGTTGATACTCTTATTTTAATGGATGTCATTATTGGTATACTCTGCTGTGTATAATTGCCAACCTGCCTCAATTTGTTGGCGTCCTGCTCTTTCTGTCCTCATCATCATCATCAACAACAATAACAGCAACAACAATTATAATAATAATATTTAAAGCCTGTTAACTCTGGACATACTAATATGCTGGCATATCGACATGTATAAAGGAAAGACCATTGCAGGAAATCCATTCCGAAAAAAGACTTTGTTCAAATGCCTAGCATGACTCTTGACAAATGCTCAAAGCAATAAAAATGATTATACATACATATATATATATATATATATATATATATATATATATATATATATATATATATATATATATATATATATATATTGTTAATAAACTAGAGACGGACGAGGAAGAAGTAAATAATGCGACAATAATAGAAAATTCGGAAAATATAAATTTCTATGAAGAATTTAAGAGACAAATAACATATACCACAGATGGACATTCATGGATATAGATATAAAGAAGAGACGTAAACAGAGAAATATCCCGGCTCGTAAGCTGTGCATCAAAAGAAAAGTGACAACCCCAACAAAAAGAACAAAAGCCGCCTTAGCAGAGCAAATTATGAAACGATAAATCACATATCTTGTAAATACAGCAATGTGGCACCGAAATAGAACAAAATGTGAGAGTACTAGACCGAACTATGAAGACAAATGCTACCATCATAAAACAGAGACTCGTAGAATATGAATTTCAAATCTCCCTTAGAATTTGTATGCCTGGATAATCAGTTAATTCAAAATAAGAAAGCCGGATGTGTTCATCTAGAATATTAAATCAAAACACTGATAATTATGTATAATCCGTAAAGAAAAAAAAACAAAAAAAAAACGACAAACTAGATTGGTAACTAGGTCTCCCTGTTTTAGTTTTGAATTACCTTGATGCAATCACCTTTTCTATTCTAACAGTTTATTTTCTCGCACTTATCTCATGTGAACTTGCTCCCGATCTGTTGATTGCTGATAACTACAACCATCAAAATTTTAAATGCAACGTTAATCGTCATTTTCTGTCTTCTTGAACCCCGTTACTTTTTGAATTTTCATCTCCCCACTCTCATTCTTCTCAATATCTTTCACTTTCACTACGTATAAAGCTCTGGGATTTAGTGACGGCATTTTTACCTTAATTGGTGGAAAAGATTAATATATATAGTTTGAGGTTGATTGGAACAGGTTCCGATAGACAATGAATCCATGGTAGCCAATGCCGTAGAAGAATTGCAAAAATGTAATCTTAGCTATTTTTTTCTTAAAGATCTTCGTTTATTTTTTGTTTTTTTGGGGTGTTTTTTTTAAACAAAAATAAATGATCAGTGGAAAATGTCATGACGACATTTCCTACCTTAGATCTCTGGTTGGAATCCGGAAGAAACTGTATAAAACAGATATCCAAGTAAATACTACTACTACTGCTATGTGACATCCAACCTCTACGTCAAAATGTGACGTCAGCCGATCCCGGGTCTTGTCCTGCTGTCACGGCACCAATTGTGGCATCCAAAACCGATCCAGAATCTTATCCGGGTCGCGGCGCCAATTGTGATGATCTAACCTTTAAGTGATTCGGATGGGAATCTGGTTAGATTCGATATCAGCCTCGTCGTTCCCAACTCTCTCCCAACGTCTGGTTACCGAAGTAACTACTTTGATCTCCAGTCTGCCTACCTACGTTGTGAATTGATCTTAGGCAGACGAAATCAGTCAGCGTTGGGGCCGTACTGCAAGCTCGAGTTCGAATGAGGGCGGTATCGCACAAGTACGGGCAAAATAAAATAAAATAATAAGTCGAAAATGGTATCAAAAAAAGGATAACAATACTTTATATCTGGTTGCTGGATACATAGGACTGTGTCTCTCTCCCGACCCGCAATATGGATTGTGACACGTGGTTTTCAGGCGAAACTCACAAAGCTTATTTTGGTGGTGTGAGTCTAAGTCGACCTTCAAAAAATAAATTGTTCTTGGTTTGAAGATGAGTTCGGAAGTTGTGCGAATCTTGGTCAGCTCTTCATAGCGGGGCTTCAGAGCTCTCAACTGGAACTCTCTCTCGAACTCAAAACTAAACTCAACTGAAATTCTAACTCTACTGATTTTTGCTCCCTGCGAATTTGCTTATATGGACGCCGATTCAAAACCGGGGGTGGGCTCGTCGGGGTTTGAGGTTCCCTAAGTCTAAATCCATAAACCCCTTCTTTTGTCTTCGGTCAGGAAAAAATCATTATTCCCATTTTTGGAAGTCTTCTCTTACTCCCACCTTCTCTTATTTTCATATGAACATCTTCCCACTTCTTCGTAGTAATCCCTCATACTTTTACTCACTGTGGCTGCCTCTTTGCGTTACATGATCACCTCCGCCTGGCTGGTTAGCGTTCAACCAATGGTCGATCAACAGTGTGGGCGTGACTAGACTAGCCTTGTTCTTAAAAAAAAATATATATTTTGTTCAAAGAAAAAAAATTATCTTTTTCTTTTCCTTCTTTTGTTTCTCTCTTCTTCTCTGGCCGCCAAGAGTACAATACGACCCGTAGAGTGACAATCTCAATTCTTATCCTAACGTCACGGCATATGGAATTCCTCAATCAGATTTTCGCCAGCACCAAGAGGCTAGTCAACCAGACACACTCATTCTTCGGCGCCAACGAAATATTGTTTCGCTGTCATATTCAATTTCCAACACAGCCCAGATGTGTTTTCTTTCAATGACACCTCCCATTGACAAAGACCCAACCTAGAGATGACTCTCTTTGTGTGTGTCAACAGATGACCTATTAAATTGTTTTCAGACAGCATCATGACACAAGTAAACCTTTATCTATTTAAAACTCTGTGTCACCTGGTGTTTGTCAATTAGCTTTATGACACTGGCCATAAGAATTTTCACCATCCTTCATTTATCAAAACAACATTTTCAAATATCTCTTCTCGTAGGTGACTTTATCTTTAAAATTTTCCTCGCAGGGAACCCCACCACCCCCGACAGTCCGCCTGTCACAAAGACACAGTTAATTTTTTATCTATCTAAACAAAACAATGTATTAACCTGGACCCTGCCAGCCAGCCCCAAGACAATGGCCGACAGAACCCTCACCAGTGTCTTCCATTATCAAAATAAAATTTTCAAATGGTATTTCTCGTGGGTGGCCACCCGTTATCACCTAAGTTAAGTCTCGCGTTTCTTCATCTCTCTTTTCCTTCTCTTTTTCCTTTCCTTCTTTTTCCTTCTTTTTGCGCCCCTAAATGGTGTCAGAGCTACAATTGTTAATAATAATAATAATAATAATAATAATAATAATAATAATGGGAAGAAGAAGAAGAAGAACAACAACAACAACACCAACAACAAAAACAACAACAGCAGCAGCAGCAGCAGTCGATATGCATGGCCAATAAACAGAACTTTAGCATTCAAATTCTTAAGGAATCGGATCAACAGTTTTCGTATGTAATAAGTATCTTTTACGTGCGGTGCCTTTCAAGAAGTAGACGAAGATGGCTATCCACGACATCCCATACTCTGAAATTTTAATCAATTAATGTCCCTTTACTATATCGCCCAACTCAGATTTGCCATCTATTTGCATACACGACGTTTCCCTCTTTTGATTTCAGTATGACAAGTGAGTATCAAATTCTCGAAGCTCTCCTTCATCATTACGTATCCCAGTAATGCCATATGTTTTCTTTTTATTCCAAGTAAGATTTTAAATTTATTTCTAATTTTTAACAACGTTTTAATTCTTCATATGATCCGTATATGGCCAAAAATAAAACCGGAGAACACGACAGGAAACCTGGAAGTTTAATTGATACTGAAATCAGGTAACGACACATGCACAATGTTCGTGAAATGCTAAAGGGAATGCTTACTAGCAGCTGACACTTAATTGCCAAAGCTTAAAGCGAAATGAAAATGACAAACGTCTACACATAATTAAAGCGGATTCCACTGAACTCTGAGAAATTATGAGATTAATTTCAAAAGATATTCTCAGTAGAAAGAATATGATGAAAAATGTAGGAACTTGTTCAGTATCAATTTTGAGATTTTTCTAAAACTCTCTAAACTTCAAAAAATTGTATCATTTCCTTTTAGAAAACAAAGACATTAAGAAGGAATTCTTTCATGCAAATAATTTCATCAATATACTATGAATGAAAACGTCGACGAGAACTTGAGAAACATTGAATATTGTTCCTGCTATTAAATTCCTTCGGGTTTACACAATGTAGAGATGTTAAACATTAAACTATATAATAATTATAAATATTTATATATGTACTGTATAATCTGTAATCAACTTTAATTAGTAAATTTATGTGTGATTGCTTCCTTTCGTTATTCTAATGATCTTTACAAACAAAATATTTACTGTATTTCGACAAAAGTTTTTCACGAGAAAAATGAACCGTTTAATTAATCCTTTTCTTTCCTCCAAAGTTTTTTAGAGTACAGCCTTATTTATTCAGCCTTTATGTGAGACACTCAGATACCTTTCTTTAATAAGTGGCCGTCTCTTTTCAATTTGCTTTTGAAATAGTCTTCACTGCATGTGTCGTTCTGTTACTAATTATTTTCACTGTTAGATTAAACGCAGGAAATTTATGTTCTAACTTCAAAAAGATATTGGTCAAAATGTGATTTATATAACACCAGGAGTAATCAGTAAATTATAGATACTATTGAACGTAGAAACATATAAAGAAAAATTATTAATTAAACAGTTCGTGAGCCTCCATTTTAGTTGCAAATTCATTATCATGAATCTCACTACCTTGTTTCAATATTTTTGTTTCATTGCATCTCATTATGAAATATTTCTAACAATTGCCGTCATTTTTGACGACTAGGAGTACATAGTCAAAAAAATAAAAGTAACGTATAGATTACAAAATGTAGGCATAAACAATTTCAGGCCGAGTGATATGCTTTAAAAAGATCATTTGAAAGGCGAAATGAAATCTATAACAATGCCGGCCCCGAAGAATTTTAGAAATATCACTTATAGGTAAGAAATTAAAAAAAATCTTTTGACTTAGGATAGAAAAAAGAAAGTCAATGTTATAATACCGTTATAACCAACTATGATTGAGAATGGTAATATTAGATGATGAGTCCAAGCATTAAAATCGATCCATTTCCAAGTATGAAGAACAATGAAATTTGGTTAAGGAAGCTAATGATATATGACAATACAATAACTTATTTAACAATCTTTTGTTTTCTTACTTGTACCTCGTCCCTTCAGGACACAATTGATCATGGCTCTCCACAATATCCTCTATCTTAGGAGTATTTCTCCCTGTGCTCATCATTCCGTCCGCTATTCATTCACATAAACATGTCAAGTAAGTGGATCGCTTGTCCTACCCTTATCTGTCTTGCTTTCAGTAGACACCTTGAGGGTTACATTTTCCATGCAATTCTTCATCATTATGTTTCCAGGAAATCTCAGCTGTCTCTTTCTTATTCTGAGTGTTATATTTGTTACCATTTACTGATTCCATAGTTTCTTATACGCTCAGTCTAGAAAATTGTAAGTAACCATCATTAGAACCACATTTCTTTTGCAGTCAGTTTATTTCTTTATCTTTGAGGAGATTGTCCAGAATCCTCTGCCATATAAGATAAGAGATATCACATAGTAATTACAACATACGTTTTTTTTTTGTTTTGAATGAAATTTCCCTTAATAAATTGTTTAACTTACTTTTTACTTTATTTATCTTTTGGAAAACATTTTGCTAATTCGGATTTCGGTGTCGCATTTCTATTCTGTGTTAAAACAATTTTTATACATTAAATATCCTGTACTTGCTTGTGATGACATCTGCATTTCGAACTTCAAGTCTTGAACTTGTTCTCTTTCTGATAACCGAAGTTACTGTCTCCTTTTATTTGATAGCTAATCATTTTTTTCAGAATTTTTATACCAAAAACTTCAAGAACAAACGCTTTAATCAACTAGGCTATTTTCTCGAGCTGAAAACGGGTGGGATTGGTAAAACTCAGTGAAAACAGATCGGAAAAAATGCTTAAAAGCTCAAGACGAGCAATTTCTTCGTATGAGCAGCAGGACGAGGATTATTTGCACTGTAAATTAAATAAAGTGTTCTATTCAAAATTTTCTGAAAGTTAGCTACATAATTCCAGTTGGCCCCAACTGTCTAAAGTTTATAATAGTTATAACAAGGAACAAGGAAAGTGTCATTAGTCCTAATGTTAATAATTTAAAAAATGATACACAACTGACCATAATTTCAGAATGACATTAATCATAATACCATAGTATAAAAATATAAAAATAATGCAATATATATATATATATATATATATATATATATATATATATATATATATATATATATATATATAATATTTTTAAACATTTCACCCCAAGCAAAGCAGGAAGCCAAAAGGACGCAAGGGGTTACAGAAAATTTAGAGCAAGGTCAGATAGGAGTGACAGAAGAAAGGATGAGGGTAGTGGATAGATCAAGGGAACTGGAGATGTCGATTGACATTACACTTGAATAGCTGGAGATTATAGCTCACAGGGAAACAGGAATAGGGAAGGAAGTTCAACAGGCGAGAGGTGCGAGACATGAAACTATTAGAGCAGAAGAGACGGCTACATTTAGGAGTTTCGACAGTGAAGGGGTGAGAGCGGGATGCCAGCCTCGTATGGCGCTTGAACTCATGATGTCTGGGAACCAGCGAATACAGTTCCTCGGAGCAATTTCCATGGAAGTATTTGTAGAACAGGCAGAAGGAGGCGACGGCGCGTCTGTGAGAAAGTGACAGGGCAGGGCCAATTACATTGCATATTCGCCTCTGGACCTATCAAGAACCCCGAGGCAAACAGAAGGGACACGAGACCATATATGGCAGCAATACTCCATGCAAGGGCGAATTGTTGCCTTGTAGATCTGGAGGATCGACTCCGGGGAGAAAAACTTCCTGGCGCGACTCAGGGAGCCAACTTTCCTTGCAGTGGACGAGGCAATTGACTCAATGTATTCACTCCATCTCAGCTCAGCAGTCAACGTTAGACCGAGAAGCCGCAGAGAGTTCCTCTCGAGAAGTTGAGCGTTAGACATTCTAATGGAGGGATGGGAAGGACCTCTGTGGTGATTAATAGAGAGCAGTTTTGTCTTAGAATCGTTGAAGTTGACCAGCCAATTCGTGCCCCAGTTCATAATCGATTGGAGGTCCTTTTCGAGACGCACGGCCAGGCGAGTTTTGTCAGCGAGAGTAGATTTTTTTTTGAGGCAGTAATAAATTGTGATTTCATCCGCGTATATGTCAACTTGGGAAGTAATTGCGTCAGGGAGGTCATTTATGTAGATAAGGAATAGAGTGGGGACTAGGATGGAGCCTTGAGGAACACCTGCGTTCGTGGGATAGGAACTGGAGGAGAATCCATTGAGAACGACCTTCAATTTACGGTTTGACAGGAATGATCGTATTAGGTTATATAATCGACCCGTAATGCCATAACCCTGGAGCTTGCGAAGAAGGCCGGCATGCCAAACCCTATCAAATGCTTTGGAGATGTCTAGTGCCACGGCTCGGGCTTCCCCGTTATTTTGAAGAGCTCGGTAGACTGTTTCAGTGATGGCCGTAAGCACATCGGCTGTAGATCGGGCAAAGCGGAAGCCATATTGCTTGTCTGAGAGCAGATTATTGGATGTGAGATGGGTAACCACCCCGGTATTGATTAGGGCTTCGAAGATTTTGCCGAAGAGGGGAAGGAGACTGATAGGACGGTAGTTGGAAGGGTCAGAGGGGTCGCCGGAGTTCTTGAAGACAGGAACGATGGAAGAGGACTTCCAGCAATCAGGAAAACAAGATTCTTTGAGGCAGTTGTTGTATAGTTTAGAAAACGCGGGCGCCAGTTCGGGTGCGTATTTCTTCAAGACAATGGCTGGTATCCCGTCTCCACCACTAGCCTTGTTGGGTGCCTAAATTGGAGATAACGCCCAGTACCAAAGATGGGGTTATTTTTAACCCGCTTAATGAGGCCTCAGTTCTAAGAGGGAAGTCAGGGTTTCTGAATAGAATAACCACATGAAGGTTGGTAAATAAAGATAATAATTAAGACAAGAACAACACATATAAGAATCGCCAGCGACGTGTACAAGAAACAGTCAACTGCTAGAAGTGTGTCAAGTGAATTTCCCAATGAATCTTCAAATGAAGGATATCTCCCAACGGCCCCACACGGTCAGATGTGGTACAAGACCGTATTTGATGTGGAGTATCCGAGCACGTAGTCTAGGCCCAAAATTCCCCATATACCCATTAAAAATACGAGGTCGGGTACAGGTTTCCCGAAACTTGACTCTGACCTTCGACATAGACTTGTCTGGGGATTCTCGCTGCCCTGTGACAGAGAGTTTGACCAGTACAGCTGGATATGAATCTCTAACTGAAGATTATATACTAATCGCTCCCACGCGATCAGATGTGGCACAAGAACGAATTCAATGTGGAATATCCAAGTCCGTAGGCTCGGCCAAAAATTCCCCGTATACGCAGGAAAAAAAATCAGGGTTAGGTACCTGTTTCCCATCTACGGTAGAGTGTTTGAACAGGACAGCTGGAGACGAATCTCCAACAGCAGGATATTTACCAACCAACCCACGCAGTCGCATGCGCCAGAAGGCCGAATTTAATGCGGGTTATCCGTGCCCATAGACTCTGACAAAATTCCCCGTAGACCCCCGTATTAAACAGAGTCGGGTAACCGTTTCCCGAGACAAGATTCTGCTATTCGGCATAGCCTTTTCTGGGGATCCACTCGGCCCGAAGGCAGAGAGTTTGACCAGCACAGCTGGAGACGAATCCCCAACTGTTTCCAACATGAAGTATTTACAACTGTATTTTTGTGAATGGGGACATACCCATTACCGTCTGTAGGTATGCAACACAATATATATAAAGAAAAGTAAAATCAATACAAAAGCGGAAAAACAACGGTTTTTGATATGAAATATTATTGGGTTTATAATGTAATGATATCGGTATGTCCATTATATGTTAACATGGTCAGATATCTCTCAAGTTTACCGGACACAGTTACAAAAATAGATGCAGATCCTCTGGTCTAGTGTGAAATTGTGTGCAACGTCTCTTCCGGCAGAGTACTACAAGGCAAAGGTATTAGTACGGTCTTAACGCACTTGCGTATAGAATCGCAAGATAACGTAACAGATAAATGTCATTATTTTTCCCGTCATATCCAGGAGGGAAATTGAAAGAAATTTGAGATTAATATGGGTGATTTATCACCTTTCTTTATATAAATATATATAATTTTATAGCGCCTGTTTTTTAGATCTTATATAGAATTATCTTTT
This sequence comes from Acanthosepion lycidas, assembly GCA_963932145.1. Lineage (NCBI taxonomy): Eukaryota > Metazoa > Mollusca > Cephalopoda > Sepiida > Sepiidae > Acanthosepion > Acanthosepion lycidas. The sequence continues at coordinate 41,371,102 of OZ010571.1, read as the reverse complement.
TAAAGACATGATTCATTCGCTTGGACATATTTTGATACATTGATATATTAAAACTAGTGAAAATAAATGATAGATGTAGATATTTCTCAGTTAGTTAAAAGCCATGCATGGCATTCTTATGCGAGTTTCCATCAGACGAGGTTTTTTAAGAGCTTATTCATGTTCTTTGTAATGACTTTCTGGCATGTTACCATGTTGAACAAAAGTATTCCTTGCGCAACCTATTCTATGATTAATCACCTTGATTCGTATCTTTAATTTGTTTTAATTCATCCCTAAAGCGATGTATTTGATTCATTGAGGGATACGTTTTCTTTGACTTACAAACCATTTGAACGTTACTTAAACACAGAATATATTTTGAGATTGAAAGAAATTTTGGGAAGAGTTAATAATGATTTACTCATAAAAATCTTACTAATTAACCGGGGGAAGAAGAAGTGGATTCCAAACTTTCTTAGTGTTGTTTGTTCATCAGTTATTCCGACGAACCCAACTGGAATTTGAACACGACTCTTCGATTTCAAATTCCGTGCCTTTATCCTTTACACCATACGCATATAGAAGTTTACAACATTTGGTATTCATTAGCAGTGACTCATATAGTTATTCACTCTTGGAGATACTGACTATCGTCAGCGTTGATTAACTTCGGTGATCCTAAGTATACCACTGTTTCGTCGTGATATAGCCATATGTGACGATGAGTTATTCTTATATGTATTTAATACGCATTATTATTTTATATAATGGATCGATAAAATCCCATCACAACATTAATTCTAATTCCAGATCATAGTTTCTCTTTTAGAAATTTGTAGAGTAAGTTCTTGTTTGGACTCTCGATTTTGAAAAAAAATTGTTCCTAAAATATTTGCGCGTTATTGTAGGAAAACGACACATAATACTAGTAATAATAATAGTGGAAAAATTACTAGCAGTAATAATAATAGCAGTAATAATAATAGCAGAAAAAATAATAGCACTGATAAAGCTGCTTCCCTTGATGATGAGAAAGAAGTAGGAATAAAGGTTGACTTTCCTTTTGCAGGCGCTGGCTTGTAACTTGCGTTTACCAAATTTTAAATCTAATCTTCCATGTTTAGGAAAGCGAGCGGAAATAAATATGCTTGTTTCTCTCTAATCTCCAAGAGAAAGAAATAGACTTAACTTCTTAAGGTTACAAAAACATAGAAACCCGAAGGAGGGTAATATGAATCCTGAATGCGTTACTTATAGACATTTGCTTCCAGACGTTTTTTATTCTATTCAGTAATAAGTTTAAAGGATCAATTCAACTTTAATATGGAAGCAGCTGCATTTATTGGGAAGGTAGCAGACAGAAACTACATCTGGAAATATGTGAGGCCGGGAAGAGAACAGAATCAGTTTAGAATATAGTGAGCTCAGATGAAAACAGACACAAATATAAATATTCCTGCATGCATGACCGTGTATATGTGTGTGTGTATATATATATATATATATATATATATATATATATCAGTTAAATTTCAGCCACAACTTTGTGTGAATATATACACACACGCCCCCCTATATATATATATATATATATATATATATATAGGGGGGCGTGTGTGTATATATATATATATATATATATATATATATATGGGGGGCGTTTGTATGTATATATATGTGATTGTATTGTGCGTATAAACGCATGCACACACATTCACACAAAGTTGTGGCTGAAATTTAACTGTTCGATCCACTTAGTAAGTAAATTAGTAAGAAACTATTTTTTGACCCCAAATTAAAGGTTCCTTTCAAACATTTTCACAACGCAATGGTAAATTTGGGATGTTCTATATCATAAGAATTGCGCGCTTGTCAAATGACATTAGACTATTGTTTATTAAATTAAAAATATGCATAGCTCTTTTAAAATTTATTTTCGTATTATTCTTTAAAATTGATTATCTTAATGAAAATGTTAAGTAAATTTTTACTATCTTCTTGTAATGTGTTATCCATTATCTATCAATCGAAAGTTATGAAACAATACATTTCTAACGATACAACATACTGTTAGGGACACGTTCTGGGGCGTATACGAGAAAGTTTTTGTAAGTTTTTTTGTTATATTGTACAAACGTTTTTCTTTTTTATCTTGTGCGTTTCGATAGTCGTCTTTCAACCGCATAACACGCCATCTTCTTTTTCAGTGTGGACATCTCTTAAAAATCCATTTTCGTTTAAAAAATGTCGGTTGAAAAACGAATCTACTCAAATATGATACAGATACAACAAACATTTCTACAGCAGGAAAAAGAAACTTTATACGCAAAAAAAAAAAAAAAAAAAAATAGAAAAAAAAATATCTGTTGTTTTTTTCCCCAAGTGGCGACGAAATGTTCTTCGTAAATACTCAATATTATGAAGCTGCTTTTGTAAAAGGAAAGAAAAAAAAAACAAAAAAAAACAGTATTATTTGGAAAAAAAAGTTCACGTAAAATTTCGAGGTGCACGTCAGATATTTCGAAACTGATTAGAATCTTTCAATCAAGCCCGCCTACAGTGAATATTAGATTGAATTCATTTTCGCAGCCTCAGTGAAAATCTGCGAAGCTTGAAAACCTTTCACACGCAAGTGAAAGACCAGAATCACGAAGAGGGCTGATTTGTATTTATATGACTCGACCGAAGGCGGACTTCATAATTTATTCGATTTATGCTGGATAAAGTGACACTGTTATCATTTCAACACGCGAGATTGTGACGTTAACATGTAACAAAGCATCGAACGTTGTTCCAGCGTTCAAGTACAGCCATGTTGCTAGTTACCCAATGAAATTGACCAGGAGAATTTGATGTCAGTTTTTGATTTCAGTTCATTTTGCGACACGCAGTACTTCATCTAACTACACACGATTACTTTACTCGGTAGGACAAACTTTTTCAAACTGCTGAATATTTCTTCTGCACGAGAATTATGTTGATAAGTTGTTTCTTCGACTTTCTTATTACGTTAGTGAATTCAAATTGATATAGCGGCTATCACAAGAGTTTTGTTTTTATACTGCTTCTTATAGCATATGATCATTTATTTTCATGAGAAAAGCCGTGCATCGAATATTGCTGCCATATCTTTTTTTGGAGCTTATGTAGTATAATTTAATTCTTGATAAAATCCAAAAAATAATCCGCCTTGAATAACGAAGAGTTTGAAATGTTTGTCATGACCTTAGAACATAGATTTTAGTCGTATAGCCATCATTATGATGTGGCTTTCCTCTCACTTTGCGGCAAATATTTTTCATGGCATTTGTTTCAGTGAAACATACTACTTGTTACTACGATCGCATGAATTTTAGGGTAATAGTTGGTAAATCGATGTTATTGTTTTATTATTGAAATACCTAGATATAACCGTTCTATTCTAATAGTTGTTTTTTTTTTCTCATATTTCTCGCCTGAGGACATTTCTGATGTTTCTCTTCCCTAACACCAAAAAATATTCAATAATATAAATGCAAGGTCATTCACCGCCTTCTGCCTTCCAGAAATCCATTCTTTTAATGTCCTTTCTCCACACTAAAGTCTTTCACTCTATGTATCTCCGACCTTCTTAGAGGCATTATTTACTTGCTTGGTTCGAAATGAATAAAAACAAATAGTGCCCTCGGTAAGCACTTTCCCGGTTAATTGTATAAATGTTACGAGTCAAAATTACTGAGAGCTATATCATGTATAAAAAACCTGAAGTGAATAGTAGCGTATAACAGATTAAGCGTTCTGGGTAAAAAATCCAAAGGGAATATATTTTTTTTATACGGGAGTATATTTAAACAATCCTTGTGATGACATTCTTTTAAATTTTGAATGAAGATATATTTGCATGTCATGCGAACTGAATTTAAATATTATACATATTTGAAGAAGCAATAGAACTGGTTTCCTTATTTATTTCAGACAATACATTTAGGCCTATAAGTTATTGATTTGGATGGAATTCCGTGACCCCCCCATACCTAAGCTTTCTTGGTATTTCCTTGTAGCCCAGGCTCCTGTGGCGTCTGAATCAAATATTAACTAGCAGTAAACTCATACCCACTGTAATTGCTACACTCATTAGTCTCCCACACACACGCACATTAAACGAGAAAAAGGAAATCTGGAGGAGAATCCTTAAAGGCAATAATTTTTCTTTGGGTTGTCAAATTTCAATAAATTTGATATTGTTGTCTATGGCTATGATCATTTTATCCCAAAATCCAATTAAAATTGTAAAATATCATGTAAATAACGATTTCACTAAAAACGGAATTATCAAATCAATCTTAATTTCAAGTGCGACAATCGCATAGAAAATTATGTACACTGCCAAACAAACCTAAACACAACTTGGTTGGTATTTTCATGTTGATTTGGGGTTTCTTAAACAACAAAAATAAAAAAAAAAACATGTTACTAGCAGATATTTCTTATTTATAATTCACCAAACGCACCTGTTTTAACAGCCCCCCCCCTAAAAAATGGATATCTGGATTTTGGGAATGGAACTTTAAGGCTAAAAAAATTCCTTTCCGGAGTCTAATTTCCGTAAACTTCGTACCGTTTTGTAGGTTTATGGTCATTCCTCAAAATCCCGTTATAATTTGAGACATAATATAAATAATGATTTCTTTAAACGCGGAAATATCAAATTAATGCGTAAGCATCTTAAATTCCAGAGAATATTTTGTACACCCCTAAACTAATCTTGATTGGTATTTTCCTGTAGCTTGTGTCCTGTTAAACAAAACAAAAAACGTTACGATCAAATATGCTTATTTGCACCTGGCCGAAAGCATCAGTTTTTAACATCTCCCTTGAATGTCATACAAAATTTAATTTTCGAATACAAAAGTGTCTCAAACCAATGGATTTTCTTTTTTGAACCTTACATACTTCTCTGGTTATAATTAGATTTAATATTGAGTTCTTAACTTTGTTTCTTAAAATGGTATAAATTAGTTATCATTTCCTTAGAGATATTCATCAAAATTTTCATCACAAATATCAGTGTCATCTGACATTTCATTTAAATATCTATGGCCATCATCATTATCACTGCCAGATTAACAATCTGTCCCATTTGAAAATGAATGATACCATCACAAATCAGAATCAGTCCATGGCTGTCCAGTTTTTGGGAGAATGTTTCACTGCACCAAGTCGAGAGCAAAAGTTGCTGCTTACTCTCATCATTAGAAAGACATTTCTTCCAGTCTCTTGGACACCTAGTTTTCCCTTCCTCAACAATAAGTTCATCTCCATTACCCATCATTTGTTGTTGAAGTCTTTTAACTGGCCATTTTTTTTTTTTTTACATGTGAGGATTAAATATTATAGAACACGTTTCTAATGCAATTTTTAAAAGATTTCTGAGATTTTCTTAAAGGTTTGTGGGACTTCTTTTGAACAAAGAAAGATTGTCTTTCCATCCACGATTACTAATCAACTTTCTGACTTTTTGGAAAGTATTCCATCGTCAATAGGTAAACTTTCTTTTTAACATTCGCGCTAAATATCTCTTAAAACTTTCACAAATCGTCATAGTTCTTTACAAATTTACATGCTGAACTAGAATTAACAATTAAATTATGAAAAAACCTACCGTTTTGGAGTTATCGAGAGGAAAAAAATTGGACTTCTTGTTGGTCATTCGTCCACCATGACTGCCATACTTTTTAGTAATTTACTGCAAAATACATCCGGTCAGTTTACTTCTTTTACAGACTTTCGGGGCAAAAATCACGAGAAGATCCGAAATGAGAAATTGTACTTTTTATTTTCATGGCCTAGATAATTAAAGCATTGTTGAAAATATAACTAGATCCCGGGCAATTTTGAGTCTGGAAATAAGAATTCCATATATTTGTATTCAGGGGAAGAATAGAGAAACGGCTCAAAGGTGAATAATTTTGTTGATTATTAATTGATAAGTAATTACACTTGGCATTGAATGAGAAGATTAGTGAGCACATAACCATCTGAAGAGTGCCGGAAAGGAAACATTGAGTGGAAGATATTCACGTTTAGATAAAGCATTGTTTAAAAATATAGCTAGCTCCCTGGCAATTTTGAGACTAACAATACGAATTTCATAAGATTGAAACACTGAGGGTAAAATATTCAAGATTAGTTTCTGGTTTCTAAGCTAAGGAAATGAAATGTAAATCGCTTCGGGATTACATTAATTTTGAGAGATATGATTATTTTGATTGATTTTGGCGTATATGAGACAAAATGAAGAATAATATAAATAACCAAAAACATTGAAATATGTTATAGTTTATCGAATAATCTACTTCTTTGAAACTAGTCGTTTAAAATCAGGAAATATATTTTTTCTGCATACGTCTGCGAAATATAACTTTCCTATGATTCATTTTGTAATCTTACTCATGAAATTATATATAATATTTTTAAACACGATTTATTGTTATGAACGATTTTTGTTTAAAATAAAAATATTAAATGTTTCTTTTTTTGTCAATATTATAAGTTTCACTTTTGGATAACCAAGATAAAAGTTTAAGAAAAAAGATAAGAAATTATAGAAATAAAATGTTGAATAAAACAGAAAATTTATGAATGAGAACATTTCAAAGTTCCAAATGTAATGGATTTAAGAATAAGCATTAAATATAAACTTGTTTTGAAAAACACGAGCGTTTGATTTATATCGAAATTAATGCAGAATAGAATTAATGGATTAATTACTGAAGTAAATAGCTCTGATATGCTATCAGGTTGAGTTCATTTTTTTTAAGGTTAAGATTTAAATCAGAATCTTTTCTCACCTATAAACAATCTTTCTGAAACGACGTAAAATCGGTTTAGTGTTTTCGCATCTTCTTGTTTACCAAGAAGCTTAATCTTCGAATTAAAAAAATAAGAAAAAAAAAATGAAGTTCAAACAAAATGGAGATTTGTTTCCTGCAGCTGAATGAAATTACGTTGATATTCAAATATGCATTTAACCAAAAACCAGTTCAGATATTTCTTGGAAAATATTGACGATATTAATCTTTAAAATGTTAGTTAATTTTTATAAATTCCAAGACCATTATCCATGACGTATCTTTCAAATTATCTCTCTAATGCTGAAAAAAAATATTAAATAAGAAAAAGAAAATGCATATGAGACTTTTCAATAATAAATCTTCCTTCCGTTATTCTAATAGAAATATCAGGCTATGATGTAGATGCATTTGGAGTGATATAACCAATAATCATTCCACAATATTTTTTAAGAAAGGAGTTCGTATATATATATATATATATATATATATATATATATATATATATATATAAATATACAGTGATTTTAGTTCATAAGGTATATTTGGTTATTGTTTTATTATCTGTTTCATGTTCGCATATAAATAAACGTACATCTGTACAAAATTTATGAAGTAACACAAAAATCCAAAATGATTTGATTCAAGTAGTTTGAACCAAAATGCTCATCATTAAAATGGATTCTACTCAAGATTCGAAAGTGAAAAAGTGTGAAATAAACAACTTGTAACAAATGCTGTATCGGGGAAGGCATTTCAAAATATAAATTGTATCGATCATTTTTATTTTTATTATTTGAGGCTGTCAAGTTTTCTGATGATTGACGGATTTTTTTAATTATTATATAATACCTCTTTATATCGTTAAAAAAAAATTCAAAATCTGAAGTAAGTTTCATTTGATACAGTTACATTTAAAAAAATAATTAACCTAGGAATGCCCACAATAAAATTCGGCAGTAATTATAAAAATAAAATAAATATTCGGTATTAATTAAAGGCCGAACATTAGGTATTAATTTTGGAAATGTTGAGCATAAATTGGTTTCAGTTATCAAACCAATAATTAATCATTCTCATAATGCTATAGATAATCGAATAGAAGTAAAAGCAAACCAAAAAAATGTATGTGCGATTTGTGCAGTCCTTTCATATATAGGAACTGGTATTATGAGTGCATATACGGAAACAGCTTTGCATTTCGAAGAGGCTGCATAAATTCCCAACATTAGATTTTGTAGAATGAAGACTATAGGTTTAATAGAAGGCAAAGTCGTTAAGCTTTTTCAAATGTACAGAAATGTTAAAACAATGAAGTTATTTGTCTATATTTCTGAGATTAGGTATTGTAATTCTTTACACTATTTACATTGTTTGGACTAATGCCACCATGTTTATTGTCATATTCACGGGGTTTTGGCAGTTTTAGTCTCCGGCCTTCCCCAGGAAAATAACTGAAACTGAGATATCCAAAAAACCCTGTTTGACGAAATAAAGGGTGCAGTTCAATATTTCAACTTATACTACTTGAAGGAGGCCGAAGCGTACAACAACCGAGACGTCGTGAATATGACAATAAAGATGACGTCTAGAGACCGCACGATCTAAATGGTGTAAACAAGATGTTATTCGTTTATATAAAATTTTTATATTATATTCTTATAAAACGAAGGAGACTTAATTTGAGATTGAGTAAAAAGTTTACTTTGAAAATACATTTATCTGAACCCCGAAAAAATTTCTATATGTTGGAAAGATTACGTTCTTACTCAACTTTTTCACCGAAACTGTGTCGTCCCTTCGACGTATAACTTGACAGACAGGGTTTTATTTTCTGTATCTGTCTCTGACTTAATATTTATATTCGTAGAGCGCATTTAATCGGGATGTTCTATTGACACCTATTTTCAAGAAACTATATCGCCGGTCGCCTACAAAACGTTGTAAATCTTAAAATGTTTCCTCTTCAGTTTGTCTCCAACAAAAAATTTAAACAAAATTTTTGAAATGTCTCAGTTCGATTCATAATTTATGGTAATTGTGTTTCCTTTTCTTGCTCAACCTCTCCATATAATTAAATGGTATATCTCAATAAATTCGTAGTAACATTTGTCTAGATATATATTTCCTTTACTATCTCGTCTAAATCTACCTAGAGTTTTTTTTTTTTTTTTACCTCAAGACTTCAAACAATCTAAATTTGGTTATTCTTAACATAGGGTTGATCTGTTTGTAGCACACAATTAGCATTAAATCCGTTGCTATAATAAGCAACTATTCCGACCTCTCATCAGATTCGATTGATTGACTGGTGGATATACGGCTTATTAACCATTTTCATGTAATGACAGAAAAATACTTACATTGCATGAACTTTTGACAGATAAGAATTATTTACTAATACAAGTTCAATATTTGTCTATATCTCTGAGATGAGTTATTATGATTATTTAAACTATTTACGTTATTCGGGCTTTTATCCTTATCTTTATTGAAATATTCACAACGTTTCGGTCGTTGTGCGCTCCAAACTACTTCAGGTGATTGGAATTTCGAAACAGAACGTTTTATTTCATACACTAGTTCAGATTGTTTTGGTGCTACGTGTCATGCCTCTTCCGGATATATCAGTTATTTCCCTTTAACTCAAAACTCGAAGTTGATAGGATAAATAATAGATTATACACGAGATATCTCATGAGAGACGGACTAAGTTTAATCTGATATTAAATGTATATAGAATTTACCGAACATATCGCGCCCAGATCATCATCCGACAGGATCAGTGCTTGCAATAGATATTTAAAAAAAAATTAGCATAACAATTTTGAAAGGTTACTCAAGCGAATTTTAAATGGAGAAATTTGTAGTATGATTCTGACGACCAAGCGGAGTAAAAGCTATGCTTACCCAAAATGAAAAGGAAACGGAAAAATCATGAATACGAGTTTGTTTTTTTTTAGATGAGGTGGGAATTTTGTTGGTGGGCTTTTAAAGATTTTTTTTTAAGCGTTCCACCCCAAGCAAGACGGGAAGCCATTACGACGGAAGCGGTTACAGAAAATTTGGAGCAAGATCAGATGGGAGTGATAGAAGAAAGGATGAGGAGAAGGGTAGTAGATAGATCAAGGCAACTGGAGATGTCGATTGACATTACATTTGAATAGCTGGAGATTATATATCTCAGGGAAACTGGAATAGAGAAGGGAGTTCCACAGGCGAGAGGAGAGAGACATGAAGATATTGAAGTAGAAGACACGGCTACATTTAGGAGTTTCGACAGTGAAAGTGTGAGAGCGGGATGCCAGCCTCGTAGGGCGCTTGAACTCATGAAGTCTGGGAACCAGCGAATGCAGCTCCTCGGAGCAATTGCCATGAAAGTATTTGTAAAACAGACAGAGAGAGGCGACCGCGCGTCTGTGAGAAAGTGACTGTAGACGAGATGCCAGAGCAGGGCCAATTATATTGCATATCCTTCTCTGGAGCGTATCAAGAACCCCGAGGCAAACAGAAGGGGCTCCAGACCATATATGGCAGCAATACTCCATGCAAGGTCGAATTGTTGATATGTAGATTTGGAGGATCGATTCCGAGGAGAAACATTTCCTGGCGCGGAACAGGGAGCCAACTTTCCTTGCGGTGGACGAAGCAACTGACTCAATGTATTTGTTCAATCTCAGGTCAGCAGTCAACGTGAGACCGAGCGGCCGCAGAGATTTGTTCTCGAGAAGTTGAGCGTCAGACATTCTAATGGAGGGCAGGGAAGGATCTCTGTGATGATTAATAGAGATCAGTTTTGTTTTTTAAGCATTAAAGTTGACCAGCCAATTCCTGCTCCAGTTCACAACCGATTGGAGGTCCTTTTCGAGACGCACGGCCAGGTTAGTTTTGTCAGTGACACTAGATTTGTTTTTGAGGCAGAAATAAATTGTGGTGTCATCCGCATAGATGCCAACTTGGGAATGGCGTCAGGAAATTTACGTCAGGAAGGTAATTTATGTAGATAAGGAATAGAGTAGGGCCTAGGATGGAACTATGAGGAACACCTGCGTTCTTGGGGCAGGAACTGGGGGAGAATCCGTTGAGAACGGCCTTCAATTCACGGTTTGACAGGAATGATTGTATTAGGTCAAACAATCGACCCGTAATGCCATAACCCTGGAGCTTGCGAAGAAGGCCAGCATGTCAAACCCTATCAAATGCTTTGGAGATGTCTAGGGTCACGGCACGAGCTTCCCCGTTATTTTCAAGAGCTTGGTAGACAGTTTCAGTGATGGCCGTAAGCACATCAGCTGTAGATCGGGTAAAGCCGAAGCCATATTGCTTGTCTGCGAGCAGATCATGGGATGTGAGGTGGTTAACCACCCTGGTATTGATTAGGGCTTCGAAGACTTTGCCGAAGAGGGGTAGGAGACTGATAGGACGGTAGTTAGAAAGGTCAGAGGGGTCGCCAGAGTTCTTGAAGACAAGAACAATCGAAGAGGACTTCCAGCACTCAGGAAAAAGATTCAATGAGGCAGTAATTGTATAGTTTAGAAATGGCGCGCGCCAGTTCAGGCGCGCATTGCTTCAAGGCAATGGCTGGTATCCCATCTCCACCACTAGCCATGTTGGGGGTCTAAATTGGAGATAATACCCAATATCAAAGACGGGGTTATGTGTAACTCACTCAATAGGGCCTCAGTTCTAAGAGGGAAGTCTGGTATGGGTACACCGGAAGAGTCGAGCGTCGAGTTGAATGAACATTTTCAAGCAAAGCATTCAGCCTTGTCGGCAGAGGAGGTCAGGACATCGAACTGTTTGAACAAATGAGGTATAGAGGGTTTGCAATTGTTCAATACGCTCTTGCAGAGATGCCAATAATCTTTGGAGACAAATTTCCGATATGCAATACGCTCCTTCATCCGAGCAGCAAATAGTGACTTAGCATAGTTGAGGACACTCTTACACTCGTTACATGCGGAGGCAAAGACACGTCTGTTGCAGTCAGACATGTCGCTAAGGAATAGGTGAAAGAAGCGTTTCCTATGGGCGATGGCTGCTGAGCAAGCACCAGAGAACCAGGGGAAGGAGCACGACCCTGTCAGCTCGCTGATAGTAGAACGAAGTTCTAGTGGTAGGACGTTCTTTGCAGGGGGTGGAGTTGAAGGATATGTTAACAGATACTACCGCATAATCAGAGTTACCAAGAGAGCAGAGTTGCGTGGCGCTACAGGACTCGGGGATGGAGGTAAAACACAGATCGAGAACAGAGGCTTTAACGATAGTATTTAATGGAAATTGCTTTATAATGCCTCAAACAAAATCTCGTAGAAAACTTCAAAACCATATCCTTTTCCATTGCCTATCGCTGCATGTTACTCTGAAAAACAGAGAAACATTGCAAGAATTTCGATTGGAGATCATTAAAAATATACGCAATATTAGTGATTTCGCACCTTCTGTTATATGTCCCTTTTTCCTAACTTCACATCATTTTGGAAGCTACTTTTTTGAAATTATTAATAACAAAGAAATGTTACGTTGATACTGCTAAATTGTCAGGAACCTCAGTTTGTATAAAAGACTGGCATTATCGCTTAGAGATGTGTTGTGATGTGAAAGCAGCTTACGTGGAAATTAGGTTTCTCCTTAAAATGTTTGCATTTAATTTTGTTTTAACAGGATCTTATCGAATGCTCAATGTAAGATTTTACTTCTTGATTCCCACACAACTGTATGTATATAAGAAAGTCGGTTCTATTTTTGTCGGTATCCTAAGGGAAACATTAGAAAGATGAGAAGCGAACGAATTCAGAGCAAAGGGAATTAATGTTAGAAAATCAATGCAGGAAAAATTCAAAAGGGAATCAGAAGAAAATTTCTCCTATAAAAAATTATAAATGTGAATCGGGCTGGATTGAAATGGCAGGTATAAGGAATCTTCTTTAATCTGCATTTGTCTTTGTGTTTTTACAGATTTTGATGGAGTTATTTTTCTGATTATTTTTCCTCTTATCTCGAAAAGATAAAACTATATCCTAATATCGAATAAATTCTCAAATTCAAACGTTACATCGGACAATCCAAGACCACAGAAAACATTCGATTAAAATTTACACATTTTTTTTTTATTTTACAAAGATTATATATATATATATATATATCTGTGCGTGTGTATATAAATTATGTGTATGTATATATATATAATATATATATATATATGTGTGTGTGTGCGTATTTATATATATATATATATATATATATATATATATATATATATATATATATATATATATATATATATATATATATGTACGTATGTGTCTACGACTCTGTGTGTTATGAATGTATGTGTGTGTGCGCGCACATGCGTTCGTGATTCATGATTCATGATTCATTCAACCGTGAGATTATCTTGTAAAATACATTTATTTTACATAATAAATTTTACTTTTCAGAATAATCTTCATTACTTTCAATGTATTTAATTCTTTCGGAACATTTGTCAAATGTTTTAATACAGTCAGTTAAAATGTCCGAAACAGTCTATTTTTTGTTGCCCTTCGATAGTCCTTGGACTGCTGCTTATATTTTAGTTTAGTAAGTTTTCGGGAGAACATATCTGTTAATATTTTTCATTCTTCAACATTCTAATAACTAAGGAATTTTAAGGAGTCACATATCAACTAATCCAGACGTAGAAAGCAAAGATATATTAGATCGAACTAAAAAAAATATCAGATTATATAAGATTCCTCAAGATCAGGTTTTGTGTTCCGTCATTTCCTAAATTTTAACAGGTATTGTTAATTGTTAAATTGAAATCCAGTTAGCCGATATAGAGAAATTAAAATATCATTGTCAATATTTCTGCTACCTGGTTGAAAAAAATATATTGTAATATTTAATCGTAAATTTAATATTTTACAGAATTATCTCATTCGGCCGATTGTTTTTTGTCTTTGTGTCTCGAACCATTGTATGTTTCTGTTTCTTTCTTTCTCACTTTGACGAAGCTGATATTCTAGAGAACAAAATGACATCTAAACAGATAAATATATCGAATAATTCGTGAAACGTCTGAGAAAACACATCAAATATCGATATGTATGACAAATATGCCGATTGGTAATAAGTTCACAATCTTGGAAATTTGGTTATATTATGTTGATAAATTATATGATATATCTACTCTCTTGATATTATTTAGTACCTAAGCCATTTTCAATTTTACTTGAATTTATGGATAAAAAATGTTACCATGTATGTACTTAAATCTATAGGTAAATACTATGTATTTATATTTGTGTCCATAGGTTAAAATTGCTCATTCAAGTTTGAGTCTGTATGTGTCGGAGTTAGCTCCACCTCATTTCCTTAATCCTTCAATAGGGGTCTCTCTCCCCTGGCTATAAAAACTGGCTGACCCTTCGCCTCGATCTCTTTTTTTATTCCCTCAGGCATTGGGCCGCTACCTCTCGTGGAGGTGAGAAAAATTTCATTTCAGCTAACACCAATATATGAGCTCTCACAGATACAGCGTTTCCCAATTTTGGGAACACGCTAAGAACAATACACGTGTGTACAAACAGTCACCACAACACACAAACATATAACATTCAACACAAAAACTCTATGTAACTGACCATTTGTTTTGTAACTTGTTATTAATACATATATTTGTTTATATATATATATATATTAATGGTCTTGTTTATTTTCTTTGTCTTCTTTGGACTTAATTAAAGTCTAATATTCCCATGTAGCTGGACTGGCTTGCAGGAAATTCTACCCACGTGTGTTCTTTACATCTTCACCCCACGGTCCGCTACATATGCATCCAACTTGTGCGGGCCGTAATGGAAATTGTTTTTACTCTTCTGCTTGTAATACAGTGGAATTATTCTAGGCACCAAACATACGGTAACTAAAATTTTGGGTACTACTTTTAATATATAATGGAAATCGGCCCTACCAGGACACATAACACTAAAAGGAATATTTCAAGTATGATTTCCATGCCGTTGATAACATCTTAAATGGCTTATGAGATTTGCAAGTTTGAGATGTTCCGTACGTGATTATTTCAGCCCATACTGATAAACTCAATTTTCAGCTATCTATAAAAGGCAGGATGTGTGTGTGTGTGTGTGTGTGTGTCTGTGTGTGTGTGTGTGTGTGTGTAACGAATGCACGGCCGCAATTTTCGACCACAATTTACATGCACATGCCCGAAGTTAGCGGGAAGGCTAAGACCGACTTTGCATTTCCCAACTCCCATCGATAGTGGAAATAATCGATTTTTTCATTCTTCTACGGCAGTTTTCATGTAGTTTGCAGCCATTTTCTACTGGCCAGAGTGAGAGCCTATAGCTGGCTGCCACGGAATTGCAGGGAGATTCAATTCCAACAGCTGACTGACACGATTGTTAACTAGCATGCTAGCATGCAAAAAAAAAAATCGATAGCTGCATTCGTCACAAGTGGGAAAAATTTAAATCTGCATGGCACTTTACTCCAATTGGATCATTCGCTTGATTAACCTCAACGTTGATTCTGATTCTGCAGAACTGGGTTGGGTGTGAAAATGTATTTGTTGTTAACATTCTTTTTTCATTCGTTTTTTCCAGTTACCAGTCCTTTTTTAAAGCTGATCGTTTTGTGGTCATTTTGTTTAGTTCTTTTTTCGTAACAGTTTTAATGTTTAGAAAAAAATTGCAGTGTGAGATAGGCAAGAAGTAAGGCATGTAGCAACATCAGCACGCCAAATGCACTCCTTTAAAGGCAAGGAAGGGCAAAATTATTTTAAGTTAAGTGATAGCGATTGTTGTATGAGTCGTACGATTTTTGAATCAAGCACGGGCAACGCCGGGCGATGCTGCTAGTTGTTCATATAACCAAAAGTTGAGACGACCAAAAACCAAGTAAACTTCAAGTTTTATATACGCATTACCCACTCCTAGAAATATATCTATAAAATAATATCGGGTCCTTCAGCAATCACGATGTCATATACACGACTAGACGGTCGTCGCAAAAGCGCTCGCCACGGAACGAATGCAATTATGTCTACGTTCTGCGTGACCTATAAATATATACATATATTTTAGCTGTTGACACCTGCAAGAAACTGATTCGCTCTTTGAAATGTCTTGTTATTTTTTTATCCTGTGAGGTTACATGTCACCCTGTATACAACCAGAAAAATGTGGGTGGGGGAACTGGTCATCCGTGTATACGACATGTTATATTGGCTTACATGATACTAGGGCAGATTGTAGAGATGACAACATCAATATATTGATATATATATATATATATATATATATATATATATATATATATATATATATATATATGCGTGTGTGTATATGTCTGTGTTTGTGTGTGTGTAGATTAAGGTAGAAAATTCTCTTTTAGCCATGTCTGATTAAATAAATATATTACAAACATTATGTCTGCTTAATTTTTTTCACAATCTTTTCGTAATTGCGAATATTCCAAATTGCGAAATGATGCTGTTGGGACGCTTTATAGAATATACATACATACATATATATATATATATATATATATATATATATATATATATATATATATATATATATATATAATTGTATATTTGGGAAGCAATCATTTTTAGTCAAGTTTCATTAAATATGACTGATAATGACTTGCAATTAACTTTTAATGTTTTAATAATAGATATTTAATTTAATTTTCTTGTTCTGATGTACTGTGGTGGTTGTGAATTTCATCTTTTAAGGGAAAAATCATCATTTTTACAGTTAACGTATATTTGTTTTTTTCTTAAAAAATCTTAATGATTTTGTTTTTATCTGTAATTTCACTGTTGCTGTTGGGTATTTTAGAGAAAATTTTAATTTGCTTATTGATGAGCTCGTTCGTACTCACACACTGACATACACGCGTATATATGTGTGTGTGCTTGTGTGTCTGTTTGTTAAAAATCCAACTGTGAACAGTTTGTTCAAAAAGACTGATTCTTTGATACACATTGACCACGTTCTGACAATAGGAAATTTACACAGCATTACGCTAGAGAATTTATTCTTAAAAGAATTGTTTTTTTTTCTATAATATATGTCAGTATTCTATTGTCTCACATTTTTTTCTATTAAAGAGACACAACTAACAATAACTTCTCTCCTTCTTATATAATAGACTCTCAATACATCATCTTCTACGCGATTACAAATGCCAATATCTCTTTGTCATTGTTGCAAACTTTTTTCAGTTAAATGGGCACAACTCTCAAGAGCACTTCTCCATCTTCTATATAATAAATGATATTGTCAATGTCTCACTGTGTCACACTTTTCCCACTTTGTTCCTAAATGATGTAACCCAACATATCTTACCATTTTGAAATAAGGCCGGCACCGTGAGATAATTAAAACCATTCCCTACCTATTGTTATGAAGGCCCAATAAAATGCCGCAGGATAGGGAAACTTTTAATCTAGTTTTATAATAATTCTTAACATTTATATTTTTAATAAATTGTTGCTATGTATTTTCTATGTAAACTCATTGTTTATTTTACTATAGTATTTCATGTAAAATTATCGTACTGAAAAATGATTTACTGCAAATCAAAAAATACATTTAGTGTCATTCAGATTTGGACTGTTGGGTAGAAAGACGACCTACATTCTCTGACTTTTGGACATGGAATCGTTCATCGGCTATGTGTAGAACACCTTCTCATAGGAACATTCTTTGCAAGGAGGGTTGCAAGGCGTATCATTCGAATTGTCCGCATTGCTGCACTGAACTACAGTATTCTACATTACTCTATTATTAATCCATATATGTCATAGTCATAAAGACTTTAATCATTTGTTCCAGCGTTTCCCTTAAGCAACTATGAGCTTGATACGAACATTATATCACCGTTAAATAAAATTTGGGAATATAGACCCCTTATTTCTTATTGTTACATGACTGTAAATTATCTATAGATTATGTAGCATTGTAAATATATTGAAATATCTTGAAACGGTAACCACCCTATGTACAAATATATTCTGTTTAGGTTACACACAAGATAGCATATGGCCATTAAAAGGCCAGATGTGTGGTTACTTCACGCCAAATCCGGGGAGGCTACATTGTTTTGGATAATTATACAGATAAAAGAATATAATCATGTCGGTTTTCGCACATTAGTCAAGTTGTCTAGAAATTACGGTGCTGGCACATGCGCAGAAATTACTTCATTTGCAATTTTATGTTGAAAATATTCTATCATAAATCGTCGATATAACAAATTATCACTAACGGACCGCAGTTGCCTCAAATTATATATATATATATATATATATATATATATATATATATATATATATATATATATATATATATATATATATATAATTTGAGGCAACTGCGGTCCGTTAGTATATATATATATATATATATATATGAAGGGTTCTAAGTTTGGCAGAAGACAATTCGAAACTGATTTTGTCGACATACCCAGTGTTGACATAAAAATAAAGACCGCATCGAGACTGTGAAACAGAAAATCGCAGTGCATCATTTATTTTAATGCTCACTATCTATCTATCTATCTATCTATCTATCTATCTATCTATCTATGCCAGTCTAATCTCACGCTTATTCATTTTCTTAGATTTCTGGAATTGGTTTGTGATTTTGTCACTTACACGCACATGCAGGCACGCACACAGACACACGCACGTGCACACACACACACACACATATATATATATATATATATATACATTTACACGTATATATATATATATATGTGTGTGTGTGTATTTATATATACTCGTATATATATATATATATATATATATATATATATATATATATATATTAATACATATGTCTCAGAGTCACGTTATCGCTATTATGCCTACATTTAGTGACATTGATTTTTTTTGATTTCTGAATAATTCCAGTTTCCTACCCATGCTTATGTAGTAGATATTCATCGCTAAGTAGCCACAGTAATTTCGACTCGTGATTTTTAAAAATCCTAACTTCTGCTCTTTAGCACCAATTGGATGATTACATTATTATATCTTTTAACTACTTACTAATCGTCACATGCATATATAGAAAACTATATAATATTCACACAGTATGCTGTATTTAGAAAAAGACGCGAGATATACATTTAACGTTCCCATATAGTAAACTATATACTTACTCTTCTACATACAATTCTATTCAAATTTCCATACGCGTGGCTATCATATGTTTATACGTAATATTTTCACTAGTATCGAACATCTATATATATATATATATATATATATATATATATATATATATATATATATATATATATATATAAGTATGTATGTATTATCACTTAATCTTATACGGATCACTTTTTTCATTTACAAAACGCACTGCGCACTATTTTTTCATTTAGTATCCTAGACATCTTTACTCCTCTGTTAGGTTCCCCAAACACTCCGCAACGCTGTCGATTAATATTATGCTCTGTTGCTCCAGGGGCTGTCCACATGACCTTTGCTTTTCCTTCTGGGATATGTCTACGAGTGTGGGCTGAAAAATTCAGCGGTTGAAAAAGATACTGTCATTTAATTTAACCAAATGAGGTTTCGTTTTCAAAATACATCCCGTTGCCGTCTGCACATCGCTTTTGAAAATGAAACAGCCTTCTATGAAGCTGGCGAAGAGAGGAAATTTTCACT
This sequence comes from Acanthosepion lycidas, assembly GCA_963932145.1. Classification (NCBI taxonomy): domain Eukaryota; kingdom Metazoa; phylum Mollusca; class Cephalopoda; order Sepiida; family Sepiidae; genus Acanthosepion; species Acanthosepion lycidas. The sequence goes on along the minus strand of OZ010571.1, from coordinate 41,351,590 downwards.
GCGTGGATCGTTTCTCTGTCTCTAGCTCGAAGTGATGGCCCCCAAAATCATACCAGTTTGGAAGTGTTCACTGGAACCAAATGGAGCTACGTCAAGTAATATTCTCAAATATTTCATGTGATATACTAATAGCATTGGCCATTTGATTTGTAATCAGTCACCTGTCATTATCATGTGATGAATACGATCAATGTTTCCTCAGTGGTGGCAGTTGCAAGGCGTTCAGACATTGGGCCATATTCAAGACTCTGCTTTCCCTGCCTAAATTCAGCTGTCTCTGTTGCTGGTGGTGGTGCTGCTGCTGGTACTTGTGCTGGCTTTCGCTGTGTCTTTGTTGCATTTAAGTCGCATGCCTGTTGATGATTAAGGTAGCAGGTACAAGTGATATATGTCTCAAAGCAGACATAGGATGAAGTTTGTTAAACAATATGTGACTAAATATTTGTTCCAGGAGGTTTTCTAAAGTCCTCTCGCATTATAACACTGATTTTGAATTTTCGCTAAGGGAGATTGAGATGAAGTCTATTTAATTTTTTTTTTTAAATGTACTTGTTTGTTTTTAGTATTTCCGATTTTCAATTTGCATTTTTGGTACA
>OZ010571.1:41320994-41348494 GCA_963932145.1 Acanthosepion lycidas | reverse complement strand
AGAGGACCGGTTTCATACACTGAACGTTCTCCAGGCCTCAATCCTAGTGTTTAAATCTGTGGGCCCAGCTATAAAAAAGTGGTTTACGCAACAGATAATACATAAACTCATCATCAACATGCCATAGGGGCGGGCGAAATCATTAGACACCGTGTCGAATTATTTGAATTGGTCTGGCAGTCGATACGAAAGGTGGAATTGTGAAAAATTATGAGTTGCTGTGATGAAGTAAAACGATGGTTTAATGGATATATGTTTATATGGAAATTTTAACTTGGTTTGGTGTGAAGAAACAACAAATTTTGTAAAATAATTTGTTCATACTGTCTCTCTTTATATATATAAAAGATTCATGTTAAAAAGATAAAAAGATAAAAAAAAACAAATGAAAACTACAGACAAAAGTTCATTTTCTCAATCAAGACATTCGTTTCTGTAGTTTAGTGCTAGCAGCAAGCAGAAATATTTCTCCTCCCGATGATGGCCATTTTGGTCGAAACTAGTCGAGGAATCTAAATGGAATAATAATAAAAAAACGAAAGAATATTAATCTACAACCCAGTGTGTCTGAGGATTTAATTTTTTAATTTTTATTGTTCAAAATATATATATATATATATATATATATATATATATATATATAGTAGTCAAATATCAGATGCTTTACTTTTAAATCTAGATAAATTATATAAATAAATAATTATATAGCCATTTTTATATATATATATAAAAAAAAAATATACATATGCGCATAACGTAGACTGCTGGTATTTTTTTTTCTAGTTTTTCTTTTAGTTTTTTTTTATTAAATTAAAAACAGAAAACAAAATTCAACTTTCCCAGCAACCGTCGTTGTACCAATGTAGCAAATTTAGTCCGATTAAGTCCTAAAGCATATAGCGCTTCACACAAAATCATTTTCCACTTTTCATACAGTTCATCTTATATGTATATATGCATACATATATATATATATATGTGTGTGTTTGTCGGGGTATGTGTGTGTGTGTATATATATATATATATATATATATATATATACACATTGTAATGTTTGTATTGCATCAGTGGAAAGCCTTTCTTCATTGATGGAACTTATAACAATTTGACTCTTATTTTCCTAATGTTTTCCACTAGAAAGCTTACAAAATATCTACAAATGGAACATAAGCGAAACTTCCTGAGGTAAACATAAATCTTATTGCAATTTCGTTTTCCTTTCAGCTATCCGCATTTCTTCCCTTTCTAAACTCATCCTCACTGAACACGCTGCATTTTTTATCAGGACGGTTTTTTTTTTTCCCAAACTTCCGATTAGGTGGCAGATTCGTTCAGTAAACAAACAACCAAAAATAATCCTACCTCAGCAGATAAATTCTCCATCTGATTATTGCTAGAATCCAACACATGCTTACTTACACCTATGTTTTTCATGACCTCTATGGCCTTGGATGATCACCCCCGTCACGCCACCAATAACAATTTCTTCGGAGGATTTCTTCTCGGTAAATTTCTTTCGACTTACTCATGCTAATTGTATTTCTGCATAAATGATTCACTTTGCAATTCGTGATTAATGAGAAGCGCCAAAGACAAACAATCTATAACGAAAGTCATAGATATGTTCGTTCCTTACTGAAAATAATTGTTTTATGCCATATAGTCAATACTTCAGAGTTGATCGAGTTATACCTGGTTAGATTAAAGAAATAATGTAAAATTGTTTCCGTGTTAAACTCAAAGAAATTATGAAGGAATGATTTCTATAATATTTAGTTTAATATATACTTAAAAAAAGGCCAACTTATTAATATTTTTTTCTTTTTTATGTCCAAAATTATTTTAGAACATAGGTGGTTATTGCCGCAACATGTTGAAACACTAGTTCCCAAACGTTCTGCGATGTTAAGCAATGTCGATCCCTGTAAGTTCATAGACCGGTAATATTCTAGAGCAGAAAATGACATCTATACGGAGTACTATATCGAATAGTTTGTAAATAGTCCAAGAAAACACATCAGAAATAGATTTATAGGACAAATATGCCGATTGATAATAAGTTGAAATTTTGTTATGCTGTCTTGGTAAATTATATGACATATCTACTCTTGCGAGATTAATTAATTAACAACCTGAAGAAGACCGGAGCGTACAACGGCCGAAACGTTGTGACAAATATAGCGACAAAGATGAGGACAATGGTCCGCATAATGTAAATACTGTACATAATACCTCATCTCAGAAATATAGACAGACTCTACATTTTCAATATTTGTACTGCTTTTTGTGCCGTCATAGCTAAAACTCAGCTCTCACGTGCCAAATATTCTATAAATTGAGTTGGGTCTTTTCTAATTGATCTCTGTAACCCTAAGTTGAAATGATCCATATTCCCGTAATGACCTCCTGATCCACTATTCCTCTCTTCTGTTTCTTCTTTTTTTAAACTTATTTACCGTTTTCTTGATGTTACTTGAATGGACTTTGAAGTTGGAATTCAGAGTAAGAATTTTGGTAACATAATTGAAGGACTGAACGATCGTTTTCCTCTCACCATTGCTCAATTAGGAAGACAAGAGGACTGACACAAAATTATTGAAACTTTTCTCTTTCTAGCTAAATAACTCAAATGATTTTTCAGTGATTCTTAGGAAAAACAGCGTAAAGATGGCTAAACCATAAACTATCTGAAAACCTGGAAAAAGAAAATAAATTTGTTTATTGTTTTTTTATTAACATTTTGTTGGATGGATAATTTTGCTGCTACCTGATTTCTAGAATTTTGCTGTTACACCCTGTATATTCTTGCTTTAAATAACCTGTAAAATGTTGATAAGCCGTAAAAAACGAATCAATCAGTCTGATTATCCAGGAATTAGGCGAGCATGGTTCTCCACAAATTTCTATCTGGTTGGCTCTTGGCAGTTTTACTCTGTTTTCTAAGGTCCCCGTCTGTTTCCGTTGCCCTATTCATTCACGCATGCTTGTAAAATAAATGGTTTGCCGCAATCTTGCTCTTAATGCATGCTGTGAAAGTTATGTTTGCAATGCCCTCCTTCCTCATTATATGTCTAAGGAATTTCAACTTTGCATTTTCTGATTAAGCGTATGCGTTCTTTCTGTTGTCATTTTGTTGAAGTCTTCTTTGTTGATTAACAGCTCAGTTATTGGAATTTTCAGTATCCTTCTGTAGAACAACTTTCTGCTGCCTCTAGTTTTACCGTCATCCTTGGGGTCGATTGCCCAACGTTCTATGTTATATAAAATGATGGATATCACATAGGAGTCCATGACTCTTTCCTTTGTTTCTATCGAAATATTTGCGTTTTTCAACAGATTGCTTAGCATTTGGAATGCATTATTCGTTGGTTGAATGCCTGGTCGGTACTCGATGTCACATTTTCCAGCCTCTTTTGAAACGCTAAGAATGATAACTTCCTTGCAACAATTGCCATAATTGTTTTTAGGATTAATGATGGAGAAAATTCTCCGAGCTTTTATTGAAACAATATCAATTATCTGGCCATTGGCCAATCAAGAAGTATTTGATCGTATTTCGTGTCTTACATTTTTTGATAACCTTCCTGATTCAACCAATCGAAGTGATGTGATGGAGGCACTTCAGTCATCTAATAATAAAAATATTTTCTAATATATATATATATATATATATATATATATATATATATATATATATATATATATATACTTTTAAAAAGACATTACACTAACGTTGAACCGAGTGGATAGTACGCTAAAAATAGAATAAGATTAATATCACACTATTCCTTTAATTCTGTCAACAGCGGAAGTAGACAGAGCCAGACAAATAACAATATCAGAATAAGATTAATATCACACTATTCCTTTATTTATTTTGAACAGGGGAAGTAGACACAGCCAGGCTAAAAACAATATCAGAATAAGAATAATATCACACTATTGCTTTATTTCTGTCAACAGGGGATGTAGACAGAGACAGTCCAATAAAAATATCAGAATAATATTAATATCACACTATTCCTTTATTTCTGTCAAGAGGGGATCTAGACAGAGCCAGACCAATAACAATATCAGAATAAGTTTAATATCACACTATTCCTTTATTTCATTTTAACAGGGGAAGTAGACAGAGCAGACCAAAAACAATATCAGAATAAGATTAATATCACACTATTCCTTTATTTCTATCAACAGGGGAAGCAGACACAGCCAGACCAATACCAATATCAGAATAAGATTAATATCACACTATTCCTTTATTTCTGTCAAGAGGGGAAGTAGAAAGAGCCAGACCAATAACAATATCAGAATAGGATTATATCACACTATTCCTTTATTTCTGTTAAGAGGGGAAGTAGACAGAGCAGACCAATAACAATATCAGAATAGGTTTAATATCACACTATTCCTTTCTTTCTGTCATCAGGGGAAGTAGACAGAGCCAGACCAATAACAATATCAGAATAAGATTAATATCACACTATTGCTTTATTTCTTTTGAACAGGGTAAGTAGACAGAGCCCGGCCAATAACAATATCAGAATAGGATTAATATCACACTATTGCTTTATTTCTTTTTAAAAGGGGAAGTAGACAGAGCCATGCCAATAACAATATCAGAATAAGATTAATACCACACTATTGCTTTATTTCTGTCAAGAGGGGATCTAGACAGAGCCAGACCAATAACAATATCAGAATAAGTTTAATATCACACTATTGCTTTATTTCAGTCAACAGGGGAAGTACAGAGAGCCAGACCATTAACAATATCAGAATAAGATTAATATCACACTATTCCTTTATTTCATTTTAACAGGGGAAGTAGACAGAGCAGACCAAAAACAATATCAGAATAAGATAAATATCACACTATTCCTTTATTTCTTTTTTACAGGGGAAGTAGACAGCCAGACCAATAACAATATCAGAATAAGATTAATATCACTCTATTCCTTTATTTCTTTTTTACAGGGGAAGTAGACACAGCCAGACCAATAACAATATCAGAATAAGATTAATATCACTCTATTCCTTTATTTCATTTTAACAGGGGAAGTAGACATAGCCAGACCAATAACAATATCAGAATAAGATTAATATCACTCTATTCCTTTATTTCTTTTGAAAAGGGGAAGTAGACAGAGCCAGGCCAATAACAATATCAGAATAAAATTAATATCACACTATTCCTTTATTTCTTTTTAACAGGGGAAGTAGACACAGTCAGACCAATAACAATATCAGAATAAGATTAATATCACTCTATTCCTTTATTTCTTTTGAAAAGGGGAAGTAGACAGAGCCAGGCCAATAACAATATCAGAATAAAATTAATATCACACTATTCCTTTATTTCTTTTTTACAGGGGAAGTAGACACAGTCAGACCAATAACAATATCAGAATAAGATTAATATCACTCTATTCCTTTATTTCTTTTGAAAAGGGGAAGTAGACAGAGCCAGGCCAATAACAATATCAGAATAAAATTAATATCACACTATTCCTTTATTTCTTTTTAACAGGGGAAGTAGACACAGCCAGACCAATAACAATATCACAATAAGATGAATATCACACTATTGCTTTATTTCTTTTGAACAGGGTAAGTAGACAGAGCCCGGCCAATAACAATATCAGAATAAGATTAATATCACACTATTGCTTTATTTCTGTCAACAGGGGAAGTAGGCAAAGCCAGACCATTAACAATATCAGAATAAAATTAATATCACACTATTCCTTTTGTTTCTGTCAATAGAGGAAGCAGACATAGCTAGGCCAATAACAATATCACAATAGGATTAATATCACACTATTCCTTTATTTCTGTCAAGAGGGGGAGTAGACAGAGCCATGCCAATAACAATATATGAATAAGATTAATATCACACTATTCCTTTATTTGTGTCAAAAGGGGAAAGCAGACAGAGCCAGACCAATAACAGTATCAGACAAAAACAAAGGTTGCTACGACTATTACAAGAATTTAAATAGTATCTTTAATTATAGAACTATGTATGTATTTTAATACTTTTAAAAACATATACTAGGATTATATTTTACGTTTACTGAAAAGATCAACACACTACTATTCCTCTTGCTAACGTGGAATTATCTTTAGCAATCTTGTGTTGCTAGATCTGTAATGATATATAAGTGAGTTGGATCTTCACTGCGTGCTTCATATATTTGGTGTACATCGCGGCATTTCTTTGTAAATCACTTCTGAGAAGATATCATAAACGGAAATAATCATGGCACCCGGATTCTATGTAATCCTTCCCTATTTCCTATTTCTATTGATTGTACTACAATGAGGGCTTAGGACCAGTAGATCACATCTCTGGAGAAACGGGAACAACCCGGCAATGGCAAACATCTTGCGTATGACGAAAGTATAACCAGGAAAATTCCCAGCCACTGCATCGACCAGCAACCACTTAAAATATTAGTTAACATTAGCATTTACATGGTAAGGCGCCGACTGTTACTTGTTGGACATGAATAAGCACATCTATACTGAATATATTATGTGTTAACAATTTAGTTAGAGGTTTCTTCATATAAAATGTGAGCCATGTTTACAATTTGGTTAGAGGCTTCTTCATAAAAAATGTAAGTCATGATTGTAACTAAAATGTTATTCATCACTTGTACTAAATATGTTATTTATTGAGTGACCTCCTCTCTTAGTACTTGGAGGCTGAATCAAGAGCCTCAACTGAAAATATATTCTGTAGTTTCTTTTCTTGTTCCCTACCCACCATTCTCTCTCTCTCCCTCTACCCACATCTAGACATAAAATTAAATACTGTAGACTAACGAAACATTTTTCATCGATTATGATCAAATATGACAGTAATAATATTAACAACATTGCATTTAGTTTTCATTTAAGTAAAATTCAAAAGACATATTTCACAGTTTACAATAGAATTTTAAAAACTTAATGGATTTTTTAATCCTACATTATGTCTTAAGATTTCAACTTTATATTTAATAGGCAATCGGCTTTGAATAATCAACAGTGAAATAAAGTTGGGTTAAAAAAAAAAATGTTGCTTAAAATTGCTTTTTTTTCCCTTTTCCGTACGAAATTAAATCTGCGAATTTGATATTTCGAGTAGACCCAACGAGAGTTGTGTATTGTTTAAATTGGGTAACTGAGTGTTGTTTTGCTGGGAAGGATTACTGTAACTGAATAATAAAGCACATTTTGATTGAAAGTGCTTCTAATGATTGAAAATGGAAATTAAGTTTCGAAACCTATCGTGAGACAGATTTTACTTCATTGATATGTTCAATCTAACCTGTTGGACAGTATTTTCACTACGTAAAAAAAATAAAACAAAAACAAAAAAAAACAGAAATAGTTAACAAAGTAAATACATTTAAAATATGGAATGGAGCATAGTTTATGTTTCTTTTCTCTCTTGAGAATTAAACTCAGTTTGTTAGTTTTCTTTTTATCACCGAGATGTCAATACTGTATACCATTTAATAAGGGAATCGAGACGCTAAGCACTATACTTGATCTTTGTTTCGAAATTTATCTTTCATTATAAGTCTATTGAAGATGTAATACAGTTTCAACCCAACCGTCGATATGTGGGTGAAAATTTCCAGTGGGATTTCCGTTTCGAAAATATTCAAAATTAAAAGTTACAAATTAAATTCCGTTGTTTATCCATCTTTTCTCGGAGACATGTTTGTTAGTTAACTAGCCTTGATCTTTACTGATTATCATATTTTTACCATTTTATTGCAGGCTAATTTTATTAGATAAATACGTTGAAATGAATTCGAATGGCTGATTAGATGTCTGGTCACATTATTTAAAATTTTCTTACTGAAACATTATTTGTCGATACCTTATAGTCTAAAATTCAATAAAAGCCAAACCTCACCATTTTAGATTATATCTTTTCTTTTTATCTGTAACAGTAGTTTTTTTCTTTACAAATCAGATAAATAATGTATCTATGCTAGATGTCATATCGTATAAAAGGCCAGGTATTTTATGCACATCATTATAATAACCTTGATGTAACGTGCAAATCTGCTTGCATATGTAGCGATGGAAAAGCCGATCTGTGTTTGAAATAAACATTTTCCTCCCAGAGAAATGCTTGGCGTCTGCTTGCTTCAGAGAATAAAGCAGATTCTTATGTAATATGAATATCTAAACTATTCCATAGGCTTTGTAGTTAAAATTTTTATCCCATGTCACGAAGCAGTCTAACATAAATAGTTTATATTCGTTGATTTTATAACATGTCAACCATTGCTGCCTTATCTAATGAGGAAATCAGTTTTTATATTATTTTTTGAGTCTATATGCATAGCAGACCTAAGGGTAGAGAAATGTAATGTAATATTATAAGTTCCGTTAACTTATGCTTGTATAAACAACATTTACGTAGGTAAACAGTTTTATAATATACTTTTTGGCATTAAGTCCACTAGACGTTCTTACTGTGCACATATATACATGAAAGGGCAAGAAAGAAACAATCGAATATTGTTTTTGGTTTATATTATTAAAAAATAATTATTAATACAGGAAACATCATATTTTTCAGTTATGTAAATAATTCGGTATATTTCGACTTACGCAAAATTCGTAATTTCTTTGCCCCTCCGGTAGAGGAAGTTTAAATAATGAGAAATATCTATCCACAAAATGGTTGCTCTGAATATTGCAGAAAAGAGATCATAATGCAACTTACAAAATTATATGAACTGTAGTGATATGCAAATTATACTAATTTGCATATGATCAGGTAGCTCATACGATAAACGGACACCAACTAGAACAGAGGTCGAACGCTTACTTAGCGGCCCGGTCGCTAGGATCAATGTGTAGTACGCTAACTTTGTGAGCTTCCGAGTCGGCGTTCTGTCGAACTCCCTGCTAATGCAGAGAGGAACTCGGACGAAGCTTTGCCGAAGGGCAATGTTTCGTTCGGGGAGGTAGACAGGGCCTGAACTCGTCTAGGCGGGTTCAAAAGCTATATTTTTGCCCGAGCCTACGGGCTCGGAAAGACCCACATTAAACCGGCCTCGTGCCACATTCGGTCCTCGTGGGTGGATTGATAAATACCGAACGCTTACTTAGCAAGATACACGACACAACATGAACATTTTATATTTTTAAATAAATAAATGTTTCTAAAAAAAATCAAGATTATATTTTTATGATTTCTTTAAAGGTAAATACTTTTTTTCTGATGAAACACAAGTGAATATTGGCATACCTAAATCATTTCTATACAAATAGGATGAATTAAAAACATTATCGACAGAAATTATGCTTTATATGAAAATTAAGAAATTTTATAGAAATGACTGCTGGACGTACTTCCCATAGATGAAGAGCAGACTTGAAGCAAAAGAAATGTAGTTCTACAGAAGAATGCTGACTATACTGTAGAGCGAACATGTGAATAATGATGGAGACAAAAAGGAAACTAATACTTAACATTAGGAAAAGTCAGTTGAGGTTTCTGGGAGATATAATAAGGAATGGTCCTCAGGGGAATGACAGAGGGCAAGACGGGCAGAGGAAAAAAATGCTTAACATACTTTGTATAGCTTGAGTTTATTGACAGATGCAAGGGACAGGAAGTTGTGTAGGGTCATGATCACCTACGTCTTAAGGGGATACAGCACATAAAGAAGAAGAATTTAATTTCTCATTAAATAACACGGATAAAAAAAATCTATTAAAATTATTATGCTAATTAAATATGACTGCTTATGTTAAAACTAGCGGGGTTACAAGTCGTTGCTCGGAGGAAATTACTTTATAGGTTTAATTGCTACGCTGAAATTCAATAACATGTAGATTAATTGTCTTGATAATCAATCTGATGACATTGCAAATTCTCAGGGGTCTAGAATTCACAAGAATATGACTGGAGGTCTCCCTTTTTCCGAATCAGATTGTGAAGTGTCATGACAGATGAGAATTATGTACAAACCTATTTAAAAAAAAGGAAATAATTATTGGATGGATATTCCACCATTTATTAGAGTAAAAATATTGTCCATGTATTTTATTAATTTAACACGAATAATTATTTTTCTCTAAATAACTACTTATTGAAAAATAATTTATTTGGTTTCATATTGTGTTTTAAAAATGTATTTTATGCTTAAATACATTTTTGTCAATAAAATGAAATGAAAAAGTGAAGACTGAAATGGATTTCATGAAAAATATTGATAAATCAATATATATATATATATGTGAATATATATAATTATATATATATATATATATATATGTTTGTGTGTGCGCGTTTGTGTATGTGTGCGTGTGTGTTTGTGTATATATATATATATATATATATATATATATATATGTGTGTGTGTGTGTGTATGTGTATGTATATGTGTTGTAGTAAACAGTTTTTCATGGCCTATCGACAACTGAAAATATATATATATATATATATATATATATATATATATATATATATATGTATGTATATATAATATAAAAATATAAATATTTTTGAAAGATTAAATAATTATTACAAAATTAGTTGAAATAGATTACTAAAATTTTTATGATCCGCACTCAAGCATGTTTAAAACGATTATGTATATAGAGAATTTTTTCGCTTTTTTATTCATTTTTAAAATTGAATGTCTAAACTTTTTAAAAATATTAAATTCCCTAAAATCGTAAGAGTTACATACACACACACGCACACTCTCTCACACACGCACACACACACACACACACACACATATATATATATATATATATATATATATATATATATATACACACACACTCATACACACACACGCACACACACACATACATATATATATATATATATATATATATATATATATATATATATATATATATATATATATATATATATATATTAGATTAATGTAGAATATTGATCCCACTCAAAGAATTTAAAAAGAAATGCTTTTTTTAAAAAAAAAAAATTATATTCTGAATTAAATATTTTACAAAGCATAAATACTTTTAGAAAATTAATTTAAATAATTTAGTAAATTTTTTATTAATAAAAATAATTCAACCATTACTGACTGAATATTGCTTTTCTAGAATGAGATTGCAAGGTGGTATGTCAGGTGGTTGTAGGATATTGATTAATGTAAAATCGTAATAATTTTTTTTAAAAATCAGAAAATAATTTTTATATGAAAATTCCAATATTCAATAAAATAAATATCTTGTGTATCAAATTAACACCAGTATTATAATTATGATTTTAATATTTTCTGATGCTTAAGCTTTACTCAGAATATATTATCAGTAAAATTATATGTAAACATGATGATCGATACATTTACTTATCATTAAATATTGCTGTGACATTAAGTCTTTATCTTCCTCAGAATCAATTGTGAAAAAGTTATAAAACAATTCAATATAAAATAAAATAAATCAATTTTAATGAAATTTACAATGGTGGTTAAGAATACTGTCTCAATTCCGTTTACTATCAATTAAGTATCTTATGTAATGATTTTTAAAAAAAATGCTGTATTTGCTGTAAAGATGTATTTTTTTCAGTTTAACGCTTCAGAGTAAACAATATTCTTCGTTTTTATTTCCCTCTGGTGCAAGAATAAAGAGACCAACAGGGTTCCAAACTTTTGAAAGACTAACATTAAGCTGGACATGTGAAAACAGAGGTTGTGCCAGATTCAGTCCAAAACATTCAGGGATTGTCATTGAGATATATATTTTTTTTATTGCCATGGCAAAGTTGAGCGTGACAGGAAACTTGAGCTTTTTCAAATTCAAATAGAAAAACAAATGATCTAATAGGTATTTTGCGCATGAACTCCATCAAATTTTCCTGACATAATTGTTGATTCCAATACATGGGGCATCATACATTTGATGGTAATTTTTGTACCGTTACATAGTTTGGATGTATCGAGGTTACGAATCAGCATGATCGGTGTCCCGAGATTTAGTAAATGATTATGTGTAGCAATCCCTGTTTGTTGAAGGCTATTGAGAAACTCAATTGGACATTTGATGATTTTTGTCCCTAGAATTTATATTATCAACTGGCATAATTTCTTTCCTCTTGACTAACATATTCAGAAGGCTTATGTTCATTTAGTTTACAGAAATATTTTTTCGCTTAAAAATACTCTATCACTAAGCGATTTGTTATTAACGTGTTGGATATGAACATCTAGAAAAACTCTGACAATCAGGTCTTCATCTGTGTGAATGGTTTGAAAGGGCAACCGAATTTGTCTATGGGAGTCCATTTCCAGAAGTCCATTCCCCACATTTAAAACTGGGTGGTAAATTCACCATCAGCATTAAAAATATTAAAATACACTCACATATTTATTGTAGGTCTTAATTTCTGAATGTGGTCTCAGGGATCAGATATTTTTCAGGCAGGCATTGATATGAACCGCACTAGTTCCTCGAGTAATAACAAGAAAGCTTCGTCTGAAATCACCAACAAGAATCAAAGTTACTCCTTCCTTATTGTGCTTTAACTCATGAAGTCTGATCTAAGGCTTCGAATGTTCGTTTATTGCTCATTGTTGCTTCATCCCAACCGGGTCGATACATCTTCAAATTTTGTCAAGAATATTGAGAAGAACACTCGGGTATAAGACGAGATATGATCACAGTATTGAATGCACGAACGAATGGTAGATTTGTAAATGTGCAAGATGGACTCTGATGAGATCAGAGTCCATCTTGCACATTTCTGCCTTCGATGAACCAACAATCCTTGCAGTAGATGCAGTTACTAATTCAATGTAGTTGTTCCACTTCAAATCAGTTGAAGACGACAGTCTTGAGAGGAACGGTAGATAGATAGCTGACTGAGTTAATTGGAGAGAGATGGAGTCAAATGCATGAATAGTGTAGATATTCAAGTGAGAGTTCCCTTGCCAGCGAGGGATGTTCGTGGTTATAAATTCCCAGGCCATGCATGAGGACTTTAGGAAGGTAGGCAGGAATCGAGAAATTAAAGGAGATTGAATAGTTAAGGTAAGTTTCGCAGAGAGATAGGATGTTCGGAGACTTTTTGAATCGGAAGGATTCCACATCGTAGAAGTTGGTAAGAATAACACGATTGTTTGAGAAAGAAAGTTTATGGACTTCAGGTGTTTTTTTTTTAGCTGATTTAAATGTATATCTTCGGTTGTTTATAGTAATGATTTATTATATTGGAAAGGCCTATGGTAGTAGTAGCAGTCACTCATCATAATGTAACATGTGCAGGAAGGAAAATTGCGCTGACAGCAAAATAGGGTGGCCTCGGTGTTGCCCACCGGGGATATTTGCAGGAGCAACCTTCTCTACGCTACATGGCACTGCAAAAACCCAGATATTATGCAACTGTTGTTTAGAGCAACCTCTCAAGACAACACTCAAATAACACTGACATTATATTTTAACAGATATATTTACAAAATTTCGACAAAAATTATCTAGAAATACTAAAGTAAAAATGTATTCAATATATTCATCAGTGGCTTCAGCAACGGCCTACAGAAAACTTCAAAATTCTGTATCTCTTCTGGACGGCCATTTTGTTTAATTTGATGAATGCTGTCATTTCTGCTTGTAAAAAGAACATTGATTTCTATATTTTCATTAGTCGACCTGGTCTCTGTTTAGCAGTGATGAAATGAGATCATTTATTTACATATTCATAAATAAAAATTATTTTTAAGAAATAAAATATCGTATACGATTTAAACTGTGTACAGTGTACACTGATATCATTGCTCACACCTTGTTTGAAAAAATAATTTCAGAAACAGTAAAATAATATACCGGTTTCCCATTAGCAATATTATGAACTGAAATATTTTTTTAGTTTAATAGATTTAATCGATCAGTTTCTTTCTATATTTTTATCATCTTATCGCCAACAAGGCAATAATTCGACTAAAATGCAAGTAGCTAGATGAAGTGAAAGAGAATGCAAAATATATTAGAACAAATTAGAAAACCAATCCTAAACAGAAAAGAAGGGATTATTGCTTACTACTATTCAAAAGACTGGAGAGGTAAGTGAACCGGGCGAGTGGTACAACTGTCTATTCAGATTAATGATTCAAATCCACTATTCTCAAATTTACAAGTATTTGTAATTTTTCTATATGGAATGTCTCTTCAGGAATCGGGTGATCATGACTCTCCACAACATCTTATTCATTTTAGATAAAGGAAAGTTTGAAATTTTAGCCTTAATCTCTCCTCTTTGCTATCCATCCAAAAACACTACTTAGGTTTACTTTCTGTTTCCCTTTGCCCAGTTTTTTTTTAGTTTTTCCTAAATAATTTTATAACTTTTTTATAGTATTTATTAAATGCCACTGAAAAAAAAAATTAGTTCCTTTATAAAGGCAAAGTGATTTATCACGAGAAAAAAAATCTTATTAGTCTGAGCAGCGTAAACGTAGAATGATAATGTAACGATTTGAAACGGTCTCAGTTGACTGGAGATTGGCGCCCATAAATGCCAGGAAAATTGCATGGTCTTCTGCACACCATTGATCCCTAACATTCTGCTTAGGGAATCGGTCGACGATAACCCCAAGAAGCATAGCATTTATGTATTTTTAGCAAGTGAAATAAACATTACAGACTTAATGTCTTGCAATTACACTTCTGGTAAAACAAATATTCTATTAACTTTGACTTGAACCTCATCCAGGACACAGGCACACAGACACACATATGCTTATTCGTGTGTGGCTCAATGTGTACATATTGAAGAAGATAGGAGACTAAAATACACGCACACCTATATACATCTAGTTACGTGATTCCGGGGTGAATCGAAGCGATAACTGTACTCAGGCACGCCCAATTATATTTTCTTATAGCTGTAAACATTTCGTTTAATAGATTTGAGTAGATGCCTCTTTTTTCCAATAACATAAATGATGTCTACCGGCCTAAAAATCGAAAGGCCTAAAAAGGAAGATATAACTGCCAACAGGAATCGAACCTGAATTTTATATTTAATCAGAGAGACAACTTTTAAAGTAATTGTGATTCCTCATGATGTCACAGGTCCTATTACTGCTATTAGGTTGGTGCAAAAATAATGACGTAATAATGTCGTTTTTTGACGTTAAAAAATACGTCAAAACATGACATTATTACATCATTATTTTTGCACAAACCTAATATATAAGAAATGTGCCTCTTTTGTTGGGTATATTATATGTCTACCTCCTTTATTTCCGTACACGAAATGTAAAAATATTATTTTAAAGCAGTTAATGGATTTCCTTAATCCAACTAATCAGTTTTATTATAAAAGATATATTTAGAAAGTGCATGCGTTTAGAAGATAATGATTTCCCTGTGTATAAACCCTGGCTGCTTTGCTTGGATCCGTCATGTTTTACTTGCTATCGGACTGTCGATATTTCAAAACTTTAACAACAATAACCACAGCACATATTTTAAATGAAACATAAAAAGTTTATTCGCTGAAGAGAAAGTAGAAGCAGAGTATAAGTTGAAATAATATTTATATAATATTTTCAGAAATATACAATACAATAAAATGTTCCATTTTCATTGCAATGAATGTTGTATTATAAACTAATTAAATGTTCTTAGAGCAGCGTGAAAGGTGTGAAAGGTCAACGAAATGAGTTCGTAGACAAATGTTTAGTAGGCGGTTACGGGTTTATTTCTTCAATTGTTTGCGTGGAGAAGTTTATTGTCGGCATTTGATGGATATCTAATCCTTTTGTTTGCGAGTGCTTATGTGTGTAAGAACCTGTAGATCAAACTGGTCTCAGAAAATATTTTGCAGTAGTATGTTTCAATTTGTATATCCGTATGGCTATTAAAGGTCTACTTGACATAGAGGTGTGAACTGTATGAATACAAGGTTTACATAAGCTAGAAAATATGTGATAACAGGTAATATCTCAGCAACTACGTTCCAAAATATGTTGGCGGTATTTGCTCTAGTAATTATAGTTTTTCCAACAAACCTTCATTAGGAATTTTATTGGTTGAACTACATCTAAGGTTTAATTCCTATCGTCTACTCAAAAACGAGTACACACCAGATATAATACTAACATCTCATTTTAATAGATATATTTAACAAAATTACACAAATATCTTAAAATACTAAAGATAAACTTATTTAGTAAAATCGTTATTGTTTAAAACCATATCCTGCAGACGTGTTTTGAATCTAATTCATCTCTTCTGGACAGTTTATTTGTTTAAGTTGGTGGATGCCATAATCCTTGCCTTCAGTTTATTTCATGGGGCTACAAACATTATGTTTGCCCCTAATTCAACTGCGCCCTACACATAATAATCAAGAGGATAGTAGTTCGGAGGGTTAGTTGGCCAGATTTAAGGTGTGATGTGATAGCAGAAATTGTCTGACAGCGATTACTGTGTTCTGTTGTTTATGTCGCATTGTTCTGTTGTCAGATATAGCTTGTTTGTTTTTTCCAGCAGCCGCCATTTTGACCAAGGGAAACTCTACTTCCTCAAGCCACTTGATATAATCTTACGTATTGAGTCTGGGACCCTTTGGAAAGATGAATGTCGCCATCACTATTATACCAACCGCACATTAAAGCTTACGACATCTTGTATTCCCAAACGATCACCAGGTACTGACCTGGAACGACGTTCCTTAACTTCGATGATTACATGAAACCCGTGTTTCAACATGATGTGGCCATAAGTTCAATGGGTTCAAAATATGAATAAAGCATTAAAAAAATAAACAGATTTATTTACATTGCTTTCTTACCATCGAGAATAATCGAAAATGAAATGGGATGTCAACATAATTGTGTCTATCATTTATAGAATGACAAGAGAGCATCTCTAAAAGCCACCAGAAAACATTAAAAAAAAAACTACTGTTAGGAAAAAGTTCGTCATTCTTTTACATACCATGACGTAAATGTCACTATCTTTGATATATTTCTTAGTATGTCTCAAATCAAAGTTTCCTTTACTTGCAGCAAATTTCCTGGACAGAGAATTGACTAAACAAATAATTTATCCTCTAGAACCATCTTCATCTTATTAAACAATTTAGAAAATCATGTAAATATCGACTGACTAGGAAATAAATATGTTCCTATTTTAACGGTTTTATTTGATAGACTTATTATCTGGAAGATAAATTATAATTAACATGTGCCATCTAAAAAATTTTGACTAAAATATTTACGTTTTCAATTAGACTTGCTAACCTGATGCGCGATCGGAAAATGATCTTTTTTTCTATATCCTGTCTTTAGTTCATTCCGTCTGTTTTGATTTCACTAATATTTTACATTTTACTGCATTCCTGCATTGACTTCAGAGAAACACGTTAACTATAGTATTTGATTTTATCGCCATATCCTATGAGTATTAGGAACCTTAGCTTTCCTTCACTTTTCTTGTTGTCATTGTAAATAGGATACTCCTTGAAACATTAGCGGTAAATAACGTAAAATGTACATTGCAATCACTACTAAAATTCACAAAGACATTGATTAGCACCTCACAACTTTACTATACTGCGACTTTATTATGTTATGTGAATCTTGGTCTAGGCAAAATGTCATTTACCGTAAATTGCGGGGTACACGTCGACCTGGCATAGCAGTCGACCTAAATACTTTTAGCTCAATATTCTGAGTTAGGCCAAAATCTACAGTAGAGACCGACAGCCAAATATACTGTATTTTACCAGTGTCCCAAACATTAAGCCTACCGTTAAATGTAGTAAATTTTATATTAAGTAAACTGACATTATGTGACATTAAAATGTAACTACTCTCATGAAACGTCGCAGATGACAGTCATAACATGCCTAATTGTCTTAATAACAGTCTGAGATAAACTGCGCTTCGGTCAATGTTTATATTTAGTGTGTCTTCTGTTGGAAGCAATGTCTGCTGTAGTGTTAATATAATACTGAATTTGAGTTAATATTTTATTTTTTATATTAATTAATGTGTTAATATTCCGAATGTGTTCATAAACACAAGTTTTGGCGGGATATATTTGTGGAAGCCTGCTGGTGTAACATACGAGGTATACAGTATTTTTTACGAAAACTTTTACATTTTATATCCGCCACATAAGACGACCACTAGTTTTGGAAACTCGACTTATTTGCCGTCATTTCTGGTATCTAATTTGCTGTTGCCATATTTTGTCTGGAATAGGTTTTCTTATAGAAAAAATTAATTTATTTCGTGATATCACGTCACTCTAACCGAAGTTACAAGAGATGTAGTGATATCCTTATTTACAAAAGAGAGAAAACTATTTAGACACTGAATTTAATCATTCCGCAATTGGACAACCAATTGATGGAAAATTGACTGGTGCCGGCTCTTTTCTGAATAACATAAAATCAAATTTATCAATGGGTATTTTCTAAGCGTAGCTTAGCTGTAGCACAAAATCGAAAATAAGAGGCACCCAGTGCGTATCGAATTCAGTATTCAGTTGCAATTGATCGAGGAAGAAATATGTAGCAATATCAGTCAGCTGAGGTTTGTTAAAATGTAAACAGGTGGACCTGGCGCATTTTTTTTTCATTTATCTTCGACCAATAGTTATCAGTATCATTCACGACAAAGAGAAGTAACTGAATAACTGTCAATAACTCTGGGTTCTTGCCTGAAGTGAAACGCAACACAAATTTGCTCACTATTATACCACGTTGCTATACCACAACTGAGTTATATATGAATAAAAAGGAGAAGGAGAGTAGAAGCAAGAAAAGAATCCCTGGGTGATTATAAACCTAATAACTTAGTAAGTTAAACACAAATTTTCTTACTATTAACGTGGCTTTTGAAATCTAAGAATTTTTTTCAGTGGATTAATGTTTCCGAGATTTAACATGAATTACTTGCACATTTTACATCTATTTCAAATTTAATGTCCTCGTCCAGGTAAAATTATTAGAGTCATAACTGTCCATCTCCCCTCTATTATTTTGGGCAGGAGTACCTTTTTGGTTACAATATTCATCATATGCTTCGAACATTTTACGTAAAATAAGATATAATTAATACGTTCTTTTAACTTTAATCAATTGGAATAGGATTTCCTATTTATTTTTCTATGTTTGAGAAGAATAGTCCGATCGATTGCTTCAATTAATAATTGATTTTAAAGATTTTGTTTTTAAATTCTATATACTTTAGTCGCATATCGTATTGGAAATATTGAAACGGATACGCAATTTAATATTCTGCATTTAACATCTCAGATATGACCTATATTTGTAAAATGACAATTGATTACAGCAAGAAATAAGCAAAACCTTTTTAATTTGAAATAATGCAAATTTGAAATAATCATGTTTTTGTGTCTGCGCCGATGTTAATCATTTATTATAATACAACCCAAGACAAAAATTTATGAGCTTCAAACGAATGTCCAGTGTATTTTAATGTTACAGTAATTAGAAGATCAGAAAACTGAACGTAGAATAGTTTGTGCTCGGATTCGATACGGCCAACACCTTAAATTGATACAAAGCATACACACCTTATTCGTATTCATAAATATCTACGTCAGCTTAGACTCTCATTTGGATACCATGCACTGCCCCAACGTTCTCCATAATTAATATTAAATAGGAATGGTTAAAAAATTCCATTTTGTGAATGAAGATTGTAGCTCATACACAGGACTGTATATCTTTGAACAATGTAAATTGTAAATAATACAAACCACATTACTTTAGGACTTTCGAGAACATAAACGACCATAATAGATAGTACGTGTAACCTGAAGTGCAAATAAAGTCATAATGCAAATGTCGATGTTCTACACTGTTTCAAACAAAACAAAGCCTTCATTAATTCCAAAAAGAGAAATAACAGTTAGTAGACTTTGTAAACCGATGTTTCTGGAAAATTGCTTCAAAGGAAATATTTTATTAATTTTGACCTAAAGAGAGAAATGGCAGTTTGGGCAATGAATACTGAGTACTTTCTTATAAATTGCTGTAGCTATTACTATTAACACTACCAATTAGTCTTAGTTAATTCACAAGAACGTCTTAGACATTTTATTCAAATGTATGATTTGTTTTAAAATTCATCCCGTTCATAACGACTAAATATAAGAAACATGGACGTCCTTTCTTTTTTATTATAAAAACAAGATACCAATAATTATAGTAAGATGGTAACTCTATTGAATAAACTAACAACATAAATAAAACTTTCATGATATCTGTTTTGTTAAAAACAGCAGTGAACCAGAAAAACGTGCCACACAAACACACACACACATGCACGCATATATATATATATATATATATATATATATATATATATATATATATATATATATATATATATATATATATATATACGTGTATATGTGTGTGAATTTAATAATATAAATCTAATATTTATTTATATATATAGTACAATCTTACTTTTGTCCTACAATCTAAAAAATGGCAACGCACATTGCCGAAAGAATTTGTTATTTCTCTTCTATAACACGCATCCATAAACTTAAATCCTGGTGACATGTATGAATTATAAAGGAATACTTACAAGAATACTCTTGATGTTAACATATTCACAACATTATTCTTAATTGCTTGTAAATTATAGACATTTCCATTGCCTATTAGGTCGTAATTTCAGATAGGAGCAATAATCCAGGATGGAAAACTTGAAACCAATCTTAGTAGTTAAAATCCCGCTGCTTGGTTTACAAGTTTTGAAAAGCTTTCATATTTCCCTTGTAACATTCTTTTTGGATATTAAAACTGAGCCAATCAGATACGCTATGTTTTTCAGGATACTCTGTTTACGTGCTGTTGATGGATTAAGTCCCTGAGGCAAAAAATGGTTTTAATGCAGAGGTTTTTATGGAAATGGAAACAAAACGTACGTTCATATTTAGAATATGGAAGAAACAGCGGCAATATTTCCGATACAAAATGGGGAAAAGGTGCTTCGAACAATCGACACGCACAGGACGTAGCGAGGGCAAGAAGAACAAAGATTACCCAACATAACGAGCTTGCGTCAGCGGGTGACATAACAAGGGTGATGAAAAGGCAAAACTTTACTAAGTGTGGCTTACAGACACATCATTTTGAAAGGCCGGTACACGTAAGATCAGCCAAGTTATACAACGTCGAGCCTGATCAATAACTAGAGGGTTGGCCAGTTGCAAATACCAGGTATTGTAATGTTGGACGTATGGATGGTGGAAAATGGCTCGGAATTGTTAATCGGAGAGAGTTCAAATTCCTGTTCATGATGACGGTCGTCTTTGAGTATAGAATCCAGAGGTTAGCAGTGAATAATTTGAAGACAGTAGGAAAGCGTTGTTCAGCTTAGCAGTGGATATTTTGGTAAAAGTAGCAGAACGTAGTTCGTCCTTCTGTTTCTCTTCACCTGACAAGCTGGACCGGACATTCGGGTCGAGTAGACAAAATGGCCGCCTTTATACATGACGGATTGAATGATCTACGTATTCTGATTGGTTAACCTTCTATTGGTGGACTATAAAGTGAGTCAAGTCATTTGGGCTAGCTCACTAGTTACATAATGTACCGAAAAATTGTAACACAAATTTCAGTTGTGTTGGTTATATTCACATATCCCCCCAAAGAAAGGTATGAATTCCAATTTTCTCCAACCAGATTTGATTCATTTAGCAAGACTTGTATCACTAAATTATTATATTCTAAAAAATATTTACAATTTAAAAACATTTTCAGGCATTAAATAACCTGCAAATGGTTGATAAGGAGCAGAAAACAAATCAATCGATCATTCAAAATCAGTAAGTTTTACAAAGTTTAGGCAATTGTTGATACATATGATCGATGACGTCATGAATGAAAGCATTACATAGAAGATGGAAATATATTATATGGAGATATGTTTTCTCAATCCCTTATCAAAATGTAAAAAAATAGATAATCGAATTTGTGTGTGTACTGATTCAGGGCATTCAGATAAATGATCTTGTAATAATATTCTTTTTTTTTTCTAGGTAATGTCTTGGGAAATTCCTGTATTTGGCAATTCTAGATTTTCAATTTTCATTCTATTTATATTTAGTTCTTATCTATCGTGAGCATAAAATAGTCCAATAAAGTACAACCACGCATACATACACGCAACGATATATGTGTGCGTGAAAATAGATTAGATTTGTAGATATGATTTCATTGCTTTACAAATCATTCCTTCCATTTCAAACTAAGATCACATTTCAAATATATACATCCCAAAAGAATAGTAACCAGACTCGTGATGCCTAGATATTTACTTTCTTTTTATAGATCATTAATTATTGTATACTTTTTTCCTTTAGTATTTTCTTTGTCCAAAGCAATTGTTTGCGTATACTTTGAAATAAATAAAAAAAAAACTTTTACAATGATTCTAAGGTATTTTTTTATATATACAGTCACTTACATCATTGGCGAAATTTACCTTTGAAGTTTTGTACTCTTCAGCTTGATTTTTAGGAATTTTATATTCCTTGCCCTGGGATCCAAATCTAGTTGATAATTAGATTTAGGTTATAATGCCAAAGTATTAATTAAATATTAGATTAATGCTATCATGTACTATAATATGCAACATCCTGTACATATTTCCTTTTAAACCAGATTATACGTACTGTTGATATGGTTTGTGATCTACAACGATGCTCATTAAATGACCTTGGAGTATAAGAATGACCGTATTGAACATCAGACAATACTAACCTTGCCGTTGGACTAGAAAAAGAACTTTTTTAACTTAGGCAAGAAATAGGTGGTTAACTTAAATGTCTGAAAATCAAAAGTGTTCACAATTACCCACCACAGAGAACCCTCCCTGTCTCCCATTAGAATGTCTGATGCTCAACTGTACGGGAGCACTTGTTTGAAACTATTTGATCTCACACTGTCCGCTGACTTGAGATGGAACAATAACATCAAAACTTGCTTCATTTTACGCAAAGAAAGTTGGTTTTCTGTGTCGCGTCAGAAAGTTTTTTCCTCGCCCGAGTCCATCCGACAAATCCGTAAATCAACCATTCGCCCTTGCATGGAATACTGCTGTCATATATGGCCTGATGCCTACTAGGCCCTGATCTGGCGTCTCGTTTACAGTTGTTCTCACACAGACGTGCCGTCGCCGCACTCTGCCTTTTCTACAAATGCTTTCACTGTAAATGCCCCAAAAAGCTACTTTCGCTAGTTCCCAAACTGCATGAATTCAAACGTGCTACTAGGTTGGCAACTTATCCCACCCTTTCACTGTCAAAAATGTTAAATGTAGCCGTTTCTTCTATTTCAATATCTACATGTCTCGCACTTCTCGTCTGTGGAAATCCCTTCCTCTTACTTGCCTCTCTGGTAGCAAAATTTTCGAACTATTCAAATGCAATGTTAATTAACATCTCGAAATGGCTTGGATTTTTCTCCGTCCTTTTCTTCATCCTTTTCTCTGTCCCACCATTTTACTCTTACTCCCACTCACTCTAACCCCTTGTGTTCTGGTGGCACTCCCGCTTTGCTTAGGGTGAAAAGCTTTAAAACAAATTACATGGTGACATTACATTCATCTATCTCCGGTCAATCTCGGCCCAAATATGTTAGTCTAGACCGAATATGGCCTGAGAATAGTGGTTTCCAACTATTCTTCCAATCTGATGGATGTAGGAGTTCAACATGCATAAAAGGATACTTTTTGCAAGCAAGCGAGTAAATCTTGGAAAGAGCAATGGGAATTAACCTTATTCTTCGCTTTTATCAAAATCAAGTCAAGTATCAGTTGCCCCGTCTCACAACATTCACATTTCTGTCACATCATCTTTTCTTAATATGGCTACAGCAAACAGTATAGGTGTGTATAGAATAATAGATAACATGATTATTATTGTTATACACCAAAAAAAGCAGACAGACCTCATGCTCGAGAAATGGAACCAGAAGAGTTCAGATAAATTTTTTGAACACAGATAGATCTGTTCATTATTTATCTTACGAACACTGCAGATCTGAGACTATTGCAATATGACTTCCTGTAGTATGTAGCCAAGTGGCGAGACTGTGTCGTGAGAGAATATATTCGAATTTTTGCTGTCTCCGTTTACGTCATATACATACAGGTTAATAATTTGTCTGACAGTAGATCCTGTTTAATACTAAATGCTAAAGCGAACAATACGTTCAACCGATGACACTTTGCATGTATTACTAATTTCATGTAAATTTATGTAGGTGGGATTCTAATTGACCCCAGTCGTGCTGGAAATAATGTATTCCAACTGTTTGTTTTGGCATTCATCTGGACATAGGTATTATGAATACTACATGGTCAGTCAATGTTGCCAATGAAGGGCGTCGATTTTGGTTAACGACCGTGCTACGTTTTTAACCTGAAGCTCATCTATAGATAAAGTGATGTTCATTTGTTAACATCTCATAAACATGGACGAATCGCGTTGCCCGGAATGATCTTCGAGACGATCTAAGTCTAACGGAACAAAAGGAGCATGTCATTACATGTAACTGTATTGGATTTTGTCCGATCAGTGAATCTGGTCTCAGCACGAGACACCATCAAAAGAATGAAACGGTGAATTCTTAGGAATGTTTTCTCTTCAAAAGATGCCACATTATATTGAACAAATTGAACAAAGGATATTCTCTACCCTAATAGTGTAGATACTGTCCCCAGCAAAAAGTTGGTAACTCTCTAAGTATGTTTGTTTTTTTTCTTTCTCTGTATTTACGATGTTTACAAATGTGTTCGAAAAACGTTTTCTTTGACTACACGATACTAGGTACACACACACACACACACACACACACACACACACATATATATATATATATATATATATATATATATATATATACACGTACACACACGCACATATATATATATATATATATATATATATATATATATATATATAGATAAATAGATAGATAGATAGATAGATAGATTGTAGATTAGATTTCTACATGTTCTGTTTTAAGCCTGATAAAAGACGACCACAGCTAATTATTCTCAGTTTGTACTGAACCCATTAAAATCGGTTCCAGAGATCAGTACAAACCAATGCGTTCTGATTGGTCCATAAATAATAATGTCCTATTTCTGCCTACCTCCGTACACAGTTGACTTCGAATTTACCTTGATTTGATCTGTTCAACGCGTCAAAGAAATTGGTAAACATAATCTCGATCAGCCACATGATCAAGAATACTCATAAATATGAAACTTCGATGCGTAAATGCGTAGTCCATAAATAATCGACTCGTCACAGAAATAAAAAAAAACGCAAATCCCTCGCTAAAAGTTATTTTTTATTAACATCAACCGGGCTTGTGGAATTCAATTTATTTTCAACATCAACTCATCTAGTGACGTATACAACCAAGACGAGATTCATAAACCAACTGACTCAATATCTTAATATAAAGAAAATCGTAACTATATCAGTCGAAACAAGACAATTCTACATTATGTCAAGCAATCTATTTCATTCAATTTCACCATCAACATGAGGTGTTTAACTCTTTATATCATAACATGATTCCTTATATCATAACATGAGGTGTTTAATTCCATATATCATAACGCCTTTTATATTACCTTTGATCACACAACCAAGTACTCTAAAGTATTTTGAACAGTTTTACTATATCGTGTGTAATAGTCATATAAAAAATCTGTTAAAACAAATATCTGTCCATATGATTATTTCTCTTGTTGTTGTTGTTGTCTTTGATGCATTTGATTTTGTAAAAATAATAGAGTGTCAGTAAAATTTGTATATGTCACCGATACTGAATGGCGAACCAAATACGATATATATATATATATATATATATATATATATATATATATATATATATATATATATATATATATATATATGTATATATATATGGATGATTAAATGGCTAGATTAATTTTTTGATATATAGATTTGTATATGGATATATGAATTGTATTTGTATGTATATGTGTATGTATATGTGTATATATATATGGATGTATATATGTGTGTGTGTGTATGTATATATGTATATATATATATATATATATATATATATATATATATGTGTGTGTGTGTGTGTATGTATATATGTGCGTACGTGCATGAATTTATTTTAAATTAAATATTGGGTCTTTCTAATGACATTTTAAATTTATTTTCTTAATTTGTAATGTCCTTCTTTTGTAATATTCTATAGTTTAAATTTTGTTTTCTTCTGAAGGGAGTTTCATTTCTAAATTGATAATTTAAATTTAAATATACCATTCTTTGACTATTAATAATAGTAATAATATTAGCTAAATTCCTTTAAAATGAAACACTTCCGAAATCACATAAATTAAATTTTAACTGTGGAATTTAACCAAAATCTATATATATTTCAAATATTAAAATATAGATAAAGATTGTAAAATGTATATATAGTTTATGTACGAGGATAAATGAATTTTTGTGTAAATTATCTCAAGTGTTTCTATGGGTTTTTTGTTTTTTTGTTTTTTTTTGGGACTTGTTAATGATCGTATGTATGTTGGGATTCACATGAATACATTTGTGAGACATATATGAATAAATGAAAATTAATATTACCCTCAAATACTATTAAATAATGAAACCTAATCTTTAATTTAGTTTAACAATATAATAAATAAATTACATTCATAAATTAATTTTAAATATTAAAATAGATGTTATTGGTTTTTTTTGTTGTTTTTTTTTTTATATTGTGGAAATACAATCAGTCGGATGAATAAACTATTAAAATTTTAAATATTTCTTTATGTCCTAGATAAATATGTTTATTACAATAATAGTTATATTTAGTCCTGAAACTATTTACTTAAAAAATTAAAGATTTAAGTTATTAACAAATTTTTTTTCAGACATCGAATTTTCTATCAAACATTGTAAACTATCTTTTACATAATTTTGTTAAAACAAAATTATAAAAACTCCATCTCTTCCCCCACCCTATCTCTCTTTTTACCATAAGACTCACTTGTATACATTTTCTACAATTCATTTCCGTTTTATTAACCATCTAAAGAGGTCAAGGTTCTGTAACTCCTCCTACTCCAATATAAAACATACTTAAGAGAGATATAAAATTAACCCCTCCCTATACTTTATATTGTCTGTTTAACTATCACTCTCAACCCCCTCTATTAAATTACAAAAATTACACTACCCACCAATTTCTAATCCCATTTTTCCCCTCAATTCGTTGTTGGAAGTTTTACCTGATGATCCTGAATCCTTAAAAAAGGATTTAGGTGAAATAAATTATCGTAATGGTGCCTTAAAATGGTTTGTTTTTCATTACATATATATACATATATATATATATATATATATATATATATATATATATATATATATATGGTGGGGTCAAAAATGTAAAATTTTAAGTTGTGCTATATTTATTGGCTAAAGTGCTC
>OZ010571.1:41253494-41315994 GCA_963932145.1 Acanthosepion lycidas | reverse complement strand
AATTATAATTTCTATTTCAATCGCTTTTTTCTAATTCATATGTTATTATCAGTATTATTTCTAATTATTCCATAAATACCCACCGTTTTAACAATTGGTAACAGAAAACAAGAGTGACCAAAAATTAAAAAAAAAAGTCCATGTAAATCTGATGAAATCGGTTATGTTAAACGTCAATATACATTTCTACTTATGTAAGCCTGTATATGTAACGTTTACAATAAGAAATTACAACCGGTGTATGTGCATCAGTCCCCTACCTAGATATATAAGACCGAAGCTATTGATTAAAAAACATATACTGATGAAATGCATTGCGAATTTGAAAGACGTCAAAAGGGATTTCGGAAACAACAAATATTTTTAGAATTCTCAAATAAAGTAAGTCGGGAAATGAATACAAAAATGATCTTATCAGACAGATAGCTCTCTAAATATATATATATATATATATATATATATATATATATATATATATATATATATATATATATATTATATATATATATATATATATATAAAAGGCAGTCTGTGTGTGATTGTGTGTGTGTGTCTGTGTGTGTGTAACGAATGCACAGCCGCAATTTTCGACGGATTTGCACCAGAATTTACATGCACATGCTCCAAGTTAGCGTGAAGGCTAAGACCAGCTTTGCATTTCCCAACTCCCATCGATAGTGGAAATAATCAATTTTTTTCATGCTTCTACGACAGTTTTCATGAAGTTTGCGGCCATTTCCTACTGGCCAGATTGAGAACCTATAGTTGGCTGCCACGAATAGGCAGGAATATTCTATTGGCCAGCGTGAGAGCCAACAGCTGACTGACACGAATGTTAACTAGGATGCTAGCATGCAAAAAAAATCGATAGCTGCATTCGTCACAAGTGGGAAAATTTAAATCTGCATGGCACTTTACTCCAATTGGCTCATTTGCTTCCTTATACTCAACGTTGATTCTGATTCCGCAGAACTGGGTTCGGTTGAGTGTGAAAAATTATTTCTTGTTAACATTCTTTTTTCATTCGTTTTTTTCCAGTTACGAGTCCTTTTTTAAAGCTGATCGTTTTTTGTTCATTTTGTTGAGTTCTTTTTTCGTAACAGATTTAATGTTTAGTATAGAGCTTAGAAAAAATTCGCAGTGTGAGATAGCCAAGAAGTAAGGCATGTAGCAATATCAGCACGGAGAAGGGCACTCATTTAAAGGCAAGGAAGGGCAAAAATATTTTAAGTCAAGTGATAGCGATAGTTGTATGAGTCGTACGATTTTTGAATCAAGCACGGGCAACGCCGGACCATGCTACTCGTGTGTGTGTGCATATATTTATATATATATATATATATATATATATATATATATATATATATATATATATATATATGTGTGTGTGTGTGTGTGTGTGTGTGTGTGTGTGTGTGTGTGTATGTGTGTGTGTGTGTGTGTGTGTATGTGTGTGTGTGTGTATGTGTGTGTGTGTGTGTGTGTGTTAAATAAAAACAGAACACTTTAAGTTTCCATGTAATAAATTATTTCACCACAGCCCTTTTAAAAGAGTGCGGAACATCAAACTTTACTTCTAATAAAAAATGACGGGCCTTACTAAACATATATAAATTAACGAAGTGAGGAACTGAGGGGAAGGGAGAGAAGTCATAAGTGTGTTCGCAGATATTGACACATTTAAACGGTTAACTTAACGGAAGTTATATGTTGATATCGAAGGGGTAGATGAGAAAAATCACATAGAGAGAAAGAGAGAGAAGGAAAGCATGAGGGATGGTGTCACTAATTTTCTTTGTTAAAAAAAGGCTATAAACAGACGCTATTATTTTTTTTATTTGAAAATGTTTTAAAAAAATTAAATCACTAACAAACATCAAATTAAATTATTTGTAGACATATTAGAAACATTCAAATTTATATAAAATCTTTATACTCATTATAACCCCCAAAATAACACTTTAAATGTGTCAATGTCTGCTAACTCACTCATATCTTCTCTCTTCCCCCTCACATCGTTAATTTATATATGTTAAATACGGTCCGTCAAAAATGTGTAAATTTTCTTTTCATTTTTTCTTTGAAAGTAAAGTCTGATGATCCGCAGTCCTTTAAAAGGGCTGTGGTGAAATAATTTATTACATGGAACCTTAAAGTGGTCTGTTTTTATGTAAATTTTTGCACTGGTTTTACATTGAGCTGTCTGGATTTTATCCCCCTTAGGTTTACCCATACGGATTACCTAGTTTTTCATAAACTATATATATATATATATATATATATATATATATATATATATATATATATATATATATATATATATATATATATATATGTATGTATATATACGGGTATGATAAATATACGACAAACACAATAGATATATAGTCACGACCTGTTATTTTTATATTTACACAATTACATTATACTTAAGCCCCGAATACTGCTTTAATTTCATTGTTATATCTAAAGTATTTTATGCAAAAAACGAGTTATCCTAATTGATATCTTGTTGACATAATTTTAAATTTACGGTTAAATATTTTAATCTTTAATTCTTCGCCTGTCGAAATTAAGAATTTGAATAATATAAATTATAAATAGTTAAATCTAATATTTTAGGCAAAGTGATTTAAATAACCAACTCTAGAAACATTATTTTTAAATTAACTCAATGAAGTGCAGATTATGGTCCGCACCTGAATTTTGCGAGAGTGCATAAAACTACAATTTGTGTCATCCACATTGGATAATATGTATATTCTCTAATATATACATACATACATACATATATATATATATATATATATATACACACACACACACACACACATATATATATATATATATATATATATATATATATATAAGCACAAAGACACAGAGTTGTGCTTACGTGTGTGCTATGCATTATACGTTTTCAAATTAGCGTTTTCTTTCATTATAATAAGATATGTACTTCGATAATTTGTATGTAATTTCCTCCTCTAATGAACCAGTAATTACCATTAAACGATGGATTACATGCCTTGTTACAGAATTCTAATAAAACTTTCTATGAATGTTATATATTTGGACATCCATTTTTTTTTTATATGATCGAAAGTTAATCCGCTGAATTAAACATGAAAATGTATAGAATCCTAATTGTTACATTTTAAGTAGAGCGCCATAACGATGTTGCTATAATGTTAAATTTTAGCGTAAATGCTAATTAATATTAAAGTTACTTATATTTAAAAACACTATACAACACGCTCCAAACGGCACGATTTAGCGTTTTTCTTTATTCATATGAATAAACATCCGTATAATGTGGTCAGTTGCATAATCTTAAAAAAATCTTGTTTTTTTTTATTATAAAAATATGCACAAATAGTAAATAAAAAAATGTTTCACCCGTTTTTCTTTGCATTTTCGTCTGGAACCTATTTTGCTCCATAATTCAAATAATTTAACAAAAATGAGAAATGTTAGGGCTACTAAGTTTTTTAATATCGAGTTCGGGAATTTGGATTTTGTAACATCATTAAAATATTTAAAGATTCTCACTGCAACGCATATAAATAAAAGAACTAAACATACATTTTGATGCGCATACAATATTCTCTTTGTCTTTCACACATACACACACACACACATTTTCTTGTCGAAAATACTTCTATACTTTCTCATGAAAAGATTAAACATAAACTAAAATTCTCGAAGCTATCTAGATTAAAATTTCAAACCAAACCTTAATAAAATTAATTACTAACGCTCAACAAATATTTTAAAGTACGTACAATAGATACTTTGAAAAACTAAGGTTTGCACTAATAGTTTTTTTTGTTTTTTTTTCACTATTTATTTCTTAAATCTCCACAACTTTACTCCCCTTAAACGGTGTCAGCAACGGCGCACCGACTCAGCATTCCTCCCCTGACAAGAAAGAAATTTATCTTTCAGATGAACACAAAAATTCTGTGTTCGACAATAATGAACAGTACAATATTTTTCTTGCAACAAAGAATACCTTGATGATGACATTCTGGTATGTCAAAAGTACTCGGCATCCTTCAATAACGACACCAAAAAGCTTATCCGTGAATATGAAAGGATTCAAATTAAAATAAGTAGACAGAATATGTCTAAATTATTCAACCTAATATGTCTTAACATATCCATATATCTTATTTATTATAAAACGCAGATTGTGTGGGTGTGTGTGTCTGTACGTTTATATATTGGATTGGATTTCCTACATTTTTCAACCGATTTCAACAAAACTTCACATTTTTTTGGCAGGTAGTGTTTCTTATTGTCTTGCACACTTTTTTCTTTATTTTTACATTCAGAATGCTTTAAAATTAAATTTCCATTTACAAGACATTTGTTTATAATAAAATTCTATTCAATCGACAGACTCATAACGATTGAAAACAATGTTTTTGTTTGAGTTTGGGTTTGACCAATTCGTAAGAAAAAAAAACTAATTAAGACATGCGTGTCCGTCACCCTTAAACAATAATCTTTGTCAATTTTATTTTTCAGTCTTTATGATGATCGATACTCTATCTCTTACTGTTACACCCCCGGGCAACGCCAGTCTCTACTGCTAATATATATATATATATGTGTGTGTGTGTGTGTGTGTGTGTGTGTGTGTGTGTGTGTGTGTGTGTGTGTGTGTGTCTGTATGTGTGTGCAAAATAGTAATAATAGAGGCTAAGGCTTAAAAATTAGCTGAAATCTTAAAATAGACAAAGGTATGAAAGCCAAAGTCGATAGAGCTTAACTATAAAATAATAATATTATTTATAATATTATTATATTTCGCTACACAAAGTTTAATGTGATGAAAAACATCCGGCTGAAATATTGGAAATATCAGGCGGAAAATAATGGAAACATTTCCTCCTGATGTTTGTCATCTCACGACATTAGCATTATTATATCGCGTAGTTTAGCATTATCAAATTTAACCCTGTATTTTAAGCGTTTCCTCATAAATTGTGCGAAGAAGTCTTTGTAAGTTCAATTCCTCGACCAAGCAGTTCGTACGTGGACGGAGTTAGAAACGAGACCGGCAAAAACTTTGTAATATTAAAAAGAAAACCTTGACGTGATATACTTAGAAGTGGGCAGTGGGTCGAGAAGAATCTAACTCCGTAGATTTATTTAATCTACGGAGTTAGATTTCAGTTCAGAATTATCTGTAGTTTACCCAGATCAATATACACATGCTGAAGGACGGACTGTACAACCACCCAAACGCTGTGATAAAAACACAAAGACGAGACACATAGTCCGTAAGTAATTAGTGTCAATAATCTTTTATTTTAAATATATAATATTTGTGAACACGTGTAATTATAGAAGGTCGCAAATTGTATATAAATTCATAGACCTACGCATAAAAGATTATGTTTTAACCAAATTTGTTTGATATTTTTTGCTTAGTTTTATAAATTTGAAAGAATGCAAATCTACATTGTTTTCAGTCTATGAACGTACATGCTTACACTTAACATAAGAAAGAGACAGGGTACATGATGAGGAAATTTAGATGTTCACCTGACAAAATAAAGGCAACCGTGACAGAGAAAAACAAAGTATAATCTACCTAGCGAGCTGAAGGACACGGATAGCAGAGCAGGTTTTAGCAAAGATAAAAAAAAGAAAAGAAAAAATATGTGAAGAGAAACAAAGCACAATAAATTTACATATATACCTATGTCCGATAATTTGCATCCCTTTTTTTCTGTATTCACATAAACAAGGAATCCGAATATTTTTTCGTAAGTCTGTTCAACACCCTGTTTGGTACTATACACTTTTGCCTTTTATCATCGTGGCTGAGTCTAACCTCCTGGAGATCGATTGCTTGCAATATCTACGTCGAAAAGTTTCCGGTGACATGAAGTGCAATGGTTATAATGAATCATTTGCTAAGTCTGCTCCCAGGAATCTTGGTTCGCTGTGTCGGGCTAGACACTTGTTCTTGCCAGGATATATCTTGCACACCCATGAATCAGGTCAGGCGCTATGTATTTAGAGAGTCTTCATAAAATATGAAAAAGAAGCTGAAGTTTTATTAGTCCTGATATGACATCTAAGTTTCAATCACTTTCCAAACACTTTAACAAATTTTCGCCTTGTCTTTTCCATAAATATTCCCGTGGTAATTGTTCTGATGAGGATCCACTTTTGTTCATAGATATTAATAACTTAAGTGTACTGCTAAATAAGCGACAAGACATCATCAATTTACAGCTGAATTAACTAGATATGCCGTAAGTCCTATGCTAATATTTTCATTTCTCATGCATTATTTCCGGCTTCATCCTTTCCAAATCATTTTGATCTGCAAAAATTTGAATGCAATATTTATTGTTAGATCCTATATTTCTTAATTTCCATTATTTATTGCTCCCTCTCTCTCTCTTTCTCTCTCTCATGACATTTTCTGTCGCTCACATTCTCCCGCCCTCAGTAACACCCTGCCCCATAGTGGCTTTATTAACTTGCTTGAGATGACACGAACCAAAAATTTAAACTCCGTTACAGAATTACAAATCAATAACTATAAAGTTATTCATGTACTTTAAGAATTTACTGTAAAGTTTGTTTTTTTTAAATATTTAACATTGAATTAAGCCTGCAAGATATATTTTTGTAACAAAATATAACGTGAATGTTGAATATGAAATAAAATGAAAGTGAATTAAATTTTATCCCAAAATAATAATTTAATCAAAATATTCCCATTCGTTATGTATATTCATTTTAACATGGGCGCATGTCATCAGTATCCTCTTGAAAATTAATCACTGGAATAATCAGTAAATACATTTTCATGAATTTACTAGGTGCAATAAAGAATTTAAATTGAGCGGTTTCAAATTTAGCGGCGTTATTATGCAATATAGGGAGAATCAGAAGGAGCCAAATTGTCCTGCTTTTGTTGAAATTAGTGGGCGCAATTCAAATGAATTTTCAAAGGAACGTTTTCGATATTCTCTATCGTATAATATGATTTAGTATTTCGACGTGGCATTTGAAAACTGGCGACGACCTAACGACACATTATGCAGTAGCTGAAAAGACGGCATCCACCAAGAACTCCAGCAGATTAATCTGTTACTGTAGAATGTTCCTGCACTCTGCCAAGGCAGTCTGGAGGGACAAGGTGGGTCTCGTGAGTTGGGCCCTGTCATAAGATTTAAAGAACTAGCACAGCAATTTATGATATTCCCTCTCAAAAGAAACATACACAGAGACAAAACTATGCACGCATGCACACGTATATATATATATATATATATATATATATATATATATATATATATATATATTCATGAATTATTCATACAAAAAACAAATACAAATGTTAATGATTTAATTGGCGAGAAATCCATCTTCATGAACAATTCAAATAATATACAAAAACCCCGAACCTCTTTATGAATGAAAAGATCCTTGTTTTATAAATTTCAGTTGCATAAGGTCTTATTACATTTTACAAGCTTTCGTATATTCCTACAGACATCCTCAGTTATGGAATAGATTTTGTTCTTGTTTTTACTCTCAGTAATAAGTGGACAACGAAAATAGAGTTTTTGGCCAGGCGGGTCTTGTCTGCTGTCCATCTGTGTTATTTTTCGGCTCAACTTAGGATTTATTTTGCGACTCGTTCTGCCTTTCCCTCTATGCGTAAGGATCCTCTTTCTCCCCATCATGTTTCTTCCGTGATTTATTCTTTTAAATGTGGTTGCGGTAGCAACTACATAGGAAGGACTTCCCAACGTTTAGATTGTAGGATCAGGCAGCATGTCCCATTGCGAGTTCTTAATCAGGATGGCCGTAAGAGCCAGTTGCTTAATACTTCCGGGTCAGCGATCACAGAACATTTGATAAATTGCAGGGATTGTGCGAAGGATTTCAGTCCGAACTGGTTTACTGTACTGTCCAGTTCGCACTCTCCATTTCATTTGCGAGCACTTGAGTCTCTGTATATTCGGTCCAGGGAGCCGTCTCTTTGTAAGCAAAGAGATTGTCTCCTTGGACTTCACGTTATTAGACTCTAGTGTGTATCATACATTCCCCACACACTACCACCCAAATATTTTTTTTTTTTTGTGCTGTGCATATTCGCGCGGTTTGAATTTTTTTTTCTTCCCCCCTTATACCATTAATCATTTCATTTTTTAATGCTTTAATTGTATGAAGGGTGTTTGTGCGAGTCAATATTGATTGCAATAATTGTTCCCAGTCGACCCTGATGAGCTTGGGAACGAAACCGGTTTGTCTGTTCTGTAAGTGTTTTTCATCTCTTACTTTTTATTTTTCATAATGCCTTTAAGAAATAATTTGTATCTATTCCTTGCAATATTACGGTTCTGTACCTCCAACAATTTATTTAATATATATATATATATATATATATATATATATATATATATATATATATATATATATATAT
Source organism: Acanthosepion lycidas (assembly GCA_963932145.1). NCBI lineage: Eukaryota > Metazoa > Mollusca > Cephalopoda > Sepiida > Sepiidae > Acanthosepion > Acanthosepion lycidas. The sequence goes on along the minus strand of OZ010571.1, from coordinate 41,307,530 downwards.
ATATATATATATATATATATATTCAATGTTCCCGTGAATTGTATTTATGTATATATATATATATATATATATATATATATATATATATATATATATATATATATATATATATATATATGTTCACGCCTAAAAAGGCGCCATAGCGAAGAGATCATCCCAAAAATTACCATGAAATTACTTACAGAACATCCGCAAGAAGCCAACATTACGGCTGTGGGATAGGGATGAAACCCGAGACACCATATCAGGACCAATAATATTGCTCATCTTCTTTGGATTTTTTCAAGACTCTCTAAATATATTGCAAGAGCACGGGATCATAAGAGATAGCGATATTCCAAAAATAGTTGAATAGTGTTCCCTTTATATTTAAGATAGATTCCAGTGAGAGAAAAAATGTCTAGCACGACACAGTTAACCAATTTACATAGATGTTGGCCTATCAATTCAATCAATATATTTTTCCAATTCATATCAACGGAGACTCTTATTACTTCAGATCAGCATTAGTGACAGTGATGCAAGGAAGAAATTGGTTTCTTATGTAATTAATAGTTATTAATTGTGTTTTGGAGGCGTTACAATTAAGACACCTTCCTTTGATCTAGTTAACATCCGTTTGAACGTCGTTTCAAGTTTGACATTTTCGAATTAATATCGTGGCAGGAGTAATTGGTTGTGTCATCAACATAGATACCACCTCGAGAGCTAATACAGGATCAAGTCAACAGTTAGTCTGGAGACAACATAACTTTTAATCTTGTAAAGAGGACCTGTATGCCAAACTCGATTGCTAATGCAATAAGAAAGTTCATTCATGAAAATTAAAAACAAAATGAACCGAGGATACAGACCTGGATAAACCTGCGTTAATACAAAATGATCCAAAAATACAGGATCAGGGGAACAGTTAGTCTAGAGACACCATAAATTTTCATCTTTTGTATGCCAAACTACGTCGGGTGCTTTCTTGATGCCGGAAACGATAACTCGAGTGTCAATCATTCTTATTTTAAAGTTGATAAACTCTTTCTGAGATGAAAGTCAATATATCAGTTGTTTATCTAGATAAACGGAATCCATATTGCTTGTCTGAAAGTAGGCGTTGCTATATTAGATGTTCGATGCTGAACTAATTCAGCATTGATTAGAGGATCTAGGAGCTTACCAAAAATTAACAGAAGGCTAATAGTTGGAAGGGCCGGATAATTCACTCGGTCTCTTAATGAACGGAACAAACGATGATGTCTTCTAAAAAGCAAGACAACAAGAAGCAGCGTGCTATTTATTATACAGTTTAGGGAGAACAAAAGCCATGTCGGGAGGACACATCATATAGAAACTCATCAGGAGGACATGCTTTGTTGGAATCCAGATTAGAGTTTGTAGACGAAAACATAGAAGGAGTTATATGCATATCACTCAACAGATATTCAGTTCTAAGTGGAAAGTTCGGAAGGTATACTCCATATTAGTCAAGTGTAGTGTTTACAGAGTATTTGCTGGCGGAACATTCAGCCTTATCAGCAGAAGACGCTAGCACCATAAGTTGAGTGAAGAGATGATTAATTAAAAAAAAAAGAGGCTTACTCTTATCAGATACACTATTGCAGGGATATCAGTATTAAGGATCGTCAATGCGGTGCCACATTCAGTCAGTAAACTATAACTTAATTCCATCAAGGACATATTTACCTTTATTACGTGCAATCCGAATAGGTGTCTGTTGTAATCAGAACTGTTACGCTGGTATATACGGAAATAGTGCTCCCGTTTAACTCTAGCGGCAAAACTTGCCAGTGAGAACGATGGAGAAGATTGAGGCTTTAAGTTGTATTTCCGAGAAAGAATGAAAGCAACTATGTCGGTTTTGACCCAATAGAAAAGTTCAGTGACGCAATTCTCAATATGAAGCATACAAATATCCCTCAAAAACCGTCTCGAATCAGCATTTACACACACAAAATCACACAAACCCCCACATAGATATTTGAGGACAAAACATTTTGTATGTGTGTGGCGTGGTGTTGAATACATCAATCATGGTTCTTGCATATATATTTTGCTAGAAGCATGGCCCGGCGTTGCCCATGCTTGATTCAATAATCGTACGACTCATACAGCAATCGCTATCACTTGACTTAATATATTTTTACCCTTCCTTGTCTTTAAAGGAGTGTCCTTTGCCGTGCTGATGTTGCTACATGCCTTACTTCTTGCTTATCTCACACTGTGAATTTTTCTAAGCTCTATACTAAACATTAAATCTGTTACGAAAAAAGAACTAAACAAAATGAACACAAAACAATCAGCCTTAAAAAAAGGACTCATAACTGGAAAAACCGAATGAAAAAAGAATGTTAACCACAAATACTTTTTTCACACCCAACCCAGTTCTGCGGAATCAGAATCAACGTTGAGTTTAAGCAAGCGAATGAGCCAATTGGAGTAAAGTGCCATGTAGATTTAAATTTTTCCCACTTGTGACGAATGCAGCCTACGATTTTTTTTTTTTTGTTGCATGCTACTTAACATTCACATCAGTAAGCTGTTGGGTCTCACGCTGGCCAATAGAATCTTCCTGCCTATTTGTGGTAGCCAGTTATATGCTCTCACTCTGGCCAGTAGAAAATGGCCGCAAACTACATGAAAGCTGCCGTAGAAGCATGAAAAAATCGATTATTTTCACTATCGATGGGAGTTGGGAAATGCAATGTCGGTCTTGTCGTTCCCGCTAATTTGGTGCATGTGCATATAAATTTTGGTGAAAATCCGTCGAAAGTTGTGGCCGTGCATTCGTTACACACACAAACACACACACACACACACACACACACACACACACACACACACGCACATCCTGCCTTTTATAGATAGAGATTTAATTTTTTTATACTGATATGACAATTTTATTGTTTCCGGGGTAGAATCCGAAACTAAATTATTAGTGTGCGTGTGTGTGTACTTTAAATCATTGAGTCTTTACAAATCAATATTTATTTGTTAAATTTTCTAACATTTGCATCATTTGAGGAAAAAATACTTAGTGTGTTTAATCAAAACTGGAAATACCTGGTGAGAGCCGAAATTGTTCAGGCGGTGCCAAAACGTTTATGTCTATAATTCTGACATGAGGTATTAGGTACAAGGCCACATAGTACAGTGGTTAAAGGCGGGCGTTAGTTAGAACCATGGAGAGGACCCAAAGAGTGTGAGCTCAATACCTGTTTAAGGCGCTGGAGAACTGGGAGAGGGGAATTAACAGGAGATAAATGATAACTGACATACATTAGACATGGCTCATGGAACTAGAACAGTCTACCTAAGTGAGCGAAATGAAGGGTTCATTTCGACATTCCAACCACCTGAAAACCCAGATTTCTATCACGAATGATAATAAAATGGCCGATTTCTTACCAGTGAGTATTGCTAAAACCCGACCTCAATGAATTCGATATCTTTTTCCCTTTCATTCCATGTGATCTCTACTTAAATTCTACCTATCTGTTACGCTTTATTTATCTTATACACAATATATGTAAATACGTACAATCCTATTTACGAATATACTACGCCTACCACACCTGAAGAGGTTTAATGCCTCTGGTGGTTTTCAAATTTCAGAATCTTCTTAAATCCTCTTTCACTTGATGTTTTTGTCCTGCTCTTTTTTATGTGGAACTTGGTCTCATTTCATCTTGTTCCGTGTGTGCATCACTCACGCTATCATCCACAGACTCGTCTTCTATTTTATTATCCTTATCTGAAGAATTCATCCTTACTTCCATGTCACTCTCTTTCCATCACCACGTCTTCCTCTTCAATTCTAGTGATTGCACACATGGCAAGTTTTGAAGAAGTGGTTTGGCCTAAGAACATCACAGCAAGACTTTTAGGCCTAATTTAATTTAAAAGTCCGATTTCGATCACTAGTGAAAATATAATGATTGATTTCTGATCTGTGAGTTTTGCTAAAACCGACCTAAATAAATTTGAGTTTTCGTTTCATTTTCATTTCATATTCATACTGTTGTATTGGGGTGTTCTACGACAGGTGATCTTAAGTTAACCTCTGCCAATCACTTACTTTACTATATATCTTATTCCAACTTAATACATGTAAATAGGTAAAATCCTATTTACCAATCCATTACACGTACATATTAAAGTCCATTCCTTATTAAACACTCTTAAATGAGTTGAAATCCTTTGAAATCTTTTATTGCGCTTATTTCGTTTTAAAAACATTATTTTCCACAGCGGAGACGATATATTTATCAACAATATTCTGGCATCACAACCTGGGTATCTTCAAAAGCAATTTGTCTTACTTACAGATACCTCCTGAATCTTTTAATGCATATATCTTGTAAAAAGACCGATTACCATGACGGAGGCAGAAACAGATTACCATTATATAAAGATCTGATTTATATTTCCGATGTATAGCAGAAATATAGCTGTTTCTTTCACACGGGAAGATTTATAGGCGAAAACTCCATCATAATAGTTGACTCTTTCCGATGATAATCAAGATACTTGACGGATTTCTGTTTCTCTGAACATGAAAATTCGACGACATCTTTAAACCTAAGCTAGATACTGACGAATGTAGGTAAAAATCTGATTTGGAATTCGAAAGGCTTTTGGAAAAATTTAATATCGCCAAAGACCTTAGTAAAATAATGGATGTTTTTATCAGAATTACTCATGAAATCAATTCGATTGCCTCACACATGACTGCCACTTATTTAGTTCACATTACCGCATGGAAACTGAAACTTGAACTACCACACAATTGTTTTGAACAAGATGGATATTGATCGATTTTAATTAAATCCTAGGATTATATATGGAAAAATATATTTCCTATCGTCGATGCCGGGTGCCTGGAGTCACACTTAATTATTTTAATGCGAATATTCACAGACAGTATGTCGTTTAATAACTGCAGAATGTTCAAATCAAAACTTACAAATTCTACTAAAGATTTTATTCTAATCCAATATTTAATTACTCTAGACAATCTAACAAAGAAAATACTGTTTTAATATAAATAACAAATAACAGGATAACATCTACACAAACACAGACACACGCACCTACCATACCTTTATCATATATATATATATAATATATATATATATATATATATATATATATATATATATATATATATATATATATATATATATATATATATATATGATGAAAATTTAGTTCTAAAGAACGCGATATTTATGGTTAAAAGTGCGCAATATCAGAGACAGAGCATTTGGAAATATAAAAATGACCAATGACTGATCGCAAAAGTGAAAGGTTACTATTGGGCTCATATATATATATATATATATATATATATATATATATATATATATATATATATATATATATATTTCGTATGTACCAGTAAAAGTTTGCAAAATTTGCAACATTGTAAATGTTCATCCAGCAAAATGATTATTATCTAAAATAACAAAACTTATTGAGTATATTATTTTCAGGATTTCAGATAAGACATTTAGCATCTTGACAACATTTGTGTAAGAATCGTGTAAAAATTCTTTATTTATACATCTACAAAAAGAACAGGTTAAAACCGATTTATATATCTTCCCGATTGTGCAATGATGAGAGGAAAATGAAAATTCAGGCCTTCGTTACTGGTACCAACATTCATAGTAAGGCTTCCATCTTGAAATTCCATTCAAGAACCATGAAAAGAACACAAAAAGAAAGTTATAAAAAGTGGTAAAAGTAGATAGGAAACTGGATCAGGATTTCAAAACAGGCAGATTGATTTCATTTCAATTTAGAGCTAAATAGATCAATAAGAAAAAATCAACTAAATCAATAAGACGTTTTGAATGTGAGATGGGAGTTTCAACAACGACAGTCCAACGAGCATGAAAAAAAGCTTGAAAAAAGGCTTGAAAAAAATCGTAACTGAAACCTTTGAGGTACCTTGTCACTCTAGGACAAAGTTAGAAGTTTAGAGAAGGCAAAGATCATGTTGATTAAATTGGACAATTATCTATAATTAATCTTTACAGATATGATAAAAATTTACACAGGATGTGTACAGAAACAGACGCAATGTCTGTATTCTGGCTTCCGATCCTCACGAGAGAGAAAATAATGTTACTTTCAAGTGCAAAACCTCCGACATGTGTTTGTCACACGAGCGCAATGGCTAAAAAAATTCTCAGAGATGAGTTCCGGAAAAATTTTGGGATAAGGAGACTTGGACAATTTATCGCCTGATTTGATATTCTTAGACTTCAGCATCTGGATTGAACTGGCCAGAACTCTTGTGGGATACTCGAAAGTAACTTGCACTCCCACAAAAAGCCATTAATCAGACCTGGATGGAGATCATTGATCAAAAATGGTATGTATTTAGGCAGCATTTTTTCGTTGATGCGTTTTTCAATAAATAATATAGACAAGTTTTGTCTATTTATTTTATGTGAATTATTTTCATATCGACTGATAAGCTTAATAACATTATCACTGAAAGAAGAAAAAAATCAAAATATTGATACATATTTTTTAATCCAATCTAAGCTTTCGACTTACATAAGCCATTATCAAATATAACAATTACATTACAATATATTACGCAATACACTGGCAAAACAATAATGACAGTCTGTTTTTCTTTACATGGAAGATTTCCAAACAACGACAAACTCGTGCATATGAGACGCTGGAAATGAAAATCGCACTGCAGCTCATGGCGTCACATATTACCACGCGATTGTGAAAACGAGAAGTATTAAGTATGGGAAATCATTGGTATAAACCAATGGATTCTGTTATCAATTGTAGACATTTCAGAATATTTGTGAAGATTTCATAGTTTATTTTGTTCATGCTAGGTTTCAACTGTTTTATGTATATATAGTTTCAATAATTTTTAATTTTTGTTTATTATTTTCATGTTTAAGTATAGTTTTGTTTTCAACGAGGATTTTCCGGAATTGTATATACGACAGGCATGTTGTTTTAAAAGCGTAAAAAAGTTAGAGTTTTGGCATTTAAAACAACATGCCTGGCCGCATACACCTGGCCGAAAGGAATTTACATAAAAAATAGACAAAACTTGTCTATATTTTTTAATGAAACATGCATCAATATATATATATATATATATATATATATATATATATATATATATATAACCTTCCTTTTAAATATCGTTCGTGAATTATTTTTTTTATTTACTTTTAAAGCGATCTTACTACAAAATCTTCCATAATGCCAAATTTCTCAAGGACTTTCAGAAACTTCTTTAGCCATTGTCAAGATGGATTTGTTAGTTTCTCTGTGTTGGTGTTGTTAGATTCACTTCATTTACTACTGTTTAAAATGTATTTTATTTTTGTCCTGTTTTGAATACTGATAGGAGCATTTACTCCAAGACTTTACGTGTTGCGGGCAGCTAGAATTTGAGTGGGCGTTCTTCCATTCCCACTGTTAAATAATGTGAATTTGATAAAGGGATAAAGATGTTTCATATATAGGGCTTCTTTTATGGTCAGATGTATCTGCTAATGAGGTTTATATAGAATGTTACTGTTTCGACCAACATTTTTCTTCAGGTTTCTTGTAAATTTTCGGTAGATGTTTCTTTTAAATATATCTATAAGACTGTTTTAATATATCAATATTTTAGCATCACTTTCGCACCGTATTCTGCAATTCGTTAACAAAACCCGTCAGATATTTGTCCCGATAACTGGACATGTATGTTTTGCCTTCAATATATCCTGTGAGTCTTAGATTTTCCAAACGTACTTTCCTCAGTAATTTCCCAAGATGATCCAAGTCTCTTTTTCTGATTCTACGTGTAAGTGTCCTTTAAGGAAAAATGAGTATATTATCAATATTCTTTTGTAAAATAATATTATTTAATGGTATACGGTATTTATCCAGTAATTCCCGTGATTCGGGTTAATATCCACTTAACGATAATCTGTGTAAATCAGTGTCTATTAAATATGTCTACCTAACTGGAAAATGACATGCATCTTGGTCACACCATATAATACGTAATTCTACATTAGAAACAATTATAATTAGCTTAATGTGAAGCACGGTATTTTGTGCCAATAATCTCTGGAATTTAGAAAATATAGCTATGAATAGAATCTAAAGACGTATGTTTTTATTAAAGAATATAAGTAAGTCGATCGACGAAGAAATTGTTTTTTTTTAAGCAAAACTAATGGCAATTCTTAATAATAAACTGAGACAAAAAACGAACAGCAACTTTTCTTTGTAACATTTAGTTTGATTTCAATTGGCAGGTGAACACGTTCCGTCATCAACAGAATTAAAACGGAATCGCATTCTTTTTATTCTTTTTTTTTTTTTTTTTTTTTTTACAAAATGTCTTTGCACGAATGGAGATGAACGTATAAGAAAAAAGAACGGGGAAGAAATCGAGAAAAAGGAGATAGTGTAGGGATAACCTTCAGCAAAATGGATGTACACGCAACGCATGCCTTTCTATTGGATGAGAACTGTTGCCAGTCAGGATTGCGATTAATTCAATTCGCTTGGCCAATCAGTGAAGCGGAATAACATGACCCTGACTGAAAGAATACGCAGATAGACTCGGAGATTGAATATCTTCTGTTGGTCAAATTCAATCGGAATGTTCTTTATTTTATGTTCGCAAGCGTTCTTTTGAAGACATTGTGTGTGATTCCATGCAGATAATTTAATTTCGTTTTCTTTTTGGTAAATAATATTTGCCAGATTTCTATTGCGAATGCTAGATTGCGTCTAAAACCGTTATCGTCTTATGTGGACCTTGGTCGCCTATTAGTTAAAATTGAGCTGACGACCATACGATGAAATGACGAAAAGAAATTACTTTACATTCAGGAACATAGCTGTCACATACTTTGATAAAATATTTGACTGCCTGTGTGAAGATTTAATAGAAAGAGGAATTCCAAGAGATGTGTGTTGAATTTTTTTCGACACCGTTTTTTTTTTTTCAAATTTATAGTGTTATGTAAATTACAAGCAAATAGACACAACACATCTACTGTCACAATTCTTCATAAGATTGAAACATTTACCACGTTCGATATTCTCAGCATTAGTTTCAATAATAAATATGTCCTGCTAAAAAAAGAAAGATGTATCATTTGTAATATAATGCTCGATAAATATCTTATGAAACAGAATAAAGACTTATTTTAGATATTCATACATAGACGCATCTTTGTGGATCGTTGTAAGAGGATAGCTATGGAGATTATTGCTATTCAAAAAGTCCATACAGGAAAGATTGCTAACGAAAAAAGAGATGTTTGATAACATTCTACATAGAAAATAGTCATATTACGAAATGATTATCATCAAAGTAACATGAGATTTTAAAGAAAATGGAAGAAAAAGACAATATTTAACAGTCCTTTTTGGGGTTCGAAGCAGTATCATATCACCCCATGCAAGGCAGTTAAGAGACTAAGATACAGAGAGTTACAGATTGTGAAAGAATTAGAAAAAATACAAAATATGGAGTTAGATCAAGGGAAGAGTAATTGTTATGGTCCGGTTCCTTGTACAAACGGTGATAGTCTAAAGTAGATCCAACAAAGAAGAACTCGAACACGGATATGGAATAACACAGATATATTACAAACAGGAATATATACAGAGAAGTAGAAAATGTTAGTACGAACAATCAGGTTTAGTAGGGAGAAAAATATAGTCTCGACCAGTATCACTATTCCAATGTCTTGCAATAATTATCTGAACGCGACTCTGTTTCGGACTGCCTCTGACTCGACTGACTCGCTCGCTCTGACTGACTGACAGACTCCTGATGGACTTCTGACGGACTTCACTCCAAACTTCAAACTGAACAGTATTTAGTCACCCCCGCCCCCCACGAGGGCCTCATGTGGCACAAGGCCGGTTTAACGTAGGATCTCCGAGCCCGTGGCCTCGGCCAAATATATGCCCTTTGAACCCGTATAAACGGGTTCAGGGTCGGTTTACCTCCCCGGAAGAGACTCCGCCTTTCAGCGTAGCCTCGTTCGGGTTCCTCTCCGTCCGAAGGCAAAGAGTTTAACCGATCAGCAGGTTACCCGGCCGCCCGATTTCAGACTGAACTATATTTAGTCACACCCACCCCACGAGGCATCATGTAACACAAGACTGGTTTAACGTGGGATCTCCGATCCCGTGTGCTCAGCCAAAAATATGCCCTTTGAAGCCGTATAAACGGGTTCAGGTTCGGTTTACATACCCGAAAGAGACTCCGCCCTTCGGCGTAGCCTCGTTTGGGTTCCTCCCCGCCCGAAGGCAGAGAGTTCAACCGATCAGCCGGTCGCCCGACTTCGGAGTGAACTCCTTGCTTTCTCCCGAGGCGCAGTATTTATTACGTATGAAATAGTCCATTATGTTATTATGGGTAAGGTCCCATAACAGTAATCAAGACAGTAGCCATTGTTTGATATTGTATTTAATTTTTTGAAGGTCAATTTAACTTGAATACATGGAGTTGGAAAAACGGGCCACAAGAAAAAAGTATGAGAAAAGAAACTGTTAGCATAGAACTTACGGTTATCTCGAACCAATTCAACTGTGAATTAATGAGACCTTGCCGCTAATCTTGTACTTCGGTTAAATTCATAAAGTCTGCGTCCCATATCGAAGACTTTATCCAAACAATTAGCTTGAAAATATTTATAGAAAAGACAGAAGGATGGTACATAACCGTTGTGGGAAAGTGACTGAAGCCGCTACTTAAAATCAGGACAAATAATATTTCTGATTCTTCTTTTGATTTTATCAAGAATCCCTATATATACACCAGGAGAACCGGACTAAAGTGACAGCAACATTCCAAGGATGGACGAAGTGTTCTTTTTCTTCCTGGTTGCACATATTTTTCGTCCATTACTTTCTTGGAATCTTTCTGTTGTAAGCCATCTCTGTTTGTCCTATTATCTTCTATATATGTGAGCTAATTATCTAGCATTTACCGCCATATCTGTCTCTCTTTTCAAAAATAAAATCTCATTAGAACTAAAAAGCAGCATATTTCATTTATATAACGACATTTTCGTGTTATTTAATATTTTGGTTAGCTGTGTAATGTAACATTCAGTATTCGCATACGTCTTTAGATTTCTCTCACATTTTCCGTCATTTATTATATCACTTCCAGTATAGTAAATTTCCAGTATATTCCGATTTTGCGCCTGAAATTTGTAGCTTTCATCTTCGGTTTTTGTGTCTTGTGAACGGCCATATTTCTTTATACGGTTGACGGTTATTTTTTTATGTCGGTTTATTTTAATAATTTCCTATACGATGTACGAATTGCAGCAATAAAGTTCAATCAAGTGCAGAAGTTTAAATATCTGGAAAGCGTTCCTAACATTGGATGGAAAATACGACATCGAAGTACGAACTCGCATTGAACTAGAAGAATTCGAAATGCTAAGCAATGAAAAATGGAGAAAAATCTGTTAGAAACAAAGGGAAGACTGCTGGATATGTTATATGATATCCATTCACTTATATGTAAGTGAATATTGGACAATCTCCCCACGGACGTAGAAAAAAAAGCATCCTTAGGCATTAAGAATGTTTTTCGACATGGTATACCGAACATTCCTTGAACGTAGCGAATAAGAAACAAGGATTTCGTTTCGTTTGGTTGATTTTACGGCATATCAACATTAATGGGTTATTTAATGTCGACACAATTTTCATTGTTGGTAATATTTTTTTCCAAAATCTACTCCTGGTAATGTATTTTTTCCTTCAAAAATCTATTTCTGGCGAGAATTTTCCTTCGCTGGTAATATTATTTTTTTAAAAAAATCTATTGCTAGTAATAATATTTTTTTTGTTAAAAAATGTATTGCTGAAAATATTTTTTTTTACAAATCATTTCTGGTATTAAAACCTATTTTTACACTTTAATAGTGTTTTGTCCCCAGCTTGTGGGTCAACTATTTGTCCCTATCTGGGACCCTAACATGTGCTATCACGGCCGGTCAAGGTAGACATGGAACATCATCAATTAAGAGGTGATTCCACACTCCTCAAATCTTCCTGATCAGAGGTCTTGCTGTTGGACGTACTTTATCGTCTTAACCAGGACGCGGATGTAGTTTATCATCATATCCGACACGCGGATGTAGTTTATCATCTTACCCGGGACGCGGATGTAGTTTATCGTCTTACCTGGGATGCGGATGTAGTTTATCGTCTTAACCAGGATGCGGATGTAGTTTATCGTCATATCCGGCACGGTAAGAAACACAGAAGTTTAAATGAAAGTTGCAACAAAAACTCACACACAAATCTAAGAAAACACAGCTGAAATTCTTTGAAATGAGGTCGTGGGCATATTACTGCTAAGAGAAATAGAAGGCAATGAGCCACTTACCTGACGAGCCTTTGTGAATGGATAGCGGAACAGGGAACACGGGGTTAGGAATTGGGTAATAACGAAGAAGAGCAGTACAGGATAGTAACGTCTGGAGACCAAAGATTGATCGTCTAATTCCTGAAAGGAAACGACACAAAGAAGAAGAAGAAGAAGTAGAAGGAGCAGCAGTAGTAGTAGTAGTAGTAGTAGAAGAAGAAAAAGAAGAAGAAGAAGAAATAGTAGTAGCAAAAGAAGTTGGAGTAGAAGAAGTAGGAGTAGATGAAGAAGTAGTAGTAGTAGAAGAAGTATTAGTAGTAGTAGTAGTAGTAGCAGAAGAAGCCGTAGTAGTAATAGTAGAAGAAGTATTAGTAATAATATTACAAGTAGTAGTAGAAGAAATAGTAGTATTAAATGTAATAGAAGTGATAGTAAAATAAGCAGCAGTAGTAGGTAAAAAGAAATATTATTATTAGTAGTAGCAGAAGAAGTACTAGCAGTAGAAGTAGTAGAAGAAGTATCATTAGTAGTAATAGTAGTAGTAGTAGTAGTAGTAGTGATAGTAGTAGAAGTAGTAGTAGAAGAGGCTGCAGTATTAGTATTAGAAGCAGTAGTAATAGAAGTAGAAGTAGTAGTAACAGCAGCAGACAAAAAGAAGAAAAATAATAGTAGTAATAGGAGAAGTATTAGTAGTAGTATTAGTAGTAGAAGAAGAAGTTGTAGTAGTAATAGTAGAAGTATTATTAATAATATTAAAATTATTAGTAGAAGAAATAGAAGTATTAATTGTAATAGAAGTGATAGTAAAATAGGCAGCAGTAGTAGTTGAAAAGGAAGATTAGTAGTATTAGTAGAAGAAGTACTAGTAGTATTAGTAGTAGAATAAGTAGTAGTAGTAGAATAAGTAGTAGTATTAGTAATAATAGTAAAAGAAGTAGTAGTAGTAGAAAAGAATACAGTAGTAGTATTAGAAGCAGTGGTTGTAGAAGTAGAAGTAGTAGTAACAGCAGCATGCGAAGAAGAAGAAAATAATAGTAGCAGTAGTAGTAGTAGTAGTAGTATTAGAAGAAAAAGAAAAAGTGTTTCTTCAGTTATACTTCTGTTTCTTTCATCAAATGTGTGTTATCTTCGTATTTTATGTTGTTATGACTGGACCCATCAGTAATGAACCATTATTGGATTTCCATTTCTCTAACTATAACCCCGATTATTAAATAACTCACGTAACAAACGGCATTTTGTCATATAACCACTTCTCTTCTTATCTTCAATTTGTATCCATTCGCCGTGGGTTTGTTCGTCACACTAATGTTTTGGTTTCTACGGATGTATTTACAATTAAATAATTTTTCCCATCAATTAAAATACAGTCTTTCTGACTTAATTTATCAAACTGTTTGTTTACGCTAAGAGACATAGGTATATGTTCTCCTGCATGTATATTACTCGCTTTAATAGCATTCTGATAACAAAGACTGTATTTCTTTTTCCAGTATGTTCATCAAAACCAGATTGTTCTTGAAATATATCTGATCTAATTCTTCCACGCTCTGTTAATCAGACTCTCGGTGATAATCCGAGTTGTGTGTCTTTAAACTGATTCTCCGATGGAATAGGCGTTAATATTTACCTGGCTTTTTAGATGACTCTATGAAAATGAATCTGCTGTGATCTTTCGGTTTTTCACCGCTGTCGTCTACTCCGTTTATGATTTATGCAATGCAAAGTTGATAGCATATGTATTAGATGCCCTATCGCGGCTCTGTTACAATTCTTTTGTTGTTTTCTTCCTTTCACTATTTACTTTGGCTTTTATATATCGGGTATTTCCATATTTTAGCATATTGTAGATTTCCATTTTGGTTAGTTAACATATCTCGATATTATCATTTCTAATTGTAAAGTGTTTTCCATTTTTTCTATTTTGAGCGTACCTTCTTTAGATTTTATGCATTCCGTCGAGGAGAAGGTACTTCTTTAAGTAGAATAATGGCTTTTTACTCAGTGGCCTTCTCTCATTTATTAAGAACGGACTAAAACGAATAAACTCAGCGACGTCCTTTCTATAATCAACTCTGCAGTCTACAGTGAAATAAATTTATAAGGCAGAGGGAATTACAACAGACAGTAAAGCATAACAAATAGGGTCAATTCAAGAAACTCGAATTTTAGCTTTATTTTACGAGACAGTAGTTCCGAGAAAACTGGATTCCGAATAATTCCGACATTTCTTGTTGAATATCGACTAGAGAAAAAAAAAAGGTTAAAATAATTTTGATGTCATGTCATGGCTACTTCTCATTCTTGCGTTGATTATCGAATCTGATTGGCATTTTCTGAAGATGTGTTGCTAACAATGAAAAAGTTCTATGGCAGAATGCTAATATTAGCAATATAGTTGGATTTTATAATGAACCATTTTCAGTATGACACAAGAAATAAACACAATCTAGAGAGCATCTATAGAAACTCAACATTTCCCTAGGAAGATTAATGCGGTCGGAAAAATTAGTTTTGCAAAATGAAGACATAGGGCGTTTATCTTTTCGAAATTGTTTTTTTCCTTTAGACGAATAGAATTTAAACATAGCAAGCAATATTATTAGATCTGTAGAATGTTGCCAAGGGTATTGGTCAACATTCTGAGTAAGCAAAGTTATGTCTCTCGTCTTCGCTTTAACACAAACACACACACACACACACTATATATATATATATATATATATATATATATATATATATATATATATATATATATGTATATATATATATATACATATATATATATATATACATACACACACATACAGGCAGACACACACACATATATATATATATATATATATACACATACACATATAGACAGACACACACATATATATATATATATATATGTATATATATATATATATATATATATATATATATATATATATATATATATATGTATATATATATATATAAATTTGTTGGGTTCATCATTTTCTAAAACATAATTGTTGTCGTCATCTGAAAATTAAACTTTTAAGTGTGAAGTGAAAGACGCTAATGTTTTGTACTGTACAATCTTTAAATTTTATCATGTAGACATGCATGCAAACGTCACTGTCGGTAACTGTGACATTGAAATGTCTAAATATTTTTTTGAAAGAAAAGAAAAACAAATATTTAAAACTATTAGTTTAAAACTTAGATATTTTCAACTATCTACTCTCAACATTTAAATGCATTTGTGCAGTATACATAATTCATTTTTCTTAAGGGGTGGCTTCAATTTTTTAATATAGATAGATTGTAGAAATTTTAGTTCATGTTTATTATTTTTAAGAAGAAGTATTGATTTATTTACGACAACTATTTTTATAAATTGCGAATGTGTACAGGCAGGTTGTTGTAAATTCTGAGAGATGCTGGCTGGAACAAACAAATGAAAACACATCCTTCATTTTTGCATATATATATATATATATATATATATATATATATATATATATATATATATATATATATATATATATAACCCATTAATGTTGATATGCCATATATACAAGGTATATTGAAGACGTACTTTTTTTACCCCAAGTATACTAACCTTTTAATCATTATAGCTAAATTCAATAAGGTTTAGCCACCAGATTCAAATACGGATATGAAATAAATAACTCTCTACATTTCCTTGATATTTTATTAATATGTAACATTTAAAACCTAGTTTTTAAAATTTAACGAAAACTCACTAATTAAAATGATCTTATTAATTTCTATCCCACCACCATCTTTGAAGAAAAGACCAATATGCAAACAACACCAGCAGATCCCATGGATCGGTTTGAATTTTATTTTCTCATGTAGAAATGAGAATACCATTTTTTCTACTAATATAACAATTATAAAAAAAATTATCGCTGATACACATTCAGCGTAAATCTAAAATTTCTCTTTTATATTTAATATCCAGCGATGAAAGATATTTCTCTATTTTGAAGAATAATTTTAATAGAAAAATTAATCAAGATTTACTTGGTTTCTTTTCGTAGTAATGTTTGTTGTAAATTCACGAGGAATTTTATAAGTTAATTTTGAGCTAATTAAGATGTATTTATTTATAGAACTACGCATGTATGTATATTTCATTGTAGATGGTAACTAATGCATCCTGAACAATGCAATTAACATGTACTGTAACTCCTTCATGTATAAGCCACATGCGCCTACTTATGAGAAGGGTACGTCATTATCAGTTTTGGAAGAGTGTTATAAATAAAATACCTGTAGGCAGCTCCTGTCATATGTCCTGGGAAAACATAATGACTTACCAGAATATTCACCTACAATTCCCAACCAGAATTTAATCGTAAAATTCGGCTGGTTTTAGGCTATATTTTAACATTGGTATGCAGATCCGCCCAGAAATGTTGGTTGTGTAAATTTGTTATTCCATGTCTTCCAAACGTTGCCTCATTTGTAAACAAGACATACGAGAGTGACCAGATGGCGAAAAAGTCCAGCACACGTTAGAAAGTATACGGATACAGGAAGTGCCCTTGACGTACGCTACATGAAGTACGATATGATGTACTATTTGTTAGAGCCACTTGACTTGGACTGAAATGCTGAACCTGTAGAATGTGTTCTTCGTGGTCAAAAGCTTGCAAGTAGATCTTGGTAAACATTCGATCCATAATTTGTGACGCAATGAATCATGTCTCAGCAACGCAAAAATAAACATGCAAAGGTTGGATGAGTTGGCTGCTTTTAGTCTGGAAGCGCAATTTTGATATAATCGTTCAGCCTCACGTCCATTACCATTCGCGAAGTCTTATGTAAAACGATATGAATATCCTGCCATTGTTAAAGCGAACATTTCTCACTTAACTCACTGCTACACATGCTAAACGTTGAAGAAAGATTAGCCAAAATGTACAAGAATGTTAAATGTAATCGAATCGAAATGGCCACCGAGCCCAAGATAACATAAACTTTCTTTAAAATTAATAACCTGAGGAACTCTCACCCAGATTTTGTAAAACTGTTTTTGATACAACCTCTCTCTAAGGAAGCGCATTTGTAAGGTAAGTAAAGCAGAACGTCTTGTCAAAAGCAGACAGAAGGCTACCATGGCCTGGAAATGATTCACAAAAATTCCTTTCCGCTTCACGAAGGAGTTGTTTAGGGAAAAGACTAGCGGAACGTTGAGCGTTTAGTATGATGATCTGGAGAGACACCATATGAACACAGATATTGATGCCAACAGTGCCAATCGTGTGAGATATTCTGTATATAAGAGGCGTCCTAGGCGTCAGAGGTGTCTGTGGAGGCTCTTTGTGAAGATGTTGAAAGTTAGTGATGTTTTGGGGAGCTGGTGTAGAGCTGATGGTGTGTATATACCGAAGGGGGAGAATTCATTGACTCTTAGTTTCGGACAATCTCTCTCCTGAAAATTGAGGGTAAGATGTTCTTTAATGTGTTTACCACAAGGCTGAAGAGCTACTGGCTCGAGAACTAAATATACACTAGCAGAAAAAGGAAGGAATTCCAGATGTTTCGGGGTGCTTGTATCAATGATTTTGGCAAAGATCCTCCCGGGCTAAAAGTGCAATAAGAATATTTGCTTCATCTGGCTGGATCTTGCTAAACGTATGGTTCAGTTCTTCATAACATGATACAGATGGTGCTGGATTTCTTCTATGTTTCGCAGAAACTCAGGGGTTGCCTGGCTATCTATTTCAATCAGGTCATGCTGCGTTTTACAATGTTGAAATACACAAAAGTATATGTGGAGCTGCAGGAGGAGAATTTAATGGGATGTGCCATTTCTCGCCTACAGTTTGTGATGGTGATGGAGGTGATCTTAAGAGGTCTGAAGCCAGAGTACCACTTTCTGCAGAATGAGGTCAAAATCCGGGCATTTATGGATAATTTACCATTAATTGAAGACGATATGAAATTAGCATAGTTAGTTTTGGAGAGACGTGCAGCGTTGGCAGGGTGGGGTCAGATAGCCTTCAAACCAAAGAAGAGCTGGTCACTCTCTATGAAGAGAGAAATCTGACATTAATGAAATATTTCCCATCAGTGTATGCATTTTGGGTTAATGCCGAGACTAATGAGGCCGCTAACTATATATGAAATGGCACTATCTCCAGTTGAGAAAACGGAGAGGAAAATCAGTAAATGCATACGGATGTGGCCATTCGCTTTCCATGGCAGCTAGAAGTGGGGTAATTCAGTTAGCTGTTAATTCTTTGGTGGAGAAGTAATAGATAGCAAAGTTTGCAATCCAACCTGTGTGAATCAAAAGATGCTGTAATCCGCGATAATGTACCGGAGATAAAGACAGAAAGAAATTGAAAATCTCAGATGTGATGTCAGCTGTGAAAGTGGTGATAAAGCGGCTAGATCTTTAGGGTGCTACAAGAGAGGGACGTGCTAGTTGAGAGGGAGCGATTCTGGTCAGATGCTAGTGGACAGGAGCAACGCAAGTTACAGGAATAGGGGTTCGGAATCTCGAGGAATGGAGACGATTGGTACCGTCTGTTCGAGACGCTCAGCATGGTTGAGGGCTCAACTGGAAGGGTATTGATGGTGGTCAGATCAGTTGTTCTAATTGGTAGTATCTCAGCGTAGGACATTTAAGGTTACTCATTCAGGAAGCATATGATGTGATTGCATTTGAAGAGATTTAGAGTGCAAGAATCATCCTCTTGAGGGCTGTGTGGTTAATATGGAAACCTGCGCGATATGCTGTCATCCTGCCCGAAAGCGCTAGAGAATCGCTGTTAAGCATTTATACATAACTTGATCCGGGATGCTGTGGCAGAGTAGTGCTAGTATAAACTCGTCAAGTCTGCAAAGGATCGCCTTCCTAAAGCAAGGTGTGACAGACACAAAGCGAAAGGCCATGTCGGAGGCCTCAAGTAAGTGGAAAGTGTTGGTTTATTCTACACTGCCAAGGGAGATTATTGTGTCTGGACTGAGGCCATATGTTGTTCTGACTGATAGCGAGAAGAAACATCTATTGCTTGGCGAGCTGATGCTGGCATGAGAGGAAAGGACTGAAGAGGCTCATGAAAGAAAGCTGCTTCGATATGAGGAAATGGTGACTCATATAAGTGGGATGGAATACGGTTGCATCCTGGTGCCATTTGAGGGTGGCTGTAGAGGATTACTTACTGCTTCCTTAAAGAGATTCCTCAAGTGTGCTGTTATTAAAAAATGGGTTAAATGTAATATAGACATGTGGCGAGAAAGCAGTGTAATGCAATGCAAGAATTACCCAGAAAATCGTATCGAGTAACTTCCAACTAACAACATAGACCGGTTGCAACGTAACATCATCTCGCTGTTGTGGGCCCAAAGTGTGGTGAGGTACTGATCTCAATGAACCAAAAATTTGCTGACACATAGCGCTCAGCCGAAGATTGCAGCTGGTTACGAGCACTTGATGCGTACTTTTGCTCTCTCTCTCTCATATATATATATATATATATATATATATATATATATATATATATATGTGTGTGTGTGTGTGTGTGTGTGTGTGTGTGTGTGTGTATATAAATATAAATAAATATATATATATGTGTATAATTATTTATATATTATATATGCGCGGTACTTATTAGAAAGCCCTCAATATCAGAGATAGAGCTAACATATATATCACAAGCTCACATCTATCCAGCCATATATATATATATATATATACAAAACAAACACACGCACACACACACACACACACACACACACACACACACACACATACACATATATATATATATATATATATATATATATATATATATATATATGTGTGAATGAGAGATTCGCCTGATTTTAGTGACTGTAACAATATTTTCCGACTTACTATCTGTTTGGGTCCTTACCCATAATAACATAATAGACTATTCCATACGTAATAAATACTGCGCCTCAAGAGGAAGCAAGGGGTTCCGTCTGAAGTCTGGAGTGAGGTCTGAAGTCTGGAGTGAGGTCCGTCAGGTGTCAGTCAGTCGAGTCAGAGGCAGTCTTAAACAGAGTCGTAGTCAGATAATTACTACTAAACCTGATTGTTCGTACTAAAACTTTTCTACCTCTCTGTATATATTCCTGTTTGTACTATATCTGTGTTATTCCATATCCGCGTTCGAGTTCTTCTTTATTAGTTCTACCTTGGACTATTACCGTGGTACAAGGAACCGGACCATAACACTAACTTAAAAGGCTCATTTAACATTTAATTCTTATAGTACATGGGACAATCGAAGTCTTACCCAGAATATTTTAAATATATCATTTTATTTAAATCGTAGCTAACCGGGTGACTAGCGTGCGTTATTTATTTAGTGTAAAAGTGTAGCGACATCAGTGTCAGTCGATATATTGTTAAATGTTAACGTGTGTGTTGTCACAAGTATTGTTTCATTCATTTATTTTCCTGATGATTATCAGGTAAGTGAAAACTACTTCAAAAGGTAAATTTTCAAACGTCCCTGATAAAATAGGTCACTGAATGAAGCCAGACAATAATAAATTCCTTTTTAGACAAAGATGAAAACTCAAAGTACGATGTTCTCTATCAGACAGTGTTCACTACCGGCGGAAAAACAACAGAGACACACAGTCAAAAGCAGGCAAAGTGATGAAAGACAAACTCACAGCGACGCGAATGGGAAGACGTCCGTTAGACTGTTAACTTTCACCTCACCTAGATTCAATTGTGCCTCGCTCTCCTACAGCAGTAGAATACAACCAGAATAAATTTTGCTTATTATAGAATAATCTCAGGGTTCTAATTTGGGCGTTACGATCTGGCCAGAAAGTTACGTTTAAGCCACTTGCGTTTAATTGGCAGAGGGTGCACAGTGAGAAAGAACATGATGTCTAGTCTGAGAGGCAATGCTGCATAAGACGTATCTATATTTTAGAATTTCGATTCATGCTTCCGATAATAATGATTTTATATCAACGATTATTACCAGTTTCTAGACTAGTGAAATTAACCCATTATCTACCATGTGCCCCATTTGGGGATCTGTTAAAATTAAAGTCACTACATATTATTCCTTGTATTTACATTGAATTGCTTCCATACACTGCGTTTGCAGAGGTATATTTTACAACACTTAGCCTTTAAAGTTTTTTTTTTATTATTATTAGCTGTAAGAAGACACTTTCTGTTGTAATTTTACATTTCACGAGTAGAAAAATTATAAAACTTTTGAAAAGTATTTTTTTATTATTTCTAACTTTCTATTAGTTTTTGATGTTTTATACACATATATATTTCATGTTCTACTTTCTATAAAAACGACAATGGTAACTACTGAAATTAATCTTAAGGAATATATAAAGACCTAAGATACCTGTGTGGACCAAAAATGCGCATTAAAAAATTTGGCAGCTAATGGGTTAAATTATATTCAACTTTTAGCAGTTTCTGATAATAGCAGGAAAAGGAATTAAAACAATTAATTAGTTTAGATTATGGGGTTTTATTTAGCGAGATGCGAAATAGACTAAACCCTATCATTTTCCTCCTTTCGATTATCATCGCTCAACGTCTGGAATGCTGTATAATTCATATTGTTTTTAATTCTATATCTATTTTAAGATTCAGATAACACTTCAGTATATTAATGGTTTTTTTTTTCAAACAAGAACATATAAGAATAAACGACGAGAAATTTGTCGGTCATTCAATAACACATTTCGTTTTAAATTGTGTACGTTGTAATAGAAAGAACTGAATTTTTATTTAATGGTTGCTTTTCTCTTTTAAAGTTGATAGATTTAAGAAATGAGATTATATTTTGGTATGGTTATCAGTCAAGCCAAGATTATATCCGAAGTTATTCTAGACAAGACTCTTTTATAAACATGATATAAATTACGCTGTTTCAATGTGTTCATATAAGATGGTCTAAGCAAGAATATACCCAGATTTCCCAGGAATATTTCATTAGTTTTCCCCACATATAGTGTAATGAGGTGCGACTCGGATTAAAGGAATCATATCGCCGATTTCCATTTCATTCACTTACGTTTTAATACACTTTGGATTTTATGAATCCAATGCTCGCAGTTATGGGGAAGTAGTAGGACAAACCAGTAATTTTAGTCTTAGGTGTAAACCGGTCTACGAGAATGAAAGCTCTGAATTCAAAACTGTATCTAGCCGTGGCGAAACACATACTATACTGTTAAGGAAAGATCGTTCGCATCGACTCAATGATCCTTACTACGGTCGATTCATTTTCCCCACACCGGAAGAATTATATTATTGCGAGCACAGAAGAAATCTGAGGTAACTATTGATTATGAATTGTCACATGTCTGAAGAGATTTCTTGGATGCCATTTATTTCCTTTAATTTTATTCTGATTCCTTGGTTTCTGTATTAACTGAACTAACTTTTGAATACCGGATTATGTTCCTCAATATGATACAAAATTGATCATATTTCTGATGAATTCTATTAGAGTTAGCTCTTCATTTTTGTGGGACCTTGCCTGACAAGAATATGCAAAGCTAACGATATATTGAACCAGATATATCAGCTTTTATTGAGAATAAAATTCCATAATTACCTTCATCTTTTTTCTTCATTTGTGCCGTGATCCTTCAGTAGGTAGATGGTCATGTCTCTCCACAATTTCCTGTCCTTTATAGTTATTATTAAATATTGTCTTTTAACTATCTGTCCTAACCCCTGTTCGCTACTTCCCGCTATACATCTGCAAATCAAATGAGTATCATATTTCCTAATATCTCTATTCTCATTAGGTGCTCTAGTAATGTTAACTGTATCATTCTGATATTAACTATAAGTGTACATTTTGTTTCAATTTCTCTAAAACTTCTTCATCTCTCATATGTTCAGTCCATGGTATTTTCAGCATCCTTCAGTAGAACCATATTTTTTTTGCCTCAATCCTCTTCTTCATCAGCGAGATTTCCCAGCAAAAAAAAAAATGCCATATAAAAAGACTGATATTGCAGTTCTCTTTTCTTATTTTCAAGATTATTTTTAGATGCTCGAATATAGGTTTAGTATTGAATTCTTATATATCAAGAATTATAAACGGTTTTTAGATTGTCAGCATCACATGTTCACGTTCATAATATAGTTGAGATATTAATAGTAAAAAAGTTAAAACCAATCCTAGAGGGATTAGATTAGAGGAGTTCTTTTTTATACTCTGTGCTATGGCGTAGGCTATCCCTTTTCATTGTTAAGGGTTCTGGAACATGAACAATTATTATGATTTTGAATTCATAGTTGTGCTTTTCCTAGATTGATTGGCAACCATGACAAGAGAGTCACGTGTTTCCTGCTACGGAACAAGTGACTATTTCCTTTCTTAAGTTTATTTGAGCATACGTCAATATAATGAACATAACGTAAGTTTGAATTCAGCTCATCTATTTCGCATTCGACGCCGCTAACTATTACACTAACCCAACAACCACATCCTTAAATCTATTTTATAAACGCGAAATAGTGAGGTTGGTTTGTTCGAATACTTTTCTAAATATTTCTCGAGAGCTTACTGCTTGCTGGGTAGCATTTCCAAAACTTTCATCACAAAGATGAAGTGATTGACCAAAGAATGAGTTGTCAACGTTGACAAAGGAGATCCGTCTCGTATGGTTTTGAATTCAGAATAATCCATCTCTTAGACAGACTGCCAACGGAGGTTAATGATCTCTCTGGACCCGTAATCCAAGGGATATTGGCGTCTGAAAGCCAGATACTTTCAGTTCCTTGATTTTTTTTTATATGCCCACATATCCACCCTGATATATCTCAGGCATTATTCCATCGTTGGATAATCGGTATCCAGGTATATTTTGCGAGTAAATTAAAAAGGCTGGGATAATGATGGAAATATTCTTATCGGGATACTAAAGATCTAAAATATTAAACATCACCCAATTTAAAGCTGGAGAGCCACTCAAGTTAGAGAGCTATTAAAAAGGTCATGATAAATTATTTATGCCATATGAATGATACAGGACGTGGTCGGAAGAGCAGATTGTGAAATGTAAAGTTGATTGGACAGGTTAAGACTAGTGTTCAGGGGATCATCCATAAGAGAATGTCTTCCTGAAGTAATAGTTCGGAGAAAAATATCCGAGTGAAACATTCCCCCTGACATTGATATTTCATTAAATACAGTTAAATTTACATATTTCACGGTACAATACAGGGCTTACAACCAAAGCTAATTTCGCCGAACTGTTTTTTTTTTCTTTCAACATGATGGTGGACCTCCACAATATGCTCTGGCAGTAAGTGACTACATGAAGCAAACCTATCCGCCACCTTGGTTCGGATGAAGAGGCAGCTTCGAATGTCCACGATGCTCAACTGGCCTAGACTCAATAGATTTCAAATTAGGGTTGTAATAAGGAACAAGGTTTATGTGATAAATCCACCAGACAGAGTACAAATTAATGAGTACATCTCAGAAGTATTTACTGAATATGTTGTAGATCGAGATTTGTGTCGTGTTGTGTGTGAGAGTGTTCTGGATAAGCTCGAGGTAAGTTGCAATTTCGAAGGAGGACATTTTGAGAACTTAAGAAACTATACTAACAGAATGTAAGTAACGCGATAAACAAATGAACATAAAAAGTTATGAACAAATAGGATTATAAGAAATAGATATAAATGTAATATTTCTTTTAATGTGAAGTGGATACCTACTAAGAGTAAGCATACTTTTGGCCAAATTGTAATATGTATTCTGCTCCTGTGAATTTAAGAAACTCGTTGAATGCTGCCACATTTGATATAAAATATCAGCTATTTACTGGAGATTGCAAATCAGCAGTAGCACCTCCCCAATGCATCAAATAAGGATGTATATAATTTTTTCAACTGCCATTTTGCAATAATTATCATCACTGAAATGTAAATAGATACAATATGTTCTATCAGAGAGTGTAGGTTGTGATAATATTAAGTATAAATTAACAAAATGATGTTAATGGACCTTAGGTTAATCTTAATAGTCCATTAATACAATATAGCCAAGGAAAAAGTGGTTAGCACTGAGAATATCTGTTACTAACAAGTTATTTATTTAACTTTACAACGTAATGACATACTATTTTACATAATCATTTCTCAAAACATGATCTGGGTTAGTTCAGCAATAATAAAAAAACAAACTAACCCTATTGTTTCCTAGCGAGGCTGCCTCAACGTTACTACGGGGTAGTGACTCCATTACTGTCTGGTTGTTCCAAATATGTGACGACGTGTCAAAAGGAAGCTATACTGAATATAGGACAACAATATTATATTGGTATAAAACAACATTAATAGCGCAAACGGAAAAGATCACATCATTTTGTAATGGCATACGAAATTATATCTTTTACCAACAGTTGCCCCTTGTTATCCGCCGAATTGACGCCATTGATTGCATCTACAGTAAAGGAAACACACTCATAGACATATATGTATGAGTGCATGTAATTACTTGTACGTGCGCCTATGGATGTGTGTGTAGACAGGCGTATGTTGTATTATTGGGAAAGTAAAATCGAATTTCTAAGATAAATCCCAGATGAAAATGTAATTAATTTAAGTAATCGTCACTAAGATGATATAATCTTTTTCATTTACAATTACAGCAGACCATCATAAAGACAATATTTCAGCGCAAGGAAATTACGATTGTTCGGGATGGGAAGATAGCGAAGTGAGCTGAATTCGTCTTTTCATTATTGCTGATTGGTCTGACATTGAGAAAGCGTCTGGATCATTGAAACGTATGATAATTCCACTGTGCGAGGTCTGGGGATTTTTAGTGGATGAAGTAAAACATACCGAATTAATAATCGTATTATTTCTATGGTCTGGTTTTTCTGAGTCATAGCATTCTAATATTAGTTTGCATATTCATTTCAACGAAGATAGGCAATTCTAGTGCAAGGTAAAATTAACGCCAGACATTTGTTAATAATTTTTCTCTGAAGACCGATTACGGGAATCAGATATATATTGTGGTCGATTTTTGTCACATTTTATTAAACGTGCTGTAAAACATTCGACGAAATCTTGATTATATGTTTGCATTAATTCGACACAGATAACTATGTCTTTCGACGTCTTTTTTTAAAACATTGGTCGGTTTACTAATTTGGGTGAAGAAAGTTTAGATTTATTTCCACTCAACAGACAGCACACCAACGCTTAATTGTAGTCTTAATTCCTCCATTATCCCTAGTTGGAAAGGTGAAATTGCATCTTAAGATTTCAGCCCGATTTGCAATTTGCATTCCTATGTAGGATTGTTGCCCGATAACCTGTATAGCTTACATTTGACACGAGGTCACAAATCTGTGACAACCAGATAGTAATAATTTAAATACCCAGTTGTTACGGTGAGTCAACCTAGATAGGAAAGAATTGCCTCTAGGGCTAGAGCTTGATTGCGGAACAATTTGATCTGCTCATTTTTGTGATTGATGATGCAAAATGGGTTTGTCTTTGAGTTAAACGAATAACTTGTTGGTCACGCTTATTTTCTGTGATTACACCTTCCTTGTCTACATTTCATTAATAGCCAAATACAAAAATTAAAATTAGCATAATGGCTATTATCATCATATTATCCATTTACACTTAAGATTAACAGAAATTACACGCCCTGATAAAAAGTTAAGGCGTCTATTTACTTTCGCTGATGACAAAATATTACAAAGTGACTGTTGAAAAATTATTATATAAATCCTTTTTTTATGTATTGGGGAGCAGCTACTGCCGATTTGTAATCTCCAACAAATAGATGCTGAAGACCAATGTATCAAAAGTTCAACTGAATGCGATTTCCTATGTGTGTACTTAGGTTGAATGGCAAAACTTCTGAAACCCGTCCACAAATCGTTCCTTTAATAAGAATGAATTATTAATAGTTATTATTAGTACAAACTTGTAAAAGACATTTACATACTCTACTGAGTGTTCCAAGACGTAAGACTTAATCTATCCCTTTCTTAAATCAATCTATGATTTGCATTTGGAACGAAGGTAGTGATGGCACCTACGCTGAATCTATAAAAAAAAAGCAAGATGTGGGATTATAAAACACTAAAACCTTCAAATAATTCGGTGTAAGATTCAATCATACCAAATTGAGTATACGACATTATGAAGAAGTACATAGAACAAACAAAATAGGACAAATTTCGATAAAACGAAAATATTTCCCTAAAATTTAACATGTTCTTAAACAGCGTCGTCAAATCGGGATACCAATATGGATGGTATGCTCGGTGATGAGAGAGTTCAGAAATATCTAAACAGATATAGACAACTGTTTCCTTACATAGATGGTTAAAGTTTGCTTCGAGCGAATGTATTGTGAACGTCATAATGATGACTATGACGGTCGAAACTCTATGAATTGGTACTGCAGAATTAGGAACAAAGGCCTGTCCCTAATAACAGAAACCACATCATTAGATGTTTTCATCAACAGAATCACCTCAAAGGGATAGCACATTTGCGTCAAACACAAAATAATGATATAAGGAAGATGTTGACAATTCATACTGCTTTGAAGAAAGGGTTAGGAAGGAAGACATCATCAGTAGTTGAAAGAGCCTTAAACGCTACTGGACCTGAGAAAACTATCTTCTGGTAATATTCTTTTAATCAAAAAGTTTTATTAATTTCAATCAAAAGTGGCAGTGACTCGATAGTCAATGAGTGTTTCTTTATAAGACGGCGACTAATATTCCCATAAGACTATCATTTGTCGCAACTTCCAGATTTACCAAATTTCCATACTATTTATAGATTTTTAATCAATAGTTTTTTACTACAAAATGTATTAAATTAGGCACTGTTTACAAACGCGCATGCGCGTACGCACAGACACACACTCAGACACACATACAATTAATTGTCTATTGTTGTCTTTTCAAAGATCGTTCTATTGAGATATCAAGTGCTATTTATGTTTGAGCCTTCTGTGTGATACAAAATATGCACGTTTCATGCATGTTATCCCGCATTTGTTGCAAGTTAATTGCATTACCATTGACTTACTGATTTTACGACCGAGGATATATTCGCTCAGACCTTCCATCACATGGAGATTGATACCAGCATATAAATATATCCTTCAGATTTAAGTATTTTCAACGATCTCTTCAAAAAAAAAAAAAGAAGTGACCAGATAACAGAAGCCCCATCACTTGAGGACTTTCAACACGAGAAAAAAATGGATATCACATGCAGCACTAAGAGAAAACATGACATGATGAACAATTTCCTATTCTACACTACATCAAATAAAAGTTTAAGAGAGCGATAGTAACTACTGGATTTAGAAATAAATCTCTTCTACTGAGAAAGTGTTTTAAGAGGAAGATTTTAGGAATTTCACCCGACAATACTTGTCTTCTCCGTCAAAGTATACCGAATGTTTCTTTATAAGGAAATATATAATATTACCAATACTATTTCTGTTGAGCCAGAAGACTGATCTCTAATTCATCACAGGTTATCTTTAAGGTTGCCTTTTATCGTAAAATATAACGTCTGCGTTAATATTGGTTGTTTGTAAAGTGTCTGGGTATTTTTAATATATCCAGCAATGATGAAAATAATATAATCGAACTAACTTGTATAGTGTAATACTTCTATATTCACTGATTAAGTAGATCCTTCACAATTTGTTCAGATATGTTTTAATCAAATATGGCGTACAGTGAACATTTATGACCCAAGCCGTTATGGCCATCAACATGTGGAACAAATGATAACTGCTAAATCGTTATTACGATCCATCTTACAGAACAGAATCTGTAAATATATTTAATGCGTTCGAATGCCACAGTTGGCGAGAAGTAGAAAGATATGTGTGATTTATATAAATGGCAGGTTCTATGGTTGCTACTTCGCGACAATGTTCTAAAGTGTCGAATTCATGAGAGTTGACAGGCAAGACTGTAGGATGAAAAAATTGAATCGTTGTATCACTGTCAAATGCAAGTATAATGAATTTATAGAAGAAATTTACGACAACTTTAATTAAATTTAAGGAAAGTAATCAGTCCTAACACACACTGAAACTTATTTCATTTGGGAATGCTTATCCGTAGTTCGGTACGGTTACCCATACAAACCGTTGCCCATGATCAAAATGGCAAAGTTTTACTGTTTATCAATCAAAGAATAACAAAACAGTCGGATAAGTCTAACTTTCACATGAATAATTTCGACATGCAGGTAGGTGTGTGGAAACCGTGACAGCAGTTTGGAAGACAATGATATTGTGGAAGTTGTGTGATTCTTAGTTTGATGAAAATCTTATTTATTTATAGCACTTGCATTATTTATCACGGAAATATTTCTTAACATATATTGTATAAATCCCGGAATGGTATTAGCGCTGTGAATAATATATACTGTGATGGCTATCGAGACAGCTACCTATCAACACCAGTGATCACATTTGTAAAGCGTGAAAATGATCATTTTGCAGAACAGACACAGAAAAAAAGCAGTAGCGAGAGTCAATTATGATCTTAAATTCTAACAGCAAAGGTAACATGTTAAAAGTCTTATAGAATCAATTCAATACTTCATTATAAGCGATCATTTCTACCCACACTTATTTGGCACGTGTGTGCTATTTTTTTAAACTTCATTATATTTATTACTTTTAACGCTACATTTATTTGGCAAGTTGTCTTATTTTTCCCACACCCGAAGAGTCTATATGAAGGAGTACACAACTACGGAAGGTATTTCATTTCTTGTTTAACAAAAACGATGTAAAAAATGAACGGAACAGCAGATGCGATAATTTGAACGTGGTCCACCGATTGCGTTTATCGCATCGTTAACAATTTCAAATTACACCTCCTATAATTAACTGATTTTAGTAACAATTTAAAATTGAAAAACATTCCTCATTAAATATTATGTTTTGATAATTTTTTTTAAAAAAAAGTGCTATTCCTTCCCATGAACAAGGTATTTTGATGGTCCATTTGGTGCAGCAACAGGTGATGTCTTCCTGGAGGCTCGGGTGTTTTCATTTGGAGACCGTTTTTAAACAGCTTCCTGTTTCAAGATGAGTATTATCTGGGAAGTGAGAAGAGCCTTATTCAAATACTATTATTTCCCTTGGATTATAATATTATTACTTTCGCAAAATGCAAGTCTCAGTGTCGACATCAAGAAGGAACAATGAATAACAGAATCCTTAAAAATTGTTTTATACAAAATTGCAATGTGGTGTCACATTGGACGAGTTGAGGTTGGTGCATGATTAGGTGTCTCTAAAAACAATGATAACCATCAGTTATCACCTGTGATGGAGTTGCAGTTGGCTTTCGATTTCAGAAATGTTTTTAGGTGCAAGCTGTTTGTATCGGGTTACACACACACACAAACACGCCCACACACTCAAACGCGCGCGCACACACACACACACACACACACACACACACACACACACACACACATATATATATATATATATATATATATATATGATAGAATCTCACGTCGTTTTTGACGTATCTGTGTCTTTCTGTTCATTTTTTTATGTTTCTTATGAGACAACAATCCTGCAAGGGATTTGCAAACAAGTGCAAACGAGGGATATGCTGAATATATATATATATATATATATATATATATATATATATATGTGTGTGTGTGTGTGTGTGTGTGTGTGTGTGTGTAGCAATCAATTTTTTCCAAGCAAGGCGATAATGCCACTAAAAAAAAGAAAAACAAGAGGTTACTGGAAATGAAAGAAAAGGAATATAGAGGGAACCGGAAACCCAATAATAGTTTAGATTTCAGATTTTAGGCAGTGACGTCAGAATTAAAGATTTGAATCGGAAACCCAACCCTAAATAGCAAACAAGGGATAACCTCTATTCTTGTTCATATCACCGTAGGCTTGTGTGAACCGGACGATATATGAACCGATATAGGAACTCGTATCATTCTTCTGTCTCTGCGTCTCTCTCTCTCTCTCTCTCTCTCTCTCTCTCTCTCTCTCTCTCTATACATATATATATATATATATATATATATGTGTGTGTGTGTGTGTGTGTGCGTGTGTGTGTTTGTGTGTGTCTGTGTGTGTATGTGTGTGTGTACTTCTGCGTGTCCGTGAATGGAATACATAATCCAGACAATGTCGATATATTTCGCAAAGTGTAAAACTATTTTATTGACTTGATTATACGTTTCGCTATCGATAGATGTGCGACTGTCTGTGTGTGTGTGTGTGTGTGTGTGTGTGTGTGTGTGTGTGTGTGTGTGTGTGTGTGTGTGTGCGCGCTTTTTCCTTAAATCATTAATACTTTATCCGCTCAGCTGACGTCCCTCGGTCCGGATGAAAGAAAAAAATTGGATTATGTTCGTAAAAAAGCCGTTATTCTAATTTATCTCACGGAAAAGAAAAAAAAAAAGATTAAAAGAAAGAAAATTAAGATAGTTTCTGGAGTCTGTTGTAATAAAAGACAATCAGACAACATAAAATAAAATAAAAGTCTTTCTCTATATAGGAAATATAGAGAATGTGTTTAAAAAATAAAGTTTGCCTGTTTAAATGACTTCAACTTAATTTGGTTCCAGTAAAGATGAAAACACTGGTACGTAAACATACCCAAAGCAAAAACCTTGAAAACGAATGTAGAAAATACCAAAGTACTCGAGAAAATATAGTAAATTACAAAACTGAATGATTACACAAAACAATTATATATATATATATATATATATAGATAGATAGATAGATAGATAGATAGATAGATAGATAGATAGATATATATAGATATATATAAAATCAATCTTCTTTGTTGACTGTATTCAAGGAAAGATATTTGAAGGAAAGCTTTCTGCCAAAATATGCATTAATATATGTGTGTATGTGTGCGCGCACGTGTATGTGTGTTTGTGTGTTGTAAGTGTGTGTGTATGTTTACAATATAATGATATATACATTTGCATAATTTTATATATCAAAAATAGTATTTTTGAAAAATATGACGAACTGGAAATTTTTTCTTGCAACGCTTTTAATCTGATGAAATCCTAACTGATGAAACGCGCTTCAAAAATAACCTTCCATATTATTTGTCAAAGCAAATCCCCGCAAGAAAGGAGGAAGTGTCACTAGCATCCAAGAGATTGCAGAGAGTTAGAGTATGAGTAAAGAGGTGCGTCTTGGAAAAGAATAAAGAAAAGGACAGAGATGAAGTTCAAGGAAACAGAAGATGTCGATTGACATTACATATGAATATTTGAAATTATAGCTATCAGGGAAGCAAGTGATAGGAAGGGAATTCTACTGACGGGAGACGCGAGATAAAAAGCTGTTGAAGTGGAAGAGATGGCAAAATTTAACTGTTTCGACAATGAAAATTTGTGACTGAAAAGCCAAACTATTATCACGCTTAATTTCATTATCCTTATTTGAGTCTAATGTTTTTGTCACTGAACACACACACACACACACACACACACACACATATATATATATATATATATATATATATATATATATATATGGTTGGTGCAAAAAATAATGTCGTTTTTTGGCGTATTTTTTAACGTCAATACACGACATTATTTTTGCACCAACCTAATATATATATCGATAAAACGGAGTCGTTTCTTTTTCTTTTTCCTTCATAGTAAGCTCAATAGTTATGGGATCATTTTAAATTATACACGTCCATTTTTGCTTGCATTTAATCGTTCTGAAATAACGATTTTGAAAATATTTCATTTATTTTAGTCATTTCACACAATTACTTGACATGTAAGACATATTTCATTTTTGTTATGCATTTTATGTTATAAGCTGTATAATCTTTCTTCAAGGGCATCTCTTTAAAATATCAACATTACGAATTTTACAAATTTTCACTCAAGCGCAATAAAAGTATTACAAATTAGATATTAAATTTAATAAACATAATATATTTCATAACAGGAAAATTAATGATGGTTATAATGCTTTATGCGAGGTATGATCTTAGTAATATTCCTCGTTATCAAGAAGAATCTGAGCAAGAAGTGAATGTTTATAATGCGAAGAATAAAAACGCCTTAAGCGATTTTTTTCTTCGAAGACCTTGAAGAACAACGGAACCTAGAGATACCGGAATGGGAATGCTTTGAGCATAATAAAGTTCTAAACATCACTGTTGCCAAATTATCTCTGGGAAATTAGATTAAGATGCAGAAAATAATCCGCTTTTGTCAACAAGTCATTCATGATTAGAAGCATTTGAATTAATATGTCAAATTAACATTCAAGACAGAGACCAAAAGAGACGAGGATTAAATTATTATTAAGAGTATATATATATATATATATATATATATATATATATATATATATATATATATATATATATATGTGTGTGTGTGTGTGTGTGTGTGTTCAGTAAAGACGACTGAAAAGTGTGTTCTTTTAATTTCATTCTTTTCTGGACACTAATTAGAAAGGAATTGTCCAAATATTTTGTATGTCCAAGTTCTGTCTGCTATACTTTTAGCCATTATCAAGGATGCATTATATGAAATAATCGAAACCCCCTAAACACAACAAATTACTTAAGGGCAACATAACTAAAACATAAAAAAACACACGAAGGAACAGAACATGATATCAATAACAAATATAAATCAATTGCCGCAAAATTAGACCTTCTTCTATGCCCTGTGTCCCTTCAAAGGTAAGCGATGATGGCTACTCCACTTCTTTCTGCCACTTGTAGCACTCAATAATTTTGGTGTTGTTGTTATTTCCCCAAGATTCTGTTCTGCTATCCACCGGTTCAATCCCGTCAAGTGTTACCTCTCTTTTGTCCAACTTTCCCTCTGTCTTCGCTGTAAGGATCAGATTTTCAAAATACTCATTTTTTATTACGTGTCCCACAAATTGCGACTGCCTGTTTCTTATGTTAAGTATAAGATTTCTCATCGCTTGCATCCTCTCCGAATCGTCATCGTTCCTCCAATATTTGGTCCCTGGTATTCATAGCATCGTTCTGTACAACCATAAGTCTTTTGTCTAGAGTCTCATCTTAATCATTGCTGAGACTGTCCAGCATTCGCTGCCGAAAATTAGGACAGATATCACGTAGCACTTCAGTAATTTTTGTTAACAACGAAGCCCTCATCTCTCGTAATACTCTGGCTAACTTTTGGAATGCGTCTTTTGCAATTACCTATTCGGAAATCAGCAATTCCCCGACATTGAAATTTCCGCACCTGTTAGATTTTAGTGATCCCGACCTGTAAATTGCATTTCCGGCTCATTTTTTGATGATGTCCACGCATTATGTCTCTATGTAGCTTATGCTTAATCACTTCTTCACACACTTTTTTGCTAAATTCTGTGGGGGTCTTTGTACTTCCTTTTCCGTGCCTGCTATAAGTACTGTGCCATCTGCGTGTATTATGCTGTTAAGGTTGTATCTGCAAATGATGAATGCTGGTAGGATTTCCAGTTATGTCAGAATTGTCTCACTGTATAGGTCGAATAAATCCGGTGAGAAAAGCACATCCTTTTCTACGCAACTTTCTTTTTTGTATATCTGCTGATATATATATATATATATATATATATATATATATATATATATATATATATATATATATGTGTATGTATTTGGTCGGATTGATGTGAGTTTGTGACCCTGGGTTTCACGCTTTTGCGATTTGTTTTTCTGACGATCGCAAAAGCGTGAAACCCAGGGTCACAAACTCACATCAAATCAACCAAATGTTAGCTCTATCTCTGATATTGAGCGCTTTCTAGTAAGTACAGCGCATATAATATATAAATAATTGTATATATATATATATATATATATATATATATATATATATATATATACACACACTTTTCACACACACAGACACAATCACACACGCACACACACACACACACACACACACATATATATATATATATATATATATATATATATATATATATATTATCTTAATCCAGGTGGTTTGCTGCCAGAAGATAAATTTTAATTATCTGAACAACTTACTGGAATATAATAAAGTTATTGAAATATAACGGATCTTTTTCGCGTGACTTATCAATCGGTTTTGGGTAGTCTATAAAACTCAGCTGCACGTTCTTCTGCATTTGTGTTGCTCTTTCTGATAATATTATGAGTATAAATATAGCCTTTCTTGTTCCGGTGTCTTTAACGAACCCGCATGGTTCTTGTTCTATCTCTGGCCTGATTCCCCTGCGACCGCAATTGGTCAGAATATGGATGATGAGTTTTGTTATGCGGCTCATTAGGCTGATTGTTTGGTGGAGTTCACATTCATTTGAGCCTGGTTTCTCAGGCAGTGCTATGAAATAGGTCTGCTTAGAACTTCCAGTATATCCCCACTGACGTACATTTAATTTATTATTTCCTTAATCTTATCTATAGAAAAATCATCTAAGGCTCTCAGCATATCTATTACAATTCCATTTGTTTCAGCTCAATTTAGCCAGTGCAGCTTCTACTTAAGGTTTTAGAATTTCTTGGCAATTCTGTGTATTGTCGCCTGTTCTCTTTCGGCGTAGAAGTGTACTCCAATGTATTCGTACCAGCGGTGAAGATCTCTTGCCTTATTTAATATCAGCGTCACACACTTGGATTTTATGCAGCCTGTTTACAAGTGATATTTAGCTACACCCCACGAGGGTTACATGTGGCACAAGGCCGAGTTTAACGTGGGATTTCTGAACCCCTAGGCTCGGCCAAAAATATTCCCTCTTTGAACCAGCATAAACGGGTTCAGGGGCAGTCAACCACCCCGAACGAGACTCTGCCCTTCGGCGGAGCCTCGTCCGGGTTCCTCTCCGCCCGAAAGCAGCGAGTTAGACTTTTACTTAGCCCGGTGCAAGCCGAGTTCAAGCCTGTTGACAAGTATGTCTTCTAACCTGTTTTTCCCTTATTTGTTTATTCATATCTCGCTTGTCTTTATACAGTATCTTAATTTCTGCACATTTTTCGTTTAGCCACTCTTGTAAAGCCTGTCTGCATTCTGTCCTTATTTTGTTTTGTTTAAGTCTCTATTCCGTTCTTATCGTGGCAGAGATTTCTATCTACTTTGCCTCATGTCGAGGATCGCTTCAATCATCCATTCGTTTTTGTTTTTCTTCGTCTCTTCTCCTTTGGGATGATTATGTCACTAAATCTGCTAATGTCCCTTTTCTCGTTTCCATTTTGTCTCACGTCGTGCAAACGGCGGAAGCGACCATTGCACTGTTATATATAACCTAAGAGGTAAACTGCTATTGAAACTGAAGACGCTTAACTATTCACCCAAATTACAATGCAAAAAATAACACCCAGATAGCTGAATAAATTACAACGCTAAGGCATAATCATTTTTTACACTAAAAGACATATAGGATAATTTATGAACAAACCCAACATGCGTGTTCATAAACCAAAGTGAACAACGTCTATTAAGTAAAAGAATACTGGAAATAATTAATTCAGATCTAAAGAAGAAGATAAGTGGAAATCACTGGAAAAATACAAACACAAATATAAACTAGTTCAGCAACATAAAGATCAAACATAATTGACAATTTATATAACTAGATATACAAGAATTATTCACTTCTATAAAGGAACATATGCTAGATAAGACCATCGCCTTAGCAAGAGAATAAATAAAAATAAATGCAAAGGTAATAAAAATCAATAACAAAAAATCATAAAGAACGCAGAGTTATTTGACTCTACAATGGGAAGCTTTGACGGCGCAGATAACTCCGAACTCATATATTTGCTACAAGAATTAAGTAAAATAATTGGAAAAATAATACAGAACTCTACAGGAATAATTGTCTTATAATTTTATAAAACTCTAAGAAACAAAACACAGACAAACCTAGAAGAAAATCCTAAATATCTTCAAAAATATCGGATACGACATAAACAGAATATGTAATCTAAACGAAGTAGATTGTTTGACATTTCATCTTCAGCCTAACTAAAGTTACATATAAAACATACAGAAGGCCCCATGATGAACCACTATTTATATGCATACATGTTCCAGCCACCAGCTATCAAGCAGATACAACAATCAAGTACATTCATGCTTTCCTACAATTATTCCAATTAAAACATATTCAACGAAGCTAAGAAACAAACGACATTAAATGATAGTAGAATTCCGGCAACAGTCACATACAGACCACAGTACAAAAAGAAAGCAGCAAAAGAAATACATGTTTCAACTCGTCATATATATATATATATATATATATATATATATATATATATATATATATATATATATATAGTCACATACAGACCACAGTACAAAAAGAAAGCAGCAAAAGAAATACATGTTTCAACTCGTCATATATATATATATATATATATATAGAGAGAGAGAGAGAGAGAGACAGACAGACAGAGAGACAGAGAGAGACAGAGACAGAGACATAGATAGATAGATAGATAGATAGATAGATAGATAGATAGATAGATAGATAGATAGATAGTGAAGCATACTGGTTCTAGAATTGCTGAATACACAAGAATGATTTTGTACAAGAACATTTATATTTTCCTTCAATCCTTCCTTCCTTAAAATCACAAAGAAAATTTACAAAGGGCTCAGGATGAAGAAAGTTAGTCAATAATTTTGGCCAAAGAACAGAAACTCAGTATTTTAGGAATCATCATGACATATATAACTTCGCCGTTTGAAGGCACAGAAGATATAATCGCCCTGAAAATCTATCATAGGGGAAAGCATAGAGAATGATGAGAAAAGCAAAAGCTCTGTCAAGGAAAGAAGAAGTGATTGATGTCAAGGAGAAGTGATTGATATGTGGGACTTGTTCCGCCTTGAGTACGTACATTCTTCTCAACGCATCGTTCCCGAACATGAAGTGAATGTGTGTGTCTCACGTAGGATCCACAAAAATCTTAAAAAATCTGAATGTGAATAGGCTCCGCCAATGATTGCATCGCACTCAGCTACAAACAATGACATAGCACAAAGTACATTCTTCAAAATGAATATTATTCAATAACTTTTCATTACATATGTATGTATTAAAAGACCCTATCCGGCTGACACACGTGACATTCCCGAATAATATAGCTCCGACATTTTAACAGGACGTCCTTTGCTTCACAATCTCTACTACAAAATGTTTTTTAGCGATTGAAATACTTCATAGATAGCCAGTGTTAATAGGAATTTGGATCTCATTACTTCTGCAAACAAGTATTTCCTACAAAGCTATGATGTTTTGCAAATATCTTTCCCGGGGACGCAGTGATATCAGTCGCGTATTTAATCATCATGGTGGTTATTTCTACCACGTTCTCGTCCCGATGTTTTCGGTAATCTACAATTGATCATTGTTGCAAGGAAAAAAATAAAATTAAGTCGTCCCACACAGTGCACTCAAAAAAATTTCGAAAAGACTATCGAGATTTCCGAAAGATCAAAATGAGAGCCGTCTCAAACGACTCAAATTGGAAAAAAAAAACACACTCCTATAGCCATTATTATATGACAAATCACAGTAACACTGCTTCCGCTGTTATTATGCTACACTGATTGCGAAATTCAAAGGTTCCCCGAAATTCTTTCAACCCAAGGTTTGATTTATTTGCCATTACCGAGCATCGTGTTTTTGTAAATCGCTCAAAACTTAACTATCACGTAAGTAAAATTGCTATCATGGAGTAACACTTTGAATTCGATTTCTACCTTGTTAAAAAAAAAACAAATTATTAACGTAAATATTCGATTCTGGTTCTTGCTAGTTTCATTTGAACCATACTTTCATCCGGATATCATAAATAGTGACTATCTTCATGAAAATAGTATAAAGTATCAACAGTGTAAAACCATTTTCTCAGATCAAAGTTTAATGATGACGCCAAGCGTATGAGTGCTGTTCATTTAATGGAATCCATTAGGTCCTATCGAATGGCACAACAAAATTTTAAATATAGAGAGCTCTGAAATAACAGAAGAAAACAAATCAATTGAACACATCCAAAAGCACTAAAGAAATATTTGGGGTGCATATGTAAACAAATGATGAAACTCTTTTATATTCAACATTTAATGTTGCACACTACCAAAAGGGAAAATTTTGGAAGGAAATTCCCATTAATACTAAAAACAATTATTTCAGATTATTCCGCATCTACGTTTTAAATAAAACATTTTATAAAATAAAGAAAACCTCGCTACCCATTCATATAACCTCGATTTTTACTCTATGTAAAATAAATTGTCGGGCTATGAATTTTCGTGATAACAGCGAGTTGCATTGTTTATGGCGATACTTTTGCAGCCGCTAAATGCAAATCATCTTCAAGTAGGTATTATCTTTCTTTATATGTTAAGTATTCGAAAACACAGTTTAGAAATGTCAAGGTTTTTTGACATCGAATAGTGACTTTTTTTTAAAGTCAGATAAAAAAAATGACAATGAAACTGAAGAGTCATTTATCAATTGTATAAAAACAAACGACGACGTTGTGTCAAATGCCCATTGATCATTTCAGCCCGTGATATTGAACTTTCGTTTCTATTCTATCGTTCTCGGTGTTAGTTGATATTGATTCATGAGCAAGCATGACAATCTCGTGCTGCGAAGAGAGCAGTAACTTACACTTTGCCAATTTCCTTTCCGAGAAGATGTGTTTAAGGAGGTTTATAAAATGTTTCTTTCTTGTCGAGAGTCGGCATAGTAAGTATTCTCAACCCAGTCGTGAAGTCGCTTTTCCAGTGTGGCGTAGATCGTGTTTTGCAAGTTGTTTTATAATGTATTAGATTCTGGTGAACAACTGACGTCAAGCAATTACCAATCCTTCAAAAAACTATCAGAAAGATTATTTTGGAATCATGTGAAAAATCACGTTTCCTGTGTTATCTAGCAACATTCAATTTGCCCAATCGTCCGGACATCACGTCACATCTGTGGTGATATAAAACATCTGAAAACCACTCAAATATTTTACTACTTTTTGCAGCTGATATATAAACCTTTATATATCAGCTGCAAAAAGTAGTAAGAATTTGCAGTCGGTTTTCAGATGTTTTATATCACCACAGAATGTGAAGTGATGTCGACGATTGGGCAACTTGAATGTTGCTAGATAACACAGGAACGTGATTTATTCACATAGATTCCAAAATAATCTTATCTGATAGTTTTTTGAAGATCTGGTTAATTGCCTGAACGTCAGTTGTTCACCAGACTCTACCAAATCACAAACAAATGACCGTACGCTCTAAGAAAAACCACACTATTATTAGAACTTTCAAAGGAATCAACAACTAAAATGTATGGTGCATGTAACTATAAGACAAAATGATATAAAACTGTTGACGTTCCATATTACTTCAAAGAAAATGGTAGGACGTAACCACAGATCAATACTGGAAATTGCGATAGCAGATAGTGTGCTCGAGAAAACTACTTGCCTGTATTTTTTTTTACGAAGAAAGATTTTAGAAATATCAATCAGCAGAAGGTTTGAATATTCTGTTAATGAAAGCGGAATATTTTCACACAATAATCAGCTAACACTACCGTTACAATTTTTGTTATATTTATTTACAAGATTATCAATTTTATTTTTGGTTTCCTCTATCAAATGAACATGGTTATTGAAATCTATGTTTGTAGTAGTTTCACTTGTCTTATAAAATGCTGATTAAATATTATGATACCGATTAATATTACAATTTATAGGTTCAGCGTAGATAAATGACGATATTGATAGATTAAAAAAATCAACTTCAACATAACATATTACACAGAAGAAAACATATTTTAAGCAGAATCTTTTCTAATAAGTTATGTCATAATTAAATTCTGAATCTTGTATCGATAGTATGAATTATATTTTCATTATTATAACTGATCTAAATTATAGCGTATTCGGACAATTTTAAACGAGGAAATTTTGGGTTTTCAGAAAATAAGGCCGAATTTAGAATAAACCATCTGTGTTCTTGTAGTTGTAAAGAAAATAAAAAAGAAAAAATAAACTGTCAACAGTAGTAGCAACAGACATCTGCAATAGATTTCTTCTGTCTTTCGACCGCAACACTCGTAGCCAAATCACAGTTCAAACGGTAGTCCGTCGTAACAGGCAACGTAGAAATAATAAAATAGGGCCACACATCCAACCGTTGCTTCTCACCAGCAAACACGCGTGTCCGTCCACCAAGCCGAGAAAATCTCATAAGCGAAAACCAACGACTTTTGTTCACCGAGAGATCTTTCTGATTGGTCACGCCATTCAGGGGAGGGTAGAACATTAGCATAGATTCTGGTCCTTAAAGTAGATTTTTTTTAACTACTTTTTGGTACTTTTTCTTCGGCAGATCGCACACAAAACACGAACTCTTTTTCGAGGTAGCTGATTATCTCTTTCACTACAGTTCTAATATATTATTTTAATTGTTGCAAAAAATACTTTCCCATTTCTAATAGGTAATGTGCCTTCTCTGTTAATGTTATATCAATCACTTTAATAATTTTTCTTTAAAACATTATATACCCCTAAATTTTAACATGAATATAGACGAGGTGTATGTGTTGAAGATTGGTCCTAATGTTGCTCAAACTGCTGCCAACATTAACAGTGCAGGTATTGAAGGATCCACTTCACGGCACGTTCTCTGAATTTACACAGTGGCGATACGAGTCTTGAAAACCAAGGGGATAGATGACGGAGAAATGTTTCACATAATTGGTGCTGTCAGTTCAGCAAGGTGCAGAAACTCGTGATAGGAAATGGATCGTTTATAACAAGCGTAAACGATTGGATCGATGGCTTGATCATGATGTCACACACAAACACTTTCCAAAATCGAAAGTGCAGGTGGAAAAGATAATGTGCTCTGCCTTTGGCGTTGTCCATTACAGCATTCTGGAATCTAACGAGAGCATCACTTCTGATGTTAACTGTTAGCCAACGGTCAAATTCCTATTCATTTAAGTAAAATGCGATCGGCACTAGTGAATCGACAATGTCCAATTCTGCTTCATATCAATGATCGGCTACACTGTTACCATGATGAAACTCTATGGGCTCGTACTCTTGGGATACGAGACTTTGTCACATCCATCATACGCTCCTGATCTCTCACCTACTGTCTTGCAAAGCTTTTTTTTTAAGCCAAAATATATTCCATTGTAAAGGAGGTAGAAAAAATGCATTCAAAGATTTCTTGGCATACTTTCTAATAGCGGCATGATTCGTCTCATTTACAAAATCTGAGTAAATGATCAATCATCTGATATGGTTAGTAATAATCGTTCCATTTCCCCAAGAATACGCTAGCATCGCGTAATACGGAAAGCAGATAATGACGGTTTTCTTTTCAGAAAAAGTAACCCATTTTGTTCTCTGGAAAATCTATAATGTTCAGTTAACGTCGACTAGTGCCTTCGTGGCCCCACGACGCATCTCTGTGTTTGACCATACATTCTCATACCGACATATGACACTCTTGTAAATCGATAGCAGAAATGTATACATGTTCGATGTTGCTAAGTTGATTGGATCAGATATTGTTTAAATACCTTAAGTAAGAAATAAAATTATATTCTATAATCGGACATGATTTTTCTGACAAGCAAATATATTCGTCACGATACAATACAACACTTCTTTTTCTTTTCTGAAGAGATATTCATCTCAATCG
Organism: Acanthosepion lycidas; assembly: GCA_963932145.1. NCBI lineage: Eukaryota > Metazoa > Mollusca > Cephalopoda > Sepiida > Sepiidae > Acanthosepion > Acanthosepion lycidas. The sequence continues at coordinate 41,264,382 of OZ010571.1, read as the reverse complement.
CACATAATAAGTGTAAATATAGATGAATTGATAAATTGACATCGTGCTGTAGAGACATGATGAAATAAACAGTGTTTTCATGAGCAACATTGTGAACCTGGAAGTTTTCGAAACTAAAGACTTTTCGCTGATGCGTGTTGAATCCTCACAGGATAAAGTATTGCTTAATTAATCGTTAACTTAAATTTTGTCTCTTCGCTGTCTCTCCTAATCCCTGTTCTGCTAAGTATTTACAGAACTTCGTTAGGTAAGTTATGCGCACATTCCTTTTGGCATTCATTAAGCCCCGTGTGAGTTAATTTTTCTACGCATTCTGTCCTCAGTATATGCCCTAAAAATTTATATTGTCTCTTTATGATGTAGAACAAGATTGTCCTTCTTGTTTCAATATTCTAGAGAACTTCGTCATTGCTTATATTTTCAGTCCATAGTCCATGTTAAACATTCTACTGTAGAACCACATTACTGATGACTTCATCTCTGAGGAGACTGCCTCTCATTCCCTGCCGCATAGAAGCACATAACGTAACAACTCCGTACTCTTTTCTTTGTTTCTAACGAGATTTCCCTGTTTCATAATATTGTGCTTAGATTTTGAAAACCATCTTTCGCGAGCCCAATGTACTTTCGGATCTCCCCACCCCCGCTGAAACCGTTCAAGATATTTAATATTATTGTTCTTGCTTGAGTTTAGAATATCCAAATAGTTTATACTTCGTATTACAAGTTATTCAACTAGGGACTTCGTCAGTTACCGTCAACTAGAGCCTGTGTCGCCCCAGGACGCATCTCCGATCTTTGACCATACGTACTCATACCGATATTTGACACTCTCCATTCCCACTGAGGTGTGTGTTTATATATATTTTCATAAGAATTTTCCCATGTGCGTATAACCTAGGCTCAGCTAGGTCTATCATTTCTTCGTCTTTCCTAACAGCCACATACATCGCCTGAACTGCTAATATCCAAATCCGTTTCTCTTGTGTTACTTAAGAACACTCATATGAGCAGAGACACATATGACACATACAATGGGTCAGCTTTCTCGTTAAGAACTTAAAACTATTGGGTAAAATTGGGAAACGTTTTTACCATGATTTCATAGCAAACAAATGGAAAGCAAACGAAGACATATGCGATTCTAAGCATTTACATGAAGATACTTTTCCATTTTTTAGACAGATTAGTGAATGGTGGTGATAAAAAATATATTTAATACGCACTTAATAAATGAAACAAACTCTGGTTTACGGAGATTGTGAAGCACTACACAAACGGACTTCTTTACTCGGCCAGCCGTGCGAAATGTTTATCACCGTGTCATTAAGAGAATATGTGTTGTCATAGAAGATTGCTGCTATTACAGATGTCTTAGAGCCTATGCTGGAATGTTCTTAAATCGTCTCATTTAAAAAATCTGATATGGTTAGTAATACCTGTTCCGTTTTTCCAAGAATATATGAGAACAAAATGGGTTGCTTTTTCTTTTTAGAAAAAGCAACCCATTTTGTTCTTTTGCAAATCTATAATGTTCAATCATGACAATATATGCCCTCCAAAAACACAGATATCAAGTGAAAAATGCTAGAACTTTGGTTCTTGAAATCTGTCCAAAGGTTCATATTATTCAACATGGATTACACTTTATAATTTACACAACAATCTTGATAAACTAATACGTGGAAAACACAGTGCAACCATCTGTAAAACAAATCTTCTTAGGCTGTTCCGAGGTTTCTAGGATATAACTAACCTGCTATATTATTTCTAACTCAATCTTGGTACTTAGAACTTTCAGAGCAGGCAAAACAAATCCTTGCGAGAAAAAATTAGTCTACCCCTATTAGACTTGATCAATGGAAATGACTCCGGTTGTATTGGCAATGACGTCTATTATTGTCTCATGTCTTCATGTTATTTCCTGTTCTTCTTCAAAGCTCTTGTAGCAGATGAAAGAGTTTGATAGCAGTGTGAAAAATTTGACGCTCTTAGTTCTGAAATTCGCAGGTTGATTTTGCCAGTGGTTATAGTCTCTTTCTGTTCATTCACATAGTTACGCATAAGAACAGGTTTTTGGCCAGTGCAGTATTTTCTGTAATGGATTAGGGACTGAATTTTCTTGCACTTCGTAGGTGGTGTTAACTGATGTACTGGACGCTGTTGGTCTGATATCCTTCAAGAACAGCAATTTCGTATGGATAAAGCTTCCAGTTTCTAAATTTTTATGTAGTTATATGTCGTTATTTTTAAAGAAATGCAGTACGTTGTGGAGAACCATGACCGCACGCATCATGAAGAGACTCGGCACATAGAAGAAGAAATATTCATATTTTTAGAAGTAACAGTTAATTAAACATGTATAATCGATAGTTTTATCACATTACATTAAAAGGTCACTTCTAAGATGATCTGGTATATATATATATATATATATTTATATATATACATATATATATATATATATATATATATATATATATATATATATATATATATATATATATATATATATATTGTGTTTGTGTGTATTTAGGCAGCATTTTTGATTAATGTATGTTTCATTAGATAATATAGACAAGTTTTGTCTATTTATTTTAAGAAAATTCCTTTCATATCGTCTGATAATCTTAACATTATAACTGAAAGACGAAATGAAATCCCGATATTGATACATGTTTTAATCCAATCTAAGTTTCGGCCTACACAAGACATCATCATTACAAGTATATTACAATAAATTAAACAACACAGGGACATAGCAACAATGATAGTCTGTTTTGTTGTCAAGGAAGATTGCCAAGCAACAAAAAACTCGTGCATACGAACCACTGGAGGCAAAAATCACACCGCAGACCATGACATCACACATGACCATGTGTGTGTATTTCTGTGTGTTTGTTAATTATATATTGAATTGTGCAACGATTCAAAATTTAAAAAAAATTAAGAAAAGTATTCTTTGTGAAAGTTACCATCTGAATCAATTCTGATTGCCAATTTAGTTGCCAAAAAATACTAGACTATTTTTGTGACCAATTGTCTATCTCTCACATTTATATGTCTACTATTCGTCCATACGTTGAATATTGCTACCAAAACTGTTCTCCCTTCTGGAAATTTCTTCCGTCTTCGATTTTGAAAATTGTCAAATCATTATGAATCGTTGTCTTCTCTATTCTTAATTCCTGCTTGGTTATTGTTTTCTCTCCTTAATATTTTTTTTCTTTTGCTCATATTCCCTCACACTCAGTAAACCCTTTGAATCTTAGTTACTTTATTGTCTTACTTGAGGTGAACGTATAAAAAAAGAACAATTATTACACTCCCTTACCCTCGAGAAAGTAATTAACACCCTTCCCTTTTCTCCGTTTTCCATCGCCAGATACGTTGATATAATGTATTGTCTCTGCTATGATTGACAAAGTGACTAAGTAAATGCAATTTGGGACAAACGGCTCCGCTTTAACTAAATTACCTATTTCGCCATTTACAGGCAAAGCTCTTACGCCTATAATGAATGTTGACAACAGCCAACAAATAAATAATAATAGACACCTAGATCATCTTAATGTACAGGAAAAACAGGGAAAGACTTAAAAGTAACAAAACTAATGATAAAAGAAAGGAAGAGGTGAGATTTGTCGCTATAAGACAATTATCTGTAGACACGATTGTGAGTAAAAGCTGTCACTTCTATAGCAAACTTGACAAGAGCTGAATTACGGTCATATCACGTGAAACAGCGGTTCTCGTACCTTCGTCTAAGTTAAGCAAATCGGAGCCTGATAAATACCTAGATGGGTAACCGCTGTAAGCATTGATGTGCTATGATGTGTTATGATAATTGGAGAGTCGCGTTCCAATTCGTTTTATTCGCTTACACGCAAATACGTTTGGAGACGTGAGGAATCGACCAGTTCTTCCTCCAGCTATAGAATAATTAGTAGGATTTTATTAGTACGATCAGTAAAATTATTATTATTTCAAAAAATATTCCAATCTAAAAAGATATTCTGATCTTAAATACCCTATTTAATATTTGAGAAAACATAAGCAAAATTCAAATCGATCATTCACTTGACAAAAGCTATAAATTACGTGAGAAATTAAGATTGCATATATATATATATATATATATATATATATATATATATATAGATAGATAGATAGATAGATATAGATAGATATATATATATATAGATAGATAGATAGATAGATATAGATAGATATATATATATATAGATAGATAGATAGATATCATGTGTGTGTGTGTTGTATGGTCTATGTCCACTTTTATATTTACACACGCCCTATCTCTGATATTGAGCACTTTATCCCATGAATATAGCACATCTTAAGACTATATATATATATATATATATATATATATATATATATATATATATATATATATATATATATATAGTATGAATGTTAGAATCATTCTATTAACAAGCCTGATGATATATTTTTTGGATTACTGGAACACTTTAAAGCAGAAAATATTTTAGACACTTGTTTTAACTGCGTTTTTGTGGATGTTGCTTCTATGAGATTACCTGGTACAAATGTTTTACTCACAATATATATTGTCGTCTGTATAGCATTTTACTTTGAAGTGTTTCCATCTGCAAATAATGAATCAGATGCTGGAGATATGAGGAGCATACTCTCCGGGAATCCACAGCTATAATCAATAGACATCTGGTGTGAGCCTGTAAATATATGAGATAATAAATGAATAATTAAATATTCGGTAGAGACATTAGTAATTTACGATTTTGCAGACTAATTCTAATAATGAATGTATCGACCTAACTACTAATTATATGTAACATCGAAGAATGAATTTGGAATATACTAACATACGACAATGTTTTACACAAAACAAGCCTTGGATTCACAATCGTAAGTCTAAACAAGAAACAATAAATGCTGATCTCCATAGAATGATAATTTTTTGTGTCTGTGGTTTGATTGTCAACGTATTATATATTTAGAGTACTTAAAACACAATGGCGTGAAACACAGATATATTTTTATGTACAACCGTGTCCATAATTGTTTGGTCGAAAATCGTCCTGTGCTTGTCAATAAGAGAATTTTTTTTTTCTTTTTCCTGGCAACCCGAGGCGAGATTCATAAAGTAGAGTACAAGAAAAAAAAAATCTGGAATTCAGTTTTTCTCTTTTAATCCAATCAACATTTTCACCTGGGCTTTTTACCAAGCGTTTATTGCTTGTTTCGTTGTGCGCAAAACGCTTTATTGTGTTGTAGGAGTTACCTAATGAAGCTTTTATATATCAGAAACAGAAAAAAGTTACACAAATGGTATTGACGAATTTCAGGATAAGCGACAGCAAGTCATTACAAATAATGATTAATATGGGAATGAATAAAAGGAACATGTATTTAATATTTTAAAGAATAAATTTAATAAAGGAAATTAGATACAATCTTAAACAGTTTGGATCAACCATTCTAAAGGAAATTCCTTACTCATCTGAAGATAAAAGTAAAATAAGTTTTATTATTAATATTTTTAATAATAATAATAATAATAATAATAATAATAATAATAATACGACTGATCATCTTGTATCAGTTTTCACGCTATTGGCACCTACTGAATATAAAACACGGTATGTATGGGCCAATATTTGAACGGGAAAATCTGCAACTTCTACGGAAAGGAAACTGAAAGAAATTGGTATGAACACCACCCAGACCCAATTATGAAGGTAGAACCTGTAACAATTTTATGGGACTACACAAAAATCAAATCTAATTGGCCAAACATTGTTATTAGATACCGCAAACTGAATTGATTGATATGGAAGCCCCTGAAGACTACAAAGTTTATTTGAAGATCCTCCAAAAATTATCAAATTACAAGAAACCGGATATCCAATACTGAAAAATGTGGCACATGGGAACATCAATAATCCCTGTTGTAGTTGGAACCCTCGGATTGGATGTAAACGATTCAAGTAGACACATTATAGGGATTCCCAGAAGCTCATGCCTTAAAGAAATACAAAAAATTATGCTCATGCGTACAGCCCACACCTTAGGAAAGGCTTCATCTATGCAAAATATATATTTTTTAATCGCTAAGTGGAAAATGTCAGGATGCCATATCTGACCTTAGGTCTCTGGGTGGGACTCGGAAAGAAGAAGACGAATAAATAATAATAATAATAATAATATATATATATATAAATATATATATATATATATATATATATATATATATATATATATATATATATATATATATATATAATACTAAAATAATAATAATAATATCACAGTTGCTACAATTTAATGAAAACAGGCATTAGCAGAAATATGATAATTTGGTGACTGAAAACATGGACATCTCTCTGTTGGGTAAAAGTACTTGTGATGAAGGAGCTAATAGCACTGTGTATTAAACATCTTCTGGTTACAGGAATTGCACCCCAGAAGCAACAACCCCTCATTGCAGTAAAATATGTGGATAACGATAACAGCATGACACTGCTTGCGGGGGCCGGGATATATTACTCTTGGCTCTCCTATACCTTTGAATTCGGCTTTCAGACAGTTTCACTTTTTATAATGGGGGGAAGAAAATTTTAGGATTTCAGTAGCACCGCCATCATTGAGCTTAAGTGGGATGGTTGATGGATGCCAACCTCAGCATGAGGGTGGTCTCGGGGACTGGGATAATAATCCCTTTCGCTTTTCTCTACGCACATCAGCTTACATATTGAACATTCAATGAGGAATAACAGCTGCCTTAATGCTGCTGGGAGGGTGTCTGTATATATAGCCAGTTAAATATATACTCAGATTATTAATACAATTTACCAACTTCAGTCGTCCATGAATGCTCCATATTTATTTTATGCTAAAATATTTATGGCTTTTCTCCTCACTGAAATCATTACATATATCTAGTAAGAGAACAGCTGCCAGTTTTGAGCTCAGAAACTAGACCAAATTTCTAACACGAATTCCCGAACTAAGCCCTTTTGATATGGAAGAATGTCATAACTTATATATTTTAACCCATTCTCCATATACCCTGTGACTAATTAAACACATGTTATTAATAGCAGAAATGAAACGTTTGACAGAAAAGCAGAAGAAAGATGTCTGTATAGAAAATGTAAAGGGTGCGTGGGTATTTTTTGTGTAATTTACGCAAAAATGAAAATAACACTGACATCTCATTTAAAGAGATAATATTTACCAAAATTACACCAAAATATTTTGAAATACGAAAGTGTAAATTTATTGAATAAAATCGCCACTGTTTTCTACCACTGCCTCAATTCGACTTCGGAATCTCCTACAGATCTTCTGCACGGGTTCCTTTTTTTAAGTTGGTCAATGCTGCCATAATACTTGGGTTCAGTTCATCTTTGGTGTTACAAATGTCTGTCGCTCAATTGTGCCCCAAACATAGTAATTAAGTTAGTTACAGTCTGGGGAGTTAGATGTAAGGGGTGATGTTTTCGCAGAAATTATTAGACAGACATGATTGGGTTCACCTGTTTGTGTGACATGGTGTAGAGTCCTGTTGCCTGACATAGGTTTCTTCTAGCAGTTGCATTCTTTATACAGAGCAGTAATTCTTCCTCAAGGCATTTGATGGATGCCTCCGTGTACAGTGCGAGGTCCTCACCAACAGCTTCGGGTATAATTTTCAGAACGATCAGAGTGAGTTATCCAAGCTGCAGAGTCTTCGTAATCATGATTAGACACATCCAACACTTTACGAATTCTCTGCACTCTCCTTAGAAATGTCCGTTGTAGAGCGTCCGGCGCAAATGCCAAGCAGTACAGAATGCTGTTTCCAAATTTTTGCTGCTCTTTTTCTCACAAACAGTACTATACTGTGCAGTACGATTTTACGGACGATAATTGGTATGTCCCCATTCACATAAATACAGTAGTAAATACTGTATGTTGGCCTGCAGTTGAAGATACGACTACAGCTGTGCCGGTCAAACTGTCTACCTCCGGGCAGAGACGATCCCCAGACGAGGTTATGTCGAAGGTTAGAGTCTCGTCTTGGGAAACAGCTACCCAACCCCATTTTATACGGGGTCTACAGGAATATACCCCACATTAAATTCGGCCTTGTGCCACATCTGACTGCGTGGGGCTGTTAGTAGATATCCTGCAGTTGGAGATTAGTCTGGGCAGAGAGGATCCGCAGACGAGGGAGGTTGGTAGTTTCCTGCAGTTAGAGATTTATTGTTTTAAGTATTATCGTTCATTAACAACCTTCGTTTGATTATTCTTTTCACTAATCTTCTCTGGGTTACAAAATATTCATAAATAGGTTAATTATCACACTCAAAAGCACTATCGTTTAAAAGAACATTGTTTAAATGACTGACATGATTCTATATGATTATCCGTGGCGGATAATCATATAGAAGCTGAAATTTTAAAAGCAAAATATTAAGAGAAAGTGTATACAAATTATACATGCATAATAGTTTTTTTAAGTTGATGTATTTTTCTCGTATTACATAATGCAGACATAGATATAGTTTCATTAAAATCTCAGTGTGCCTTTTATAATCAAAGAAGCATTTTAGTTTTCAAATATTCACGAAAAGTATTAAATAAATATAACTGCGTAACAGATTTGAGCAAAATACGAAAGAATTTCAAAGTTAAAAAAATTGGCATTTTGCATAGATTTTCTTTACATTGCAATCTCTATACGCAAGCAGCGTTTATGTGCAAGTCTTAGTTTGGCGACATGAGATATCTTTTTTAATTATTTTCAAAATAAGAATTTTGCAGTACAATAATATCCAATAAGAATATCAACAAATTTTTGAAAAAAAAAAAATCGAATTTCTTATGACAGTTTCATCATTTTCATTTCAGTTGCTGTCGTAAATATTTTCTATCTCATGCTTTTTTCTCTGTACTAGTTACTCTCACTTTATGAACAAATGAAGGGCGTTACATTTAAATCCATTTTCTATAACGTGATTATTGCCTTGGAATAAACTGTTTTTAGACGCAATATGCGGTATATTTATCTCTTCAATCTTGATAGCTGAATTATATTAACGGTCATATATTAGCTAAAATGATCAAGATATAATGATCAAACGTAAATAATAACTGGCCGCTATACTTTGAAGCTTGGCATTCACGTTTATTAAGACCCAGGCTCAAACAAAACCTCAAGTGGAAATCGGATATACAATCCATCGCTATAAATACTGCTGGGAACTATGTTCGTTCAATCCTCTTACTCTATATTCTCAAGAGTCAGATCAAACAAAAAAATGCATTATTGTTGTCTTATATGAGCTGATCAATAATCCTGACTTTACATATTGCTTAAACTTATTTACCCAGCCATGAGAGTGATCAAGTGTATCAACCAATTTCCTACAAACGAAACGTTACTAGACTCTCACTACACTCTCTCTTTATTACAAAAAATGTTCAGACGAGGTATATATTCTAGTGTCATCATTTAATATCTTCACATCTAGGACCAGCCTTGCTACATACACAGGATTAAATCATCCTCACTCCTTTCGTATTCTACTAGATAGCAATGTTTTCTACTTAGCTTCATAAAAGTTAAAATGTTATTTTGTTAAACTGACTGCCGAGAGCATTCTTCTTCGATCACTACGAGCTTCCTGTCCTTCAAAACTAGTGCAATTTGTATATATCCTACATATCCTCATAATATTCTCTTCTTACTTCCGCAGTGTCTCCACTTACAACAACCTCATTCAGTAAGGTTCTAACTTGAGTGCCATTTGTGTATTGTGTTTGCCGAACCAGAGTATAAAAATATATCTGCTAAGGTACAGTTTTGTTACTTTTGGTTATTCAAAAAACCTAAAGTCAAAGACTATTATATATTAAAGCTTAGGTGATCGGACCTTATTTACAGAATATTGATTTTTGATAGAACAACGCCAATACTTTAAAATCCTCTGCCACGATGACTTGCGAAATCGCACAAGCTCAAGCTTAGAAGATCATTTTTGTATTTTGTATAGAAAACCTTGCTCACAGGGCTTGGCTCAACACTGTGTATGATCTACCGTGCTACACATCCGGTCAAATTGTCAGGGCCATAAAATCATTAACGACCTATTCGACACTGGTTTAGGATATGATTCGAACACTGGCCTCATAGTCGGTAGGTTATGTCTAGAACTAACTCGGTCGCAATGCTATGTAGTATATTTGTCAGCTATTCTTATTGGTAATATACACTAACAACACAAATTTGCTGATGCATAGACAACCCACTGATTTAATGTGTTTTACAGTCGTCGCACTGCCTATATATATGAAAATGTCTGTGAACGCGGTTAATTACTAAGTCGAAGTTATGTAATTATGAATATGAAACATGAAGCGAGGAACTATTTTTCGCGCGTATGAGGCAGATGGCGAAAGTATCTCTTCATTGCGGCTCCCTTCTCTAACCAATCTTCAGCGCCATTACCGGCAGTGTCTACAAGTTACTATCGCTGTCCATTGTTCTCATTTCCATTGTATTAAACCAAGTCTCCAATGTACAAATCGAAAAGAAGCGAAAAAGTATCTCATTTGAAATGGTAAAGATAAAATACCAACAAAAATGAGTAAAAAAAAGGAAAGGCGAGACTCTGACGAAAGTGCATGGAATCAGCCTTTGTACTGTTAGAACTACAAAGAACGAAACGTGGCATTTGTTAAGGGTTTGGCCAAATAGAATGCTAAAGTAACAACCACGTAAGGGAGTGTATTTTATGAAAGTAGAAAAATAAAAATGCAGCTTTGCAAAATAAATGTCAATAGATAGTGATTTTATTAAGCAGGTCAGTTGATTAGACGGTTAGGTCATCTCATA
>OZ010571.1:41190994-41235994 GCA_963932145.1 Acanthosepion lycidas | reverse complement strand
TGTCCTGTTTGTTGCTGTTAAGGTTGTTCAATTTTTCTTTTGCTATTTCAATTTGCCTTTTCACAAGGCTACATTTGTAATTCCAAGTATTGATAGTATTGTGGGCTGCTGAATCATGTAATTTATATTGTGTGTATTTAGGCAGGATCTTTTCATTCATACACGTTTCATTAAATAATATAGACAAGTGTTGTCTATTTATTTTATGTAATTTTTTTACGTAACATCTAATAAGTTTAATAACATTATCGTTGAACGAAGAAAGAAATTCACAATAGTGATCCATATATTTTTTTATATTTTACATTTGCACATGGACTCGCCCAACTATATATATATATATATATATATATATATATATATATATATATATATATATATATATATATATAGGAGCAGGTACTGCATTTTTGAGAGGAATTTCCAGCATTCATCTCTGACAGTCGGGCCGATCATTCTTGCAGTAACTCACTCGTTTGTATATGTTTGTATTACTGTTTCAGTTAATATATTTGTTTAATTCAATTCCTCTCTTTTTGTCCTTATTTCTGGCCCTATCAAGGCGACAACACGAAAAGACTGGATATTAGCATTAGCTATCCTGATAGAATACAGAATGGTTTCTCGCAGTTGATTAATTGAGAGCAGTTTGGTTTTGGAAGCGTTAAAAATAAGAAGACATTCCTTGTCTCAATTAACTGCTACAAAAACAAAAATCATTTCTTTGATTAATATTTAAAATGACATTGAAGTTGGATCACAGAAAAGGACACCCATCTCGGTACCTGGTGGATTGGACTTACAAATGTACAATCAAGGTCTTGTAAAAGATAATATAAACCGCATCATTTCGGAACTTACAACAACATCAACATTTAACAAAGATTTCAAATGTAAGTTGAAGACAAAATAATCACATAATCCAGATTTTTCATTTGAAAATAAAAGATTAAGAAGGAATCGGCAATCATTAAGAAAGAAGTATAGCAGCTACTGAACGTGAGAAATATATTTTCCTGAAAAATGTTTTTAAGAAAATATTTTATAAATTACTACGGACAGTAAGACTGCCTGTTCGATCAATAAATATCTAGTGCTAACATTACCAAGCGCGAACGTACACACCTACACACACATATATATAGAGAGGGATTGATTATTTAATTATAATTTGTACAAGATATTGGTAACTGATTTGTTTGTGTGTATTATATATATATATATATATATATATATATATATATATATATATATATATATATATATATATATATATATATATATATATGAATAGAGAAACGCAGGGATTAGGCGAGAGGGATAGAAACAGAAGCTGAGAATGAGAGATAAAGTGTCTATTGAAGCATTCACTGAAAAAATCTACTTCAGAAAATTTGATCAAATAACTAAACTAAAATTGTCGGTCGTAGACAATTATATTTGAATAATACATAGTTATTTCACCTATCGTATTTGCGCTGTTTAATATTTTTCATAATATTAAATGTTTTCATAATATTAAATGTTTTCTTCACACACACCCAAATATATATATATATATATCTATATATATCTATCTATATATATATATATACAATTGTGTATATATATATATATATATATATATATATATATATATATATATATATATATATATACACAATTATATATACATATATGTTTTAGACTAATTATGGCATATATATATATATATATATATATATATATATATATGAATATATATACACATATATATTAGCTAGACGCCATTACATACATACATACATACATACATACATGTGTGTGTGCGTGTGTTCCTGTGTGTGAAGCTCAGGGGAGAATATTTGTAAAATAACCTGAACAATGCGCGCATATTTGAATTTCAAAATGAATAATCGAAAATAAAAAAGTAAAACAGAACCCGCAAGATAGTTATTGTCGTATGAGGTAACTTACACCCCGCCTTCTGTCTATCTATGGCTATCTATTAGGTTGGTGCAAAAATAATATCGTTTTTGATATATATATATATATATATATATATGGAGAAAAATATTTGAAAAAAACAAACAAATATCCTTAAATGCAATTATGTTGTTTTAATATGAATGAAATGTCAACGCCTGACGTTTCGGTTTAATAAACCTTCTTCAGGACAATATTCATTAAAATACAATTAACATAATCAGTTCAACATGACAAAGACGATGGACATAAAAACAAGACTTATCCAAAACAGATAACTGAAAATTTTAAATGATCAACTTTCCGTTTAAGCATGGTCACGTTGTCGTCAAATGGGCGACGCTTTCAAAACGTATTCCTAAAATTTGAGTATTTTGAATGAAAACGAAAAAATGAAAAGAATTCTATTATGATGGAAAATTGTATGTACGCTTGTGGAGCATTAATCTCGCTAAAAAAGGGGAAATACTAAAGAAACCAGGTCTAGTATTCACCGTGCGTGAGATGGATATTATACCTGCTTCATAAATCCTCCTAAAATTTTTATTATGAAAATATTTTAAAATCTTCACGGAATCAAAATCGAAATTATGATCTGCTTTAGTTATATGTACAACTAAAGCATTGTTCAAATTTCCGAGGCGAATATCTCGTTTATGTTCGAAAACACGAGATTTTACGGACCTACATGTTTCACCCACATATTTTAGGTCACAGTTTCTGCATGAGATTTGGTAGATGCAAGCATCGGATGTAATATGTTGTTTGCTGGTGCTTACGGATAGTTCAAGTAGGTAATATTGTAGTTTTAATTTTTAACGCATTTAAATTATTGGAAATACGTTCGGTCAAATGGTTATTTGGTAGAAAGATGCGATCAAAAGAATTTTTATCAGAGGCAGCTGAAAGTGTACCTTTCATTGCTGTAGTTGTAGTGGCCTTCGAGGAGTCATTAGAAAATATTAGTGGTAAATATACATATATATGCAAAATCCACAGGTCCATATATACACATGTATATTTTTTGAATAAAAAATTCCGAGAGGATAGAATCCAGGTAGAACTCAATGTCCAGGACAGAGTAAGGATATAATAAAAAGGCTTAAACACTAATATTCCATGCTCATAATTTATTCCATTGGAATCGATCCAATTCATCAGACCTACAAATTCAAAAAGAAAACAGAAAAAAAACTACTCCGGAAATAAAAATAGAATTTAGAGAGAGTGTAATTATGAGTGTGGGACGAATGTTAGTTCATAACAGAGGGGTTTAACAGAGAGGGTTATTTAAAAACTAGGTGTGAGTGAAAGGGGGGAAAATGATTGTTGTCGGATGTCTAATACAATAAAGATACATTTCGAGGTGACATACACACACCATGGCCGATCAAATCTTAAAGAAGGAGGGAGAGGTAAGGAAAGAAGTGGTGGGGAAGAAAGATGGGGCGGTGAAATTAAAATTGAAAGGGACGCTGTGTAATTGAGAAAATTTGACAAAAATAATATCGACTGCAGGTTACAAATCAAATATAAACAATAAATATGACGATTATCTAATCTAGCGAGGAACTATATTTTTATGTTCAAAACGCATGCAAATCCACACATACACAATAACTTATAAACGTATATACATACACATCGCCGTGTACCTATATACACACACACATATATCCATGTACACATACACATATATCCACATATTCACACATACATACACACATACATATACATACACACACACATATACATATATCTGATTCAATATCTCTGATACTAAGCGCTTTCTAATAATTACCGCGCATATGATATACAAATAATTACACCTACATATATACATATACATATACACATACACACACATCTCCATATATATATATATATATATATATATATATATATATATATATATATATATATACATATATATATATATATATATATATATACATACACACATACATACATATACATGTCTCACACACGTACATCCATATATATATACATATATACATAGACACACACACACATATATACACATACCCATACATATACACAAACATCTACACACATACATCCATGTATATACAACATACACACACATACATAAATATATATATATATATACACACATACACACATACATATACATGTACACACATACACATATAAATACATACACACATACACATACATTTACATATATATACATACGCACACATATATACACGTATATCCACCTATACCCTATACACACATTTACACATACATATATATAAATACACATGCAACCACATACACGTATATACATACACACACATACAAAAAACTGATATATATATATATATACACACACACACACACACACACATATATATATATATATATATATATATATATATATATATATATATATACAAAAATATACACACACATACCTACATATACACACATACATCCATAGGCATGCACTCCTTACACATTTACACACACATGTATATATGAACATACGCATACATGCGCATAAACATATATACCTAAAACCTTACATTTCTATACAATTAAACAAAAAAACAATGTATCCCTGTATCTATCCGTCTAGCTATACATACATACACATATACACGCACATCTATACCCACTTACACACATATATATAGACATAGATACATACACATACATATATATGGGTACATATATACCAAAACATACGCACACACACATACATACATATATATATATATATATATATACACACATCCATGCATGTATATCCATCTACATATACCTACACCCATATACGTATACATGAATATATACATATACACACATATCCATACATATCCATACATATACCAATACACACACCCCTAAATATATACCTACATATACCCGTAGCCAAGTACATACATACATACATACACATACATGCATATACACACACATACACACACACACACACACACACATATATATATATATATATATATATATATATATATATATATATATATATATATATATACATATACCCACATACATACAAATACGTACAAATACATACATATAAATTACAATTTAAGAACAAAATAAGTAAAATTTCAACAATTTGGGCGTAAAAAAAAATAGCATAGCCCATCACAAAAACATACACAATGATCTATATAGAGATAAACAAAATAAACATAATAGTCATTCCGTTAAAATGTCATGCCCGATGTTTTGAACCAAGATGGAACTGACATAAGTGACAGAAAGTTACAAAACGGTGCTTATGTTTTGAATCTTTACTTATGTCTACATTTAGAAAATATCTCATTACGAAGATTCAACAGTTCATCTTGATTTTTATCTTTGATAATAAATTTTTTTTCCGCCAAGCACAGATCACACCGATTGCGGAAGTTATTAGGTGTTTTGGCTCTTGATAGGTATCTCCATTTCAAAAGTGGGGTTAACCCCTTATCCACCAGATCACAATAGTGTTTGGATAAGGAAGTTTGACTTCTAAGGCATCTATATCTAAAAGAGTGTCTATGGTTGTATAGACGCTGCTTTCAATTACCGGCGGATATACCTATATATCTTTTTTCTCGTTTATATTTTCCTCGGGAAAGATAGTTGCCTCGTATATTACATTTTTATAGTTACATTTAACCCCGATTGGACAATGATCTTTATTCCTACAATTGCAGTTAGGGTTACTTGATTGAGTCACATTACAATGGTAGTTTCTAAGTATTCTGCAATTATGGGAAGATATGATTTTCTCCATATTTCTAACGCATGAGTAACTAATTTTCAGAGTCTTCCTATTGAAAATTTTACTTAATGGATGTTTACTGTGAAAATTTTTATCAATTAATTTCAGAAAAAAAACTTCCTATATCAATGTTAGAGAGCTTGCAATATGGCATATTACCTTACTCTTTCTATTTTTAGATCTGTTATTGTTCTGATTTACAAGTTCTCCGTTATAGTTTAATTCCTGTCTAAAACCACTATTTTTGAGGGCCTAATTGTATATAAATTTATTATCAGTAAAGATTTTTTTGGCTAGAAGATAGCTCATTTATTCTAGTATTCACAGTTTTAGGATGTGGTCTATCACATGTTTAGGGTGGTTAGAGTGGACGTTGATATATAGGGGTGTTTGATCAACTTTATGGAAGGGTTTAAAGGTATCATTAGATAGATTTAGTGTAATATCCAAAAAGTTGACTATTTTCAGGTTGGAAGATATTTCAATTTTAAGGCCTAAGTATTTGAAGGCCCTAATTATCTTCTTATGTAAGCTAGAAGTCAAGGGGCCATTGCTATTTGGGACAATGATTAGGCCGTCATCTCTATAAATTCCGACTTGGCTAAGGTTAACTACTCTACTCAAGGTGTCGAGAATATATATGCCCACCAGATCTGCAATTTAGGCGGAATCAAAGGCCCCCATAGGTACATCGTAACTACCATTATTATTCTTCACCCAAGTAGCGTCATTGTATGTAAGTATTGATCTTCTTGACGCTAAAATGATGTTCAGATCATTATCCGTTATTTCGGTATATCCTTTGGCGAAATTAAGGCTGCTACTTAATAGTTCCTCCGAAATAGAAGGGTAAAAATCCAAGACGTTCACTTTCATCCAATTTGAAATCTTGATTTGATAACGGAATGACTATTATGTTTATTTTGTTTATCTCTATATAGATCATTGTGTATGTTTTTGTGATGCGCTATGGTTTTTTTTTTGTTCTTTTTAAGCCCAAATTGTTGAAATTTTACTTATTTTGTTCTTAAATTCTAATTTATATGTATGTATTTGTACGTATTTGTATGTATATGGGTATATGTGTATATATATATATATATATATATATATATATATATATATATATATATATATATATGTATATGTGTGTGTGTGTATGTGTGTGTATATACATGTATGTGTATGTATGTATGTATGTACTTGGCTACGGGTATATGTAGGTATATATTTAGGGGTGTGTGTATTAGTATATGTATGTATATGTATGGATATATGTGTATATGTATATATTCATGTATACGTATATGGGTGTAGGCATATGTAGATGGATATATATGCAGGGATGTGTGTATATATATATATATATATATATATATATATATATATATATATATGTATATGTGTGTGTGTATGTTTTGGTATATATGTACCCATATATATGTATGTGTATGTATGTATGTGTATATATATGTGTGTATGTGGGTATAGATGTGCGTGTATATGTGTATGTATGTATAGCTAGACGGATCGATACAGGGATACATTGTTTTTTTTGTTTAATTGTATAGAAATGTAAGGTTTTAGGTATATATGTTTATGCGCATGTATGCGTATGTTCATATGTACATGTGTGTGTAAATGTGTAAGGAGTACATGCCTATGGATGTATGTGTGTATATGTAGGTATGTGTGTGTACATTTTTGTATATATATATATATATATATATATGTGTGTGTGTGTGTGTGTGTGTATATATCTGTTTTTTCTATGTGTGTGTATGTATATACGTGTATGTGGGTGCATGTTTATTTATGTATATATATGTGGAAAATGTGTGTATAGGGTATAGGTGTATATACGTGTATATATGTGTGCGTATGTATATATATATGTATATGTATGTGTATGTGTGTATGTATTTATATGTGTATGTGTGTACATGTATATGTATGTGTGTATGTGTGTGTATATATATATATATATATGTATGTATGTGTGTGCAGTATATACATGTATGTATGTCTGTAGATGTTTGTGTATATGTATGTGTGTGTGTATATATATGTGTGTGTGTGTCTATGTATATATGTATATATATATATATGGATGTACGCGTGTGTGTGTACATGTATATGTATGTGTGTGTGTATGTATATGTATATATATATATATATATATATATATATATATATATATATATATATATATATATATATATATATATGTATGTATGTATATATATATATATATATATATATATGGAGGTGTGTGTGTTTGTGTATATGTATATATGTAGGTGTAATTATTTGTATATCATATGCGCGGTAATTATTAGAAAGCGCTTAGTATCAGAGATATTGAATCAGATATATGTATATGTGTGTGTGTGTATGTATATGTATGTGTGTATGTGTGTGTGAATATGTGGATATATGTGTATGTGTATATGGATATATGTATGTGTGTATGTAGGTACACGGCGATGTGTATGTATATACGTGTATAAGTTATTGTGTATGTGTGGTTTTGCATGCGTTTTGAACATAAAAATATAGGTCCTCGCTAGATTAGATAATCGTCATATTTATTGTTTATATTTGATTTGTAACCTGCAGTCGATATTATTTTTGTCAAATTTTCTCAATTACACAGCGTCCCTTTTAATTTTAATTTCATCGCCCCATCTTTCTTCCCCACCACTTCTTTCCTTACCTCTCCCTCCTTCTTTAAGATTTGATCGGCCATGGTTTGTGTATGTCACCTCGAAATGTATCTTTATTGTATTAGACATCCGACAACAATCATTTTCCCCCCTTCCACGCACACCTAGTTTTTAAATAACCCTCTCTGTTAAACCCCTCTCTTATGAACTAACATTCGTCCCACACTCTCATAATTACACTCTCTCTAAATTCTATTTTTATTTCCGGAGTAGATTTTTTTTCTGTTTTCTTTTTGAATTTGTAGGTCTGATGAATTGGATCGTATTTACGATTCCAATGGAATAAATTATGACCATGGAATATTAGTGTTTAAGCCTTTTTATTATATATATATATATATATATATATATATATATATATATATATATATATATATATATATATATATATATATATATATATATATATATATATATATATATATATATATATATATATATATATATATATATATATATGTACAATACTCATACGAATGATAGATATATTAATATGCATGAGCGATACGGGCGGCGAGAGGGAATTTTTAACTTGTTATCCGCCTTCTAACCAATTATACATGAAAAAATAATGTTGTCGACTAAGTCAAATTAAGTCGCTGATGATCATTTAATTAATATTGCACATATAAAGTTGACCGACAGAGAATTTGTCAGGGAACAAAACAGATATCCAGTCAAGATATCTGTCGTAAACTCAAAAACCTTGTTTCGTTGTGGGTAATTCGCCTTACACATGTGATGTACAGGAAGCTCTAATCTTTAACCTCGTATTTATTGGATATATTGAAAAAAATTCAAATATAGAAACTTCTCCCCTCCCTTGATTACCTTTGCTCAATTTCTATTTCACCTCTTGCTCTGTGACTGTTTCTCTGTTCTACTAATACTACTGGAAATAATGTTATTAGATTTGAAATTTTGTTAAACTTTGTCTAGAGAAATGCGAGGAATAGGTATAATTATTTTTTATGTGCTAGAATATATAATAGCGTTTTATTTGTGTCCTAGTCCTAGTACGGGCACAGATTCGTTGGAATCATTGCAAGCAGTAAAAGACTAAACACAAACTAGAAAATATATCCCAAGGCGTAGACAATGCGATCAGAAAATTCTACCTCATTATGTAAAAGAAAAATTGATTTTGCATATTCATAGACACCCGAATAAGGCCGGATGGAAGAAACACTGGCACCTCCTGATAATTACAATTAAATGTTCGACACTTTTCCAACTGTAAAAATGTAAATAATGAAAATCCCTCCCCCGAGATCTTCGTAAAAAATATACGTATGAACTCAAAGAAATGCAAATACTGATTTCCATCTAAAGTTTTAAAAAGTAATTTGCAAAATAAATACAAATCGCATTTTTGACAATAGCAATATTAATTGTAAATGTGATGCAAGCTGTTTCCCTACAAGGAGACATTAGAGATTAATTGACACAATAGTCGCTGCTGTTTTCACTTGAAATGTATATTTTTTTCTGCTATCGCTCTTTCCAGTATAGATGAGGTTTTCCTTCCTAATCTTATATTTGGAATCCTGTAGAATGTCATCATCTTCATTATGTCAGGATGTTCTCTTTGGGATGCATGTGATATCCATATTAGTGCTTTTGGTAGTCCTCAAGTGATGTAGTTTCTGTTACTTAGTAAACTTCTCTGTGATTCTGTAGCGCCAATCCACAATGTTCAAAGAAGTATGATTTTAGGCAAGACTCTCAGATTTCACTCGCTCAAAGCCTTTACTAACAATTTATCTTAGGAAAAGTTTCCATAGAGCTGACAAGTTAATTATTTCGGTACATGGATGACATCCATATGGAAGTCTCGAGCTGATGAGTCTAGTTAAGGACATGACTAGAGTTTCATGCTTTGAATTTCTAATATTTGTGATTTGGAAGAAGACAAAAACTAACTCCAGAGCAGCGTATTCTATTTTCAGTATCCTTATCTCTAATGCTAATTTTGTTATAACTGATCCATACGACGATGTATTTGACGTGTTTAACATTTACTACTTGCACATGGACACGACGAGCTGGTGTAATGTCTAGCATGTTTTCCTCGCTAGATCACTTACTGAATATTGCGTTCGATCCTTACTGGGCGCAACACACTTCTCCATTGTGCCACATCTATGCTACGCTTAGAAAACAATTCGGCACTACAACATTTTGTAATTGTAAACGAGCTTGTCACGCTAGATCAATTACAACCGAATATTGAGTACAATCCACACAGGGTGCCCCATACATTCGGCGCGGTGCTGTATCTAAGTAACGCTTAGAAAACCACGATTTTCTGTTTCCACCTTCTTTATTTTTGATGATAGCACTATCTTATTTTTGTCTTTGGCAAATGTATGAATCTAACTTTCTTTATATTCTGTTCTATCAACAGCCAGATATCTACAGTATATAGGTCAGTACCATCCATTATCCGATAATGTTCCGGGCAATGTCAAGAACGTTTTACTACGTCCATTGTTAGCCTTAGAATAGACAGAGAGACGTGTATACATATATGTACATGCGAAATCCCAGATGTAATTGAGTTGGAAATGTAATTCACAAAGTAAGCGCACATGATGCAAATGTTGTCTTGAAATTACTTTCGTAACACCATCGAAAAAATAACTTCAATTTAGAATGCATTGGATAGGAAAAAAAACTAATCTAAACCAGCCAGAAGAGGAGAAATATTCATGGTAGTAAAATGCATAGAGTAGATTAACTAAAAGATCTATATGTACTATGAACAGCGGAAAGTAACTGACAAGAGAAAAATAGATAATTATCAGAAATGTACCCGCGAGGTTTAAGAACTTTGGAACTAGTGAGTGATCTGCGAGTAAAATCACTGGTGAGGTGCCCGGCTAGCTTAATAAATACAAACTTAAGAGTAAAAATCTAAGGTGTAATGAAGCGGGAATATTGATGAAGCTGAAGCGGCAGTCAATAGGCATAATA
Source organism: Acanthosepion lycidas (assembly GCA_963932145.1). Taxonomy (NCBI): domain Eukaryota; kingdom Metazoa; phylum Mollusca; class Cephalopoda; order Sepiida; family Sepiidae; genus Acanthosepion; species Acanthosepion lycidas. The sequence goes on along the minus strand of OZ010571.1, from coordinate 41,224,561 downwards.
GCATTTGTGCGACACAGTTCCACAGAATACAGATCAGAGTTGAGATATTCTTACAGGTAATAACCTGAAACGACGCTGTTTTAATCGTCTAAGGCTGGTGACAACTCTCCTACTGTTAGCGAGATGAAAAGTTTCAAATTCCAGCATTAGCCAAATGATGGCGAATTCGTAGTCTCGAGGCTTACAGCCACATAACGTTGAAACACCGGTTCTCACATAACCACTCAAATTAAGCAACGTCGAACCGAGGTAGTGTCTTAATTGGTAAGCGTTTGGCAATACCTGGTGCTGTAAGGCTCGATGTGTGGTTGGTGTAATGCATAATGTCTCTGGATTTTTAGTCGAAAAGTCAAAGTCCATTTCTTCGTCTTCACTAACGGGCAAATACTTTTGGGAAAGGTATAAAACGTCTTCTCCCCCAGCCAAGGGGTTAAATTAATAAACATATATCGCTAAAACATTATAATCTCCAAAATATTCTTATATTCTATGGCTTCAAATGACCTGCAAATGGTTGACAAACCGTAAAAAAACGAATTAATCTATCTTAGACATAATAGTGAAGAATTGCTATTGATTTATTTATTATATGACCCTCAACTTGAGGTCTGGAGTGAACGTTAGTTCCCCTCAAGTTGAACTAAAGAAACTGTAAATATGTTTTTCGAATCACTATCTAAATAACATCTAACATGGTCTATCATTACATAAGTTAGGCACAATTTACTTCAATAAAAATGCAATAGAATAATCAAAAATTGATCAACACTTATAATAGAACAGATAAAAAACACATATGATAAGTATTTCTATCCTTTACATTTTAGTATAGTAAGCCTTCTTCTCAATAACAGTCAGTAATCTATTATCCAATGATCTTCTTAATTGCTTTTACTTCAGCAAGTTCAGTTACCTACATGATACTTTTAATTACTTCCAATTGGTCTACTTTGCTCGTATGTTTGTCACCTTCATACACGTTAATCTGCACATTCGACTATAGATTTTCGATCGGTTTCAGATCAGGACTTGATGGTACCAATTCATTTTTTTCTTTCATTCAAACATTTTACGCTCAAAGAATTAGCGGGTAAGCTTAGATACATTAGATGGAGTATTGTTGTACATAAATACAAACTTTAATTTGAAACTGCGACTCTGGGACTTGTACTATGAAAAGAAATCCTTGTTCACAAAATCTCAGTAGTTAGCACTGTGCAGATTAACGCCTTCATCGACTATGAATGATTCAATAACAGTTTGGTCAACAATTCCAGCCCATATCATAACACTACTGCCCTCTCGTTACCTTCTTTCAGCCACAGGCACGATTGAATTGGACAGAATCCATCCTTCGGTTCATCAATCAGGCCCATCAAATATCACTCGAGATTCGTCCGTGAAGGTTACTTTGGAAAAGTCAATTTTCATGTATTTATTGACCCAATTTTGAGGCTTTCAAATATTTGCTTTAGTAAGAGAAGGTTACCTAGGAGATTATTCTACAGGTACCAATTGACGGAGTATTCTAAACCTTTTGTCAATCTTCACTTCCTCAATTCCAGCTTTTCAAACATCTGAGTACTGGTCAAATGATTGTTCTTTGGCTATAACACGCTTTATTTTATGTTTGTCTCGAGGAAGCAAGTTCTTAAATCATTTTCCTTTGCTTTAATTTCTCAACTTATATTTTCATCATACTGCGTTATCTCTCGATGGTCACTACAAAACTCCATTTGATTTTTCCACTGTGGACATTCCCTCAGTCAAAAACTTTGTTCTTTTCTGTTTTTCAGCAGTTGTTAGGTATTTCCATTTACACATGTTTCAACATATATTGATATTTGTTTAATAAAACACAATTATGGCAAAAGGACGAACATAAGGAAAGTGTTGAGGATGGTTTTCACTAATTGTCTTTTACCTAGATAATCCGATTCACGACCCATTCATTAATTACAATTCGCACTTTCACCAAATGAATCATTCATCACCAATCAATCCTCCATATACCATATTACCTCATACTATCAGGGAACATAAAATTATAAAAATTTATACATAAAAATATATGGATGATTTAAAATGCTAGGGAAGGGGATGAACTCAAAAGCAAACTAAATAAAAAAACCAATAAAGTTAACTGATATTAGCAGGACCCGTCCAACACTCAAAAAGGAGAGGCCGCTGTATTCTGATCTTGGACAAAACCAAGAGTCTCTCTCGCTAAGGAAGAGGGAAATGTGACAAAAAATATGGACATGGGAAGTATGTTTCAACGTATATTATGGACAAAAAGAAAAAATAGTTTTTATTAGATTTCATAGGTGTGAAGCTAATATCAGTTTAATCTGAATACTAACTTCAGTCAGTCCAGTTGAATAATTTCCAAATATCACATTTAAAATGGCGAACAATTTAGTAAAATATTTAATATGGTGGAAACGGACGAGCTTAAGTTTGACAAATATTGGTTCAGAAATTTTGTGTTATTTAAGTTTATTTGATTTGCATAATAACTTCAGCTAGACTGTCGTTCCACCTGCCCTAAATATCAAGGATTAAACCCACGATTCAAAGCATATCCTCTTCGTATTACTTTGCTTTGTAGTAAGTTCCAGCCGCGCAGCTTCTTACCACGAACAACGGTATTGTGGAACAAAATTCTTTAGAGGACGTTTTAGAGATCACTACAACATTAACCTGTTTAAATCAAGAATTAACCGTTATTTTCCATTTATATCTGCGGAAGGTTTGCCTTTTATTCTCTAATCCCCTACCCCGAGTGTCCCTCGGGTATTTACGAGGTGACCATCTTTGAAACACTGTTTACAATTTCAGCTGTTAAATTTTCTATGAACATGACATTCCAGCATGATAATAAAATCAATGAACTGGTAAAATTTGCTATAAAATGTTATATAATACGCAGACTGTCAATATGTGTGCTTATAATTTTGCATGTGTATTTAATATATACGTATATGTCTGTGGTGTGCGCGTGTAATTTAAATATTTTTAATACCATTTTAAGTATGCACTTGATATTGAAAACGCACAATTTTACTGAGTGTGATAAGAGAAATTGGAAAAGCAACATATATTCGGCCCGAGTAAGAATCTCTTAAAATAATATTAACGTTTTTTTTTTATACAATTTGGTAAATCTTTCTGCATATTTTTCGGTAACAAAAATAAATATTTTAAAAATATATAAAAGTATTTTACGTCAGCCATTAAATTAAAATATACAATTGAACAAACATATACGAAATTGAACTTAACGGTTCTACTGTGAGATGGGATTTTCGCTTTTTATATAGCAACAACCCGTAAAAGAATAAATGTTGGAATGTGCAGATATTTGTGTTTATTTTTTATGATTCTTGTATTTAAACAGAATATATTTTGTAAAGTAATAATAGTTTACATGAACAAAAAATTTAGATTCGAAATTTCATTGTCTTGCAGGAATCTAACAGACAGATACCGAACTAGTAGATATGAAAAAGATTAATCGCTTTTCTATGTCAAATGCACGTCTACGAACAATGCGGAATCTCGCGAAATCTAACTCAGAACATAATTTATGCATATAGAAAACACATTTCTTTAAAATCTTCCAGTTCACATGCAAATATCTGAAAGAATGAATTTGGAACGTTATGAAAATAAGAAAAAAAAAGTCATGAGGATTTCCAAATACAGCAATGATTTATTCAAGTGAATGATTACAAAGCAAATGATATGGAGCTTGGATAGAAGATTCATTATTGTATTTTGACTGACCGAAAACTCATGAATCGAGAACAATTAGATTAATTAATAAAAATTATTGATCTACATATAATGAAGGATACACTGAATATATATATATATATATATATATATATATATACACACACACATATATATATATTTATATATATATATATATATATATATATGTATATATATATATATATATATATATATATATATATACTTATGTATGCATGTATGTATATATATAATTATTTATTCGAAATTTATAACAAATATATTATAAAATCACTACAAAAAAGCCATTTTCTTTCAACACTTCTGGTATCTTATCAAGTGATGTTGTTTCCTCATTAGGGGAAACACTGTTACATAAGCTGGAATGACCAATCAAAATACAAGTATATGAGAATTCAAAATACTTGACAACGCACTTTGGTTATAATAATTATGTAATACTTTAATGTTAGGTTTAGACTAAAATAGAATTCATTCTAACTAATTAGTATTAAATTATACTACAAAATTCACAATTAAAAATTACGAATTTTAAATTTTAAATTTAATCTATTTTAAGTTTTAAAAAATTATTAAATTATTTAAAGTAGAAATTGAGAAAAATAAATATGGTTTGTTATTTATTTTGTTTTTATTGAAAGGCCAAAAATTAAGTTGGAATAAACGTAAAAATCTAATGTTGCTCTGAGAGATAGAGAATGAGAGAGAGGGGGTAGAGATAAAATAATTTCACTTCAAACAAAGCGAGTATGACAAAATATGTACAGGATTCAAGAAGACAGAAGGTTGCGATAGACATTGCATTTAATTATTTGAATATTTTACTTATCAAAGTAGTAAAGTAGGGTATTAAGTTAGGAAGTGAGAGAAAAGAAATGGTTGAAGTTGAAGTGCTTGTTACACTTAACTATTTCAACGATAAACGGGTGGGACCTAAATACCAATATAGTAGCCCAGTTAAATACATATAGACGGAGCAGCAAGAAAAAACTCATCAGATCAGTTGCCAGGAAAATATTTGTCGAAAAAAGAGAGAGAGAAAGAGATTACGCCACGTCGGTGAGAAAGTGACTCAACCTGAACTGCCTGGACAAAATACTTTATAAATCTTAGGATGTTGTCAAGAACCTCAAGATACTAATCAGGCTCGATGAGAGCGAGTTTTTCAATGTGTATATGTCCGTAAGCCGTTAAGGGAAATGTTCGAAATAATTTACATTATTTGCATTAAAGTGAAATAAAATGTGTTAGTGTCTTCTTTATTTTCAGACCAAAACGCAATAATTATATACATGGATCTTCCAAATGCTTCTTGATGAATGGCATTAACAGCTTGCAAACAACAGTTTGATGAATAATATCTTTCAATTACACATTAGAAAAAAAGTAATTAAAACCAAACACTGAGGTTTTAATCCCTATTAATTATTACGTGTGTTTTGAAGGTGGTAAAGCCATGAAAAAATTACATATATATCTCTCAGAATAAATTCCAAAACGTACAAAACCATGACCTCGTGCATGTATATACGACGTTGTCTTCTATTTTGCATACTTTTTTCGCTCGTGAAAATCATTAGAATACTAGAGATAAACAGTTGGACACGTTAATCAAATACTTTTGTGTATAATTATTTCTACATTTTCGGTTTTCATTTTGTTACTAACTTACGCCATCATTTTCCTTTTCTATGTCTAACACTGTTTTTAAAATTATACATTGGGATACTACGTTCCTAACGTTGCTCTTCGTGTATAAAGAATATATTTCTATAGAAGGCCCCGAATTGAAATAATAATTCCAGTATATGATTGAGAAGTAATAGATGACCTCAGGTATAATAAACGAATATTTTATGTATTTTGTGTGAATGCAATCTCTTACGTTACCCGCCGTTAACTCAATCATATATCATTAATCCTTAATAAGTACAACCATAAAATAATGATAATGGTGACAATTATTCCTTAATGATAGAAATACAACAGAGAACCAATAGTGGTGTGAAATATTTTGAATTGCGGCTTCGATAAAACATAGCGATTAGCAGTAGTTACAAATCAAATGCATAGCATTAGTGTCACTTATAATGGGAATGTTCATTGTTCTGCAGTAACAAGCCAATGATAGCTAAAACTGGAAAATATTGTAGTTGATTTCGCATTAAATCGAGCTGGTATAAGCATCAACCTATATTAGGTAGATATATACTGGGTATAAAAGCAAAATTTCTCTATATCGTGTAATAGCATAATTTTCAATCCCGCCCAAAATTATTAATATCTACAAAAAAAGCACTAAACTAATTGAGTTTATTTTTCCAAGTTTCAAGTAATGGATTTACCCATTTTTATACCATTTCTCGTACGGATCACTGACAAACCATTGCAGGTATTCATCTATAAAGAGAACAGGTCAAAATCGTTTTGTGTCAGCCCAACTGCCTCCCCAACTGAACGATAGAGAGAGGAAAAAATCATTCCAGCTTTCACTAATGTTACATTCATTTCCTGGCTTCCATCATCAAAATCTATTAAAGTGCCTTCAATAGAACGGTTAATAAGTTTTAAACAGTGGGACCAGTAAAGGCAAAACATATTGGGGGAATAAAATTGCAACTTATAGGGAAAGTGATCAATTATAAAAGACCCAAGTAAATCCACAAGATGTTTGACCCGCGAAAGAATAGTTTCAGCTATGACAGTCCAAGGAATAATGAAAAAAAAACTCGAAAATGAAGTTGTACGTGAAACCTCTGGGTTATCTCGTTACCCCAAGTCAGAAATTTTGAATATAATATATATATATATATATATATATATATATATATATATATATATATATATATATATGCAAATGTGATAAAGAACATATGGAGTAAAATTACACAGTTCGTAACGTTTAATTTCAAAAAGTTGCTCAGTACAATTTAGAGCAATATATTATTATTATTATTATTTTTATTATAAGATATTATAATAAAAATGTTTAAAGCGCCACACTAAAGCTGTCAAAATTTTGTCCCTATGTTTTCTCAGCTCCCCTCTTTACATTTGGGAAAATTGGTAAAACTTTGTGTTTTAAATTTTCTTAAACATCGTTTAATCAACAGTTATTTAACATCAACTGAAGAGTCAAATAGTGATATAAAAGTCTCGAGGAATTCCAGTAAGATATCTTTATTGCTAAGATAAAACGGTTCAAAGCTTAATCTAAAATAGGAAAATCTCGCTTTTATAGATTAGAACAATTGTGTTTTTACACACGTTATGTAACTATATTGGCATACTATTCAAAATGAGTTTCTGGTATATTGAGTTTGTTCATGGTACAATAAAGCATCCAGTTACACAAGTTTTGAACTATGTATTCATATTCTGTTACTTTGTGCATTCAGGACATGGCAATGATGCATTGTTCCAACGTAATACCCGTAATACTTCTAAGAATTGATTAACACTACCATGTAACAGAAGGTTTTTGGCGTCTCCAATTCGAGGTTTGCACATGTGATTATAGATTTGCTAAGGAAAATTAAGTTTTGTTTTCTTACATGTAATAGTTGATACTTTAGTCTCGCTTTCATTTTCAGCCTATAGGATTTCAAAAACATATAAACCGGAAACTGTAGGCAGTTTGGCTATATGGATCACTGAAAAATTTATTGTTCTTCATTACGTTTTATATATGTTTATGGATGCATTTAAATACATTCTAGAATAATCTAATAGTATTTCCATGTGTTTACACTTACGCAATGGAATTTTCTTTGGGTGACAAGTTCGAAGTTATGTGCAATGAAGGGATGTAATGACTGTCTTCTTTGGTACTGTCAACCATATTGTCTGTACATCAATGATAATGTCATTTAACGTGGTAATAATTGGATACTTCTCTAACATTTTCATTTTCATTATCTGAGAAAGTAAGTTTTTTGTCAGTGCTTAAGTTATTCTCAGCACAATGTCTCGACGTACTTTTGATAATTCTTTATAATTCGATGAATGGTAGATCTAGGTATATTAAAACGTTCCAAAGTTTTTGCCATTGTTTTGGAACGAATGTGTAATCGCTGTACGTATCAATCAGATAATGTCTTCTTCAGAATCAACTAAACTAATATAGAATTACTTCAATAATACTACATTTTCAAAAGGCGCTTGTAGTAAATATCAAGTTAAGAAAAAAAAACATTATAATTGCCGGAGAGAAATAGTATTTTGTAATTTCCATATTGGTCAGGGGTATAATTATGCACAGTACCAACATTTAGAATAATCTATAAATATGAAAATAGTAGATTGAAGCTTCTAAAATGCCTGAATTATTCAAAACTAAATCAGAATAAACTATCTATGGGAAATTCAGTAAATACTTGCGAATATTCGCATTTTCTTAGAAATATTCTGACACAAAATATACATGTATATACACAAATATATATATCTAATTATATACGTGTTAATCTGGCTGTATGCTCGCCTGTGTTTGTGACTATTTGATTGTTAGTGTGTGTGTGTCTTTGTGTCTTGTTTTCAGGCTACTATTAATATAAGTATATAAGAGTGTGACTGTGAGCAGAATGCTTTTGAAAGGAATTGTAGATAACATTAATTTATATTCATCATTGAGTCTACCATCTGTTTTTCAACAATTACTCACGCATCAATATAAATTTCACGTCCCTTCATTGTCATTTTTCTTCTTCATTTGCTCCTGGAAATTGGTAGCTCTGTAGAATTTTTAGTTATTTTTTGATTTTGCATCTCGTTAAGAAATGACAAGGCAGAACCATATATGACCTAGAAAGAGCTTGTTTAGAAACGACAAATCTGGTGCCATCATCTCTTCGGTTAATATGGACGTAATATTCTACATAACATAAACATTCAATTTCGGATCTCTTTCATAAACTGCAAAATGGTTATATATTAATAACATAAGCATGCTAAACAGGACAATTCAGATATTAACAGCGACAATATTGCCCGGGATGATGCTGAGGCCAGCGCCCAGAGGTTCGTCTTCGCTCCTTACGTGCCATTGTTACTCACGAAAAGAAGTACTGGACAATCAACTGACTGAATAAAATCGTTGTATGATGAATATTGCTGCACTGGAAAGAAAGTAAGCCCAAAGGAGCAATAAGTGAATACCAATAGAAATGTCTTGTAAGAGTAATAATCAATATATCACGCTACAGTGTATGCTCATTTTCTAAGGTTATGTTTCATATACTACCATTCATTTATATTTATTACTCTCCCTGTCTCTGGCCTGTCTGTTTCTCTGTCTCTGTCCCTGTTTATCTCTTTATATATATATATATATATATATATATATATATATATATATATATATATATATATATATATATATATATATATATAATTTTAAGGTATGGTATATGGAATAAAGTGCTTAATATCAAGGCTAGAGCGTATTGAAATATAAAAGTAAATATTGAACCCAGCATTCAAAGGCGACAGACTGTTAATTGCCAAACGGAATCATCAGGCCATATATGTGTGTGTGTGTGGGAACAAACATTTATAATACACTCACATACACAGTGTGTGTTTCTGTGTTTCTGTGGATTCAAAAACTCGTGTGAATTTTCAGAAATTCATATATACATTCACAGGCAATTTAACCACCTGATGATGGTCTCAGATAGGAGTGAAAGTATTTAAGAAAATAAAAACTATTTGAAAGAAAATTGTGGCATGTTTTTTATCAATTGTTAAGACTACCAAGAAATTAATCCGACCTATGAAAGCATCACAACGAAAACAAACCGATATGATATGTCCTAACTATCTACCCAAAATTTATATATATATATATATATATATATATATATATATATATATATATATATATATATAACCAAACTGGGAAAGGTATGTATGTACACGAGCGAGCAAGCGGGTGATCGTATACAAATACATATAAATAGATTATAGTGTAAGAAAAACAGTGCACAATGTAGGTGTAAATTGTCATTCGAAATTTTTCCCTTTTTGAGCTGACAGGTTGTGAAGCATTTTTGTCTTTTTTTAATAGACGTTAGTAATAACATTGACGGATATTGTTTAGGTAGGTGTCTCACCTTTGTTCTTTTTTTTCCTTGTTAACTTTATATTACCGTTTTCTTTCATTTGACCAACACGTGGTTTTTATTGTTTTTTTTTATTTGTTATATATATATATATATATATATATATATATATATATATATATATATATATATATATATATATATATATAGCATTATTATTATTATTAATATTACGGGAGCAAAAATGAACGTGAAACTCCTGAAGTTTAGGATTGTATCTAAATTCATATTTATGCTTTGAACAGGCGAGTTTAAGCTTTACATAATAGTGCTAACAACTAATAATCGCTGAATACTGGACTATTTTCCAAAACACGAAGTAGGAAATCGATAAAACAGAGATGGCTTTTTACAGAATAATAATAGATATACGAAGAACAACGGCTGTTAGCAATTATTTAAGTAAAATTAAATAATAGAAACGAATTAATATATACGAGTGTGGGCAGAAATGTTCATCGTAAGTCTGTGACGCAGTGATACTAGAGCTACGAAAACTTGGATACATTAATTTGAACTCTTATTAATAACTGCATTGTTTTTCACCAAGTAAACTGATATCCGACTGTACAAAAGAAGACTTCAAATTCACTAGTTGAAAATTCTCTTGAAAACGGATAAAATGTTGCATCGTGGTGTTATTAGTAACTTGCAGTAAAATATTTTAGTCGACAATGACATTCCGCCTAACATTGTTGCTACAATAGAGGGTGACTTATTTATCAGATTTATCAAAAATTCAAAAGTGTGCAGCTGATTTCAGGGTGAAGAAATGTCTTGAATATGACGCAGTGTCTAGACGTGGTGCAACTGCCATCATCGAATAAAACATTGTAATTGCTGACATAAAAATTACGATGAATCAAATCGGCAATGCTGTTCCCATATCCTATGAGTGAGTCGAAAATATTCTGTGCAGTTTACTTGGCAATACGAAGGTTTCTCTTCGGTGGGCTCCACGTCTTCTGACATCTGAGCAAAAGCATACAGGCTGATCACATCACAGGAAAATCTGACATTGTTTGTGGCAGATCCAGATTGTTTTCTTAAACGATTCCTACCCCAGAATGTGTTTTGTGTTCAACACTTGGAGCTAGAGACAAAGGGACAAACTCTGCAGTGGAAACGCTTCATAACTTAGGATTAATGTTGGAATCATAAAGTTGACCAAGATGTAAAAAGACAATTTATGCAGTAAAAACACCACTCATCATCTGTTCCATAGTAGGCTAAGGTAGTTTCATATGTAAGGAAGGGGATGGCAACAGCTTTTTGGATACAAAAAGCATTTTGTTTGCTATCTTCAAAAGCGGAACGCCATCAATGAATAATAGTATGCCAACATGATGCGTCAGTTACGAATGGCTATCATGTATAAACCTCGAGTAAAACTGATGAAAATGCACTAGTTTCAACATCCAACACATAAATTTTTGGTTTCAGTGGCTTCTGTATAGGACTTCAGGTTTGAACTGTTTGACCACCATCCCTGTTCTCCTTATTTGACTGAAATGAAAAAAGTACTTGACTAGGAACGTGTATAGTTATGATGATGACGTCATATTTGCTGTTGAAGACTTTATTGACTCACATTATGAACCGTCACATGCCAGTTTGAATGGAAAGAAATAAAACAGTTATTATCAAGAAGGGTTTAAATGAATGGATACTAAATTTCACAGTTCTAACATCACTCATTCCGCCTATAAATTTTTCAGCTCAGCCATGTACTTGAGGTTTGCAAAGCAATTAAAAATTTATGTGGCATTAAAATATGAATATGAAATACTTATTCATTTCGAGATCGGGATGATACCGAAAGTCTCTCATAAATTCTTGTAAGTCATGACATCTCTATGACCACCGAGTTTGCAGAAGTTTAGAGTATTAGGAAAATACATGATCTATCTTTATACTGTAGGTGGTAGATAACGACTAAGACAGGCTATTGTAGTATTCCACCAACCAGACACATCATATCTTTCAGGAAATCTTTGAGGCAATTAAACTAGATATCAACGTCGGTGATAAAAAAAATGCCTTCTCATCAAGGTGGCTGTTCCTGGTAAATATCAAATAATATATCATTATATCAAAGGTAAATGATTTGAAATGCTTACATTGAATTCCGGATTGAGTTTACCAGAATGTGGAACATTCAAGCTAGACGCGTCTCCATTATGATTGGGGCGTAGGAATTTATGCCACCTAAATATATTCTGCTCTGGAAATATTATACAAAAGGTTCTGCCTGTTTGATGTAGTATAACTTAACGGAGAACAATCATCATGCAAGGTGTCCGGTTTAAATTGAAAAATATTATCACATATTTTCTTGACTAGAACTTATCAAGAACACATTAAAAAAATTGGTTGAAACAGAAATGCAGGTTACGTGGTTAATATCCATAAATAAATGAACAATGTGTATCAATTTGCAATGCAATAACACCGACTGAGTATAAAAATCGACATGACGGAGGAGGTCAATATGTGTACTGGAAAATCTGCAACTTTCATGGAAAGGAAACTGCAAGAAACTAGTATGATCTCTATATATCTCTGATTACATAAATTGGAAATGTAACATTTTTATGGGACTATATACACAAACAATACGATAAAGATTAATCACCCAGACATTGGAATCAAAGACCACAATAGCAGACTGTTCATTCTTATTGACATATTTCTGCCTGGGAGCTATTCTTTGAGCATTTAAAAGAAAACTATCAAAATCTTGAAGTGAAATCTAAAAAATATGGCACATGTAGACATCGATAATTTCACTTGTAGTCGGAACCATCGGATTGATCAGAAAATAGTCAGATAAACTCCAGTAGCCCATCACATAATAAAATACAAAAAAAAGAAAGAAAAAGAATGTACTCACAATTAAAACTCACACATTACGAATGAGTTTGACTATGTAAAATGTGTGTGATCTTAGTTTGTTGTTGGAGCCCAGGAGGAAATATGTATACAACAGAAATCCAAGGAAATAAGACTGTAATAAGACAATGTGCTTTCTTGTTGGTATGGCAGTCCCTAAAAACTGTAATACATCGTTGAAGATCATAAAAAGGACTATCAGATATCACAACCTTGATATCGAAATCCCAAAAATGGAGCAACTGAGGACATTAACAGTACGATTTGTAAATGGAGCCCACAGTTTGATTAGAAAAGATTCCAATAGACACATTAAAGAGATTCCTGGTTGCACATGCCTTTCAGAAATACAATTATTTTGCTTACACCTGCACCCCATACCTTAATAAGAGAGTTACCTATGTAAAATATGTAAGATCTTCGGTGTTTGTTCTCTTTACAAAACGTTCAGAGAAAAATGCCATGATGCTATTTCTGATATTAGAAATCTTGTTTGGATGCGGAAATAGTATACAAGAGAAATCAAAGGAGATATACTACTATTAATACTAATACTACTACTACTAATAATAATAATACCTATGATGATGATGATGATGATGATAATAATAATAATTCTCAGAACAAAATTATGGCCTATAATAGCCTTTGAATCCCAGTTGTTCAATATAGTTTCAATATCTATTACTAGACTCTAAGTGACATCAAGCGAATTGATTCAAGGACAAGAAAGCTTCAAAATAATCATAATATGGATCATCCAAAGGCTGATGCAGACCGTCTATACATACTCCGTAAATAAGGAAGAAGGGGTCTTATTCAGCTAGAATTATCATACACGACAACATCTATTGGTTTACTAAAATACATGGAAACAATAAAGGACTGGATGGTATAATTAGTCAAATAACACGTAAACAGAAAGAAATAATATTCAGTCATGAAAAAAGATTGTGAAAATAAAGAACATTTTAGAGATTCTGTAGAAAACCAAAACGTAAGCCAAGAACCAACTGTTGCAGTAATGAGTATGAAAATGAATGTCAAGTATAAAGCCATTGGACAGATTAAATTAAGCTGGTAAAACAATCATCTGCATAGCTAATATCAAGAAAGTGCTAGTTAACTCGATGTTGATAAAGTTAACACCCATCGAGGTTTACGAGCAACTGCATTAAAGACTGACATGGATGACTTTATTCTTGCAGTGCAAGACCAGAGCTTTTTCACTAGGGACATTCAAGCAAATATTATACATAATAGTGTGGATCCAAAATGCAGGTTCTGTGACAAATATCGGGAGACCATAGACCATGTAATCACTAGATATTCTGTAATTGCACCAAATGAATATGAAAATCGTCACAATATAGTGGGGCAATACTTACATTAGATAATAGGCTAACACTATGGAAAAGATAACAAACACTCCTACGAACATCACCCAGCATCGGTCATAGAAATAGAGGTCATCAAAATTCTATGGGATGACACTATCTTTACAGAGAGGAAGATTGAAGCAAATAAGCCGGACATAAGTTCCAAAAACATTAAAGAAAAATACTTGCCTACTAATTGCTTTGTCTTGGCCAGCAGACTGTAACATAGCAATCAAGGAATTTGATAAAGAAATCTATCGAAGTATAAAGACCTGGAAATGAAAATAGAAAAAAATGTGGAAATTGAAAAGAAGAATACTACCAGTCATATTAGGTGCTCTTTGAATGGTAAAAAGAAAATGAATACCAAAACACATTGAAAAATCCCTTGAAATCTCAGATTCAGAGAAATACAAAAACTTTCTTGATAAGTACAGTCCACACACTAGAAAGAACTTTGTCTGTGAAAAGCTTGTTATATTAAGGGAAGTTAGAAAAACAAATCATGAATTGTATCTATGAAAATACACATTGCCTGACTTAGGTCTTCCCGCAGAATTGGTAGATAGTTTGACCATAGCAAAAGTCGAAATCTAATGATAATGAGGATGATGATTATAACACTGCCCGAAATGTTTATTCAGAATTTCACGATGAAGAAGATACGAACATATAAGTTTTGTTTATATGACACGTAGCTCTAGGCGTCAGACTATCACGGATCTAAACAATTTCACTTACATTTTTTATCTGTTGCCATGAATTACAGATAAATTTAATGTAGTTGTTTTTTTTTTCTTTTAGCGTAATCTGCAGCCTTGAATCCAAAATAGACGTTCCAGATTAGCTGTCTCCAACAGATGAGAAAGTCCTACCGTGTAATCCGTGCCTGGGAAAATAAGTAATTATGTTATGCATCTGACACTTTCGATAGTGAACTCAACAGGCTAGTGTGGAATTTGAAATCGGCTCCATAATTTCACTTTTTTCGCCTATAACCATCACGCTGCTCGCAATACTCCGTAACAGAATGATAATAAAGCATTTTTTTTAATACAATACATTATTTTATTTCTCTTGATGCCCTTCCTTAGAATTCCATGTAAAACTATAGTGTTTATAAGTCAAACAGAAGGAACATTAGAAAGAGAAACATTAAGATTAAATTTTAGCTAATGAACAATATCTCGTGCTAGAAACTGATTTCTGCATGTTCAAATAAGTTTCTAATTAAACTCTTCATTTATAAAGTTTTTAACAGACATGTCTAATGAAAGTTAAAGGATATCTAAACAATGTCTGAATGTTTTCAGAAACTTATTGTTTGACATGTAATGAGAAATATTTTTTTTAAAGATTATTGATTATGTGTGTTTGCTTTTCACTGCAAAGAATAAACTTAACACGAAAAAGGTATTGTCTATGTCGAGGAGAATCTGCTTTTTAAGGAGACCACGGATCAAGATGCTTTCGTTTATTTATATTTTTTGTATAGCATGCTGGAGAAAAGTTTTCTTCGACGTTCGCAAAGAAAGCAAAGACAAAATACATTACGCAACGCGAACGGAAGAAATATTTTTCATTGTTTCAACAATTGTGAGCAAGCAACACAAATGAAAACATTGGGTTTGACCATGTGATTGGAACAAATGAAGGCGGGAACAAAAGCTACTGTTGAAAGTGAACGCTGCACGATTAGAATGTTTACACACTCATTTGAGAAGCGCCCGCAAATAAAACGTATGCAAGCGTTAGGCATAGAGAGAAAAATTAATGGGCGGAAGTCTGATTACATTCATTGGAATCATTGTTTGCCTGAATAATCGGATAACTATTCAAGAAATTCTTGCAATATTTAAAAAAAAATATTTTTCTTCCTCTGTGTGTTTTACATGAAAATTTTGGATGTTTGCATGAATAAGTTATAATGGCTTGATTATTTCCGGCAATCATACAAAGTTAGTTCCGCTGATAATTGTGAGAAACAATAGTCAGCAACTGATAATATATATATATATATATATATATATATATATATATATATATATATATATATCGAGAGAGAGAAAGAGATAGATAGAGATAGGGACGGAGGGTGGTAAGGAAATAAAATTATAAATTTTGGAGGATATAGAGACAAATACTGAAGAGTCAGAGTGATATTCTTATAAATGCTAAGGAATTTTATACCGTCGATTCTTATTGCCTTAATAATGGGAATGGTTGAAACTATTAATATGGAAGAGAGATTAGGATATATTTTCTTCCTTTCTTTTTCTTTATTTCTTTCTTATTCTGACCGTCTCTCTCCGTGTATATATATATTTATCTGTGTGTGTATATTTATATATATGTGTGTGTGTTGGTTTGAGTATATATTGAGTAGAATGGTTCCTGAAACATTAGGTTTATGATACCCAGAAATTCATACACAGATGTTCTCAAGGAAACATGGCACACTGGATAATGGCGTGGGTTAGATCCAGTGACAGAAACCTACAGAGTGGGAGTTCAATAACTGGCTAAGGCAGTGGAGAAATTTCAGAGGGATAATTAACAGGAGATAACTGATATCCATTAAACATGGGACATGGTACTAGACTATTCTTCCCCCAGTGAGCGAAATAAAGTGTTCAGTTCGACATTCCAATTCGGAGCATACAATGGCCGAAACGTTGTAATAAATATGCCGACAAAGATGAGAGGACAACAGTCCGAATAATGTAAATAATGTTAACAATTACCATAAAATTATTCATATAAATACACAGGGAAGCAAATTTACGTCAGTTAGAAGGAGATAGATAGATAGATAGATAGATAGATAGATAGATAGATAGATAGATAGATAGATAGATAGATAGATAGATAGATAGATAGATAGATAGATAGATGTTACCTTTTGCCATTTTTCATATGCGATATATAACGTGAAAAACGTGAATTGATATTGTAAATTATTGAGAGAATTTAACATAATGCTATATTTACAAAGTGAAGAATGGTGAGAAAATCATAAAATGTTTTAACGATATTACGTAAATAGATGTTATGAAAATTTTAAAAAGGTAAAATCAAGAAAATTGTACTGAATGGCAGAGAATTATTTGAGGAACCTGACGTTGTCATTGTGAACTTAGAGGAATGATGCAGTATAAGAGTTTGAGATGAAAAAAAATCAATCACGATTATTGAGCTAATGAAACATCACCATGGGCCAGGATTTGATTATGTCGAATGAAGAAATACATGAACGTCAATTCTTCAGTTTTTCACCAATAATTTTTGTGATAAATGTTAGAGCTGCACAGAAAGAACCTTAGAGTTGGGATAATGGCTGTTAATCTCATGAAAAGAATCAACCAACAAAACATGTAAAGAGGAAGAGTGGTCGAATAACGATGTTGACGAGGACTTTAAGTAATACAATTACCTATCTCTTTAAACGTCCCAGTAAAGATAACGTCAGGGAATGATTGTAAAGACTTAAAGAGAATGGGTTTTGATTGATTGTTTAGGTTTTATGGCACATCAACCACTGTGGGTTATTTAATGCCAAATCCAGTTTATATATATATATAGATATATGCCCAATATATGAATTTTAAATGCCTATTTTGTATGGAACATTTTTAGCTAGCTAGAGCTTATTTGCTTGTACACTGTAAAATAATCCTAGGTATTTTTGTTTAAGTCAAGAATTTCCATTTGATAAGGACATTTTATTTGCAAAATGGTAAAAGGTAGGATATGTTGTTTACACATCAGTCTACATCTTTGATAAGAGACCAATTCTTTTTAGAAAATCCAATATAATTTTTGGTTCAGTTTTTGCAAAGAATGTCTTCATGTTGATTGATTGTTTTGTTTAACCGCATCTCAAACTTAGTGGTCACTTTATGCCGAAAATGATTTTGAGTAACTTTAAAAATCAAAAACGTATAGCTGGCAACATTATGTTTCCAAAAACGCGAATTTGCCAACATTATGGTTTCAAAAACATTATCTAAGGCCTTGCTGTTGGATGTAGTTTATCGCCGTACCCAGGACGCGGATGTAGTTTACCGTCATACCCAGGTCGTATGGGTTTTGATTGGTAAAGGTGAAAATATAAAGCAAAAATGGAAATAGAGTCAATAATTTTATTCATAAAAGACAACGCTTCCTTCTTTTCTCCCACATAACGCAACGATTTCTAAGATGTCAAAGTATTTAAATATACCCTAAATCCAGCAAATACTTCAATAGAAAATACGTTTTCAATTCTTACGTGAGATGTCCTGATAATATAATAATCAGGTCACTTTTCTCAGATATTGTGTTAAATGTTTACGTGGCGTTTTAATAAGCGTAAATTAGATGTGGCACAAGGTCGAAAGTATGTAGCACACTGAGGATCGAAATATTTAATCAATCATAATTGAACTAACGAACACAAACTTTCTAAACATTACACCACGTCAAAGTGCCCTTGTTCAATGATCATATCATTGTGTCAACTATGTTCTTTTATATATTTATGAATGGAATATTCTGTTGGAATTTCCATAACAAAAGATGACCGCCAAACAAGTTATCAATATTTAAATAAGGTTGGAGATGTCAAATATGTATAGGATTTTAAATATATGGGAATTTGTTTTAACAATGGATCGAAAACAAGACAGCGAAATCCGAACGCGCCTCGGAATAGCAAATGATGCATTCCAAAAAGAAAAATACTGAGGAATGGGAACATTTCCTTAGAAACAAAGAAAAGATTTCTGAACTATTATGTAATATCAAATCATTGCAAAAAATCGTGCCCGTTTTTCCTTCTTAATATGACAGCAAATTGGCACTGACGTTTGTTTTCTTGTGTTCTGGATTAAAAATGTTCATCATTCAGTCGCGAGACACACTTTGTCGAATGTTGCTGGTTTATCCAGAAATTAATGTCTTAAAGGTAAAGGATGAAATGTTACTCTTCAACCATATTATTCTTTATGGATTTCGGGAAGAATTAAGCGTTAGAACTGTGAAAAGAAACGGATTCAGGATGTTTACTTGGATCATGCTCAAGCTCTTCAGAAGGTCAAAATATAGTCTGGTAGGTTTCGTCAGGGTGATTTTAGAATAAGCGATCAAACTCGCTCCGAGCGAAAATCCAGTATAGATGAAGACGATCTGCTTGTCACTGTGGAGAAAGACTGAAGGTTATTGATTGAAAAGATTGCTTAGAGCTTGAAAGTCGATATCACAACTGCTTTTCGTCATTTCAAGAGACTTGGGATCAAGAAAAACGACTAAATTTTTAAGATCTTAAAGTTATGGTTTTCCACCCCAGACAACGCAAAACCACCTCTTGCAAAACAAACCTTGCAGAATCTTAGACTTTAAATAGTAAACCATCCGGCATCCAAGGTATTCTCTGGACTTTTCCACATCGGATTTATATTTCTTCCGGTGTCACCAGAACAATTTAAATGACAAAAAAATACAAACAAAAAAAATCAATCTAGAAGACATCCGGAATCGGCAAGAATACAATCACCAGTGTCAATTTGCTGCCATTTTATATTAAAAATGAAAATAGGGCAAGATATTTGAAATGATTTGATATACATACAGTCAGTAGAAATCTAGCTCACAAAGTTCTTCCAACAACAAAAAAGGAAGTTCCTACGATAATGGGATGAACAAATTTATAGGAAGCATCTATTAGAAACAATGGAGACTTTCTTCTTGGCTAATCAATGTTTGTTTTGTTCGTATGTAGAATTGAGCCTTTAATTTTCTAATCGTACACGAACATTTACAATTATCTAATATAAATCCTCTTATATGGAAGTGAATGCTGGATAATCTCTTAACAGAACAAAGAAAAGTGGATGCAAGACAAATGCGTTTCAATAGATTGCATCCTTAGAATGACATAGACGCTGCACATCAGCAAAGCATTTCATGAGTAAGTTCTCTAATACAGACACTTATCCTCATAAGCATAAAGAAACATCTGACATACTTAAGGTAAATAATGAGTTACTATGGATTCGAGAATTTGATACCTTAAAGACATACAGAAGGCAAAAGTGATAAGTGGAGAATGTTGAACTTGGGTGAAAGAATGCCGCTACCTGAGGATACCATGGATGGCAAAAACTGCTAAGAGATATAAGGAATGGATTGAATCAACGTCGCCCATATATTGAATTGTCACAGCACATAATAGAATAATGTATCATGTAATCAAGCACGGTCTTTGTATATTATTCATATGAACAAATTTATACCTGACAATTTTACCTAAATTTTGACAGATATTGTCTAGTAATATGTACAGTTCCCAGCAAATTTCTTAAATATAAAATCTACCTGGGCCTAAGTTTTACCTGGTGGGAAAATAGTTATCGCTACACAATCCACGTGGAAGATAGATAGTAGTAATCGAACATTATTTTAAAATACTTTATTTCCTCTGACTTTTCCTTTGTACATCTCTTTTCTGACGTTTTGCTTCCAGCTTTTCTGACACCTACGATATTCTAAATTTTAAATGCAACATCAACCGCCATCTTCTTTCTTCATGAAACTGTTTCTTTTATTATTCTTTCCCCACGCTAAAGTTTTCTCATCTTCTTTCACTCTCAGTAACCATACATCCCGATGGCATTGCCGCCTTTCTTAAGGTGAAATAAATTAAAATCATGTGTAATTTGTTGTTAGCTGTTTCTTTATTCAGTTAAACAGGTAAGTCTCAAACATGATAAACGATTGTGCGATCATCATTCGATTCAAGTCTAAAAAGATTTTCCCGCAATAGAATTGATTCTTTCGGCGGTTGCTAACCAAGGCTATATCACCCAATCTGGCTTGCTATTCAACCCATAGACGGGTCGGTGAATAAGGGATGGATTCTATCTTATTTGCTTTTAAGTGAATATAACGAAAACGATTGCGATTCGAACACCACTCTTCAATTCCTCATTTCTTTTCCATTAAACCACTTTTTTTTTCTTTATTCGTCTGTATAAATTTTCAAGCAGCTTATGATAATATATATGGAAGTATCTATGGATCTATATAAATAGCAGATATCATTCGTGTCTTTTATGTCGCAGAATATTAACATCAAAGCCATCATGATATTGTTTCCATCGATATGTAACTAAAATAACTGTTGAGTGTTTGCGCTGTTGTCAGAGTAGATAGATATTGGTCCTGCCGAAAGCAAATCTGGATGAAGAAAGTCTCGAGCAGAATAATATAGTAATGAATCTATGCTTATTGAATCCTTATCTAAATACTTTAATTGGTATAATAATAATACATGCTACTTTGCTAGCACTATACTCTGAAAACTGAGCCGACTAATGTAGTTAACAAAATTTACATGAAGCGAAAAATATACTATATAGTTAAAATATAAAAGAAAAATACCTCGAATCGATCTATAGATCATATATGCGTATATAAGCGGTACATAGAACCAGTCATTAAAGACTTAGTGAGAAGAAATAGTCTTTAATGTTTCTTATCGATCCAAATTTAGTTTATTGTTAGGATATGACATTTTCTCTTGTAAAAATAGTAACTACATTTCAACTACAATTTAGAGAATTTTGCCGAATCAAATAAAGTAATCAGCTTGTAAATTAAGAAAATCGAACCCACCCACGAGCATATGATTATACATTCTTTCCTGTTTAGGATATTGTTTCGGTTTACATTAAAATCATTTTTTTTATTCTTTTAACTCCCAGTAGCGCCTTGAATCTTAGTGTAAATTGTTGCATTTCTTGGATCGAACTGAATAAAAAAATAAAAAATATCATTACAACACTTTTGCATATTTTAGAAATCCTTCAGCAAGGATTCTGATCAGGAGATTGGAGATTTTAAGGGGCGTAGACTGAACTCTTAATTGCTGTTGTTCCTAGGTGCACCCTGGCCGGGGTGGTAGCACTTGTTACGGTTCCAGATATGGACAGTGAATTAAAAAAAAAAACATTATGAAAGTATAAAAGTACATTTTTATACTAAGAATGAGGTTTTATATTTTTATGTAAACCAAAATTAGCAACAATATCTATTCATAGTAACATTACCAACAATGCAGTTTTAAACAATATTGTAACTCTAGATTATAGCATACATTTGCATTCAAAATGTTTAGTTATAGCCATATAATTGTATGCAAATTATTTACATTTCGTTATTAAATAATGTAGATAGGTTAATATGCCATTAAACAAAATCAATCGAACCTGACCATATATTACAATCATAGTAAATTACATCCTACAAATAAACATTTTTTGGTTGTAAATATTTTAATATAATTTCATTATCAATTGATAAACGTAAATAAGCAATTATTTTGTACGAAACATATTCCTATTAATATGATGTTTTCGGAACTACACATCATGGGTAAAGTGATGTTAACGATTAGGGTCAAATCAGGAGAGAAACTGGTCGTTTTGAAATGAAGCCATGGCATTACATTGGACCGTCTTTGTTTCTCTTATTAGACGGTCGATTTTCAATTATCGTCCAGAAATCACCTTCGATTTATTTACAGCCATATTGTAGAACATCGATTGAATATAATTTGATAAAATCAATAACAGACTAAAATTAATCAATATTCAACGGAATACGATGATAATGAATCATAAAATATTTCGTCGACTTGATGATAAGGAAGTCTATTAAGTAAACCATTCTATTTAAGTAATGAAGATTATTTGTGAGATTTCTTCAAATTAATTACATTTGCAAAAAATGAAATCCAACAAAAATGTTATGTATTGTATTCTAAACCTCGAAATACTTACACATTCCAATGTAAAATTAGGTTGCGATATGTTCATACATTAAAAAAATAAAACATTTTTAAATGTTTTATATTTGTTTGTCGAATTTCGCAGACTGTCGTGAATGATTCAAAAACGACGAATTGTGCCAACAACAGCTAACTTGGACAATACATTTTAAAAGATCTGAAAATAATGATATACTCAGTATACTATATTTTCACAGTTCTTTAAACCAAAGCTTAGGAAGGTTGTGTGATGTCAACGAACACTCGTTGCCACTTTTGTAATGCCAACGTATACTTGTTGTCACTTTCGTAAATTCTCGTTGGAGTAGAGATTTTGTAATCGTAGATAAGACTATAGTACTCCGTTGAACAATGATGGTGTCAGACACCTACGAATATCTCTAGCACTAATAGTACTTGCTAGATAATACTCGCTCGAAAAGTATTCCGTATAGTGATCCGAATAGAGAAATAGTACAGTGCCCGAATAGTAATAAAGGATAGAATAGAAATACGATCAATTAGACACACGCTAACTCCCATATATGCGTTTCCTCTATGGTCAAGTTGTCTACTTCTGTAATAGGATCGTCTGTGCACAGTGGCGATCTATGTTCAAACTCAAGTGACGGCAGCGACACATTATTCATATATAACAGACGGAAAACACAATCAATACGAGAAAAAGCGATAAAAAGAAATCTATTTCCAAGACAAACCGTTTTAAGATCAAGGATTTATAAATTTCAACTGAAAATAATATTAACTGTTAGTTCACAAAATGTCGAATATATACTCATAATTGGTCGGATGATATATGTTTTTCATCTTTGTAACGTGCCCATTCAGTTTTTTGGCGATCATGGCTCTTCACTATTTCCTGTCTTTCGTATATCTTAGCTTTTTTTGTTATCTCCCCATAACCCTGTTCTGCAATCCATTTACACAATATCCTTAGGTCGTGATCCTTTTCCATATGTCCATTTATCATTTAATATATCCTGGGAGTGTTAACTTATCCAATCCTTCATTGTTCATTATGCGCAAATGTTTTGTCATTATATGTGACACTGAAAACTGCTCAAGTATTTTATTTAATGGCATTTGAATCGGGTGATGCAGGAGGTCTCATGTTTGGGTCGATATGCCAGTGAAAACTTCCGTTTAATCCGATGTCACGATATCAGTTTTGGTGGAGGTAAAATTCGACGGAAACAACTACGGAATAACTTTGGATTTCTCACAATCAAGAGTTTTCGATCGTATCCAGCCTATCAAAGTATGCAGTGGCATTGATACAAAAGTACGCTGGGAAGTGAATTGACGGCATTACACAGATCTCGTAGCTGAAGATACCCGTAACCGTTACAGAAGTTGAAATCAAGAAATAAGTCGCCATATGTAGCCGTAAGTGTCTCCCATAGGTCGTATTTATGAAGACTGACCGTTTAGAATATTTCTTTATCCAAATTGCGACATTTCCAAACTAGACCTATGTAGGTCGTTTTAGATATTGGACACGAAGAAAATGGCCACTTTCGAGAGGACTGATTACATCTAGCTTGCATAGATTTCCATTTCCTTTTTCATATTGAAATTTGATATATTAATGCTCACGATACATACATATATACATACATATATATATATATATATATATATATATATATATATATATATATATATATATATATATATATATATATATATATATATATATATATATGAGAATATTAAAGTCAGACAAGTGTAGCGTGATATCACTTTATATTTTCTTTCTTTTATGGATAGAAGAATAATATCTTATCAGCAACCTGTCGCACGCGTTATCGTATAATACGTATAATACGCTAAGATTAATTCATTTATAAATATCAACGAGATATTGCTTGGTGGCAGCATACATTTCCGTAAGCAATTCTCTATATACGTGTGAGTAAGTGCTATCAAATAAATCGCTGATTTAGGAATATATTTTTGAATAATAATCCTAAAAAATTGAATTAAGGAAATATGTGAAGGAAATGCAATGAATGAAAAAAGAAACCTAACATTCAATGGCAGATTAATCTTTTCAGCTTACGATGTATTGCGTGAATTAAAATTAAATTGCTTGAATTTTTTTGTGGGGGATTAAATCAGATCAAACGCAAAAAAGGAAAAATTGTAAAAAATGGAAAAAAGCAGACGGTTGCTTTCCGTAGAAATTAGTAATGATCTTGTGAGGATTTGTAATAAAATATGTCGAAACTCTTTTCATTGTTTATAATAAAAACACATTGATAAGACATATGGATTCAATTTAGAAAAGAGCTTCTAATTTTTTCAAAACAAAAACACACACGTTCATATATATATATATATATATATATATATATATATATATATATATATATATATATATATATATATATATATCGGTTGTAAAACAAAATTGTGCAAATACTGTAACACTATAATTAGCCATCCCACAAAATGTTTAATGTCTAAAAAAAAAAAAAATTATAAAATCATTGAGTTTCTGTTTTCCAGTTTTTCCGATGAGATATTTAGCTATTTTGACACCATTTCTTGTAAGAATCACTAAAATGTCCTTTGAGTTATTCAGCTAAAAACGAGCAAGTCACAATTGATTAGTGTCACACCCACTGTCTTCCAAATTAAGCAATGTTGAGAGGAAAAATTTGTTTCATTAATCACACCTAAATTTATACTCTCTCTTCCACCTTCAAAGTCCATTCAAGAGAACAAAGACTAAATGTAAAAAAACAGGGATAACGAGGTCACACTAGCAAGAGGGATTATCATTTTAGTGTAGAACCTTAGAGATCAATTAAAAAAATCCAACTCAATTTATAAGACGTTTTGCAGGTGAGTGAGGATTTTCGGCTATGACACTCATAATATCAGTGAAAAAATCTTGATAATGGAAAATTACCTGAAAAATGTGAGACACCTTGTTACACCAGTATAGAAAGTTAGATGGTTAGAGATGGCGAGGATCATCTTGAATAAGTAGGAAAATTAACTTGGAATTATATATATATATATATATATATATATATATATATATATATATATATATATATATATATATAATTTATTTAAATACTGGTTGAGTTTGTTTCTCGTTAGAGGAAGTGGTAACAAATGCAGTTTAAGGTGATACGTGGAAAATTTATCGACTAACTATAGACATAAAGACATTGTAGTGATCGGGTAACACCCCGTCAAATTTTTCTATGAAGCAGCACTTGTCTGAAAAATGCCTGTATGTTCGTTCGAGTGAGGATTATTTGTTCCTGCCTATATGTCATGTAGACACTGCTTTTAAAGTTGGATCCGTATGATTTAAGAATAGTGATCGTAAGAATATTTGCAGTTTAATGCAAAGAATTTGAGTGTTCTAATCATTTGGAGTTTAGGTCTCGCCATTTTACTCACCAGTAGCGCATACGACGTGCCAAGCGCATACGACGTGCGAAGCGCGAAACGGGAAAGGGGACAGAGAAGGGAGCGGAAGACGACGAGCGTAGGCAGCGAAGAACGGGTTGACTCGGGCTTCGTAAACGACGCATCGCGCAAAGAGTTACCGCCAGTTACACGAACGCCCCCCCGTCGCCCCGACCCGAAAACCACCGCCTGCCGCGTACCGCCGAACACCACTTACCCCGACTCTGCACGACCGCGACGCCGGGACGCCGCAACGCTGACGGACCACTACGACACCTTGAAAACGCGCCGCAAATCGAGAACGGAGCGAACGCTACAGCCCCGTACTGGTTCCTCGATTCGCGCGGAGACGGCCCGACAGTGAGATGGAACTGTATGTTCTATTTTAATCGTTTGTTTCTCCGCAATTCTCTCCTGTGGAAATGATTTCTGATTTACGCTTCCCTACAATTTACATTCTTCATAAGGTAAATAGGATGCTAATCGCTATTAACAGCCTTCAGGACACCAGTTTTCTAATGTCCTTTCTCTTCATTTCTACGCATTAACGTCTTCTCATTCTTTTTCACACCAAGTAAAACATTGATTCATAATGGTATGCTCGTTTTGACTGGAGTGAAATGATAAAATATTTTAATACACTGATCAGTAGATTTGCTTGTATAATTGAATAATTGTCAGAAATCTTAGTTTCCTATGACTTAAGACGTTCAATAATTTTTCATAATGCATTTTAATCTATGGCGTAAACGCATTGAACTTTTTCTAACTTAAATGAGGTTTATATATAACGTAAACATATTTGAAATATTAAATATTTTGCGTTAAATGTTAACTTCTTTTAATCATAATTAATTAACAGCTTTTATGAGAATTATGATTGCTGAGATTATATTCAATGTTATAAATGTTTTCAATATCGTAGCTCTGATCGGCGATAGAAAAAAGAAAATGCATTCATTATTGCCATACGTATCCAGATTCTTTTTATTTTTATTACTATATATATATATATATATATATATATATATATATATATATATATATATATATATATATATGTTATGGGACCTTACCCATAAGTCCAGTAAGGATTGTTTTGGATTTAGATTCTCCATTTGCAACGTCCCAGTACTGATGCACAATGCGAATTTAAAGTAACAAAAATTCTTTTGAAAAGTCTAAGATCACATAGTATGGAATGTCCACGAAGATTGCATTAGTTCACGAGAAAAAACGATGACCTGATACGAATAATGTTGTGCGGAAAAATCTGTTGACAATTTCTTTTTACTGATGAAGTTTTCCAGGTTGCGAAATGTTTTTGAAACTACTGGGAATTTTTTTTTTTTTTTTGCGTTCGAAGGTAGCTATTAGGTTGTTGCAAAAATTATGACGTAATAATGTCGTTTTTTGACGTTAAAAATACGGCAAAAAACGACATTATTACGTCATTATTTTTGCACCAACCTAATAATCAACGAAAGAAGTTTTGTCGGTAAAACAGATTTTTTTTAAGAAATTTGAATCATTGCCGGGTCCTTTAGTCTTTCAAAATACACGAAATTTGATAGTTCAAAGTTTTGAGTTTGGTAAATGGTAAAAACACGTCAGCAATAATGTTCTCGTGACGATGTCTTTAAAAAATTGTGAAACAAAAATATTGTAGTTTCAACTTTTTGTATTAAAGGAAAAAGTTAAATGTGATCGGTGAATGTAATGTAATCTCTGTCTTCTAACAGGTCACGAAAATGTCTGATGAAGATAGACAAAAGGTCACGACCGTGTACATATATATATATATATATATATATATATATATATATATATATATATTTATTTATTTATTTTTGTGAATCTTGCATATTTGCTGAGTAAGAAGAATGATTTTATCTTCTGTTGAATAATGCTGAACAGCATCTATTGAAAAATATAGTTGTGAGTAAGCTTCTTTTTCTGTGTAGTTCAGTTTGGTATAGTCTGCACTTACCGAAGATTGCTTCTATATTTAACAAAAAAATGTCTTTGATACTTGACCAAGTTTAGGTACGAAAATTGAACAGCAATTGTTCGAAAATTGGATTGGAAAGTTTTCTAAAATTAATGAGGGCTTTGTTTGGGTGTAGATAAGACTGATTTCTCTCTTACTAAAAATTTTTGAAATGTAATTACTCAATAATATGCGCAAAGTTTGTAATTCCGAAATTTGTGTATGCGACTTCAAAAGTAAAAATATACATTGTGAAATTCATTATTTAGGTAGTCTACTGCCAACCACCTCGAGATTATATCCAGTTAGCTTGCTGGTTATATATATATGTATGTATGTATGTATGTATGTATGTATATATGGATTCAAATTATTGCGTGTTTTGACGCAAAACGAGCGGATTGAATGATTTAAAAACTATCAAATGCCAATTGAATATTTTTTAATCTGGAACAGCGATTATACTATTTGTTTTCTGATAGAGAATTCGACGTGATAGGCAGCAGTGTCTATGTTCATACGTATATGTAGCCAGTTTTCAACAATTATTTGAAATGTTATTGAAATGTCGGCCAATTTAACATATTGGTTGATGTCATCAATCATTTGTAAATATAATAGATAGTTCACATTTTTGTTTTTGTTGCAGATAATTGAATTTATGTTTACATTGAAAAATATTGTATGTCAATGGGTTAACAATAATATTAGATTGTACTTTGTCGGTGGTTACCAATTATTTGTAATGGAATATGAGTGTATAAACGAAAAATTAGAATAATCTTCAAACACATCCACAAATGTCAATGATGTTTTATTTATGTAAGTATTAATATTCTGTCAAATTGAAAGAAATTAATTACAACGAATCTTAGCGAAGAACATTACACAAAATATTTTGTGTAACATTTTACACTGCAACCGAATTAGTTGCGTTAAAATAGCATAAATATAGTGCGTCGACATATGTGCAGAGGTATGCAACACGGGTTTACATTTCTTTATCTATGTGTATAAATTGTTTTTGTCGGCCTCATCAAAGAAAGGAGGGGAAGTGCTACTGTTGCCGCGTGTAAAGAAACTTAGCTGAATGTTGTCACTCTCACTAAACATTATTTTTTTTAATAATGTATACATGAATAAATAGCGAAAGATGCGAGTAATTAATTAAGTTTGAAAATTTCAGTTTTGTTTTTATGATAAATCATCGAACACCATGTTCAAAGTTTTCACTGAAATAATGTTTAGCAAACAAGTAATGATCATATTTATAATGAAAATATCGGTTGAAGAAGAAAACCAAATTACATTAATTAATCTCTATCTTATTGGCTAATATATATTTTCCAAATTTTTAAATATTCCTCTTGAACAGGGAAAATATTGCCGATCATATTCTTAAGATATCCTCCAAAATTTAATTTTAAGAGTTATTTCATAGTCTTTGTAGACCGCGCATCTGGTACGATGCCGCTGGATTCTTAAAATATATTAACACAAAAATTCACATGGTGTTTTAGAAAAATTGACTCGGTATTGCTGTGAGTCGTTCAATGTACAGACAAAATGAATTTTTAGTGACAGCATTTTTCTCTAATTCCGTACATACACACACACACACACACACACACACACACACATATATATATATATATATATATATATATATAAATATAAATGTGAACATAGAAGTCAACACTTATATATATATAAGAAGTCAACACTTATATATATATAAATAGCCGAGAAAAATAACAGCACACGTGGCCTGACGATTGCATATAGCATGAAACAGACTGTCGCCTCTAAGTGTTGACTTCTATGTTCACTTTTATATTTACACACGCTCTATCTCTGATATTGAGCACTTTATTCCATAAATATAGCACACCTTAAGACTATATTTCTTTATATATATATATATATATATATATATATATATATATACTAGTTAACACCTGCCATCAAAAATGACGGCGAGAAGGAATGTATTATAACTATTATATATTGTAACTATTTTTTATTTTTATTCAAACAAAATTCTGTAATTTAAAATAGTGTTTTCTTATTCTTAATAAATTAAAAGTGTTGAATTTATAAACACATGAGGAAAGATATCTGTCTTTCATCCTCACTGTGGCTCTTCGTGCTCACGCACGCATGCACATCTTTTGTGACGGACATTGGGTGTTCCTGAGAATCAAATCTGCCGATAGTTTGTAACATCGGCGCCAGTGATAGCCGATCCCATTATCGAAGACACCACGAAGAAGAGTAAATTTATGTGAAGTTAGCATTCAACCTGGAATAAAATATAAACTTCGGCCAAGTTTTTTCTGACATATATTTATCTCCTCTCTCCACCCTTCTCTATCCCCCCCTATCTCTCTTCCGTTCTTTCATTTTTTTTTTTTTTTTTGTAGTTGTGTATCTGTTCATTTCGTGGCTACTTCCCATCATCCTTTAATTTGATCGAAGTTCGAAGAATGAGGGAAAGAAGGAGTTAACTTTGTAGTTTGTCGGCGCAGTAGGTTATTGCGTGTGGACATAATTGGGACCATGACTTTTGTGTGCCTCATGAGAAAACTATGAACACCTCAATTGTTACACACAAAACAATGAAGCGATGCCACAGACAAATATAATGCTCTAAAAACCTTTGGACATTTTTTTTATAATTTTCCCTTAGAATTCTACCGGCCAACAATTATTCAGAAAGAATCGCTTGTTTGACATGGGACGATACAAAAATGATGTTGGTCAAAACGAAATAGTAGTAAGAGGGGTGGCTACTTAATTACGGAACATGATTAAAAGAATTTATTAGTAAAATAATTACCGAATTAAATATAGCAGTTGCAATGAGTATGAAAGAGAAAATAATTACTCACGCACTCCACCTAACTTGAGTACGTTGGTGAATTGAACTGATAGCTTGCATAGGTTGGGTTGATGTATCTTAATATACAATGCTTCTAAAAGTTTCAAATGATGTGCATAACGAGCTCTAGGCAAAATGGAAAAACTTTCAGCAGTCAGGACAATCTAAAAGTTTCTGACTAATAGCTGAGTTATGCATTGCTGTTTAGTTGGAATTCGGCTAAAATTTGAGAAACATACAGAATTAAAAGAGCAGAATTATCTTTATTTTCTTGTTACTAGGCGATATGATTTTGAAAACGGAGATTTAAATAAACATTTATTTAATTTTTCCAGTTCTCTTTTACTGAGATAGAATAACTAGTTCTGTCCAAATGGTTAAATTATTGTATCCGCCTCCACAGGAAATAAAGAGAATATTTTCTTTCTGAATTTGGGTTACCGATTACCCAATTCACTAATTAAGCTTATTATGGCATTTTGGATTAACCAAAGACGGAATACAATAGGAAGTCCAATGTACATCGAATTCCGTTCGTTTATTGCCACTAACAGTCGTGCAAATGACACTCATATTTAGTCAGATGTGAACCAGGAAATTATGATATATATAATTTTATGAATTTAACTAAATATTTTTTGAACGCAACTGCATGTCTTCAAAAACTAACAAAATGTATTGTTGGTAAATTTAATATAAATATATACTTATGAAAATTTCTAATGCGAAAACATATATCTGTATTTTTATTATATGTTGTATTTAAATAATCTAATGGTGTTTTATTTTTGTTTGGTGTGCTTAATATTTGACTAGATGTGGGAACCTAAGTTGTGGCATAACCATGGCTCGGGGTGGTCCTGGCAAAACACACAATAACCAATAAATTCACACACAAACACACAAACATATATATATATATATATATATATATATATATATATATATATATATATATATATATATATATATAATGAAATGGACTAAGTCCGACAATTCTTTTAATATATTTTGTGTTTAAACCTGTTTTTTTTTAGATAAAAATATTTACGTAAATGTTCTGCATAAGAATGTTAAATATATGTACCGGCTTGAATGCCCGAGAAATTTATTAGAAATTCAGGTCATATATGTGTGTGTGTGTGTGTATATAAATATAATTTCTGTTTTACCTCTATCTCTGTGTGTTGAACTGTGCAGCTCTGTCTTCACGCCAACTCTGGTCACGCTGTCTGTTAACATCTCATTCTACTCCTCCCCGACTAAAGAACCTCCTACCAACAGAACATCTTTCTATTATCATCGAACAGATTGTGAATCTATCTGAGATTTTCTTCGTGATGTTACCTGGAATACTGACTTTAACCTCCTTCTCCAAAAATCTTCTTCTCATCCTGGCTAAAAGCTGGAATCGAGACTTTCATCGCGCAAAAAATAAAAAGGGAAATCGCCTTCATCCACTTGGTTCTCAGCTACTTGTTCAGTAGCTATTGCCCACAGAAATCATTACATCCGTATGCACTGTAGAAACATGTCTGTTCGCAAAAGACGACTCTTTGTCACTGCCCGTAACGAGTGCAAGTATGTCCTCAAAGAAGTCTTTGCCGAAAGATTCAAACAACGTACATCGTCTCGCATGTTTGGTTGAAAAGATTATTCGCTGATATATAAGAGTTTTCTAACCAACAGCAAACCGTCAATAGCCTCGTTATTGAAACAATTTGAGGACCTGACCTGCTCAGATCGATGATTTGCTCGTACATTTGCATCAAATTCAACGCTAGATTCATCTGGTGTAGTCACATCTAATTTTCCACCTAGAGCTGAGGCTCTACTGAGTAGACTGCACAAAGCTTCCACGTGGTATTCGACATAATCTCTAAATTAGACTCCCATACGATTAATGTGGGGGGGGGATACCGGCCATTGTCCAGAAGAAATA
Source organism: Acanthosepion lycidas (assembly GCA_963932145.1). NCBI lineage: Eukaryota > Metazoa > Mollusca > Cephalopoda > Sepiida > Sepiidae > Acanthosepion > Acanthosepion lycidas. Next base: position 41,191,316 of record OZ010571.1, on the reverse strand, counting down.
TGCTCTAGAATTGGATCCTGTCCTCTCTAAACTTTACAACTACTGCCTCTACAAATATTATTTTTCTGGCCTGTACGATGTACTCTTTTGTTGAGATTCTCTTTAAGAACTCTAATGACCCTTCTGTTCCGTCTATTTACCGTCCAATAAGTCTTCTACCACTCTTCGGTAGTGTCTTCGAGGTTCTAGTCAACGCCGAAGTAATTAAGTAACTTACTTCACATAATCTGCTCTCCGACAAGTAATACAGTTTCCGCTATGTCTGATCTACGTGTTCACGGCCGTAACTGAATTTGTATAGCACTCAACAATAATGGAGATG
>OZ010571.1:41165994-41185994 GCA_963932145.1 Acanthosepion lycidas | reverse complement strand
GTGAAAATAATTAATTAATCACAAATATTGCTTTAACAGTTATATTCTCTGTAGCTAATAATTATTTATTTTGCATAGTAGACACATGAGTGAAAATGCAGGAACTCTTAGAGAATAAAGCAAAGAAATGCGGTAAGAAAATAAGCATAAATAGCAAAAAAGCTGAATGCATTGATATTAGCATAAAGAATAGATGAATATGGAAATTATACCAAAATCAAAGAATTTAGAAAAAATTAAATATCATTGATATGTTTTAAGGAAGGATGGAACGTGTTACCCCGAAATCTGTAAGTGCATTGTGTTAAAGAATGGTGCCTTCCGTTCGCTAAAACGTATTACGAAAAAGAATAATCTCGTTAGAAACAAAGAAAAGGATATTTAATATTTATGTAATATCATACCTCCTATATGACAGTGAATCTTGGGCATTGTCCTCACAAATAAAGAAGAGGCTTGAGGCAAAAAATAAATATGGTTCCATAGGAATGCTGGGAATATCATGGAGAAAAAAAAAGGAAATAAAAACGACACTCTCTAATCACATCAGGTTTAGATAGTTAAAATTTTGCGAGAACATAATGAGAAAAGATGTTTTGGAAAATTACCCCACAGTGAATAAATTGAAAGTAAAAGAATCAGAAGAAAACTGTGCATGACTAAGAAGTTGCTGTAAATGTTTGACAGAACAGGGATTAAAACTCATAGTGAAAAGCAAAATGTACTGAGAGTTACACAGAACAGGAAATTTTAGAAACCAATGGTAGCCTACGACTTGAAATTTAAGAGAATATTGAAGAAGAAGAAGAAGAAGAAGAAGAAGAAGAAGAAGAAGAAGAAGAAGAAATATTTAATGGATATTATTTATACAATTTTCCCTTTTAATCTTTGTCTCATCTTATGATTCTTTCTCTGATCTTCTTTAAGTAAAGTATGGTGCATTTTGCTATTTTTTTTGTGCAAACAAACAGGCGATCGATTGAAATGTAATTAAACTAATGCCCATAAGTAAGGTTCAAACACTTCTTTTATAGTCGAGAAGTTCAAGGAGGAGACAACTATATTGACCTTACAACACGGTTAGTCTTCTTACATTTACAAAAACAATTTGTATATTTTTTCTAAGATATGGCCTTGGGATTTTTATTAGATTTTGCAGTTTTATTTTCCTGTTTACTGGTTTCGAAATGTAATTAATTTTTTTGTTTAGCTTATGGTTAAGTCAATTTTCTGCAAAGTATTTGCCGATTCTATAATCTTGAGCATTTTTCCAAGAGTCCTTTTTTGTCGTGTTTGTTAATCAAATGGTTATCCCCTAGAGGAAGCTTTCAGATGGTATATTTTAACAAAGTAATACGATTGCATAAATCCCTTTTAAAAGACTTACATTAATAACGTCACTGAAATAAAGCAACACTACGCTGTGTTATCAAGTAGGATTCACTAGTAAATAATTGCTTTTATAAGCTTATTAAATTAGCATTATCTAACGAACATTAGTCTCCAGGGAATTCGCAGTTGAATTTTCCACAATGTACATTTTGATTTCACATATTGATGGTATAAAAGAGTTAACTTGAAATGCTGTAATTTCTTTTTGGGAAAGTATTTTGTTTTGAAAAGAGAATCATATTTAATATTTTCATTTGAGAAATATATTCGTAAATCATTCTTTTCGATTTGATGAAATGATAATAATAATAATAATTCAAATTTTAGCAGATTCAACCATATAAGTATAAAGAAAATAATCACATCACAGTAGTACATCTACATACCAGTAAGTTAGCCATTTTAAATTCTACTTTTGTGTAGTCATGTGAAAGTCATTTCATCCAAATATCAATAAATAGATGCATGTATTTTAATTAACTTGTAACAATAAAGTATCCATTTTATATTTTCCAAAATTCTCAATAATTTCATGGTTTATCATTGATGATTGAACCTGTCATTAAATTTTATGCAGCCATTTTAATAAAATGTATTTATTGATCCGCAAATTTCGCAAACGATCAATAATTCAGAATTTATCTTAAAGCTTAGAAAATCAATTAGTTTGGCGCAAGGTTATAATAATATACTTTTCCATAGATAGTAAATATATAATTTACTAAATATTTGTACATGGTGAAGTATCTATAGAATTATTTCAAACATTGCTATTAGTTTGTGCTATAAGTGCCGAGCTGTATTTAAGCATCGAATCCACGTAAATATGAAGTGTTCTCGTGATCATTCTATAAGAGGTGTTCAATTTTCTTTTCCCAGGTGTGATAGTCCCAATTCGTTCATCCTTTTCTGTGATCGGAATATTATTCTTTACCTTACGATCTCTTCCATAGAAGCACAACCTTGAACCCCTATCAATGATCTATCGTAATTTCTAGAGCAAATGTTCGGTGGCACATCGATGGCGTCGAATCATTATTCCGGATTGTACACGTCATGAGAAAATAACATTCACACAAATTTCTCACACAAATTTCTACATTATGTAACATGCTGTTGCGTTGTTGCTTCCCTGAGCACTTTATGTCAGGTGTCAGACAGTCCATTTCAATCCCCCAGATCCTCCTCAAAATATTCACTCCCAACCATTCACCGGGTTTTATCACTGTTCATTTATCATAAAAATTGTACCATTAAACATATGTTATGAGATTCTTCAAAACGTTATATGTGTGAAATTTATTATAAAAATTCCAAGCACAATAAGTTTTTTAAATCATTTGTTGAATGATATTTACTTTGCGCGAAGTAGAGTCGAAATATACTAAGAGTAATGATAATATTAGACGTTTCCTTACAAGTAAACTTACGGAATTTCTTGAGGGAGCAGCCTGAACCTCTGTTGTTTGAAATTTATAAAATATTCTCTTAATATTTCATAGAAATAGTTTTTCATATCCATTAGCTTTTATCGCTTTTTCCTATACTGATGAGGTCTTCCTCCCCAAACAAATAATAAATCTACTTGGTAAATTATAACTATAAAAGTGGAATATAACAAAATATATTGATTATATCATTGTTTTATTTTTTTATTGCTATCCATGCATGGCATCCACCTGTAAGTCTAGATCTGGCCAGACTACGTAACAGCACACCTCATGTTATATTTTGATGTTTTGATTTTGTAGAGATTTGCGGTATTTCGTGAAAGGTCTTAAAACGTAATCTATTCTGCGTTCAATTTCTTTTTTTCCAATACAAAAATTGTTATAACCGATTCATACGCCGAGGAGTTTGAAGTGTTTATTATTTACTCATTTCACATCCTAAATTTTTATGATGGATTCAGATTTTGTAACTTCACTGCTTTCATTCTAATTCCAGATAATAATTTCTGTTTTGGAAAGGTTTATCGTGATTCGTATTTCTTGGTAGAGAATTTTGTATATAGTTTCACGTCAGACAGATATCAACATTATGTGATATTTTGTCATATTCCACTTTTATAATTTACCAAGTAGATTTATTATTTCCGTCGTCTTTTGTGTCAGTTTTTATGATTAGGAGACATTACGGGAAAGTTGGTGTATATTTTTAGATGCTAATCTCCCGCTTGTAAAACAAAGTAAACAGTTTAAAAGCAAACAGAAACAAATAGAAAAGATCTTGTTTATTTCGGCATGTGAAGGGAATTCTTTTGTAAAGTAAATGGTGAATACCGATGCAATAAAGTTAACATATTCGCCATGCGACATTGACGCAGCAAATTTCACAAAGAACTGATCATAATTTTTTTTCACTGAAACGTATCGAAATTGAAAATGCGCCTATCAAAATTATAACTTCCATGAAAGAGATTAAAAAAAAAATCCACTGTAATTAATATTCTTCTCTATTCCGCATATTACCTACACAACTAATTAGTTCCGTGGACATGCGTTTTACGTTTGATTATTTATTATTATTTTTTTTTTTTTTTAATATAATGAACGTTTTTGTTCAGCTATAACAAAATATATACTTTTGCCTATATTATCTAAAATGTATGCTACTTGATTGCTTTTATGTTTTCTTGTTCTTTCTTTTAAATGCCATTAATTAAAAGAAATGTGTTTTATAACAGAAGCCGGGAAGCAAATCGCGTTTTTTAATCCACTATATACCTTTATTACGTTTCTCAGAATTATATGACTTTGAGAACTGATGTATCATTACGACAGAACAATGCCTGAATATTAAATATATTGCGTTTGTATATTCTTATGATTTCTTTGGACAATTTACTAGAAGGTACAGTTTGATCTTATACCAGGCAATCATAAAATTGAGAGTGCCTTCATAATAAATCTATTCATATATTCAAACACACACAGGGGTACTCACAACCGTGAGCGTACTCGTGTGCGCAGTCGCACACGCACAGACTCACACACGCACACACAAATGCTATTTATTTAAGAGGATCTCGGCTTATATTTATTCAGCAGCGTTGTCCTTGTATCAAACTCAGTTGAGAAGAGTAAATGATACTTATTTAAGACCTCTGTCCGCAGTGTTTCCATATATGTAATATTAAGGACAAATTGACGATCTTGGGAAGTGATGCTTTATTCCGCTCAAAATATACTGCATGGAAACTCTCTCTCTCAATCTCTCTCCCACTGTTTTTCGGTTAACCTGTCTGTCTGTCTATGTATCTATCTATCTATGTATCTATGTATCTATCTATCTATCTATCTATCTATCTATCTATCTGTCTATCTGGCACAAACACAGATAGACAAATACCCACACAATAGATACACAGATGTGTACACATACACGCACACACACATAGACACCGGTTTCGCTCTTATTCACGCATATGATTTGATTATAATGATGAAGGCTTATGTCGAACAGAATACGCTATTCGGGACAACCAAACTCAGAGAACTCTTGCATAAAGTGTGCCATAAGTTCTCGAAAATGTTCCACCTTGGACTTTTAGTTCAGAGATGTCTTTTTCTTAGACTAGTTATTTACGGTTCTAGGATAATTGCGTCCCTGATTACTGTGTACCAAACAGTTGTGTCGATAGACATTTGCGTTTAGGGACGCAAATGTCCGGGGACACTGGATAACTGCGTATCTCTGATAATTTCTGATGCTTGTAAAAGAGTGTTGTATATTACTTTTTTAAAAAGCACAGGTAGTTATCATAAAATTTAAAAAAAAGAATAAATTGAATAAAATTAAAAATATTAAAAGTTTATTTTTGTTTAAAATGCAATTACAGATAAACAGCGTTACAAGATCATTCTACACTTCGCCATTATGTTATTGTTTCATCGGGGTTTTTCTTCTTATAAAGGCAGCTTGTAATTTTCCTCGTCCACAAGTATTTTTCACTAGTGGTTGGGTTTCGGAACTTAACCATTTGTTCCAAATAAATCTATAAAATCCAGAATCTATTAGATGTTTCTGGTACGCACTGCTGGAGTGAATTGAAACTGCTACCTTAAATTTGTCCTGCTTTAAAAAAAAGACATTTGTATTTCTTATTTATTTATGCTAACTACCATTGTGCTTGAAATTCGCCCCGAAAGATGTAAAACGATTATTTCAGAATTTTTTGTAATTGTCAGGAGAGTGCAAAAGATGCGGAAAGAGTTTGATGAATCGAAGAGTGATTACGAAGGTAGGGTAGCAAGGAAAACACTCTATAATCATTCTGATAAGAAATGAACTCCTGAATTTGTTGGTGAAATCCAGTCGATGATTGAAAACAATCACTCCAAGTCCTTTATGTCCATAGCGAGAGAAGCAGTGCTTGGTGAAGAGATTGGCTGTTGTAAGAACATGTGTCTGTTAACAGGATTCTGCTCCATTCCATACGAGCAGAAGAACCCAGTCATAGCTGTCAGACAATTTCTGCGACCACGTCACTCCATAAATATAGCCAAATAACTCCTCAGATTACAACACTCTTGATTATTTGGTGCTGAGCAAGAGACCAACAAAACTCCTTGCAACGCCAACGGCGAACTGAAGGCAAGGCTAATGGCAGCATTCACCGCTTAAACAAGGAGACCATCTAGAAGAGATGCAAAAGATTACGAAGTCCTCTAGAGGCCATGTTTGAGAATAAAAGCGATTTTCAAATTTGACTGTACCCAGATGACCATATTATAATGAGATGTCAAAAAAAAAAAAAAAAAAACACGCGTGAAATAAAAAAATAAAAATAAAATGGCTATAATTTATCAATCGCACCCTGCTGCGTGTGTGTATATAAATATATGCTATTCGCAAAGAGTTCTGTTTCGCTGCATCACAGCTCCTCAGTGCGACTAGACATCTTAATGCCTCAAACCAGGATCGAAACGCAAGTGATTTGGCGTCAGTCAGAGCATCTTACAATGAGCTATCTTCACTATCTTCGGAAATAGATAAATCAAGCGTATTGTTTTTAATAATGCAAACACATGCCAATCAGTCGAAGTGCTCCATCCATTTTACTGAAGAGCTTTGCATTAGCGCGTGTGGCTGTTGTTTATAGAATTAGCTTATCACTGAACAGTGCTCAACTGAAATATAGTTTCTAGAGCTAAATTATGTCATTCGCAGACATTAATGTTTTGCTACAGACACACACACACACGCACACACACGCACATACATACATATATATATATATATATATATATATATATATATATATATATATATATATATATATATATTACATGAATCATTCATACAAAAACCGATTAGTGAAGTTAATGATGGCGAGAATACAAATGGCGAGAATACATCTTCGTAAACAAATTTATTAAAATTACATTAACCCACGAACCTCTAGATGAAGGGTGTGATCCGTGTTTTTTTTATAAATTCAACGTGTATAATATACGCACATACATATTTGTCCCACAGCCTTTTGCATATTAGTGGCACTCTTGTGATCACGCGATTGATCTGTGAGATTGATCGCGTCAGTTTTTCTGCTGCTGTTGCAGTGTAAACATGTGCGCCACGCCAGTAGTGTGCACTATTGTTTGACAAAGAGCAATTCAGTGATCGGATTTCTCTGGTCGGAAGGTGTGTTACGGGGTAAAATTCATCGGTGGCATTGAACACAGTACAATGATAATTGTCTACCAGGTAAATGTGTGTATGGGTCGATCGAAAAATTTTAAAGTGGCAGGTCAGGCGTGACTAAATTGGAATGAGTAGAACCCCCGTTAAACTAAACTACACACGAGAAGATGGCTGCAATTTGTTCCTCCTTGGCGCACACTTCTAGCTAAGTGGCCATGTTTGCACTGTAACTGCAACAAGAAAACTGGTGCTATTAAGCTAAAACTTCGATCACATGGTCATAATAGTATCAATTATATACACGCATGAATAGAAGGTTTTGCGACAAACATCAACATATGTCATGGCGAAAGTGCGGATAAATTCTACCTACCTTTGCGTGTGTGTAATCAGTTGTATCGTTCGTATTATAAAAAAAAACAAACAAAAAAACAGTGCCATTTCAAGATCACCATTATCTGAGTCCTTTAAATTTCAGCGACGTAGTTTAAATACTCACATTCGATTTTGAAAAACGTAGAAGAAATAAGTTAAAGGATTTGAATGATGCTGAACAAGTTGATACGTGGTTTGGCCTGCACAAGAATTGAATATACTACTAATTCGTTTCTTGCTTATGTGTCGGTCACACGCTAATGGAAACTCACTCAATGACGGTTGAATTGCAACTGAATAATGCTTCATGAAATTCTCTGTTTACGCATGTGCAATAAGGTCCCTTCTAATCATTTTTTATCTCAGTCACGAGAACTTAGACATATTCAAAATGGGTGTCCACATTCAGGACAGGCTTTTGATATAAATAACTAATATATTTCTCTCACACACGCTATCTCGCTTATAAACCCAATGTAAATCAGGAAGAAAAGATCGAAATACATTTTATTAAGTCACCTACAAACATGAACAACTAAAAAAAAAATAACGAATCAAAAAACTCCCTTCAAATAAGAAACTATAAAACAATGGCATGTAATGTGCAATAAACAGAACAATATAAATAAAATAATTAAGAGAAAATGCTTATAAGCAAATAAACTCAAGATTAGTACAATAAAAAAATAACAGTATAACTTTAAAAGTATTGTGTGTCTACTAAATTTTAGTGGCATATCAATATAGAATTGGAAGCAAATAGTAACAGATGATCTTAATATGCTTCACGATTTACAATGTTGGTAAAAATCTAATGTACACTTCTGTATCCACACTATCTATCTATCTCTCTCTCTCTCTCTCTCTCTATATATATATATATATATATATATATATATATATATATATATATATATATATATATATATATTACCCTACTTGTATAGCAATTTCACTCTTACAGATAGAAATTCCATGGAGCATATCAATACTAGAGCGTTTGCTAAAACGTTTTAGTATTGAAAACTCTAGGTAATCTTCTCTCTTAAGGAGCGAAATTGCCATATACATGGGGTAAAATTGAGATTCATTGTTAGCTAAATCATTTCCATGCATTATAATAAATATATTGAGCTCTTATATGTTGATCAATTTTAATATTTTATAATATTAAGATACACTCAGATTATTTAAACACAGATTTTGACATGTATTAACACACACACACACACAACACAACACACACACAACACAACACACACACGCACATACATATATATTTATATATATATATATGTAATTGTGTATTTGGGAAGCAATGCCGCACTTTATACATGTCTTGTTAAGGCTTTTTATTTAGCTTTTCTTGTATATATATATGCGTGCGTGCTTGTCTGTGTGTGTGTGTGTGTAGATATGTTGCCTATTTTTCCGAAAATGTTTGCTTCAAGGATTTTTTATTTAGTATAACCAGAATAAGTTTGAGGAAACAAAATCACTGATGTTGGAAATGATTTCTTTCAATCAGAACATTTAGAAAATCATATAACATATATATCTCTGAATATTGGAGAAAACAATGTATTTAATACATACAGTAAAAATAAACTTAAAAGGAAAACAGGACCGAAGATTTACACACACACACACACACATACACACACATATGAATATATATATATATATATATATATATATATATACATATATATATGGTTGAATAGATGTGAGCTTGTGACCCTGTGTCTAGACACAACACCACCCGTATACATACATATGTCATATCCGAAACTGCCCACATAGGTTTATATATATATCAGTTCCGACGGACTCCCAAGTATGTATATGTGTCTGCATACATCGATGTTTGCGTTAGTACGATGAAAAAACGACGAAGTTTCCCCCACCACTTCCACAATAACACCAATACACGCAATCTACATAAACCCAAATTTTTTTAAAATTAATCAGTTTGTCTGACGATCGCTAAAGCGTGAAACCCAGGGTCACAAGCTCACATCTATCCAACCATAGATGTTAACTCTATCTCTGATATTGAGCGCTTTCTATAAGTACCGCGCATATAATATATAAATAATTATACATATATATATATATATATATATTTATATTTAGACACACTTTTCACACACACACACACACATATATATATATATATGTGTGTGTGTGTGTGTGTGTGTATATATATAAAGAGAGAGAGATAGATCGATAGATAGATAGTTAGATAGATAGATCGATAGATAGATAGATAGATAGATAGATAGATAGATAGATAGATAGATAGATAGATAGATGTCTATGTGTGTGTGTGTGTGTGGCTCTGTGTATATCTCTATATATCGGTAAAGGGAATAAGTTAAATTAGACAACAATGGCTGCTCGTCGTCTTAGAAATTTGACACAGTATTTTAGACAGATATACCGATTACAGAGATAATACGAGAAAGAGCGAGACTGATATATAAATGGAAATACAGGAAAGAAAATCGGTGGAGAAGAAGACATGTTCTTTAATCTTGATGTAATGCTATCATACGCTTCACCACACCGGCGAATCGATATTAATGTGAAAAACAATTTATTCTTTTCCCATCATGCATATTTTGCCTCAGGTCTCATGCGATTTTAGATCATGTCGGCTACAAACGCACACGAATTATAATGCCACAAAACGTTTGTCTCCAAGACTTGCGTATTCTGCTTCATCTTCTTAATTTCGTTTATGTTCTTCTTTGTGTAAAATTTAAAAGCATATACATATTATTTTTCTTCGATCTGAGATAAAATAGCTGCTTTTCAAATTCGGAATTTCGATTTAATTATGTAACGATCGTTGCAAAGAAAGAAAGAAAAAAGAAAGAAAGGAAGGAATCTAATGTCCTCCATTTTAACACCTAGAAAGATATCCATTATTTTACAACGCGTGTCAATCAGATGACGTTTTGACGCGCCTATCTACAATTTTCATATCAAATGATTTACAGAAGGAAAAGCGAAAACTCAAAAACATTCGCAAATAGTATTTCTTTATATTTACTTTATTTTAACCATCATTTATTATATTAAAACTCATAGATTACAGCCGATTCGCTGACAACCATAATTCAGGTATTGTTTTTTTTTTTTTAAATTGCCTTTAAAAAGTTTTCATAATTGTCATACATATAAAATATAAAATAAAAGTAGACACTTAGTTGAGACTAGAACAAAATGCTGGACTACTTTGATGAATTAATTTGTAGAAAACGAAATGCAACCATACAAAGTTGTCATGAGATGTCTTTAAAATATTTGACTTCCAGACAGTCATTATAAACAATAGATCGATAAAAGAACACATGAAACAAAAACCTGAATCTGATTCGTCTATGTCTGAATATAGGCGAAAATATAGGCATTTGACACAGAAGATTATAGATTAATTTTTGCATAATAGATATAGGGATAAATCTGGGCTGTTTGATAGTTATTTTAATAGGTATAAAGAGATACATGAAACCAAAAAGAAAGAGAGTCTTCACATATATTGTAATTTACTAATCATAGCTTAGCTGTCCGAAAGTATAGGGTACCCAGTGAGAATCGGACTCACTATTCGGTTTTAATATGTTTTAACGAGACAAGCTTGCTAACCATTACACCATTATAAACAGATTAAATAGATATATCAGACGAAAAAGAAAGAGAGTCTTCACATATATAGTAATTAACCCATCGTAGCGGCATAAGACCGAAATTCTGGACTATTCAGTGAGGATCGAACTAACCACTCTGTTGTAATATGTTGTAAGGAGACAAGCTTACTAATCATTATACCATGCCGAGCATGTTAACACATGAATATGTAGAACAGTACTTGTCAGTAGATGGTCAATATATTCTGATTTAAACAGATTTTCTCCAAATATGTTTTCTGAAATTTTGTTACATCAAGTGTTACTTTTAAACTTAATTGTAAATATTAGACTCATTTAGACACTTTATATTCGGCCTATTGTCCTCATATTTGCTATTGATATCTGAATGTTTCAGTCGTCTTGCCCATCTGTCTCCATCAAGTGCATATCTATCCGGATAACCTACAGTTTATGACAATCGCCTTAGTATACTTAGAAGAGAAAAATGAACATAATATAGAAGCAGCTAATAAAGACATATCAGAAAAAAGTATTTAAGAATCACATCTGCAGTTTTAACAAAAGAGAAAGCTTAAGTACTTCCAATCAAGCATGATAAACACCAGCATCGACATTAAACAGCGGACAGTTAATGTTTAATACTGAATCTTCTCTATTTCGAATTGTTCAGCAGTATAATAGCCTAGTTGTTGTTTCTTGAAAGCATGGTGAGGATGTGATTGTAAAATACATTGGCCAGGCCTTATAAACAGGTAGGCTACATTTAAGACACCAAGAGCTTTACAGAGATTTGTCCTAAGGGAAAACAGCCTAGTGGTTGAAAGCGTTATTTCGTGTGATCTGTTACATAGTAATTATGAGTTAAATCTCTGTACCGGGTAGTAGGTATTCGAAATAACTGAAAACAGAGCTGGCATGGCTGAGCCTCAATGGATGAAATATTAATAGACATGGACAGTAGATTAAATAAATGGTTCAGATTCCCGTATCTATACGTATCTGATGAACAACGAATGGCATAACGGCCAAAACATTTTGGTAACAACAAGAAAATGAGGAAAATAATTTAAATGTAAATTATGATAACTCCTCATCCCAGAAATTCTGACAGAAAATATTAACATATTAAAATTCCCATCTTTCAAAGCAGAGATTTTAAGACGTTTTTTCATGCCCTATATTATGGAATTATCAATATCATATCTGAGATGAATTAAAATTTTTGTCAATAAGTCAAACATGAGAGAGTACACAGTTTTCAAATTTCAAATTTAGTATTTATTTCAAAATATTCACCTTTCTCTCTTTCGCTTTTTTGTTTCTTTCATTTATATATATATATATATATATATATATATATATATATATATATATATATATATATATATATATATATAAATGTGGAGAAAGAAAAAATAGAATATATATATATATATAAATACATATACACACACATATATATATATGTGTATATGTATTTATATATATATATATTCTCTTTTTTCTTTCTCTCATTTCTATATATATATATATATATATATATATATATATAAATGAGAGAAAGAAAAAATAGAATATACATATATAATTGCATATACACACACAGACATATATATATATATATATATATAAATGAGAGAAAGAAAAAAGAGAATATATATATATATAAATACATACACACACACACACACATATATATATATATATATATATATATATATATATATATATATATATATATATATATATATATATGGGAGAGAGAGTTAAATGTTGACAAGGAAATCATGGATCATGGCATGGTAGAGTGCTTTCAAATTAACGACTGTTATGAATTACTTCCATATCAAAGGAAAACGTTAAGAGTCAAACTATGTAAACAATAAACTTTCTGAAACAATTAAATACAGAATTATATATTAAATAAATCATAGAATATTAAATAAATCATAGAATATTAAATAAAGACGGGTATATTGTATAAAGTATGGTATATTTTGTTTAAAAATACAGGGGGCCGACTCTATTTTTGGGACACTTTGAAAAGTGACCTTAATGGTGTTTTTTGCTGCCGAGAGCTTTTGTGTTGATGAGTAGGTAGTTCAGCAGTAACTGTCCATTAATGGCATGAACACTGCTTGATGGGTTTGTCTTTGGTTTCATGTTTTCTTTATTTTTACTTCAACTTAGGCGACAGTATTTTTCAGACATGACACAAATTCCGGGTTTTTTAATGATTTAGTTGTCGAATGTCTACAATATGCAAATTTTCTGAAGGTAAATTGTTCCCTGACCATTAAATTTGCGCATCTTTACCATTCACTGCGAAAACGTATTAAAATCCTGAAGAAGAATGCATTCAAAAGACGTCATCAATTTGGTCCAAAAGAAGAGAAAAGACGGGCTCAGCATCCAAAAGATCGCCGCTTAGATGAAGCTACCGAAGTCAACAGTTGAATACATGCTAAGTACAGACTATGAGCAGATGAAGAAGAAGAAGAGAGGAGAAAAAAAAAAACAATTTCCAAGAGAACAGAAAGGAGAATGAAGAGGAGTGTTACGAGGTTGTTATCATCTGAAGAAAAGGTGACAGCGAAGAAAGTAAAGGAGAAGTGTGAACTTGACGTCAGTGTTCGAAATGTACAAAGAAAGCTACACGAAATTGGACTTAAGTATGCTAACACCAAGAAAAGAATTACACTAACGAGAAAATAGAAGGAGGCAACGTTGGGAAGTGCCAAAAGTTGGATAACACATCATGTCGACTTCAAGAAAGTGATATTTACTGATGAAAAACGTTTTAAGTTCGATGGACCTGACGGGTGGTGTACATGGTCGCGAAAAGGTGAACTTGAATTCTCAACAAGAGACAGATGGGAAGAGGAGGTGTCATAGTTTGGGGTATGGTACTTCCGAATGGAAACTTGTGGCTCGAGTGGTTAAAAGGACGTCGAAATAGCTTGAGCTACAGGGAACTTTTGGAAAAGAGAGCCCTAAAACTCATAGAAAAAGAAATTGGAAGTAATTTTATTTTGCAGCAAGGTAACTGCAACATCCATGTGGACAAATCAGTGAAAAATTGGATGTGTGAAGCAAATATAACTACTCTGGAATGGCCTGCAAGAAGTCCAGACTTAAATTTAATTGAAAACATATGGGAAATGCTTGCAGAAATAACCAGAGAGGCTAAACTGTGGCAGCGCATACAAGATGCTAAAAATAGACTGCTAGAAACACGAAGATACGTTATTATCAATATGTACGAACATTATGAAGATAGACTGATAGAAGTCATTGAAAAAAAGGATGCTGCCATAAACTATTAGCATTGTTTCTGCAATGTCCGAAAAATACTGTCGCCTGTGTAATGTGAAAATTTGTAAAAAATAAAAATACTTCTAATTTGAATTCTGCTTTTCCATTTGTAGCATTGAAACAGTTTTTAAATGTTATTGCCATTACATTAAAACATTAAAGACTGCCTGTTCTACCTAAAACTTGAAAAAATAAAGTGTCTGATAAATAGTGTTGGCCCCCTGTAGATAGTTGTATGTCAAGAGATCCAGCAGGGACAAATGTGTTGATCCATCGTAGATTGCGGACATTTAGTAAACGATGAAACGAAAAACAACTTGTAATATTGAAAAAAAAACTTCATCTACATTTAAAGCAATTCGAATAATGCATAAACACAAGTATTTATAAATAGTTGACATGCGTATACAAAAATAGAAAAGGATGTAAGAAATGTTATCTCATTGTATTCATTTGGCATATAGAGTTATATAGTTTCAATTGTTTCAGATCTTCATGGAATTATTATCAGTAGTGTTAATACAGCAGCATTTTCTGAGTAAACACAGATTTTTTAAAATTAGATCCTTAAGAAAATATCTATTAAATGTGGATATCGATGGATGTCATTTTAATTTAAGAAGATGAGATATATATTTGAATAATATTTTACAATTATTTTCACCCTGCACAAAGCAAAAGAGCCACTGAATATAGAGGGTTACTGAGTAAGAGGCACGGTTTTTGAGGATATATGGGGAAGATAACGTTTAACTTTAGATTTGAAGAGGATAAGATAGTAATGATCGGGGACGTATCGTCTTGGGATTCAGTTCACAATAAAAAGAGAACACAAGGTGTGAGCTATCAAAGGCATCAAAATGAATGATATATTCAAATTTTAACGATTTTGGGGGTATATGATGAGACGAGGGAAAGTGTAAGTCTGAATGGAAAGGCGCATAAGAAAGCCAAAGAATTCTGATACAAAAATTGAGCTATGTTTAAAGATAGAAAAATATCCTCAGAATTAAATTAGTACAACAGAAAAATGGGTAATATCTAATTTTCTGTTTGGCATAAAATGTTGGACAAAGAGTTTTTTTTTTAAATAAATAAATTTGAAACGATAGGTAGTTGGTTATATGGGAACTTGAGTTATGAATATACAAATTGAAAAGATATTTTCAGTATCCACCAGAAACAAGCATCTGAAATTTTTGGACATTTAATGTCTAAAGCATTCATAGAAACATTAAAATTCACTGCGCATGTCTAAATCAAATAATGAAAACAAAGTAAGGAACAACTACTTGGCTATTTTGAGCAAATAGATAAATGGAAAAAAACTGAGACAAGAACAAAAGAAATGTTGTTGTAAAAGAGCAATTATATTTGAACGTAACAAAAATGTAAGAGAGACATAAACACTAACGTCATGTAGAAGCATATATCATGCACACACACATACACACACACACATACACACAGATACACGTGTTGAGTTTGTGAGTGTGTGTTTTAAATTTGGGTGATAATCTGATGGAATGGTAAATATGAGACAATCCCTAAGAACTTTATTTCGACTTGGTACTCTAATCAAAAATCGACATAAAAAATGGCTTGTATAAGAAATATAATTTGCTTTGAATGATCATGTTTACAGTAGGTCATATGAACGGAACGTTTGTTAAATAAAAATTCTATTAAAAATTACAATCAAAGTACAAAGAAGCCTGCTTCCATATGACGTATTCCATTCACTTTCAGTCTATTCATTGTAGAATCTTTCTGCTGGCGCTATGTGATCACCGAATCTTTCCAAAATAAATATTTTCCAAAGTTTCGTACTATTATATTAACGGCTATCACTTAATCTGTCTTAGAAACTTTTGATAAGAACGGCGAATCTCGGACTATGGCTAAGTATATCAAAGGTGTTCCTCAGGCTTTATCATACTTCCGTACACCTACGGTGTCTGGATGAATATTTGACTTGATTCAATCATTCCTAACAAATCGTGTAAGGAAGGTGGTGTTCAGACAGGCTTCTAGTTTATTTAACGTTAATGAGTTGCTAACCCAGAGCTCTAGCCTTGGAACTACATTGTTTCTTTAATTCATGAACGGTCTTCCTGATATTCCAAATTAGCAACTTATGCTAAAGAAAAACCTATTTACACCTGTCTTATTAGCATGCACGACAGTTTCGACAAAGTAAAACTAGAAGTGGCTCCCGAAAATCCCTCCAATGAATGATTCAATGGAGGAAAGGATGGCTGTAAATTTAAACATCTCCAAGATATAACTATATTTATCTAAACAGCATAGATAATTTATTCTGCCTGTCATCAGAATGGTTGAGGCTAAATTCCAATAGACCCGACTTTGCGCCTTATTGGGCAAATATTTTCCACTGGCATGAAGCGGAGTGATTTTATTGAAACAACTGCTAGGACGACTGCTAGGAAATTTGACTCATTGTGTGGTATGAGACAATTTTTCTCATCAGAATATATCTTGCTCATTTATAAGTCTGCCATTCGTTCGTACATTGTATATTACTGTTTTATCTGATCTGGCGTTCCAGCTATCTCGTGATTTGGGCGCCTCGGCATGGTGTAATGGTTATCAAGCTGGTCTGGCTAAAACTGTAAAAACTGAGTAGTGAGTACCATCCTCGCTGGGTGCCCCATACTTTCTGCCATGTGTTACATCTAAGCCTTGCTTAGAAAATTCAATATATCTCGTGATTCTTGACAAAAATCAAAGAAGGGTATATAATGTAATCAATCCTGACTTTTCACACAGTAATGACGTTAACATTCACTGTCTTATCTATACATATTTTTATAACAATTTTCTGATGAACTTTTCAACTTGTTGCCACATCTGCATAACATTTAACGTTTTACTAGATTGGCAATTATGACTCAACAGTTTATTTTTGATATAGCTGCTCTATTCTATTCTAATAAATTTATTTTCCCGCACTTTTCGCCTGTGAAACTTGTTTCCGTTTTCTTGATTTCCTGCTCAGTAAAAGCATCACACATATAATGCAACGTCAATCCGCATCTACTATCTGCAATTCACCTGTTTTAATAGTCCTTTCTCTTCACGTCTACTCATTAAAGCTTTCCACTTCTAGAAACCCCTTGTATTCTGATAACAATATCGCATTGCTCCGGATGAAATGATTAAAAATATATACAGATAGGGAAGAAGAGAGAATGAAATAAAATGCAAAAGGAGTGAAGGAATTGAATATTACTGAATAGGGTCATTTAAATTTTAGCTTTCGCATTTGTAGATTTTAATTTTATTCATATCTCATCACTTTTTTTTACGTTCAAACACCCACTGATAAAATTTAATTATGTTCCACATTTGCAACTCAATATCCTCACAACAATTAAGTACTCCGTCGTTTTGGTTTAGGGAACAGTAATTTGAAAATAAATAGGTTCATAAAATTCGAGTATTATAAGATTATCAAATTTCTAAATGGGAATCATACCTCTTTAAATTGGATTAGACCAATGTAAGTCAGTCGTAAATCATAACAAACCTTGTTTGAAGTCATAAAAAACGTCCAACTTATTTCGTCTGAATGTTAAAATCGATTGCTCATCGTCGAAAACAGGCGACGGCTAGGTTCGCCGCCTGTCAGTTGAACAACATGAATTAGGAATGAGAAATAAATTGAAAAAGTCAGAGAAATGTTTCTGAAATTCACTATCGTTGGAACCAGATTTCTGCAGTTTTATTGTACTTACTTAACTCTAGCTAGATTCTTGTAGCATGTATTTAAAATAGGAAGAGTAGACAATTCTCCTATATTGGGAAAGTTAGCAGAAACCGCTAGGTACACATATGGCGATGCAAGTATATCTGCAGCTATAGATACTTATGCATACGAGACACAACTTTAAAGCTGTAGAACTGGAAGATAAAAAAATAGGTATGTGGGATCACTTCAGTGAGTATGTGGGGATGCTGTGAAATTATGACAGATACTAATTATCGTGGTTGAAACTGACAAAAAAAAAACATTCATATCAAATAACGAAATTTTGAAAAATTGTAAGAGTGTACATTATAAAATTATATAAATTGAAACATCAGCCATTCAACTGGATCCATTTTATTATATATATATATATATATATATATATATATATATATATATATATATATATATATATATATATATGTATGTATGTATGTATGTATGTATGTATTCAGCATATTTTGGCAATATATTTTCATTTAAATATGATTGATTAAAAACTTTAGATATGTTGTATTTGTTCATTTTCAATAATATCCTTTCATAATCGTGTATAAGATTTCCTTGTTGTTTCATGATGAAAGAGAGCAAATGATATAATATGATTGTACGTATTCATTTTTATTTTTCTGTGTACTTTCGATATATTCCAATATTATCTTCATGGTTATGATGGCTAAAATGCATACTTATTTCTGCCCGAAGTAATTTTTAAATTTTGTGGTTCAACTCTTAACAGATCCGCTCATGCACAAAGTCACCAAAGATGATTCTAAAATGTTTGCATGCCGCAAAGATTTTTCTGTATTTGGGTTAATTTAGGTAAGAATTTCTGCTTATTAATTTCTTGCTGAAGTATACAGGTATTGGCATGTAATATTCTTCTAAGTTGTGAATATGCACTGGAATATTTTTGCAGATGTTGTGTTATGGATGATGAATCATTCATGTGTAGCGTGAGCCGTATTTCTAATGTTATTTTGAATAAACAACATATGCATTAACCTTTTTGTAGGAGATACACGCTCTCAAGTGATATTTAAATTGAAAAATATTTTGGTATTCAGTAAAATTTAGAAGAATATCAGTCGGCAATACCTGTATATTTCACCAAGAAAAGTAATATGCAGAAACTACAAATTCACAAAGATATACATATTAAAAATTGAAAATAACAATTAACAAAATTAATTCGGAATAGAGTACAAATTTCCTGAAATGATTACAATATATAGTTCTTCAGAAATATCTATATGAAAACTTAATAGTTTTTCAAAACGAGCAAACTATACTCTTCTAACAAGAATTCAATTCTTAGATAAGTTAAGTCCCTTATATCGAAAGTTTTATAACATGACCTCATTTAAAAATCACCGTTTGTGGCTTTTCGAATGACCGGAAGAGTTAATGGTTTAACCTCAAAAGCAAAACTTTATTTTCGTCAAAAAACATTATTTATCTTAAGGATCATAACCATAAAGATGATATTGCAATATCCCTTTCTCTCTTTAATCGATTACGAAAGATATTGAAAATAAACAAACATAACATGCCTAAATAGTTTAATCAATCATGTTTAATCACACACACACACACGCACACACAAACGCACACATACACACACACACATATATATATATATATGTGTAATTATTTATTTAAAAATATGATTCCAACACGCTATGTAAGAGGTCTCATGTTTCAAAACAAGAGACGAAAACTTCAATATAATTATTTGAATTAAATTGAATTAAAGTAAGCTCTGTTCAATTTAATTCAAATAATTATATTGAAGTTTTCGGCTCTTGTTTTGAAACATGAGACCTCTTATGTAGCGTGTT
>OZ010571.1:41118494-41160994 GCA_963932145.1 Acanthosepion lycidas | reverse complement strand
CGAAGAAAGCTGGAGTATACATCGGCCGAAGCGTTGTAAGTATGATAATGAAGATGAGGATAACATTCCAAATAATGTAAATAATGTAAGTAATCAAAATACCTAATATCCTTGTCGTTGTTCCTTGAATGTTGATAATATTGTCATTGTAAATTCAATCCCTACGCCGAGCCGTTTGCGGTAGAACTGTGGGGACACGGATAGAGCAATAACTGAACACTATTTCATAAGACATAACCGTGATATATGTAGACATTAACAGAGTACAATCTAACCGAGTACATTAAATAAAATGGTCAGTACAAATTTAATCGGAATTAATAAGCTCAACAAAGGCAGTAGGGCTTAACGTCTAAAATTTTGTGATAAGAACAACAAGATGAAAAAAATGGCTGAGTGTGTAGTAGCATTTCTCCAATATATATTAATTCAACTTACAGAGAGTCCATTGATTATTTTAATAATTATTACCTAGTAACTGATTTTAAACCTGTTGCAGTCCACCCCACTTAGTGCCCTAGGGACTTCTGGGCGATATCCGCACCAAGTTGACAGTGTCACATAGGGTAACTTTGTTTTATATTTGGACCATATGTACGTGTCTGGATACAGCAAAACAAACTTAACTTAAATAGATGTAACCTGGCCTTGGAGTTGGGGTAAAACATTATCTATTCACATCGTTTCCATGTTTCTACGCTCGAGTATGTCAAGGTTTTACTATGAAGGAAAACTACTCTCGGTAATTCAATCCCTTCGAAAGAACCCTTTCTTTTGCACTCTTCGCAGGTTGATGGATATAAATGATATTTGAATGTCAGGATGACAATTATTCGTGGATTGGGCAAATTAATTTTTCTTGCAATTATGTATGCGGACGTGCAAACAGACGTTAAACCACTCACATGTCAAATGTTCACTACTTATTCGGGTAAGATGTATGAAATAAAACTGTGAAGAGAATCGATAAAAAAGAGAAAAGCATTACATAGAGTACCATAATACTGGTATTTAAAAGGGAATACCAACTTTTCAGATCTGATGTGCGCTATCCAATACCGTTTAAATGTATGTCTTTATTTCAAACCTATGCATTCAACTAAAACTGCCTGAACATTAATCCAATAAAAATCTGCAAAACTACACTGAGAAATAAAGATCTTTAATATCTTCTAATTGAGAAAATTTCATCATATTAAAATTTTAAATTTATTACAAATTTCGGAAAAATTCATATTTTCCTTTTTGCGTAACCCTCATAGAAGAAGATGCATGCAGCAAGACATTGGAATCCAGTCATAAATAACATTTTCGAAATATTTTGTATTTATAAATATGTTACAATTTTTCGTTTTCATCTCTTAGTATATTAAATCGGGAAAACATTTTTGAAATAGTGTGATCAAGAGATCGATATAGTTATTGATTGCCAGTTTGAAGAGGGTAGACAATCACTAATACCGATTTATAGATTTCCTTGTGAGTTAATAAATATACATGAATATATGAATGGAAAAAATTATTTATACATACGTGTGCATATAAAAATTTTTATGCAATCTTATATAAAAATTATCTTATATTAAGCATGTTTATATATGAGCGATCCCTGATATAATGATTTCTCTCTCTCTCTCTCTCTCTCTATATATATATATATATATATATATATATGTGTGTGAGTGTGTGTGTGTGTGTGTGCAAGTATGTGTGTATATATATATATATATATATATATATATATATATATATATATATATACATACATATGTATATATATATACATATGTATATATATATGCATAACTTTTGTTATAACATATATATATATATATATATATATATATATATATTGTCAGTTTTACATAACAATCTAAATATATGTGTAAATTTACAGGCACACACACACACACACACATATATATATGTGTATATATATATATATGTGTGTATATATATATATATATATATATATATATAGCGTTTGTTGAAAACAGTGAATAAAGCCTATAACTATTATCTCATTATTTCCGCAAAATAACTAGAAAAAGAAATACTTATTTAGACGTTGCATTTCTTATAGATTTTATATGTTGCTTTATTGTTATTGATCATTTCTGTTTGCTGAGAGAACAAATAAAAATCCTCCTATATATTTGATAAAAAATCTATTAATATGCGAAATCATATAGAGAATAACGTTATCGTTATTAGCAAGATTTGTGTTTGAAATATTATTCTTGTGAGATTTATTCTAAACTGGCCTTCTTAGAGATTATGCCTGGCATAAAATGTCTTCAATCGATGCAGCATTTTCTGATGAAAGCAAACATTACAAAAGCTATAGAAAAAGAACTAAGAAACATAAATCATTTGGTATTATAGATTGGCCAATGCCGATATTTTTTACGTTTTATTTTTTCTTATTTTCTGTATAAATATTCCATTTTTTTATATTTAACCGCAAGGTGAGTGTCGATAAACATTGTAAGTTAGACATTACGTTATGGACGAGTAGGTGGTAAAGAGACAAGAAAGCGATCAGAGCGATTGCATAAAAACAGAAACGTTTGATGAAAATCCTATGAACAGGAGATGAAGCAACATTTAATATCCTTAGCCATGACTATTTTTTTATTAAATACATTTTCATTTTCCGAAAATGTTTATAAACAACGTTTGATTATGGTTTTGTTTAGTAGATCTCTATTAATATAAGAGTTATTTCGGTTGAATTTGAATTGGATGGTATATCTGGGATATGTTGGTAGCGTAACTGTTATCAGTGGAAGCGGAAAGCTGAACTAAAGTTCATTAGTATTCTGTTATCTACATATGGAATTTTTGCATGTAAGAAAACCATAAAACTATCTTTTCCTTTTCACACCAGTTGAAGAAGTAGACATTAAAAACAATAGTTTCTATCTCTCATAAGAATAATTGTAGATATTCCTAGAGATTATATTTAAATTGAGGTGAAATCCTGACGATATAAAACTTTTAAAATGTGAAGACAATATGCTAGTTTTGCGTTTCCTTTCATAATTAACGGAAAACGTTTATTATTTGTTGGCTTTAATGCTAATGATTGTCTTCTGTGTTAGCCTCTCCATCGAAAAAATATTCGTGCATTAAATACGTTAAAAAAATAATGTATGATGTAGGCTGGATGACAACAGTCTAGAAAATTCTAAAAAATTAGAAGACGAAATATGTTCCATAGTAAAATAATTTCCATTTTTCTCATTTCTCAACATACATACACACACATATATATATATATATATGTATGTATGTATATTGGAACATTTTCTGATAATATTTGCAAATATTCAAGCCTGTAGACAAAAATAAACATTATATAGTAAATAAATGCAGCGTCTACTCAAATGCAAGTATCCACGAAAAATAACGTTTCAATGAAGTATCTGGATAATGAGCAAAATATCTATCCATAACTTACTTTACAACCCCCGCCTCACACACATATTTTTGTGCTGCTTTCATTCTAACCTGAAGAAGTCAGATGAATTAGATGCTCTCGGTGAAACACTTACTTTATGGCATTTCAACATTGTCGCATTACCTTTTTTCGGTTATTATCCTACGATCATCTCTCCACTCACAAATATCATATATATATATATATATATATATATATATATATATATATATATATATATATATATATATATATATATATAGGGAGAGAGAGAGAGCGGGTGAGGGAGAAACGTTTGAGAGAATGACAGAAAGGGAGACGTGCATATATATATATATATATATATATATATATATATATATATATATATATATATATATATATATATATTCCTTTTCATTTTTTTAAAGAATAATTGAACATTTTGCAATGTTGCCCTTTTCAATCACATTTTCAATCCCTTTATTTGGTTTTGAAAATATTAATTAATTAACTAGCAGGAAATTATCTTACTATCCTCGGATACAATATTCACGAGAATTAACTGATGCATCAATTCTTCGTTTCGTGACATCTTTAAGCTTTCTCTTATTATTTATATCTCAGTGTCTAGATCCCCCCCAAAACAACAGATACTCATCAAACTTTGATAAATTCATTTAATCTATATTCAATTTAATATATATATTTTATGTCATATCATATGTTGAATCATTTAAATTTATTTATCTTACTATAAATTTAATTTCTTAAATTATATAAGGATTAATATTTTTAGTGCAAACAGTTATTATATCGCCAGAATATATCTTATATATTTGTCAGTCTACCATTCTTTCAAGTTTGCTGCTCCACCTTGCTGTGTGCTCCTGCTATATACTTAGAAACATTGATAACATCCAAAGTTGAATCTCCAATTTTATTGGTCTTGATCTGGCATCTTGACAAGTGACATTCTCACCGCTGTAACGTAGTTTCCTTGCGACATTTATATAAATACATTCATGGTAATTGCTCTGAAAATGTTTCCTCTATTGCACCCATGGTTTATGATTTTAAGCGCAGTACTAGACAAGATCTCACATTTTTACAGTCGAAATGGCTATATGTTATCGTTATTTCTATTGTAATATTTTATTTTCTCTCACTTCATGCCTGAGGCTATGTCTGTCGGCTTTTTGCTTTGCACTTATGTTTGTGATGTGGATTCCGGGGATGGAATCCGGCACAAATAAATAACAACGCCAGTAATAGAAATAGGAAAATATGTTTATTAACGTAAGCATACAAAGTGAAATGAAGATTAGTAGTCCAAGAATGCGGCTTAGTAGAAAAGTATATTTACAAGTCTCCGTAATGAAAGCTGTAATTATCTCTCTTTCTGGACTATCGTAACACTGTGTGAACACCCTGTGTCGACCTTTTTTTTCACGCTATCTCTTCGTAGTATAAGTATACACTGGACGAGTCAATACTGTGTACAAGAGGAAAGCCCCACAATAGTTTTATTTTCAAAAAATTTAATGCAATGTCTGTCGTTATTTCTTGTGGCTTCCTTATTGTTACGCTAATTATTAAGTCAGA
This sequence comes from Acanthosepion lycidas, assembly GCA_963932145.1. Lineage (NCBI taxonomy): Eukaryota > Metazoa > Mollusca > Cephalopoda > Sepiida > Sepiidae > Acanthosepion > Acanthosepion lycidas. The sequence continues at coordinate 41,155,968 of OZ010571.1, read as the reverse complement.
TTTCGTTCGTCATTAACCGTTATATGTACTTAACTTTGCGGTGCCTAAGCTAAATTTCGCAGGTCATACTGTGTCGTCCTGCTCTTACAGCTGTTCTAGGTGATAAATGCTGATGTAATGAAATCATTTCACACTACTACCCCAAGCTTGTGAATTAATGATAGATTAAGCACAGGAAATGAATATGCCTGAAGTAATATGTTTATCAATTGCAAAAATATGAAAGAGAATGCAAGAGCCATTTATAACTTTTGAAGTCCATAAAGGCATTTGAGGAAAGTGAAAATTAAAAATAAATCGATATTGAATTAATAACATATAGGTAGGATTTCGCACACTTTCACATAGATCCACATTTCTTAATTCACATCGGAATACATACGAGTATTTGGAATCATCCTTTACTGATATCCTTTTAAAATGCCTTTTTCTTCTCACTCTTTGGATGTGACAAGCTTTGCACAAAAAATGAATCTATTATTCCCCACGTTATTTGTTTTCACTTTATCTATCCTTACATCCTAACATTCCGTCTCTCTTTAAATATGACTTGCCATTCTTCGGATCCCTCAAGGGTTACATGAGCATTCACCTGGGAATCAGTCTTTTGTTGCAGATGATCTAATTATGCGGCTGAATAGGAAGAGACAATGAATTCAGTCCCCTGACGGCAGGGAATATTCACTGATCAAATATGCGTGTGTCTCGATTAAATCGGTGATTAAGGCTATTGAATCAAGCAGATTTGAAACATGGACACCTTAAACGTAAAAGAGTTCAAAACAGTTAGTTGTATAGTTCTGGTAATGTTACAATTAGTAGAGATGAAAATTCTGGCGACTGTAAAAAAAAATTCTCTTTGTCTTTCTCCTCTCACTCTCTCTCTCTCTTTCTCTTTAACTCTCGATATATATATATATATATATATATATATATATATATATATATAATATTATAATAATATTTTTTGTTTAAAAATATGATTCCTTCGCTACATAAGAGTTCTCATGTTTCAAAAACGGGAGTCGAAATCATCCAAATAATTAATAAAATTAAGTTGGATTGAGGTGTTTAGTCACGTTTCATCTTCAAGCGAAATTTTAGGAATAAGCTATCTCTCGGTTTACGTGTATTTTTACAGAATTTGTTATTGTGGGAGTGGCTATACTATTTTCCTTCTTTGAGTGGTCAGGGAGTTAATTCTTATCAGTAGATTCATCATCCTCTGAGAGGTTTTGCTAAGGTTGGGTAGGGTATCTATTTCAAGGCTAATGTTTACGGTCATCCTTTAGTTGGTTCCCAGTGAAGGATATTTTTATGGCGCGCCTACAGTCGTTATGTGTCTGGAGAATTGTCTTTTATTATTGTCTATCTGATTATCTATTTATTTATTTGTTTATTTAAGTGGGTGTTTAATATACAGATCGCTTTGCATTGAATTTCAGTTTGTTTTTTTAGTTTTTTTGACGACGACAAAAAGGGTTTTTCCTATTTAAGAGTTTGGCTGAACTTTTTAGAATTTTACTTAGCTATGTTTTTTTTTTTTTATGCTAATTATCTAATGCGAAAGTCTGTTGATGTCGGCAAAAAACCGTTAACTCCTGCCTATGGTTTAATAATTTTTCATTATTTAGGAATTTAATGATGTGTAGTTTTTCCTGTAAGCATAAGAGGCATGGGTCATCCCAGGTTCTACAGGTTCTTGTTCTATTTACTATTTTCCATTTTACTTTTGGTGTTTTATTCGTTTCCTTTAGATGCCAGAAATATTGGGATAGAGATGTCTGATTTCTATTTTGAATATTGTTGAAAGAGCTCTTGTGTTGTCTCCATCTAATTTTAAAACTATTCTTTGTTGATCCTATGTATATCCTATCAGTGTTAGGGCTCTCAATGGATGAGATAGTGCATTGGTATACCACGGATTTTGTGAGGCATTTATTTTCCAACGGGCAGTTTTTAGGGTTTCTACAATCGCATAATTTTTCGTTATTTTTATCTAGTTTTAGTTTATGTGTTTTGGTATGCGTGTTTTTCTAGGATTTTCTTATTGTGTCTTTTTATGATTCTTTCTATATTTTCAGTGCAGCTGTAACTCAGTTTCAATGTGTTTTTGTTAAAGATGTTGCTAAGTTTGCTATTAGTGGGAAAGTGCTTTTCAATTAAAGCTAGGAACTTATGGCCTAGTTTGGTGCTGACCATTTGGTTGTACGGTGGGGTATACCAGATGATTTTTCTTTTCCTGTTTCTCTTATTATTGGTACTAACGTTTCTATAGGTTATGTCAAAGTTTTTGTATCCGCTGTTTTTCAGGGCTGTGTTGTAAAAACTACTGTGCTGTTGGAATATTTCTTTATTTGCTGAGTTCATACTTATTCTTTTCTCTATTGATGTGGGTATATGCTTAATTATAGATGGGGGGTGGTTTGACTTAGGATGTACGTACAAGGGATTAGTGTTAGGTTTTCTGTAAGGTAGGTGAACGTTGTTAGTTAAGTCTAGGGTTACGTCTAGGAAGTTTACTTTTTTTAATTTAGTGTTGACTATTGTTTTTAAATTTAGTTTCCCGAATTCATTGTAAATTGCCTTTCTAATTTTCTCTGTTTTAAAGCTTGTGGAGCTCCTCACTACCATGAGCCCGTCATCTCTGTACAGCCCGATGTCCCCCACGTCCAGTTCACGGTGGGCGGTTAGGTTGTACAGTATAAATAGACCGACAAGGTCCGAAGATTCTGCAGAGTCTAGAGATCCCATGGTAATGTCAAAGTTGTCATTGGTGTTTTTTATTCACTGACGCTTGAAGATGAAACGTGACTAAACACCTCAATCCAACTTAATTTTATTAATTATTTGGATGATTTCGACTCCCGTTTTTGAAACATGAGAACTCTTATGTAGCGAAGGAATCATATTTTTAAACAAAAAATATTATTATAATATAAGCTCTACTTCTGTATGGAGCACTGTTTTTTAAAAAAAAAAAAAAATTCTAAGGAACCCCGGATTATGCACCCAACGTGTTCTTTTCTATTTTCTGCATACCTGCACAAGGATATATATATATATATATATATATATATATATATATATATATATATATATATACATACAGAGGCGACAGGTTGATTCATGCTGGACACAATCGTCAGGCGGCCTGATGTTGGGAATTTTACGTAAATAATTGAAACGAATTTGTAGTTGACACTAAAATATGCTTTCCTTATTTCTTCTCGTGAAATACGCAGGAAATTATTTGGCATTTTAGTGTGTAGAATTCGTTTATAGCCAAAAAATATGTGTTATTTTAAAATTTTAAACATGCGCACATCACTAGATTAAATGTATATATTTCTTACTTTCATTTTATATTCTGCAACCAATAAAATGGACAAATACTGACAAATCAATTGGCGTCGTGTCGGATTTTTTTTTTATTGGTTATCAGAATATTCCATTAAAAATACTTAGTTAAATGTATATTCGTACCAGTTTGAAGAATTATTCCATTGCTCATCAATTTCCATTTAAACTTCAAATGTTTTATATGGTTTAACTTGATGACCGAATCAAGACCAAAATAATCACATAGTCAAATATTTTATAAAATGAGTATATAATGGGGATATGCATTGAATTTTATGTAGAAGAGAAAAAATAGTAGAACCGTTGTTCAGTTTGAAAAGAGATATGTGGGGAAAAACAGGTGGGAAATATTATCAAATCTAAAATTTTAAAAAAAGGTCAATTTGAATTACGTTTAGAGTTATGTCTGTTTTTTGGGCATCATCTGAAAATTTGGCACAATGTCCTCTCGATTTTATCTATACTAAACAAGTCAAATATATTCTATGATTTCAGGGTTAACATTTTCGACAAAATTCAATGTAATTCAAAAAATATAAAAGAAATGTATAGAGAAATAACTAAAAACAGATTATTTGCTTGCATATGCATTTTATGAGAGGCCCTAGAATGTTTGTATTTCTATGGCAAAAATCAAGTAGCAATTAGTGAAAACGAAATGATATAAATGGAAGAAAACTCTGGAAAATGGAATCGGATTTTCAGAACAATCAGATATATAGAAACAATTATTGAATATGGAATAAGAGATTCCAAGAGTATCACATAGAAAAAAAAATTATATATATGATCAGTAAAGACGAAGAATAAATGTTAGTTAAATACTGATCTCATATTTTCACAGTTGAAAGTTCTTTGTATGTTATTAATAAATAATTTACATTTATCTTTCTTGGTAAGAAAGGAAGTAGATTTGTTATTATATATTTATATCAAGTAAATTAATATTTCATTATGCAAATTACCTATTTATATATTTTACTTCTGATAGATGACATTGCATCTTAAGATTGAATCAACTGCATGAAAATCCGAGTCGTACCATCGAGTATATATTATGTATATTCACATATATATATATATATATATATATATATATATATATATATATATATATATATATATATATATATATATATGAAAAGTGTGTGTATATAAATATATATATATATATATATATATATATATATATATATATATATATATATATATAATTATTTATATATTATATGCGCGGTACTTATTAGAAAGCGCTCAATATCAGAGAGAGAGCTAATCTACATAAACACAAATTTTTTAAAAAATTAATCAGTTTGTCTGACGATCGCAAAAGCGTGAAACCCAGGGTCACAAACTCACATCAATCCAACCATATATATATATATATATATATATATATATATATATATATATATATATATATATATATGTGTGTGTGTGTGTGTGCGCGCGCGTGTGTGTGTGTGTGCAGATATGTAGAAAACTAGGTATTGATGTCTTCGGCTCACGTTTTTGAATCATGAGTAGTCTTATGTAGGGAAGGAATCATATTTTTTTAAAAGAATTGTATATATATATATATATATATATATATATATATATATATATATATATATATATATATATATAAAAGAACGTTCGCATTCTGAACATGAGACTGTCACCATGATCGATCCTTACATATATATATATATATATATATATATATATATATATATATATATATATATATATATATATATATCTTATATGCATGTGTGCAAGAGACGTTCAATATATCTTGGAAACGCTTAGTCTGGAAATAAACATGCTAACTTTTTTTTAATCTATTTCCAGGTTATTAATAATATATTTCTTAATATTAAATACCTAATTTACAAACATCTGGTCGACCTAACATCGTCACCATCAGTTTCAACGTGTTATACGTGAAAAGAATCATTGCTTGAAATAAACACAAATACATATAGACATATATTTAAGATGCAGAAATAAGCAATTAGTTAATATATATTGTTATGCTAGAGCCGTCAAATATGCATTAATTCCATATTAATTCCGTGCCATGTTTAATGGATGTCAGTTATCTCCTGTTAATTTTCCATCTGAAATTTCTCCACTTCATTTGGGGTCTATCATTGGATCTAACCAACGCCTTTATCCACTGTGCCATGTGTCCTTGTGGACATCTGGGTAGGAATTTCTGGGTATTATAAACCTAATGTTTTCAGCGACCATTTTTACCAGAGCTCATATTGCAACTATATTGTTATCATTGCTTTTCTCTGGCACTCCTTATTACTGGTTCCCATATTGTATTTATTTCTATGCTTGGTCGGCTCAGGATATTTTTGTGGCCTAACATATGTGCTGATTGCTTAAGTTTACGAATTTTCCAATGGTGTTCCCTGTCTATGATCTCAACATGATCCCACATGGGACGGTGATCTCCTTTCTCTCTCCATATGTGGTCAGCCACGCCTAATTTTTCTGCCTCCCCTCGTGTTACAGCTTTCTAATCTGTCTCTTCTTTATATTCCTTTCCACAGCTGCACGGGATAGCGTACACACAATGAGTTTTTAGTCATTTTCTCCTCTATGGGGGGTCTCACTCGAGAGAGATATCTGCGAAGTGTTGTGCTATGAATATATATATATATATATATATATATATATATATATATATATATATATATATATATATATATAGTTTTAAGGTGTGGTATATGGAATAAAGTGCTTAATATCAAGGCTAGAGCGTATGGAAATATAAAAGTAAACATTGAAGACCACATTCAAAGGCTACAGACTGTTAATTGCTAAACGGAATCATCAGGCCATATGTGTGTGTGTGTGAGTGTGTGTGAGTGTGTGTAGGAAGAATCATTTATAATACACTCACACACACAGGCACACACACATATATCTATCTATCTATCTATCTATCTATATATATATATATATATATATATATATATACATACATATATATATATACATATAGATTTGTGCATGAAACAGACAATCGCAACTGTATGTTGATTCAATGTCCACTTTTTTCTATACATAGGCTTGGTCCCTGACATTCAGCATTTTAACCCATAAATAGAGCATACCTTAAAACTATCTCTCTCACTCTCTTTACATACACACACACACACACACACACACACACACATATATATATATATATATATATATATATATATGTGTGTGTGTGTTTGTGTGTGTATGCGTGCGTGTTTGCGTGTGTGTGTGTGTGTGTGTGCGGATGATAGTTTTTGCATGTCCGAGCCTCTCTCTGCGTGTATAGATAGATAAATTTATCTGTTTCCATGCGCGCCTACGTGCGTCTGTTTAACGAGGTCGAAACCAAATGACTCTGATTGCTAGTCAGTATATATTTGAACATTCTCGCCAATAACTTACTTTTTCTGTCTTTTTACAAATAGCTTTGCGAATAGCACTTTGGCAAAACAGAATCAGATTTGAAAGTCAGTAAGAAATTCTTTCATTAATTCCTTCCCGTGAAAAAAAACAAAAAAAATACCGACATTCATCGAGGCATTTACTGAGCTGGAACATCACACAGCGACATGTAATGACTTTCAATATTGCCGACAGCTATGTGTGTGAAAGGTCACGCTGAGAGCCAACATTTCACAGATGTCCACTTACGATTATTTTTGTTTTTTAAAGCATTTCCCCACAAGCAACCAGGAGTGCCACTAGTATACAAGAGGCTTGAGAGAATGAAAGTAAGGGAAAAGTGTGTATGGTCGGGGGTTATGATATTATAAAAAGAACACAGGAAAATAAAAAGAACGGAACAAGGCAAACGAAGATATCGATTGACGTTACATTTAAATTTTTGAATATTGTAGCTATCAGGGAAGCAACCAGAAAGTAGTGAGTTCCACTGTCGGGAAGTGCGAGATAAGCTGTTGGACTAGAATAGGTGGTTACATTTAATTATTTCGTGACTATATGTGTGGGACCTAGATGCCAACCTAGTAGCACGCTTAAATTTATGCAGTCGGGGCACCAGTAAAAATAGCTCGTCAGAGCAGATTCCATGAAAATATTTATAGAAAAGACATTGTGAAATCACATTATGTCAGTGAGAAAGAGACTGGAGACGAGACACCATGTTAGGATCAATCATATTGCATATCCGTCTTTGGATTTTGTCGATAACCTCGAGATGAACAGCGAGAGCACCGGACAATATATGGTAACATTATTCCATGCATGGACAAATGGTAGATTTATAGATGTGAAGGATGGACTCAGACGAGAAAAAAACTTTCTGGTGCAACACAGATAACAAAGTTTCCTTCCAGTAGATGCATCTATTGATTCAATGTTGCTGTTCCACGTCAGGCCAGTGGAAAACGTGTGATCAAGGATCCGCATTTAGGCTCTCTCGTGGGGAGTAAATGACATCATTTTCATTTAGGGTGCATTAAAATTCACAAACCATATCCAGCCCCTGTCAACCACAGATTGGCGGTCGTTTTCGAGACAAACTCATGTTTTACTATTGGGACCGGAGTAAATGGTAGTGTCATCTGCGTAGAAAGCCTACTTGATAATTTACCAGGTAGTTCATTGATATAGATTAGAAACAGTGTAGTGCCAAGGATAGAGCCTTGAAGAATACCAGCGTTCGTATAGAAGTAACTGGAAGAGAACCCACTCAGGGCAACATACATTTCACGTTTAGACAAGAATTATTGGATTAAGTCAAATAATATTCCTGTAATCCCGTATCCCTGAAGGTTACGTAGAAAGCCAGCATGTCAAACCCTGTCAAACGCCTTCGATATATAAAGAGCTACAACTCGAGCTTCGAATTTATTAACAAGAGATTGGTATACATATTGAATTATGACCGGAAGCACATCAGCAATAAACCAGGCAAAGGGGAAACTATATTGTTTGTCAGAGAGTTGATCATGGGACTTGAGATGCTTAGCTATTTCGGCATTGATTAATGCCTCGTAGACTTTGCCAGATAGTGGAATGAAGCAGATGGACGGCAGTTAGGAGGGTCATAAGGGTCTCGAGAATTCTTCATGACCGCGACGACAGAGCTTTTCCAAGCTGGAAAGCAAGAATAAGTGAGGCAATAGTCATATATTTTTGAGAGAACTGTAGCCAGCTCAGGGGCACATATCTTAAGGAATACTTCTGGTATCCTGTCAGTACCATTTGCTTTATGAGTGTCTATTTAGAGATGTCTAATAACATCGACGCGATTACGCACATGCCACTCAGTATAGCCTTAGTTTTAGGGGGAAAATCAGGTGGTGTGATGAATTGGATGAAAATATCCAAGCAAATCATGCAACCTTCTCAGATGACGATCTTAGGGCATCGAACTGATTGAATAGAGGAAAAATTGAGGAATTGCTGTAGGACAGCATACTCTTGTAGATCCGCCAATAAACATTAGAGCCAATCTTGCGATATGCAGTACGTTCTTTCATTCTATCAGCAACAGCCACTTTGCTTCATTAAGGACAATCTTGCACTTATTAGGAGTCAAAGAGGTGTCAGTTGCAATCAGACATTTCGCTCCGGTATAGACGAAAGAAGTGATTCTTATGGGCTATAGAGGCAGAGTAAGCAGGTGATAACCAAGGAGATGAGCGCGATTTAACTTGGTATTTTCTTGCTGGGATGAAAGGCTCGATGCTGGCTTTTACCCAGAAGGAGTCCTCAGACGCATATTTTTGTACAGGATGATTGAAAACCACATTCCAAGGAACGTTGCAAAGGAAGTGAGGGGACGAGTTCTAGACTGCGCGTTGATAGCAGAAAGATATAGTAGGAGGTTCTTGGCTGGAGAGGGAGTATAAAGAGATTTTGACAGACACCACCGTACGATCAGAGTTGCTAAAAGAACAGAGATGCGCAGAGCGACAAAAGACAGGGATGAAGTTAAAAATCGATAAGGACAGCGTTACCGTCCGGGTTACTGGGGAATTGCGTAGGGAAATGCGCAGGGAAGTCAAAAATAGTGCCTCGAAAATGTGTCGTTCATGATGATGACAATCTAAATTTGCAATTGTGATATTGTGAATTAGATCGCAGCCATTGTTCTCCATGTATTTGTTGGAGATCTCGCGGAAATAAACCGAAAGTGTTAATTTTGCAGCCTACTTTGCATACCAGAAGATATTTAATTTCAAAATTCTCAGCGCAGAATAAGCAGTAATATTTTGAATAATTTTAACATATATAATATACACTGACGTTTCAAAAATGATAAGAAGTATTGTTGAAAGACTTGGTGGATGTTCTGACCAAATGCCGCATCGGAGCTAATGAATAGTCAACGGGTCATTTGGATATGCAACTGGTAATTTCTGCTTTGAACGGTGATATGATTGGAGCGAATGTTGTCTGTCTGTTACCACATATAATTTTACCAGACGCCTCTGGTCATGATAATTAAGGACCAGCAGCCAGTCACGTCACAGTCATCAGAAGAAAGTAACGCCTTCTATCAGTTATTATTGGAATTTATATGTCTATGGTAGATCGAAAGATGTCAAAATTTCGCAAATTAAAAGCTTCTTTAATCTATTACATACTATGATATGTAGCTTGAATTCTGATATTTCACGTCGTTTTGGCCTTATCAACATGACTCACCAGCTATGACAATCTATTTTTATAGGTCTGGTCTAATTAAAGCCGGAAAAGTACTGTTAAATGCATCAATAGTACCTTTTTATGCAGCACTCTTTAAATGTTTAAACGTTCAAAGCAGAAATTACCAGTTGCATTCCCAAATGACCCGTTGACTATTCATTATCTCTCATGCGGCATATGGTCAGAACATCCACAAGGTCTTTCAACAATATTTTTATCACCCTTACAACGTCCCTTTATATTAAATATGTTAAAAGTATTCAAAATATTACTGCTTATTCTACGCTGTGTTCTGCGGCCAAAAGACTATGATCAAACTGTAGTAACTGTTCCGCGAACATAACCAGCTAAGACAAGCTTTGTATCATATCAGAACATAAGAGGGTTCTTTGTAAATTTCGACCAATGACCCCGGTTTATACGCTCAGGTTCTTCACATTAAATAACTGTCCTTGCCTTGTGTCACATCCCGTCTCGCTGGGAAGACATGAGTAAATTCCGAACCGTTATCAATTACATCACTCTCAAATATAAGCTTACAGTACCTAGTATTACCATATTGCAACCCATCTAGACCCAGACCAGGTGCGACATTGCTTAACTTCAGTGTTCGAAGGAGACCCTTTATTTCTTCATGATATGGCCGTAAGACCTTAGAAGAGTTCAACAAGGGAGAAGTGCGGAGAAAATTTTAGCCTAGATTATGTAATCACATTTAATAATTTCAGTTGTTAAATGATGAGGCCTTACTGCTAATCTATTATTGTCTTACGAAGTATGGTAGCTCATTAGAACAATATTCTGTTTTTTTGAATGTATGAAGAAATAATGACGTATTGAATGACAAGTTTAATACTTGTCTATATTGACGAAATTCGGTACGCATACTTCCTTACTTTTAACTTTGGATCAGTGTATATCTACACGTTCATAAGGAACACAATATCGCTTATCGGAATTCTCAATAGGATTATTTAGTATCTATATAGTACCTAATTTATCATTAACTTAGAACCGTAAATTTTTGGTTAATAGTGAGATTCCATACTTTTTGAAAGAAAGCTTTACTCATTAATTCCTATGGTTTATCTGTTGGCAAAATTGCCAAGATAGTAGGTGCTGTGGTTCGCGTAGAAATAGTGTTTTAAGGAATGACGTTCTAGCCCCAGGTACTTTGGATTCTGAGTCGTCATTTTTCTATCATATTTTCCATCCAAAGCGTAAGTAACTTGGTTGCCCTTTTAATTACCCTTATTCTTAGTAGGTAGATTAATATCTTTCTGTGCAGCTTCCGATGAAAATTAGGGCGCGACATGCCAATCGCTCTTTCTAGACTGACCACCGCTCTGTAGCAGGCATATCCTAAGATGCAAATGAAATAGCACCGAAAACAATATTGCTTATCATTAGCAAGCATAAACATTCTCCTCTCCTTTTCTAGCCAGAAAGAAGAAATGAAAAATCCACGCCATGCTCAAGTCGTTAACTAGAATAGAGCTAGCCTGTTGATAGCGACTAGATCATTGGTTTCCGAGATCAGAAATGAGATGAAAAATCTTTCAAGAGAAAGAAAACTCGTAGGTGTCAGACGTCGTAAGGACAGCAGTTCTAGTATGAAGAAATTACAAATTCGGAAAATATATGAGATGCTTAAAATGGCGGAGGTTACTACCTGTAATATCAAGCGATTTCTACGCAAGGACATCAAGGTAAATTATAATGATAAGCAAAAATACATAGATACGATTTCCTCATTTGGCTGATTGTGAAACATATGTAAAAAAAAAAAACAATCGTTCTCTGTTTTTTTTTTCTTTCAAATGACGCATGTTCACAAATAGCCTAGGTTGATAGTATTTAGTATATTTATCGTTTAGTCATCACAAATAAAGTTTGAAGGATTTCTATATATCCATTAATTTTGACTTAAGAATTGTTTTAATCATTTCACCCCAAGAAAGGCAGGAATACTTCTAGTATACAGGGGATTGCAATTGTGAAAATTAAATATATGACTGAAAATGGGGGGGAAGTAAAATGACAAAAGTTGAACGGAACAGAAGAAGACAGAAAATGACGATTGACGTTGCATTTAAATTTTTGAAGATTGTAGTTATCAGGGAAGCACGAAAACGAAAGCGAGTTCCGAAGGTCGAAAGAGAAACCGTTGGTGTAGAAGTGGCGATTGTATTTAGCTATTTCAACTGCACGAGGGTGGGAACTAGATGCCACTCTAGAAGAACACTTAAATTCATGTAGTCGAAGCATCAGGAAAAATGCTCGTCGGAGTAGTTTCCATGAGAATATTGTTGAAAAAAAAACCATCCCGTCGGTGTGAAAGTAACTGAAATCGATAGGTTTAGTCAGTAACGATTACGTTAACGACTCTTCTTTGCAATTTTCAAGGATCTCGATATGTACAGAGAGAGCACCAGGCCAGATATAGAACCTAGGATTAGCCAAGGTTTGAGAACCAAGATTTCACTGATATTTAAATCATAACTTGGAGAGAAGATATTCTTCATACGTTTCCCCAAGTGTGGTTGTGCAAAAATTACGTAACAATTTAAGGCCGAATTCGAACGGCTCTTATAGATTTCGCTTTCGGAAATACCGTTACATTTCCCACATATCCTACGTAGGCCTACGGCTGCGTCACATTTTCTCACGCACACCCCCATACCTGGCTCACTTATTTTCTCGACATATGACGTTCGTTCAGCAGCGAACGGTCAACTATGGAATTAGTACAGAAGAGCGGTATAGGACTGTCTAATTAAAATAAAGACACATATAGACGGTTGACCTCTAAGGCACGATGTGATTTCCATTCTATGCTCTGAATATGAAAACGCGAGCAAGGGAGGTCAGTTAATTTCAGACAATACAAAGGAAGGATCAATGCGTTTCCTGAACAAGATCGCTAAAAGTGAATATTATGGAATTTTATGAATACGTTTCTGGTTATTAATTCAAACATTAGAAGAGGTTTTTTCCGGTTACTCCCCAGAACTTGAGGAAAACTAAAGCAATTTCCTTCCATTTCAGGTTCAATTCTAAAACATGTTTCGGCGGGGTGAATGTAGTGCTCAAATGTTAGATGCAATCAATGTATATCATTTAAAAAAATGAAATATTAGGTTGGTGTAAAAAATAATGTCTTTTTTTGACGTTCAACTTCAAAAGAAAAAACGTCATTATTTTTGCACCAACGTAATATAAACATAGCTGCATTATGAAAGCCAAATGTCGAAGCCATCTGACATTGAATAAAGGCTCCAAAGACACACCACATACGCTAGTTAGGTATGTGTTAATTTACTTTCGTAACTGTGCGTTCAATGTATCAATGGCTCACAGTTAATGAACATTGTCATGAAAAGTACAGAATAACACAATGATCGACAAATATCCCAATTAATGAAAATCCGATGATCGCCAGTTCTACTTGGACGAAACGTTGTCTCTAATAATATCAGTAAGAAACAAGATGAGTTAAAAAACTGGAAATAATTATTCATAGTTCTTCTTCTACGTGCCGCGTCTCTTCAGGACGATGACAACCATGGCTCTCCACAATCTACTGTCCTTTGTACCTCTTAATATCTTAATATTTTTCCCATTTCTTCCAAGTTTCGCTCCGCCATTCATCTTCTGAAGATCGCCACGTATGTTGTGAATTTTGAAGTTTAGTCATTCCTGTGGGTATCAAATTTACCAAACTCACTTTCCTTAATATCTACCCAAGTTATTTCAATTATATCTTCCTGGTTTTAAGCATAAGTGTTCTTTTTGCCGCCGTTCTTTTGGCCTTCGCCCTGGCTCACAGGTTCGTTTTTTGGTATTCTTAGCATATTTATGTAAAACCACATTTCTGTTGCCTCAAGCCTCTTCTTCATTTACGAAGAGATTGTCCAGAATTCCCCGCCATATAGGAAGATTGATACTACATAATATTTCAGCATTATTTTGAAAAAATGATATATTCATTTATGTGTGCAGGTTTTAGATATTTAGAAAATATAGCGATTTACATTTTTGCGCAGATGCACATAATTAATGAACCAGATATGTATTTGCAGTACCAATAGCAATTGATTTTTTCGACGAAACGTGTCTGCTGAGAATTTACACTTTATATTGCTATAGTCAAGCGGACAGGTGACCTATTATACAAATACGTATTATTAACACAAAATGTTATTTTATGCAGGAAGCCATAGAAAAAATGCAACACTTGCAAAATGTTATATGAAATGAGATATGGCAAGGGGCCTTTTTATTGACTTCGAATGAAAATAAATAATAACTAGATACAGTAATAGCGAAAGAATCTATCATTTTTAAATGGAAAAGTAAGACTTGAAGAATATAATTCTTGTGGCCATCGAAAGAGTTAAATACAATATTATAGGTGATGTCTAAAAGTGGACTCGCTAAAATGTACTTTGAAACCGATGACAGTAGACCACCATTTTTCCCCAATTTAGAAACTTCAGTGGTTTGTCGTACTTCTTTACAAAATTTCCCAATCATTTAACCATCATCATATGCTCTTCGAATACGGATACGAGGTACTAAGATCTTTGGATGTTGCTATATAACCGCACCAGCAAAAGATCCAAAAATACAAAAGACACTTTAAAATATACCAATAAATGACACATAACCACTAATGTTTTCAAGGGCATTAGTACGGTTTTAACGTAAACAGAAGTTAGGTTGTTCTAAATTTGATCCTTTCACTCTGTTTGTCTATAAAAATACCCACTGCATAAACTATATATAATATTCTTGCAAATACAGAACTGATGATCCACAGGGGGAAATGAAGATGGCAAGTATCCGTAATCTTTAAGTATTTAAAGTAGTACTGCATTTCTCTTTCGAATTCACGTGTAATCCTATCTGATCGTTTGTGCATACTGGCCCTGACAATCTAAGTAGATACTTTCAAAACAGATAAAGTATGAACAAGGATTAACCTCTCTGGCTCGTCTTAAATATTGCAAAGCAAGTGTCTTTAATAAGGATTAACATGTAAACTTAGCAGATATGTGTACTCGGAAACGAACCGACAGACATAATGATTAGGCTTTTTAAATTGCGAATTTTCTATTTCATTTATTTTGTCTTTTTTAATTTCTCATGTCTTATAATCCTATCGTGACACACACACACACACACACACACACACACACACAAACGCTCGCGCACACGCACACACACACGTAAAAATTCGTGGGTAAATAATTTAAGTGAATCCTAATAATGGAGAAATGGCTACTCATAGGGAGTAACTTTAAATTTCTATCATATATATATATATATATATATATATATATATATATAGAGAGAGAGAGAGAGAGAGAGAGATGTATCTGGTATTGGAGAAGAGATATTTCGAAACACATAAATGGTTAACGACATTAGACACTGTTACAGCTTATGCGACAGATGTTTCCATTTTCACTTCTCATTCAGCTGTATCGAGGGCATTAATATGCCTACTTCTAATGTGAAACAGGAAATTAAAAGAAGCTCTTTTAACTGAGCGAACAATCGCAACAAGTCTCCGATCACCGGCTTCTTGAAATTGAGCTGATGAACAGTTATCCCAACAGTTGTCCTATGGAACAGATAGACATTAACCTCGCATGTTATCGCCGATTTTGAAAGTTCAGATGTTGCTTGTATATATTTACACATTTCCCGAAAATTTCCACAATTATCTCACCATCATCATGTGGTATTCCATCTATCCTGATTGTACTAAGACTTTTGGGTTGTCGACGTGAACCATATCTCTATTGCTGTTTGCAAATATATTTCTATTCGGTGGCTTTAATGCCCACCATGCTAGTTGGCTTGAATATTTTTTCCCTGACACCACCAACATGAAATATCCTGAACTTCTCAATCAATAGAATATATTACCGTTATCAACGAGTTGATTAGGACTAGTTTCGTGATTACATTCGTGACGTTCCATGAAATGAAGTTTATAACAATTTATTTTAAAAAATGTGCGTCTGGCTGAAAGCCGATATCGATGCATTAATTCCAGCAAGAAAATACCAAGTTAAATCGTGTTCCTCTGCTTGGTTGTCACATGCACATGCGCGACCGCTACAGCCCACAAAAATCACTTCTTCCAGCTATAGCTGAGCGACACGACAGATTGAAATCGACGTCCCATTATCTCTTACTCGTAACGAGTGCAAGCGTAACCTCAACAGAGTGAAGTTACTGCCTTCTGATAGAATTAAACAACGTATATCATTTTTTAATTTCGGTTCTAGAGATTTTTTCCACTTTGTATGAAAGTACTGAGCAATAGCAAATCGTCAGTCTATTTTCTATGAAATAAATTCGAAGTCCTATACCAGATAATGTAGAATGCGTTGCGCGGAAATTCTAACTAGACACACGACTAATTTGTAATACCTGCAACCGAACCCCCACTAAAACAGCGGCTCTACAGAGTGATATCCGCATACCTCAGTCAGGGGACACCATTTCTAAATTAGAGTCCATAAGGCAATCGGAGTTGACGTGATCAGAGCTTTCGTCTCAAGCTGGCTCAAGTTTTTTCTAAACTCTACAACAATACCCTCGCTACTTCCTGCTCTTAACAGGATTTGACATGCTAATCGTCTACGTAAGTTCCAGGACTACAGTATTACAGGACGATTGATTGATTTAATTCAGTCGTTCCTATCAAATCGTAAAATGTAAGTCGTTGTGAACGGGTTCGTTCTAGAAACTTTCACACGAACACAGGTGTTCGACATGCTTTTATCCTGGCTCCTATTATGTTTCTCATCTTCATCAATGATATACTTGATATCATAGGCATTTAATCGAATTGATGCCTGTCGCAACAGCATATTCTTCAGTTAACGTGAATCTTGATCATAGAAAGGAACTTTAATTAATGATTAACTGGGGCAGGAAAGAATTTGTAAATTTGAATGCACCCAAAACGAAGATGATCTTATTTAAAATCCATAATGAAACTTTCCTACATGCCATCCGCCGTGCTGATGCTCGACACCTGGAGAGCAACACGCTGGGCATTCTTGATCCCAGGTTTTCACCCGAGTTGAAGTAGAACGATTACATCGAATCAATTACTGCATCTACTGCAAGGAACGTTGGGTCGCTGTATCGTGCCAGAAGGTTTTTTCTCGTCAGTATCAATCTGGTACACTTAGAAATCCGCTATTAGTTCGTGCAATGAATGCTTTAACCATATCTGGTCTGGTGCCCTTGCAATTCATCTCGAGGTTCTTGACAAGATCCAAAGAATGATATGCAATATATTAGATCCGGAATTGACACCTCGGCATCAGTCGCTTTCTGTCTTTTCTCCAAATATTTTCATGGTAACTCTACTGATGAGCTTTTTTTCTCTGGTGTCCCGCCTACGTGAATATAAGCTTGCTGCTAGGTCGGCATCTATACCCCAAAATTTTACTGTTGAAACAGTTAAATATAATCGCCACTTGACTCAAAGAGTTTCTATTCGCGCAGACGCCGACATTTGGAAATCACTTTCTTTTATTTGCTTTCCTGATAATTACACTCTTCAAAGATTTAAACGCCACGACATTCGTCAGCTTCTGTTTTCTTAAATACCATTTTATCAGGTTTCTCAATACACACTATAGCCGTTCTTTGTTTATCAATATCACTCTGTAAAACCCTGAGTACAATTGACATTCCCGACTTGTTGCAGTGAAATAATTTAAAACAAAGAATGACATCACCAACAAAAGATCAAAAATATTAAGGTCTCTTTAAAATACGGCATAGTAATTGATACTTTATAAATTGCACATAACCGTATTTTTCAATCTCAGAGACTGTGCTAAAGATGCCTCAAATCTTTCGTCGAAACGTAGAACCGTTGTAATTTTCTATATTTTAAATGAAGTGTTTTATGTCGAATATAGCGGATTAATGCTATCAATTGTAAGCAAATGACGTTCAATATCTCCCTTCAACCCCCTCCCCATATATATATATATATATATATATATATATATATATATATATATATATAAATATATATATATATATATATATATATATATATATATATATATATACTTGATAAAGTCAATCAAAGGCAAAAATGTAACTGTGAAATAAAGAATGTTCACAATATATATTTTCAAAACAGAAATTTAAGATATAAAAGACCTACTGCATATTTAAACAGTTCTGGTAGAAAAACTTTCTCTGTCTTTCTCTCTCGATATATATATATATATATATATATATATATATATATATATATATATATATATATATATATATATATATATATATAATTACATGAATGATTCATACAAAAACAAATATATGTATGAATGATTCATGTTATTATAAATTGGACTGCACCTATAATCGAAATATATATATATATATATATATATATATATATATATATATGGGTGTGTGTGTGTGTGTGTGTGCGTGTATATATATATATATATATATATATTTGTGTGTGTAAATATTTGTCAATTTATATATTTCTCTTATATATGAAACGACAATTAGAACAGAAACCGGATGAAACAGAGTGAAGACGTATTCTTTCTCTTTCAGAAGTCACGTCTATTTAGAACAATCTGGCCTCAGAAAAAACATCTCATGCTTAGTATCCCTTGAACTTTTACACCCTACCCTTTTATTTGCAGAATTTTACAGTCGAAATTCTCTATCATACCGTTTCCCTCAGTTTCAAAAGACTTCAACGTGCTCTGTGTTAAATTCTGAGAGCCTTATTTTCTCATTAGTTTTCACAGAAATTCCAGCTGATTCTATCAGGCTGCTAGTGAATAATTTCTCCAGTTTAGATTTACTTATATTTAATTTGTACCCTCAGGCATTGCCCAATAGATGAGTGGGTAAATAAATTGTTTCCTCATTACATCTACGCAGGCTATAAGGAATGGAAGATTAACTCACTGAAATCTTGATGGACTCAGATACACATACACACAAACATACATTCTTACACGCAGATACACACAGAGAATCACACACACACACGCACACACACATACACACACAAATATATATATATATATATATATATATATATATATATATACATATATATATATACATATATATATATATATATATATATATATATATATATATATATATTGGGAGAGAAATAAAGAGAGAGTGTGAGAGAGAGAAGGTAGGCGAGAAATAAATTGTTGTCTAAATTACGCAAAAAAATGAAAAATTACACAAATATATTTGCCGAAATTACGCAGAAGTACCTTCAAATACTATAGAGTAAATTTGTCCAGCAACTTCAACATTCGCTTTAACCACACCCTCCAGTCGACTCACCCGACGCCGCCTCAGCCTGCACCCCGACATCAAGTTGTTTGCAGTCTGGGGAATTTGGTGTCTGGACCTAAGAAATTGTATAACAACTATCATTGTGTTATGCTTGAGTGACATGTTGCTTAGTTCTTTTGCCTGACATAGGCACTTCCAGCAGCCACCCTTCTTCACCAGGTGCTGCACTGCTTTCTCAAGGCGCATGATGGAAGTCCCTGTGCAGAGTTGGAGGCTCTCAACGACAAATGCGGGATTGCTTATCTTATCTGAACCGTCTGAATGCGTCTTCCATCTGGACGTACCATCGTAATGAACTTTTCCTTCCGAATCCGCTGTACTGTCCTCAGATTGTTACACAAAAACTGTGAAATGTTCGTATTTGAGCTTCCTGTGGGAATGTCAAGCATGTTGTTTCCAAATTTCTAGCAGAGCGAATGGCGTAATTGTGCTCTTTTTCTCACAGCCGGTGCCCAACTAAAACTACTATACTGGGGAGACGATAAAAAAGCGCATGCGCGAAATTAAAAATATAAGATGCAGAAAACTTACCTATCGCATCCTGTATACACACACAAACACATACGCACACATACATACATACGTACATACATATTGCACTGATCCGGCCAAGGATTAATCTTTGGTGATGAACGAATATAAACAAATACATCACTTATAATATACACATGAAGGAGGCACAATAAATAAAATCACTACTGTTATATATATATATATATATATATATATATATATATATATATATATATATATATATATATATATATATAAGGAAATGGACAAAGTCCGACAATTATTTTAAAGCATTTTTTTATGTTTATAGATTCTTTTTATTATAAATAAAAATATTTAAGTAAATGCTCTCTTTATAATAAACAGTATTAACATTTACAGGCTTGAATGTCCGAGAAATTTTCATAGAATATATGCGTCCTCCGACAGGAAGCAAACCTGTAACTGGACATTCAAAGCCTGTAAACTGTTACCCCATACTGTTTTATTATTCCCAAGCCAAGAGCATTTACTTAAAATCATTTTACTTTTTTAAAACTACAATTGTCCATGGAATATTTTTCAAGTACTTTGTCGGACTTTGTCCATTTCATAAAATGTGACAATATTTTTTTTTTAAAATTTGGATACGCATCGAGCAGATTTGTGTGTGTATATATATATATATATATATATATATATATATATATATATATATATATATATATATATATATATATGCATTAAATCCAATTGTACTGATTATAGATTGGGTATTACGGATTATAAATTTCAGAAAATCTTCGGGTATCTTCGATCGTGCTATCAGTGAGAGATAATATAGCTTTGTTGTATTGCATCGAGCAGAATTTTTATTAGCACCAACACTATATGTTGCGATATATATATATATATATATATATATATATATATATATATATATATATATGTGTGTGTATATATATATATGCATGCGTATATATTTTTTGCTAACACATCACGAAACTGTAAACGCCTAAACTTAAAACGCCTTTTAAATTCTATCTACACTTGCACGACAAACTATTAAAAATGAAAAAATGCACGTTTTTAAAGGATTATTCTTATGCGTCGATACCTTCTAATCATACAAATATTATACCTTCTATATTTCAATTCTTTTGGATGATAAAATAAGAGTAAAAAATTAAAATAAATATATTTTCATAAATTTAATATTATTAACTAAAATACTGTACAAACTATATGTGTATTCTTTACACGAAGATATAATCATTTTTCACTCTCCGCAGAATATGGATGCAGCCATAGGGATTTTAGCTAGTACATGCAGCTTTTCTAAGATAAATACTCCAGGAAATGATGTATCGCCATGGATATTAGTAAGGTTGGGCTTAACGGAAAAAAATGTGTGCTGTACAATAGCGAAAATGTGTAAAATGCCATTAAAAGTGCTGAAATAAGAACACTGTCATTATATATATATATATATATATATATATATATATATATATATATATATATATATACTCAGATTGAGTATATATGCAGAAGGTACATAATGAATAAAAAAACGCTTGGAATGCTATACTTAGTTTAGCCGATGCGTTTCGCCACTCGGACTTTTTCAACGCATATGATAAATGATTAACAACTATTGTATCATAATAATGTTAATAAAAATGAACACTCTACGGCCCCTCTCTAAATGATTAGATTTCCCTGTATCCTTGGAAACAAATTGTATGTGTTTTTCAAACTCAGTAAATTTCAAAATAAGTTATTCCAAAATTCGCTTGAAAATGAAACAAAACTCATGCTTTAATTTCATTAAATATTTGAATTTGAAGTTGTTAGTTTCTGTTTTTGAACATGGTAATTCCTGTGTAGCGAAGAAACCATATTTTTAATTCTGTTATTTTAAAATATTTATGCTCTGTATATTTACATTGGGCAATCGTTTGTAAAAATAAAAATATCAATAACAACATCGTATTATATACCTTACTGTTCTTTTTTTTTTTACTACATACACACACACACACACACACACACACACACATATATATATATATATATATATATATATATATATATATATATATATATATATATATATATATATATAATGACTTTAACAACATTTGGCAGTAAGGCCTCTGATCGGGAGATTGGGGTTTTTAAGTTGTGTGGAATTTTTGATTAAATGTTGTTGCCAGGAATACCGTGAACCGCGGTGATATCACCACTTAGATTCTCAGCTGTAGGCAAATATTGAACACACTAAACAAAAATGAAACATTACAAAAATATTAACTAAATTCATAGTAAAATTACAAAAATAGTTTTTGCATTAATAATTATCAACAATAAAAATTTATATTAAAATTACCAATAGATTTTGTCAGTATTTGAAGACATGCAACTGCATTCAAAATCTATTTAGGTAAATTCATAAAATTATGCTCAAAACATTTAAATCTCGGCATTCAATAAAGAAAAGTATTAGAAATGCCATCTATTGAGAGGAGTAAACAAAAACGTTCAACCGAAAATAATTTTGGAAGTACGAAAATGCAGATGAAAATGAAAGGCATTATGGAAGCTGCATACAATCTCACAAATTGGAAATCTGTTTGAAGCTGATGTTACTGTTCACGATTTTCAAAAGAACTACTTCGGAAAACAACGGATACAAATAAGGCTTGTGAATCAATAATGGATGAAGTTTAATTTTTATAAAAGACATCTATCAAAATGTTGATTGCTGCTTGTCCTTCCATTGCGTCTCTTTACAGTAACGTCTGGATCATAACGGACACCGATTTAAATATAATACTCTAAATCATAACTACGCTCTATATATACATTATTGTAAGTTAGTTGCTTGAAATATTTCTTGATAAACCTTCAAACATGTATGCATTTTATGTGAAACACTATACTCATTTGTTAATATCTATCAATTATTCCGTCCTCTGTATGATGATATTTCTAGTTTCTCTTCTTCACATGCCCACCGTACCCCGGTTTGTAGCACATGACATTATCCGAGTTATGGGCAAATAGCTAAGCCGATAATGGGGTCAAATCACTATGAAAGTACAAAAATGCATTTATAGAAAAAAATGAAATCAATGAATTTTGGAAAAATATATTACAAGAAATTCATTTGACTCACTACGAAATACGTCCAGGAAAACTGTTCTACAAACTGGTTTCATACAAAGAACACATATTCTACTTTTAAGAAATATTCCTAAAAATCTTGCCGGCATTAAATAACCCATTGATGTCGATATGCCATCAAACAAAATACACCAAATTCAACCAAACCATCTAAATATATTATTATTAGTATAATAGTGTGCTCACAAGATTGTTCTTTGATCTTACCTTATATATATATATATATATATATATATATATATATATATATATATATATATATATATATATATATATATATATATATATATAAGTATGTATGTATGTATATATATACTTCCAATGAGATTGTGAAATACTTTTTTCGTATACTAACTGAGCAAGTTTACCCTAAACATCTTACTATCAATGGAGCGGTGCCAAATATCAACTAACTTATGTATTTCTTGGATAAATGGAAAAATATTTGTTGTATATCACTGAATGTTTTTCAATATATGCTAACTCTTTCTAGGAGAAATGTGTTTTTGTTTTTTTTTATTTGTCTTAGTGGAACTCTCACACTGCGTTTCATCAGATAAAGATAAACCAATTCATTGCTTAAAACGACGTGGATCGCTTTTTATCTGGGACAAATCGCCGCTCTTCCGCATTAATAGTTGTATTTTTTAGGTGAAGAATTATTTCTTCTTACTATAAACAAGATACATGTGTCTATGAATATAGCCGATATACATAACAGCTTCTTGATTTTTTATTCTTCACCATGATGTCATTTAATCTTCAAAGTTATAATAAATATCTTAAGCAAAGGCAACATTTCAAACGTGCAAGAACAACACATTCTTCTCTTGTATTTAATTACGTAGGTTTTAATGTTTTCACTTTGAATCTTTCCTGCGTACATTCAGGTTTCAGCAGAACTACGCTCATTTTAATAAGTTGTGTGGTGAATATTCATCCTTGATTGGTTATAATTCGGTGAAAAGACGTGATCAGAATTCAGCAAATATGTTCGTAATCTACGTGCACACTTATAAATCCATACTCGTGGCAAGAATATAAAATGAAATCTTCCATAAAATGTTAGTACAAAATATTTATTCATTGTTTACATTGGTATTTCGTCGTCTATGCCAAAATAAATCATTTAATATATACATGAAATAATCATATATACATTTCATCACTAATGCGATTTAAAGAACATCTAGAATTAATACGAAACATAGTGCCTGCAACTGTTATTTCAAAGTTATAAAGCAACAATTTTTGGTTTAATCACATCTGTCACGCGTTTTTATATGTGTTGTTGTTATCACTGCCAGGTTTTGTATCGGTTATAGGGTCACATCCTCACTACAATTGGCGCTACTGTGATTGTTGTAGCCAGTCGTTTTATTATGAGGCGGCGTTGCTAGCTGCACGACTAAACAGTATTACATTCACTGTTACTCTTCCTACAAAATGATTAATAACCAGTGCTAGACTTCCTGTTTGGTTATGCTTTTAGCACCTTGCTTTCGACTGTGTGCAAAAGGTATGGATATTTACCCTCACATGGTCAATTATGTGAAAGGGAACGTAAAAACCACGATTTGAATTTGAACTCCCTGCACCAATGAAATCTGCAGATAACCGATATATTACATGCACTTACTTTTAAATGATTACCCATTATAATATTTAGAATAAAGGACCTGTTACCGTCGCATTTTTCCATACATTTATTACAGTATAATGAACTCTTCAAACGCGGTTGAACTTTCTCAATTTTAAAAATCATTAGCGAAGATACAGTTACTTATGGAAGCACATCTCAAAATTAAAACGATCGGAAACTTTTCCTCTGGCTTAGAGCCCTCACAGGTCAATGTAACACTTAATAGCTCCCAACCCATGCTTATAATCGATGACATCACCGTCCAAACAGTGAGTCTACTCTCGTCAACTTGAACATTTTCGCTCTCAAAGAGAATCAATGCATTGAATAACTATTCTTTCCAAAGTTACATTCAGACCTCAACTTGAACTTGTAGATAAAAGGCATTATTAGAAATGTTGAAAGAAATTGGCGTTCATTCTATTGCTTAATGACTTGTTACTTTTCTTAACGTGATTTATATTTGCAACAATCTGATTAGACCAAAGTGTCGAATTGCCGTAAAATCTAGACAGGAGCTTGTCTCTTCTCACTTTCCGGCCTCGATTGATTCTAGACAGTATTGTCAGGGAAGTCTTATTCTACATTTTGCGGTCTCTTACAAACATAAAGTTGCAAGCCTATGGAAAGACTGAAGCTATTTCCATGGTCATTTCTCAAATGATCTACATTCCTTAGTTCCACCAGTTCAAGCCTTTACATCCATTACACACCAAACTTCATACCTAGAATCAAATAATCTTTATCTCACTGTTACAAATTTAAGAAAATTTACAATTATATATGATTCCTCATTAAAATTTTCACGTGCCTGATTTGGTATTGACTTACCTTACATAATGTATTTATTTGGAGATATAACATTTCATGTGGAAGATGCCAAAAGGCAAGGAAAGGTTGGTCATAAACTAACTATCCAACACTTAGTTAATCTGGTCCACGACACATTCATTCATTATAATTTACTCATAAACCACAAGCGATTCATCGCCATTCAATCCATCACATGCCATAATACCGAATATTCACAGCGATCCTATTATTTATTTACCAAAATGGTACAAATGTGCCACGAGGGCTAAAAATGGGGGTGGGGAAAAGATTGGTCTTCTCTAGTCCTATCTCAAAACTAACTAGTCTCAATCTTTGACCCATTCGTACTTACAATATTCCTTTCACCATAACAACGCTTTTACTCCTTACAATCACACCACAATCACCAAAATACCACATTTTCGCTATGAAAAGCCCTATCATGAAGTTTTTATTTTTACAATTATCGAGGGATCGGGAAAAAAATAAACCCAATGATTATATACAATGAAAAACATGTTTGTAAAAGAAACTAAACAAAACAATATTAGTAGTTGGACCCTTCCAAAAATGTGGCAGAAATCTCGATTAACTGGGTTGAAACAAAAATAACCATGACATGACATGAAAAGATATACAGTTGTTTGTGTTTTAATATAAAAATATATAAAATTATGACATAATTACCTCTTATAACGTTACTACGTCATGAATAGCCGTGATGTATTTACTTGACTTAAAGTGCATTGGTAATGCGTTCATTTCACAGTGATAGAAATTGCACGCACTAATTGTTGTGATAAACCCTCTTACAGTATAATGAACTCTTCATTTTCTCATCAATAGTAAATGCAAGAGTCGGGCAGGGGCGCAGAGAGAGAAGTGAAGTGGAGTACTAGACGCAGTGCTAATCTACTTATTACTAACACTATTGTTTCGTATATATCTTCAATACCATTTTCCAACCTACCTTCGTCTTCCATGTCTTTCTTTCTGGCCCCTAAACAGGCCACAACACTAATGCAAATAACGCCAAAACATGTATTCATCTATGATCACTACAGAATACCGTAGCATACCCGAAAAAGATACCAACCCGACGTAAATAATACACCATCGTCTTGTGCGAAAGTGGAATGTTAACTGTAATGTTAATATTAGCAGTTTCCTTATAGGGAAACATTCGGCATTCATTGAAAGAGCAGCTGGTACTAATGTCTTATGAAAGATGTAAATTTTTTTCTTATATAACAGTTTTAGAGGCATATTTGTGTCTGAAATACAGTAGACATTATCGTTCTTTCCATTATTACTGTGTTTTCCATCCTGGCATTTTATTAATGTAGAATGTCAACATCGTGAATAGGATTTCACTTTCTGTTTGATTTGCAGGTGATATCGGTTTTAGTTGTTAGTACACTTGAATGTGCTCAAGTGACTTCTGTTCATTGGTACAGTTCTTTATTCGTGATTATGTATTACTAGTCATTAAGGTTCGAAGAAGTATGGTTCATACCATGAACAACAGGTTTCAATCATTTGAAGTTTTGAAACCATTGACCATAGAAAACGGTTGTATACAGTTGTATACAGCTATAGTTTAACTATTTCTGAAGACTTTCGGCACCATGCCTGACACCCTTAAAAATGTCACGATGTGACGATGTTGCCTAACTCGAATTTTGGGGTTAAAATTTTTCCTTTCATAGCAGTTCGCGTTGTTGCGTGAAACTATCTCTAACACAGCTTATTTTAGATATATTTTATGTAAACTTTACATAATTGTGGCACAGGGCCGAAAAAGCGGAGGGATTAAGGCTGGTCCACACTAACTATCTTATACCTAGCTAATCTGATTCACGACCCATTCACCATAAGAACTCGTTCATCACCAATCAATCCTATTCTATGTTCCATATAATTATCAACTATTATATATATATATATATATATATATATATATATATATATATATATATATATATATATATATATATAGCAAGAAAATATCAGAATACTTTGAAACTGTCTGTAAACTCTGGATACATATTTAATAACATGTACTTAATAAGGCCTAATATAAAAGAAAACTTAGTATATATTACGTGTTATTTAGCATTTAATATTTTTACATAATATTTAAGTCTGTCGTCGTCATTGGCGGAATTTGTTGCCGGATACTGAGGTGCACATGATTATTTCCTTCTATGGTAAATGAATCCTATGTTGGATCTGAAGAGATGTGCACAGCCACTGTATGGTAGGTTATGAGGGTTTAGGGGATGGAGACCTTTGGCTTTTATTTGGACTCTCTTCGTCTCTTCTTTTTGCATTCTGATCTTTTCGAAGGATGTTGTTTTTGCTTGGTCTGCATTTCTCTAATTGATTTTTTCTGCAGATTTGGTCTCCCAAATAACTGGATCGATAACTGTGCTCAGCAAGGTGTTTTTGAACTGCAGAAATAAGTGTGCGTACTTTCTCCTACCCTCTTCTCCATCTACTTGTCGTCAATACTTCAGAAGATTCCAGACAATTCTGGAATCTACCTTCGATAGAGCACCGATGGCATTATCTCCATCATAGCTCACCTTCGTTTCAGGACTTGAGTAAAAAACAAACAAAAAAAAAAAAATCATAGAGCTCCAATAAGCCGATAACAACTGCACTTTACTCTATGAACTCGATGACTTCCAGGACTCAGTGGATACCTTCTTCAGAGTGTACATGGGTTACGGAGTCATAATCAACGTGGCAAATGCCAAGTTCCTGCACCAAATATGTCCGGTACATCAATGACCACATTGCATCAAAATTACCATCAATGGACTGGACCAGGAGAAAGTTGAATAATTTCAATACCTTGGTAGCATATTTCCATCAAATGCATCCGGTGGAGAAAAAAAACTTCGATAACAGGAATCAATGACGTCTACGTAAATTGTTAAAAAGAACCTTCCGCAATTCTGAGATAAAAATCTCTAAGCTCAGGATCTACCGAGTTGTTGTAATTAAGAGACTCCTGTACTTCTGTGAGTCCTGGTTACTCTCCAGAAGAGGCTACCGCAAACTTGAATGATTCCATCAAATGAACTTCCTCATATCGTGCAGAACACCTGTCAGGACTGAATCACAGACAACAAAGTTATCCTCTGCTCGAAGATAGGGAGCATAGCAATCTTAATTACTCGCATCCGACATAAGATTGTGTCACAATGCATAATGATACCTACAGTGCTTCTATTGCAAGTAGAATTTAAGTTATTCGTTTATTTATCTTACATGTGAATGTACTGACAGTACCTAGAAAATCATGTCGATAATGCTCTAAGTAACACTTTTCCATTTTTTAAATTTAATGCTTTTGGGTTTAGCGATCCACTATCTGCCATTTAGTTACTCTGAGTTCTTGTGTATGTTACTTACGACTTACTCTGTTTCTCTTATATTTACTCTACCTACTAAATTTTAATTTTCTAAGTCTTCTCTCTCATTATGTTAAATAAGTATTTTATGTGTATCTTTCTGATTGTTAGTAACATTCTCTACAGCTGAGTCGATTTATATTCAATTAATACTGATAAAATGGTAATCCAGATCCTTACTTTTGATCAATCAATATTCTGAGAATATATATATATATATATATATATATATATATTGTTTATAAAGTACATATTTTCAACAACACAGAAATTCCCTGAGAAAAGTGTTGGTGTATGAATCTTTCTATATTTTCTTCCTTCTGCGTACCAGAAATACATTGTAGGTCCTATTCTATTGATATGCCCTTTTTTGTTATCTTCTTCGTCTCTCATTTTGTCAGCATCACGTCACATCTTCCACGGAGAGTAAGTCGCATAGCATTTGTTGAAGATTCCAGATTTGCCATTTACACCCCGCGGGAATATGCACAATTCCCCTGTGGTAATTATCATCACATACATACATACAGATCATGCGACAAGCATTCATTGGGTGATCTTCTCAAAACTAGCTCGCCAATTGGTCAATTGCGACCAATCAGATATCCTTCACGCGAGTAGTGAAATTTCCCGCTCACTAAGGTTGAGCCGATCACGTGATACACCTTCATATATAAACAAAACACGAATAAGCGCTCTCTCTCTCTCGCGTCACATTCCTTGTTGCCACAATGTGAACTTCAAGGACTCTCGTCTTGACCATGCGGTCAGACGTTAAAGAACATTACCAACATTCACGCAAGCACGAACTCTAAACTTTCTCACGAACTCTATCTACAAATTTCTAAGAAAAGTGATAATATTGATACTAAAATAGAAATTGTAATCAGAAACCAGATAAAAACAAACCAGTCCAACTCCTGAAAACTTAAGACATTTATTTCCCACTTTAATCACGCATACAAACTATATTTATTTCTGCATTACTGACATTTTCCATCACACAGAATTTAACCTGTTTAAATACATGAACAATCTTGAACTGTAAACTATTAAGACATCAAATCAATACATGGTCAATTTATACATCATTCAATCACAAGTTCATTATATGTACATAAATTGTATATAAATGTCAATCGTTATTGTTGAAACTTAAAATACCGTTGTTTCTTATTGAATTGCCGTACGATTGGATCGTTTTGCATGCTCGTTTGTGTTATATTGTTGTGGATGAATACCTTTGAACACACGTATTATCTAGCCTTCTTACCATTCAAACCTTCTGATACTCATCACACATCCCCAACATAAATTAATGACCCCGACGTCTGACGTTCGATGTTCGACATTCCCAACACATTCATTAATAGATAGATGCTTTGATACAGCATGGAAATTTTGCGCTCGTATATTTGTTTCTATGTATTCTTAATATATTGCCTATTTCCTGAAAGCAACTTTTCGTTAATACTATGCGTCTAAGTAATTTTGTGTTAGCCTTTCCATCGTCTGTAGTCTTATTATAATACCGTGATAGTTAAATTTCTATAAGTGTTAGATTTTGACGTCCAGATCAGAAACTCCCGACTTGAATTGTCTTCTTTCAGCTGATTGTTATTCCTTTGTTGTTCTCCTTGGCCAATATTTTCTTTTTGAATTTGCTATCAGCAGATTGTTGTCGGCGAAGCTTATGTTTTAAGGTAATGTCTAACGCTACTAAATACCGGTAGGGATTCTACTTCTCTTAATATCTTCTCTATGTGAAGGTTAAATAAATCATGTTAGAAAACTTCATTTTCATATTCCTCTTTGAACGTTTCTATATTCTCTAAGCTTGTCCGTTATCCATATGATTAGTTTTCCCAGTAGAGATTTCGACTGGACAAAGTAATCTGTTTTATATCACAATATTTGACAATATTAACACGAATCTCAATGATAAAATATTGAAAGCAAATTAATGCTAAAATCGTAGTGAACTCTTCAAACCAAGGCCATTTTCTTTGCACAATTTGGGGCTAAAATTTTTCCTACATTTATAAACGTCCAAATAGGTATATTAATTATTTACTTGCTGCCCGATGCTATTATGTGACAAATGGTCAGTTTAAAGTCGGGTACAGTTGAAACAGTTAAATGCAACCACCTCTCCAACAATTTCTTTTCTCGTATTTGCCACGTGAAACTCTTTTCCGTTTACTTGCTTTCCAGACAAGGCTAATCTTTAAAAATCTAAATGCAACATTAATAGCGATCTTCTGTCACCGTGAATCCACTTCATCTTTTGTCCTTTCATAAATGCTTCCTATTCTCAGTCTTCTCTTTCATTTTCACTCCCTGTAACCCTCTACGTACTAGTGGCATTCCCGCCTTGATAGGTGAAATGAGTTTTTTTTTTTTTTTTTTTTTTTTAATGTTACTACCGATTTCCACTCTTTATGAAGATGACGAAGGTACTGCAGCGGCGAGTTTTTACTCGAAACTTGCCACGTCCCGGAAATATTTTCAGTTGCGCTCTGTTGAAAGGGATACAGACAAATGAGCTGCGCTCTTTCCGAAGACAGTGATACAACTGAGAGGATTTTCAACTTCTCTGGTAGAAGCCAGATAAATATCATATTTACCCCTTCACACCACTGAGACATGATATGACGCACTCCTTGCAAAAACAGTGCCGCAACTGAGATATGATAACCCTACCCGGCATCTGCCAGATAAGTTTCATTTACACATTGATAAGGAATATGATACACAGTCGGGTTTAACGTGGAGAACCTAACCACGTACATCTGGGGTAAAATATAAAAATTGACCAGACCCAGCCACCGTATGTTGCGCTGGCCTCGATAATGACTACAGACGCCCACTCTCTATTTTAATGGGGAGGATGTAGCACTTCTCCGGGACCTCAGTATTTATTTTAATCATCTGCGTCTCTGTTTGCGGACAGAGCCACAACTGAGTCGCACTCTGCTTGAAGACAAAGACGCAACTGAAAGATAATAATCCTACCCAATATGTGCCACGTATATATTTAAATTCGGATAGTTGTCATATTTTATAGTACAATGGATAAATATCTCTTTTATCTGCGCATAGACTGAGTCCATGGAATGTATTCTCAAATTTAAAGCGTAAGTTTTCTTTTTAGTCAGCGAATTAATTAATCCGTATTTAGTAATTCGCCTGTTTTTATATTTACGGAAATAGATAAGTATTCATATTTTCTTTGAAAAAAATTAAAATTACATGATTTTAAAGCATTTTACTTCTGCTGTTGATATTCAAGTATGGCTTACTTGGATTCGATGTTGATTTATTAAAATAACGGTGTATTCTATGTGCCGAATTAATACTACAGAATAATCAATACCAAGTTTGTTTGTTTTTTTTTTTTTGTTTTTTTTATTATTTATTGCATGGGAAAAGCTTTTGTTGCGTTCTAGAGACAAATTCGTATGTAGTCTCTTTGGTGATGTACGAAATTTCGGGTGGTACTTAAATGCCTGAGGAAACTTCGTAATCTTTGGTTGTATGTTATTAAGAGATGTCGCCAGCATGAGAAGCGTCTTATGCGGCGAACAATTCGAACACAAAGGTGAGAATAATGGAAGCGTAAGAAATCATTGTAAAAATGTGGTTGCAAGTATTCCTCATCTCCTACAAGAATATAATTTCAGTGTGTGCCTATTATCAAGATATTTTTGTCGCGCAAATACATAAGGTTCTGTCTAATTTGTTTCCCTCATTTTTTCATTATAAACCACTTTCCTAACACTGAGCACAGACAGTGTGATATTGTAAAAACAGTTTTGCACGATTTAACTTGAAATGACACGCGTGCGCAAGCACACACATACACCCATATATTATGAAATGGACCAAATTCGTCAATTATTGTAATATAATTTCTGTTTATACATTATTTGTATAGATACACATATTTAAGCAACTCATCTGTTTATAATAAACATATAAATATAATATTTCTCTCATTTTTTAAGGTTAAGATACACTTCGAGATGATATAATCATTGGAGAAAAATGATGGAAAATTAGTTTCAAAAGTATGGAAGGAAACATTCACTGGTGAAACGGTTCTACATACAAACGCCGATTGCCAGTATGCAATAAAAAGTATCATATTATGCCAACACATGTAACTAATCCTTGGTTTAAATAGAAGTGACTCTATTAAACTGTTTGAAATATCCTATTAAAATTGTGCTTGTCTCTCGCCTCGTTAATTCGCACGACAGTTACGCTCTGTAATAGCAGATATATAATGGAATACAACGTTCTGGTCGCGTGTAAATACGGAAAATGAACAAATTGGTTTAAGTGAGAAAAAGAAAGGAAGAATGAACGAAAATAGACAGATAGATAGATAGATGTAGCCGATTCTTAAAGACTTTGGTAAATGAAATTAATAAAAGAACAACAGTTGATAACATATGTAAAAAGAAACATCAAGCTAATATACTGAATAAACCCTTGCACAAATCAATATTATTGGGACAAACGATTGGTAAAAATGCATACAAAACTCATGTCACTATTCGCCTAATGGATACCGTTACAGACCCATTATATCTCGTTATATAGATGGTGCGAAAACTGCTTTTCTCTTTTATTGTTTCGTGCATTTAGTCAACGTAATTTCTTAATGGCGTTCGTCGCAATTATAACCATTGTGCATAGAACGTTGCAAGAGATAATAAGTAGAATGGAACAGTTGCATTCAACAAACATTCGTAATGAAGGACATTCGGATGGCGATTCTCTCACGCTAACCACACGTAACTCTATCGTATTGCCTAATTATCGTTGATGTATACAATAGAACAACATTACGTGCCCGCATCTGGCAAGCGTTTATTTTCCTTGCTTTGCTAAGGAGGCGGAAATATATTTCGTAAGGGTTTGATATTTATAATGAACTGGAGGATCTTTAGCGATATGAATGTATTCAGTATAATTAAAACACATTTTAAATACAGTTCGTTCCAAAAGACACGAAAATGTGCAAATTCCATTGATTCTATCTCTCTGTCTCTAAAACGATCAATCCAACTTCTCTAATCCTGTAGAGAGAGAAAGAGAGAGAAAGAGAGAGAAAGAGAGAAAGAAAGAGAGAGAGGATGGACATATATATATATATATATATATATATATATATATATATATATATATATATATATATATATATATATATATATACAAACAGAGAGACATTGTGTGAGAATCTCAAAGAAATATTGAGTCTGTGCTTCGGACGATTCAACGACATGATTATTGATTCAACACTCCACAATACACGGTTGAATCAGTCTAAAATAAAACTTCCATATAATTCCAGAGGCTTAATTCTGTTTTGAAGTTCATCTGAGGAGAGCAATACCTCTGAGCAAAGCATTTCGACACACATTATATTCATTTGCTACTGTTCTGCTTACAATTCTTCAAACAGTTTTGTCTTCAATACTTTTGACGATATGAGAATTGTAAATTGCCTCAAATGAACACTCCGAGTATGAACATATTTTAATTCTTCGTGATCTTTACTTTTTGGCAACACGTAGAGCTCATCTCTTAATAACTTATAGAGAAAAAAAAGACCCTTATATTTTTGAATTTGACTAATTCAAGAATATATGCAGTTGTTCTGCTGAACACAACCCTTGAATATCATCTTATTTTACTATAGC
Source organism: Acanthosepion lycidas (assembly GCA_963932145.1). Taxonomy (NCBI): domain Eukaryota; kingdom Metazoa; phylum Mollusca; class Cephalopoda; order Sepiida; family Sepiidae; genus Acanthosepion; species Acanthosepion lycidas. The sequence goes on along the minus strand of OZ010571.1, from coordinate 41,121,280 downwards.
ATTGCCATACTCACTAGTACTTGCTCTATTCTATCAATTTTTAATTCATTTACAAGAATTAAAAGGTCATACATTGAGATGTGAGGGTTGTTCCCGCCTCTTATTTTTTTTTATCCCATTTTGGATTTGGCTGAGTTTTTGTCTAGAAAGATATACGGAGGTTTGAACCAAAAATTTATATTCCAATTTTAAATGTATTTGTCCGAATCGTAGGATTTTGGGATTTTTTTTAGAATGAATCATACGGAGTCTAAAAGCCATGGAATATTTGTTGAGTTAGCTTCCATTTCCAAATTGCTTTAAAAATTACTAGCCCTCTTGACATAAGTAGAAAGGAAATTGCTTTATTAAAAATTATATTTTTTGTAACGAAAGGAACGCATGAATTACTGGGAGTCAGCGATGTATATTGCATAAAAATACCCAAATGAAGTAGAAATAAGGACATTATACATCATACGTATAATTCTAGCAAGTGAAAACGAGTTGAATTTGCAAAACAGAAAATAAACTATAAACACTTTGACTTTCCCTGTGGTTTCAACAGTCTTAACTGGATCATAGCTTTCTGTGATGTGAATGGGTGTGAAAGCGAGGAAGCTTCTCACTTTCTACAGCATTCATCATCCTAAAAGCTGATCTCGATCGTCCGTATGTCTCTAAACCCGAATGAGGCATAGCATGATTTCAAACAGAACTGTCTTACAGAATTACAACAATCGGTCTTCAAAGATACCTAGAAACTACAGAAGACTGGATAAAATGTGTAAAAGAAACTTTATTCAGTAATAAAGGAAGCCAACAAATTCTGAACGAAATCCTAAGTGGGAGATTAAGAGCACGTAAACCATAATCCATATACTGCAGCGACAGAGAAACTAAAAAGAATGCAGAAGCAAATGCAATGAACCAAATGCAGAAACGGTGATAAGATGAACTACTTCATGTTTATTGCTCTTCATTTGACAAAGAGACCGATGTAAATTAACACCATTACCATCAGTTGTGGCACATTTCAGGATTAAAATCTGATAACTGAAGCCTTTGTACTAGATGCGCTGGGACAATGCTTAGCTTACTATCTAGAAATCTTCAAGCAAAATAATGAAGAATAGTGTTGACAACAAATACAGCGTCTGCGATATATATATCCAGAAAAAATCGACGCTCTTGCATCTGTTTGTAACGTTATATCCACTGAATATAAATCACGGTATCACAGGATGGGTTTAATATCTACATTGGAAAGCTAATGGGAAGAACAATGTTATGAACCCTACAAAATCCAATTAGAGACATAGGGTCTGTAACACATTTTATGGGATAAACACACATAAGCAGAATAATAAAACATTTATTAAGTAGATATAGTTATCAAAGCCTACAAAACCAGAATGTGCTTTCTTATTGACATGGCAGTCGCTACAGACAGTAATGTTAACTTGGAGATATTAAAAAAAACTATAAAGTACATGGATATTAAAGTGGCCATCTCAATCATGACACACATAAAGTCAATAATAATTCTAGTTATAGCTACTGTCGTCACTTGCCTTTTGAAATGTTCTAATAGAAGAGATCCCTGCTCGCCCATACCTTAAACAAATACGAAAAATTGTTCATACAAGCACAGCTAATACAAATGTCTTTATCTATAGGAAATATGTGTGTTTAAGTTTGTTTTATTTTTATTTATTTTTTATTGAAAACTGCAGTAAAAAAAATGTCATGATAATATTTGTTGCCTTAAGTAAATTGTCGGGATTCACGGAAGGAAAATGTGTATAAAAGACATAAAAGGAAATAAGAAAATAAAAGAAGAATACGAGATTGTGGTGAGAATTTCTGAAACTGAACTGGAAATATATCCGGAAAACATTTTTTGGTTTGAACATTTGATCAAACATATAAAGTTTGTAAATACAAGAAGTCTCCACCCCCACGTAAAAATAATGATGCCATTTCTGACTTTAAGTCACAAGATGGGACTCGGAAAAAAATAGGTATAGAGAGAAAATCAAAGGAAATGGATAATAATAATAATAATAATAATAATAATAATAATAATAATAATAATAATAATAATAACAATAATAATATTAGGTTGGTGCAAAAATAATGACGTAATAATGTCGTTTTTGACGTATTTTTTAACGTCAAAAAACGACATTATTACCTCATTATTTTTGAACCAACCTAATAATAATAATAATAATAATAATAATAATAATAATAATAATAATAATAATAATTATAATAATGGTTTTGGCTTTTATATAATGGAGTAAAATCAGTAAAAAACACAAATTTACTGTTTAACGCGACCAGAGTTTCAAACTCAAAGAGATGACCAAATTTGACAAAACCTTGACTTTGAAAGACATCTAAAACTATTTAGTGATGTCTAAGTTAATGCAGTTTCCCAAACAATGAGGAATTCGCAATAGCAGCAAAACTAAAGAAGGTGAAATTGGAATTATTTATAAACATTAATATGGTATGACTTATTCACTACGTGTAATATTTACAATTTTTAATACCGTTAATATACGGGACTATATTCATATTCTTGCAAAACCGAAAGCAATGACTCTGTTTAACATAAATCAGAAAATCAAAAAAAAGCATTCATTAAATGCTAATAGGAAACTGAATTAAACGTACGCAACGTTTTGACAGCATGAGTAATCTATTAATGATTTCGATAATAATAATAATAATAATAATAATAATAATAATAATAATAATAATAATAATAATAATAATTCCTTATTCGAAGTATGGTG
>OZ010571.1:41054988-41113294 GCA_963932145.1 Acanthosepion lycidas | reverse complement strand
CACACACACACACAGACACACACGTATGCATACACACACAGATATATATATATATGTATGTGTGTGTGTGTGTGTGTGTGTGTGTGTGTGTGTGTGTGTGTGTGTGTGTGAGCTAACTTTTCATTCATTTCCCATAGTCTGGTATCTTTTATAAAACTTTATATTTTAAAATATTCCCCATTATGCCATTTGTATCGGTTTACGTCAACGAGACTTTATCAGTAGAAAGTATTACATTTTACACTTTTTAAATGTGTGTATCAAGAGAACGTGTTCTTGTTACACTTAATATTTACACATGATGCCATCTTGGACTGTATTAAATTTTCCGTTCTGTAAAGATTTTATATTGCGACTGTTTTTGTGTGTTTGTGTTTGCCTTCGCATGTTATCATATGTGTCTGTGTTAGTGAATACCTAATTTTTCATGAAAATTTGGTAGGTTTTGTAGTTTCACTGATTAGTATTCAGAAAAGGTATTGTTTGTTAGGTCCATTCCACTAATGTTGTCATTAGATTAATAAATACAAATGGACAAATTTCGTGGCGAGAAATCTTGTGGCTAAGAGGTTAAGCATGTTTTTGCCTTTCTTTTCGGCCTCATGATCTGTAAGGAATTTCTATTTATTTCCGAATAACTAATATAAACGAAACGATAAAAAGTACACAAGGCAATCAAACAATGGCACAACTAGATGGGTTTGCTATTTAAGCAGAAAAAAATTCATGAGATTAGAATGAATTACAAGCGAAGCAACACAGTTTTCATTCAATAATGTCGGGTAAACCAATACGATAAATCAATACCGACACGTTTTCTGATCTTAACATTATTCTTCCTTCCTTTCCAATTCGTCTGCGTCAGAGAAACTCATTTTCTGTTTGCAAACGATAAATTATTTACATTTTTTTCTGGACATAATATAACTAGATTGATTGTGCACTCAGCTATTAATTTCATTTTTTTAAAAACTTAACGGAATAAATATTACTGCCTAATTATCAGATACATATTAAATAGAATAACAAATGTATTAATATCAAACTTTGTTTGACAGCTTGTCAAAATTTTCTGTAATCTTATATTAGCGTGTTCGTAAAGTAATTACGTATTTCACCGCTATGAATTAGGAGTAAACCAAACAAGACAGAATCAAGACTGTTGATAGCGACGAGATCATATTTATCTCTTCTTATATTTGTTGGTGTATCATTTACAGTGATATACATACATTTTTTATACATACAATGATCTACATATATTTATATAGGAAAACTTGAAATGCGTTTAAGTTCCTGAGATCCAAATACTTCGTTCAAAGATTTGCATTTATCTTTTAACCGGAAAAACTACATTACATTTCTTCATCGCAATGTCATATGTGATAGAAAATAATGTATTCTACATGCCAACAGGAAACGAAAAATTAGCGTTTATAGGTACTAATCGTAATATATGAATCCAGTGTCAAAGCCAAAACTTAGAATCTTTCCACATTTGTCTGACATTGAGTGTGAAGGAATATGAAATATGTCGAAACTAACAACGTATTGAATTGATTTTGATTCATTGTTTTGTTTTACGTTTTATCAAAGATTTGCAGTTTACACCAGCCGCATATCCAAGCTTTCAAAACCTATATAGTTACTGACCATATTTGACTTTCCTTAACTTCGGTAATCTTCCGAGAACTGTTGTTTCAAAATTATATGGACATCACAATGTAGGACTTTATTCAGAGGAGGTAGATGAAGAATTATATCGAAAGATTTAAGTAAATAATTTAGACATTTATGTTCCAATATAACGATACATGATTAGTTCATCATGTATCTTTCGCTACATGACTGACGAAACAAATTTTTTTCGGCGGTAGTCCAGTTGGCATCCATGGCTATAGAACTCGGTCCGTCCTGCTATTTAACCATAGCTAAGAAGAGAAGAAGATGATTCATACCTTTCCCAAGATTACTAGCCTTCAATTGAATGTAACGGATTCGAATGGAATTCGAAATCGGATCTCTAATTCCTTCATCCGTTCCTCCCATGTAAATTATTACTTGATCAAAATTTCAACTAATATATTAACAGATCCGTATGAATAGAAACTGAATTTATATTTATAAAGTATTTTTTTTATTTCCTAAATCGAGTGATACAAAAACTATCCAGATAACAGAAGAAAAAAAAACCTTAGGTAATGATTTCTTTGTAAAGCAGTTTCAGGACTGAATCTCTATTACTACAAACTCAGAATGATACAGCATTATGTACGATGACGTCATAAATGGAAGGAATTCCATTATTGTGCTGGAATGGCAGACTAACATTCTCAACGACATATATTTCTACTTTCATTAGGAATATATGTTAGACCAATAATATGAGACGAATTGACATATTACGACGAGGAATGTCGAGATTTAAATTAATTGACCCAATGTCTATGTCAAGATGCTGAACGATCAACTTGTCTGTCCTATGGTGAGAAGAGATGAATTCCTGCATTATCCAATCAGAAACAATTGATATTTTTTTCTTTTTATAAACTTGTATCGAATCATTATTCTGTTTTATGAAGTTCATTGACCGACACTGTTCCCTTCAGTTCACTTACTGTACATAATCGGAGACACAGACAAACAATTTTAATGAGATTGTTGTGTATTCCTTCCTTAAATGATGAAATTGCTTTCTTCATTTTTTTCGGTAAAATGCCTCCAAAGGTATGATAAGAATTGTTTTATTGTTTCGTAGGTGATACAAGACAAAATTTCATGAAATTACTTGATTTAATTCCTGTTAAATGTTTGAAATTACTACAATATATACGTAAAGTTTATTTAAATATCTCAGACTAAAATTTGTTATTTCTTTTTATTATCGTCATTAGTATTCTCATTTTTATTTTCTTTGCTTTCTGGCGTTTACACATTTCTTTCCGGGTCCCACCCAAGGACCTAAGGTTAGAAATGGCATCATGACACTTTTCACTGACCCAAAGAAAAAAAATAAATAAATAAAATAAAATAAAATAAAAATTACATAGATAAAGCCCTTCGTAAAGTATGGGCTGTACTTTTCATAACAAGTTTTTGTATCTCCTTGAGGTATGGGCTTCCAGGAATCCCTGCGATTAGTCTACTGAATTTTTTCCAACCAGTCCTAGGGCTCCAACTACAACAGTGATTGTTGATGTTCCCATATGCGTCATTTTCGAGATTTCTATTTCAAGGTCCTTGTATTTTGACAGCTTTTTGAATATCTTCAAAGATACATTGCAGTCAGCAGGCGACTGCCATATCAATAAGGAGGCAGCGTTTTTGTTTGTGGTCTTTAATAACAATATCTGGTCGGTTGGCCTTGATTGTTCTGTCAGTGTGAATTGTGTAGTCCCATAGAACTGTACAGGTCCTATCTCCGTAACCGGGTTTATTATTATTATTATTATTATTTTTATTTTCTTTGCTTTCTGGCGTTTACACATTTCTTTCCGGGTCCCACCCAGGGACCTAAGGTTAGAAATGGCATCATGACACTTTTCACTGAAAAAAAAAAAATTACATAGATAGAGCCCTTCGTAAAGTGTGGGCTGTACTTGTCAGAACAATTTTTTGTATCTCCTTGAGGCATGGGCTTCCAGGAATCCCTGCAATTAGTCTACTGCAATCTTTTCCAACCAGTCCTAGGGCTCCAACTACAACAGGAATTGTTGATGTTCCCATATGCCACATTTTCGAGACCTCTATTTCAAAGTCCTTGTATTTTGACAGCATTTTGAATATCTTCAAAGATACATTGCAGTCAGCAAGGACTGCCATATTAATAAGGAGGCACCTCTTTTGTTTGTGTTCTTTAATAACAATATCTGGGCGGTTGGCCTTGATTGTTCTGTCAGTGTGAATTGTGTAGTCCCATAGAATTGTAACAGGTCCTATCTCCGTAACCGGGTCTGGGTGGTGTTGGTACCAGTTTCTTTCAGTTTCCTTCCCGTAGAAGTTGCAGATTTTCCAGTGCAGATATTGGCCCACTCTGTCATGTCGGGTTTTATACTCAGTGGGTGCCAACATCGTGCAACCTGATACAAGATGATCAATCGTTTCTGGATATTTATCACAGAATCTGCATTTTGGGCTGACACAATATTTTAGTATATGTGCTTGATAATTCCTACTTAGCAAGCATTGGTCCTGCGCAGCAAGGATAAAACCTTCAGTTTCCGCTTTCAACTCTGCACTGCGTAGCCACTGATGGGTACGGGTTTTGTCTACATCAGCTTGTTTGATACGGGCAGAGTATTGGCCATGAAGCGGTTTATCTTCCCATCGCTTCTGTATCTGGTCGGTTGCATTCGTCTATGCTGTCTTTTTCAAGTATTTTGCAGTTTCATCCGGTGTATTGTGCTGTAGTTGCATCTCTACGCCCATTTGAAGCTCCAGTTTGAATTTGTTGGCTTCTTTCATTACGGAGTAAAGACGCTTACTACTTTCATGTTCCTTGACGCATACCATCATCCAGTCTTCTGTAGTTTCCAAGTATCTTTGGAGGCCAATTGTTGTAGTTTTGTAGGACAGTTCTAGTTGAACTAATCCTCTGCCTCCTTCGGATCTGGGCACATACAGACGATCAACATCAGCTTTGGGATGATGCATGCGATAGCAAGTGAGAAGCTTTCTCGTTTTGGCGTCCATTCGCTTAATTTCAGCTATGGTCCAGTTAAGGACATTAAAGCTGTAATGCACCACTGGGACAGCCAATGTGTTTATAGCTGATATTCTATTTTTTGAGTTTAGTTCAGTATTTAGTATCAGACGTACACGCCTGTAGTACTCTTTTCTTATTTTTTCTTTCATTTGGGGGTGTTGTATGCCATCTCCTTCGCTAATTCCTAGGTACTTATAAGCTTCATCATGCTCCAATTCCCTAATCTTTCTGACAAAATCTAAATCTATTAAGGGTGTTTCTGTAATTCTACCTTTCTTGAATGTTACTTTTGCACATTTATCTAATCCGAAGTCCATACCTATGTCGTCACTAATGTATTTTACAATATTGAGGAGGCCTTTCAACTCATTGTCGTCTTTGGCAAAGAGTTTGAGATCATCCATGTATAGTAGGTGATTGAAAATGTTCTTATTTATTTTGTAACCATAGCTACTGTTGTTCAGTTCATGTGTAAGAGGGGTTAAGGATAAACAAAACAGAAGGGGTGACAGAGAGTCTCCTTGAAAAATTCCACGTCTGATATTCAGAGGGTTGGATATGGCAGTGCCCCCGGTGTGCCTAGGGTATAGTTTTGTGTTCCACATCCCCATGCTGTGCTTAAGAAAGTTTAATACCACAGGGGAGACTTTGTACATTTCCAAAGTCTTAAGGATCCAAGAATGTGGAACACTATCAAAGGCTTTCCGATAATCATCCACGCTGCACTGAGGTTTCTGCGTCGTCTCCTGCAATTTTCCAGGATCATTTTATTTATCAGAAGTTGATCTTTGCAGCCATATGAACCTCTACTGCATCCCTTCTGTTCCAGCGGGAGAATGCTGTTTGTTTCGAAAAAGGAATAAGTACGGTTCGTCAGTACAGACGTGATCAACTTATACGTTGTGGAAAGACATGTTATCAGTCTATAATTTTTCGGGTCGTCTGTTTCAGTTGTTTTTGTTATGAGGTATGTAATACCTTCAGTAACCCATTCGGGGATTTTATTGGGATTATTTACAAGCGTTGATAATGTTTTTGCAAGTATGCCATGGGTAGATGAGAGATGATACAGCCAGAAATTGGGCAACTTGTCATTTCCTGGGGATTTCCATTTTGGGGATTTCGTTAGTGCTTGCCTAACATCATCTGTGGATATATTTTCCCATTATTATTATTATTATTATTATTATTATTATTATTATTATTATTATTATTAAATAAAATAATTGTCTTAACCCTTCCAATGATATGCAGCACTTAGTGTTTAGCGTGTTTTTAGAAAATAAAAATAAAAAGATTATTTAAAAAATGGTTGATGTTTTGGCACTATATCTGTCTACTTTAATTTCTCTTTGCATACAAGTATAAAAAATATAACTATTTATACAAACTTCGCTTGTCTTAAGGAAAACAGTAATAACGATAATTAACACTGTAAAATGAAGGAAAAGTGTGAATGGAATGCAACTGAAAAGTATAATGATGATGATCGTGATCATCTTGAAATTTCTCTTTATTTAATTAGATAGTAAGAGCAGATCAACAAATAATTTAATGTTTACTATTACTAAACTATTTGATTAATTGATCTTTCTAAATAATAAACTAACAAAATATTTTATTATGAGCACGATCACCATCACTAGACTCAGCGTTTTTATACTGGTATTAAATATTTAAACATAATCTGAAGTAAATATACATACTGTTGAAACATCATTAAACATTGATATTTCTTATTTTTTTTTATTTTTGCTGCATACACTTTAACTTCCGTGTCCCAAACAGAGCCTTAAGATCAGAAATGGCTTCAAGACATTTACTACTTATCACTTTTTTTTAAAGAAAAACCAAAACATTGATAAATCTCTTCGTAATGTGTGAGAGGTAATTGTGAGTAAATTTTTTTTCTATTTCATTAAGGCATGGACTATCAGATATCCCTTCAGTTTATCGCACCGTTTTCCATACAATCCGAGGACTGCGACTACAACTAGAATTATTCATATCCTTATGTGTCACATTTTTTTTAAATATTTCCATTTCAAAATCCTTGTATTTATTTCCTGAAGGTCTTCAAAATCGCATTAAATTTCAAGGGTCTGCCATATCGATATGAAATATCATCTTGCTCTTCTTCTTCTTCTTTTTCTTCTTATTATTATTATGAAATAAAATGTTTGACGTACACTTCCAATATTTTTCTAGACTTAAAGTATAGCTTAACACTTTTCAACAATGTTTAATGTATTGACAGTATGCTTATCTTCAATTTATGTTTATAAATTGCATACATGTATAAGGAAATACAACTTATTATGCAAACATCGCTTTTCTTGAGAAAAACGTTTTTACCAGTAATAAACAAAGCCAAACGAAGAAAAAGCAGCTAGTGTGAATGGAATCCAACATGTAAGTAACATGATGATCATGTCTACTATGGAATTATTCTGTAGTTGCTTAGTTAGTAAGTGCAATTCGTCAAATAATCTAATATATATATTATTTCTAAGCTATTTACATTATTTGTTCTTACTAAATAATCAACTAACGCAAAGTTTAGGATATACGAGTAGTAATTTATTGTGGGTAATTTATCAAATCATCTAACAGAAAATGTTAATATGGGCACGATCATCATCATCATCATCATCGTCGTCGTCATCATAGCAGGACTCACTTTTCAAACTGGCCGCGTTTCATTCGTTTTGCCGCATTCATTACCAGTACACGCGTCTTTATACTTGTATGAATTGTTTAAACATGACTTGAAGAAAATACACATACTGCTGAAATAACGTTAAACATTGTTAAATATATTTTGTCATTTCTATTTCTTTTCTTAAATCGCGATCTTCTTCATGTATGTATATATTTATTGTTATTTTTAGAAGCTTTTATATGTTCGTTTGTTTTATAGTCACATGCCGAGTCATAAGAAATGACCTGGGGCAAGTGAAGGATAGATGTTCTGCTGTTTCCACTTAATTAAACAAAATACAGCTATTCAAAAAAATAAATAAATAAATAAATAAATTGGCTAAACTCTTCGCATGTTACTGCATGTTAGAACTGATTTGGTAATTTCCTGAAGACATGGTACCCCAGGGATTTTTTAATTTGGTCTATCTTTCCATTATTTATCAGAACAAAACCTCCAATCAAAACAGGAGAAGTTTTAATATGCGACTAGCATATTAAAACATGGACCGTCGTTGCCCTTGCTTGATTCAAAAATCGTACGACTCATACAACAATCGCTATCACTTGACTTAAAATATTTTTGACCTTCCTTGTCTTTAAAGGAGTGCCCTTTGCCGTGCTGATGATGCTACATGCCTTACTTCTTGGCTATCTCACACTGCGAATTTTTTCTAAGCTCTATACTAAACATTAAATTTGTTAAGAAAAAAGAACTAAACAAAATGAACACAAAACGATAAGCTTTAAAAAAGGACTCGTAACTGGAAAAACCGAATGAAAAAAGAATGTTAACAACAAATACTTTTTCACACCCAACCCAGTTCTACGGAATCAGAATCAACGTTGAGTTTAAGCAAGCGAATGAGCCAATTGGAGTAAAATGCCATGCGAATTTAAATTTTACACACTTGGGACGAATGCAGCTATCGATTTATTTGCATGCTAGCATGCTAGTTAACATTCAGGTCAGTCAGCTGTTGGCTCGCACGCTGGCCAATAGAATCTTCCTGCCTATCCGTGGCAGCCAACTATAAGCTCTCACTCTGGCCAGTAGAAATGGCCGCAAACTACATGAAAACTGGCGTAGAAGCATGAAAAATCGATTATTTCAACTACCGATGGGAGTTGGTAAATGCAAAGTGGGTCTTGAACTTCCCGCTAACTTGGAGCATGAGCATGTAAATTTTGGTGCAATTCCGTCGAAAATTGCGGCCGAGCATTCGTTACACACACACACACACGCGCGCGCGCGCACACACACACACACACACACAAAAACTGCCTTTTAAAGATAGAGATTATATTTTTTAAAAAACTGCTCAGTGGAAAATGCCATGATGCCATTGCTGAGCTTAGGTCTCTGGTCGGGACCAGGAAAGAAATGAGCATACGCCAGAAAGCAAAGGAAATAATAATAATAATAATAATAATAATAATAATAATAATAATAATAATAATAATAATAATTGATTTCGCCTTTTATTTGTGTAGTACGTCTTGCTACAAGTGTCAACCAAACTTCAAGAAACATGTTTATTTTGTAACAGATAAAGCCAATCGATGAGGTGCCAGATAATCAGGAAGACAAATATGTAATTTCGGACAATGCATAGTATAGTATGTATGCAAATATGAGAAGTACACATTCCAGTTTTCGCAATTCATATTTGTTGCACCTTCCAGAAATATGGTCCATATATTTTTTGCTCCATTTGGAAATGTTTAATTTATTCATAGATCTGTAACCGAAATTCCATAAAGATATTATTATTATTATTATTATTATTATTATTATTATTATTATTATTATTACCTGGATTAAAATATAAATTTAAATATAGAGAATATTACGCAAAAATGTTAAAATTGTTACACATTCTTTCATTTAGCGAACGTGCATTTTTCCCAGACAAAATGATTTAACTCGTACTTATCTCGTGGAAATGTTTACTTTTTAAACTTTTCGTTTCAAGAATCATTTCTGTCGCACACTTTATCTTATACAGTATTTTCTACAGTAGATGTTTTTTCTGCAATTCAACCATTTCCTTTTACATTTTCTTCATCGTTCTTACGTTTCCTTCCTTCATACATAAATATATTATTTCCTTCGCATGTTTCTTTTACTTCATTTTTTTTGCCTGGTTTCTGCTTCTCCAGATAGACATCAAACTGTTACTCGATGGAAATGTATTTAACATATTTTAAATATGCAATTCCTTCCACTGAGTACAATGTTTTTGTCACAACAAACAAAAATGAAAAGTTTCCACAGTTTGAAACAAGATAAAACAGAAGGTTCTATATTATTGTAGGCTGGCGCTACAGAATCATTAACAAAGAACTGTACCAAATAACAGAAACAGCATCTCTTGAAGACTACCCACAGCAGCAAACAGCTAACATGAGTATCACATGTAATTCAAAGAGAAAATAATCACATAATGGGGATAATATCACCACTTCAAATGGAATGATATGAATGAAAAACCTCGTCATTATTGGAAAGAGGAATAACTGTTAGTGAAGCTGAGAAACCTGCTTTCCTCCGAAAGTGATTTTCTAAAACGATTTGATAAAATTCAATACTACGGGCTCCGCCAAATGTTTCCTTATAGGGAAAAGTCTAATATTATCATTACTTGACATTAAGCGAAAAGCAATATATTTGTTTATCTTTATTCATTGTAATCCCTAAAACTTTATCTTCCCCATCACTGAGTTTATTGCATAATGAAAGCCGTAATTTGACTAAATTTTAGAACACAGGCAATACATTTCTTACATATTTGCAATGCACTTCGATGGTAGAAACATGAGATACTCATTTGCGTTATACATATAATTCGCTTAGGGCACCTCGAGGTGGTGTAATGGTTAGGAAGCTTGTCTCGCTAGAACAATTACGACTGAGTAGTGAGTTCGGTCCTCACTGGGTGCCCAATACTTTCGGCCTTGTGCCACATCCGAGCTACGCTTGGAAAATCGCTACATATAATTCGATTCTTCTTCTGGAAATGTTTGCTGTATTAGTGAAGATCTACGAAACATTTTGGGGAATGGTAATGATACAAAGCTTCACGGTTAAAGTTACATTTTCAAGCGCCTATTATATTTGGGAAATTTTAATATATTCAGAGTTATTTGAGCGAAATCCAGAAACAAGTTGGATTTTGTTACGCAAAAATAGAATTAAATATTATTTTTGCATCATCAGCTTTTATTTAATATTTAACCCTGCTACCACACGTCTGTGTATGTGTAGGCGTGTTTTAGAAAAAAACCTAAGAGGCATGGAGATAAAGAGACAGAATATACGAAAGGAGAAAATGCGCAGGTATCTTTGACTGGAACACATTTGTACATAAGTTTCTAGACATGTGGAAAGAAACATGTACCATCTGATTAACGTCTAGAATAAGCTACTATTGCATGTGTGCTCAATCAGTCAAGTTCAAAATTATCCTTATGGAATAATCACATCTGCTTAAAATAATGAAATAATAATTTTAAATATAGAAAATATGATTTGCTTTATATATATATATATATATATATATATATACATATATATATATATATATATATATATCAGCAAACATTGAAGTCAACATTAGAAGCGACATTCTGTTTCATGCTAGACGCAATGGTCAGGCCACGATTGCCTTCTAGCATGAAACAGACTGTTGCATCTAAGGGTTGAATTAAATGTTCACTTATATATTTACACTTGCTTTATCTCTGGTATTGCGCACTTTATCCCATAAATATAGCCCACCTTAAAAGTAAATTTATATATATATATATATATATATATATATATATATATATATATATATAGGTATTTATATATATATATATATATATATATATATATATATATATATGTATGTACATATATATATATATATATATATATATATATATGTATGTATGTATGTACATATATATATATATATATATATATATATATATATATATATATATATATATATATATATATATATAAAGGATCAAACAATAATATTACATGGTTATAATTTATTACATTGGTATCGTAATAACGATCCAAATCATCTGACGTACAAATTAAAAAGTAATTTTTGAATTTGTAGCTCTGAATAGGTATTAGTGTTTGAGCATTTTATATTATATTCTTACTCTATCATGAACATTGAGTTCTACCTGTCTTCTATCCTCTTTGGAATTATATATATATATATATATATATATATATATATATATATATATATATATATATATATATATATATAATCATTTATTTGTAAATATGATTACAAATAAATATTTAATTAAATAATTTTTAATAATTTTTTTAATAATTAAATAAATAATTATATTCATGCTCTACTTTTGTATTGAGCACTATTTTTTTACAATAATAACAAAAATAATAAAGAACTTTGAATTATTTACCTAACGATTTCTTTCCTATTTTCTATATATTTTCATATATATATATATATATATATATATATATATATATATATATATATATATATATATAAACAATCACTTATTATTTCCATCTAAGGTGTTTTAACTTTGTGAGGATGATATCAATTTACGTTTATTATTTTGCATATGAGAAACAGAATTATTTTTGTTGCTAATGTGTGAAGGCTCAGAACTAAATACGAATAATGAAAGAGAGTAATTGAAAAGCTATTCGACGATATTGTTCAATTTTATTCTTTAAACATTGCTTCCTACGTAGAGAGAAGCTTAGAACAATTTTTAAAAAATGGTACACATAAAAATGATTCTAATAAATTGTGTAATTTACTTTCAAAGAGGCCATCCTTGTCAATTACGTTGTTTTAATGCGCATTTATTTTCTTTACATTCGGTAAAGGATTGATAAGAAAATTTAGTTTTTTGTTTTCTCCGTTATTTAGACAAGCATGAACACTCCTCTAAAATAATTCAAAATTTTATATTATTTTTTCTTCAGATGCAAATCTGTCTGTCCATCTTAATACAGGCACACATAGACACATTCCTTTGCACCCAAACATGCATAATCCGTGCATGCTGTGCGTTTCTCTATGTATGTTTTTATGAAGTGGAAAAATGAAACGTATTTCAAACTACAAAACTAAAATTCTGACATTAAAAAAATAATTAATATCTTACAAAGATATATTTACTTTTTTAGTGGGAATATCAACTTCCGCCAGTCTCTATTCATTATTCAGTCTCCAAATGCAAGAAAACGTGTAAAATGTTAACCAACATATCTGCATAAATATTATTAAAACAATACGATATTATTATTAAATGTGACGTGTCATTTTTATCGAATACTGTTTTCATGCATCTATCATTGTTTATATTTTGCAATCTCTTTTCCTATCCACCTCCTGCCTTTCTATCACATCCAAATACTTGCTTTTGTTTATTTATCTGAAAAAATAATACAGAGTTCATTGGTTTGTGTTTGTTTTATGTTTTTTTTTTGTTTTAAATAAAGCGTTCGGCGTTTAATCACCGGAGGAAACCACAAGTTTGAAACCAGGGTGTCGAAAACAACTGACATATTTTATTTTAAATTAAAAGCTATAAAATGTTATTTTTGAAAAATATTTTTCACAAGAATATTGACCACTTTTTAATACTACTCTTCCCTGATCCAATTCAACATTGGCCACTAAACCTTTATGTATTATACATACATGCGTACACATACAGATCCAGACACAGACACACACACACACACACACACACACACACACACACACACATATATATATATAAATATATATATATATATATATATATATATATATATATTTATATATAAATGAAAAACAGATCACTTTAAGGTACCATCATAATAATTTATTTCCCCAGAGCCCTTTTAAAGGACGCCGGATCATCAGATAGCACTTCCAAAAATGAAATGAAACGAAAAATGAAATTAAAGTTGATGGGTAGTGTAAATTTTTGTAATTTAACAGAGAGTGTAAAGGGATACTTAAAGGTTAAAGAGACATGGTAGTGTTTAGGGAGGGATTAATTTCATATCTCTCTCAAGAATACTTTATATTGGGGGAAGAGCAGGGACCAGACCTTGACCTATGTAGACGGTTAACTTAACGGAAGTGATATATTGAAATGCGAGGGAAGAAGGAAGAAAAGGAAAAAGAAAGAAAAGGGAAGTAAAGAGAAAGAGGCTGTAATTGGGTTTTAGGAACTTATGTAATATATATATATATATATATATATATATATATATATATATATATATATATATATATATATATATATATGCGCGCACACACACACATGCACATAAATATATATATATTTCTGAGATTAGATATTGTAATTATTTACACTATTTACAATATTCGGAAATTTATGCACATATTTATTGCGATTTTTCCGACATTTCGGGCGATGTATGTTCCAACCTTATTTAGATGTTTTGTGTTTTCCTTCAAACCCTTATTAAAAGACTCATGGCCCAACGGATAAAAGCGTTATCTGAGTGACATGATCCTAAGTGTTGTAAATTCAATAACTGTCTACAGCACAGGTGAACAAAAACTTGGAGATTTGAGTAAAAGAGAAATGATTGATTCTGCGATAACCTCCAGAGGCATGGCAAGTGAAACTAGAACGACTCCTCTCTCTTTCTCTCTCTCTCTTTATCTCTCTCCCTCTCTCTCTCTCTCTCTCTCTCTCTCTCTATATATATATATATATATATATATATATATATATATATATATATATATATATATATATCAGTCTAATCGTAAATATGGTTAAATTCGAAATTCCAAATATTTGAACTCTGTGTGTGTGTGTTTGGGTTAGGGCTAGTATTAGGTTTAGAGAGAGAAATGAAGGTAAGTTTCAAGATCGGGCATATGAATGTATATTTTAAACATATTGCAGACTGTTGAGTAGTGCGTGCATTATGGGGCGGGGAGACTATCCTAAAAGTGTATCAAATCATCATTCTGTCTAATTTTCTAGAGTTTATAGAAGCATTTCTGTTGGTGCTTCGTCGACTAGCACCAAAGAGGAATGAGAGTTTAAAACGCATCTCGCCCCACCTTCATGTTTCCGGCTTGCGGATGTTTTTAAGGAAATTCTATCTGGAAGATCGTATTCTCCAGCACGCTCTTGCATATATTAATAGATTCAGTGATTAATACAAAGTTTACCGTTGCAGGCCCTATCAGATACTCTTTGTAACGTCATTGTATAAATGTGTTATTGTTTTAAAGGACGTGGATGATAATGCTAATAGCAATATTAACCATTAACTTATAAGTAAACATTTCGCATTCAATGACCGAGCAGCCAGCTATCTTATTAGTCAAAAATTATTCAATATTTTTTTTCTTAAATCCGTTTTCTATGAAGCTAGGTTTCTCAAGTTTGTTTGTTTTTTGTTTGTTTGGGTTTTATGGCATATCAACCATTGTGGGTTATTTAATGCCAAATCTAGTTTATATGAATTTTAAATGCCTATTTTGTATGGAACATTTTTAGCAAGCTAGAGCTTATTTGCTTGTACACTGCAAAATAATCCTAGGTATTTTTGTTTAAGTCAAGAATTTTCATTTGATTAGGACATTTTGTTTGCAAAATGGTAAAAGGTAGGATATGTTGTTTACACATCAGTCTACATCTTTGATAAGAGACCAATTCTTTTTAGAAAATCCAATATAATTTTTGGTTCAGTTTTTGCAAATAATTTCTTCATGTTCTTGATTGATTGATTGATTAATTGTTTTGTTTAACGGCGTCTAAAACTTAGTGGTCACGTTATGCCGAAAATGATTTTGAGTGACTTTAAAAGTCAAAAACGTATAGCTGGCAATATTATGGTTTCAAAAACGTATAGCTGGCAACATTATTTTTTCAAAAACGCAAAGCTGGCAACATTTTTGTTCCAAAAACGGATAGCTGCCAACATTATTGTTCCAAAAACGGGTAGCTGGCAACATTATTGTTTCAAAAACGTATATCTGGCAACATTATTGTTTCAAAAACGCATAGCTGGCAACATTATTGTTTCAAAAAAAGTATAGCTGGCAACATTATTGTTTCAAAAACGGATAGCTGGCAACATTATTGTTTCAAAAAAGTATAGCTGAAAACATTATTGTTTCAAAAATGTGTAGCTAGCAACATTATTGTTTCAAAAACGTATAGCTAACAACATTATTGTTTCAAAAACGTATAGCTGGCAAAATGATTGTTTCAAAAACGTATAATTGGCAATATTATTTTTCCGAAAACATTATCTCAGGCCTGGCTGTTGGATGTAGATTATCGCCATACCCAAGACGCGGATGTAGTTTAACGTCATACCCAGGACGTGGGTAAGATCTGGAAAAACTAGGAGTTCACTATTTGCCCATAGCTGGGACCCTAACAGGTGCTACCACCCCGGGTGAAGGTGGGCCTGGGAACACCAGCAATTAAGCGGTGGTTCCACGCTCCTCAAAACCTCCAGATCAGAGGCCTTGCTGTTGGATGCAGTTTAACGTCATACCCAGAACGAGGTTTCTCAAGTCCATTACCTCTTATTACACATTCTAGTATTTCTACCCTTTTATTTGAAGTAGCGTTTAGCATCAGTATCTTGATTATCCCAATATTTTTCTTTTGGGTTACGTCTCATTTTAACTGCTGCTGCTCTGAAAGGTCATCAACATATGTAGCTTTTGTTATGTGACACTTGTTTTTGTTTGTGAATCTGTAGCGCCTACAAGTTTCGAAGAATATCATCTTCGAAAAGACTCATAGTCTTCCCTCTCGCAAAACCTATTTTAAACATTGCTCTTACAGAACGGTTGTATAAATCTGTTTCTGATCGAATGTGGCGCCATGTAAGACATCCATATGAAAGTATCGATCTGTCGAGAGTGTGTATAAACCAGTGCACAAGGTTCGAAGATATATCTTCGACAAGACCAATAGTCCTCCTTCGCGCAAAGCCTATTTTAAACACTGATCATAAAGTACGGTTTCATATAGCTAAATGTCTCCGATCGGATGTGGCACCTTGTATGACATCCATATGAAAGTCTCAAGCTGGCAAGAGTATGTAAAAACATAACCGTTGATCTCAGTTTACTGCTGTGATTCTCTAGCTATTTGTGATTTTGGGCAAAATTGCTTCATTACTAATAGCGCAGTCACTTCTATGTTCAGTTATCTTAAACCACCTTTACTAAATTTGATATAAATGATTTATTTGGTACTGATACCTGACTACATGCGTTACTAATGCATCTAAAAGGATCACACCGGTTCTATGTTGACACTTATAGAATGGCATTTAAATGGTATGCTGAAGACACCGAAGTAGATTGTGAATACCGAGATGAGAAACGGATTGAGAACAGCCTCTTCTCTAAGCGTTAGTTCCGGTAATAATGATCTCACCAGTATGTTACCATCAGGTTACACAAACTGTATGCGGTACATGCAGTTATCAGTTATCTTGAATGGTTAACATCATTGAAACATGGTTGTCTAATAGTGGGAGACATATCGTTTAATGGAAGCTATGTAGAGCGATAAACATTTGCACACCGAGGTGCTTTTAATTTTTGTGTTGGAGCATCCCTAATCACGCTTGGCCTCTTTGATGGCAGTACCAATGAAGTGAATGGGAAATCATCTTTTCACACATACACACACACACACACATACATACATATATATATATATATATATATATATATATATATATATATATATATATATATATATGTATGTATATATAACGCTGTATTATTCTCATATCTTTATATACGAAGTGAAATTTTGTTCATGTAGAAAACAGAACATTCAGTTGAATGAAATATTATCCAAAAACTGCGCATTCTGTAGGTGGCAGGAAAATCACTGCGTACATAGTCCTACTTAATTCTGTCAAAAATTATTGGTGCATAGGTTTAACGGTTGATATATGAAAGTTTTTGCGTTACAGTCAGTATATACATAATACGAAACAACGAAGCCTAACTATTGAAGTGGGTTATGCTCATTTATTTATATTTTTGATGTTTATGTTTTGAAATAAAATGGACAGCTGAATAGCGAGGATTAAAACAGCTCAACAAAGCAGATAATCCCATGATATTTGTATCATTTCATAGGTGAACTTTTAATAACCTAGCTTTTCCACGTACACGCCCACACGTGTGTGCGTATATATATATATATATATATATATATATATATATATATATATATATATATATATATATATATATGTATATATATTTATATATATATATATATATATATATGTATATATATATATATAGATTTGTGTTTATATATGTGCATATATATATACGTGTTTGTGCGTGTATATATGCATATATGAATTATGTATATGTGTATATATATGTCTGTATATATATATATATATATATATATATATATATATATATATATATATATATATATGTGTGTGTGTATATATATATGCAGGTGTAGATATATATGTATATATATTTATGTGTATATATGTGTATATGTGTATATATGTATATATATGTGTATATAGATATGTATATATATATATGTGTATATATACATGTGTATATATATATATGTATATATATGTGTATACATATATATGTGTATATATATATATATATATATATATATATATATATATATATATATATATATATATATATATATTCTGTTTAAATAATATTTTTATAGATAGAGTTTATTTAATAAAATCCTGTTTTTAATTAGACAGTAGAAATTATATTTACCGAGTTCAAACTTTGAGGAATATTCGGGTTCATTTACTGTCAGAGAATGCATATTTCTGCGAAATTACTCGAGCATTAACGAGGTTAAATCTAATTAATTCTGCTTAATTAATATGATTGCATTTACTGAAATAAATTCTATCTTAAACAATGACTTATAAAGAGATAATGCATTAAATAATTTTCACATTTAATCGTTTCAAATATATATATACATATATATGTGTGTGTGTGTTTGTGCGATTGTGTGTTTGTGAGTGAGTTTGTGAGTATTTGTGTTCAAGTGTGTAATATACAAATATTGTAAAATAAATAATTTTTGATGAACGCATATATATATATATATATATATATATATATATATATATATATATATATATATATATATATGTGCGTGTGTGTGTGTGTATATATGTGTGTGTGTGTGTGCATGTATATATATATATATGTATATATACGTGTATATATATATGGATATATATATGGATATATAATTGTATAAACTCACACACACACACTGACACACAAACACACACACTCTCACACACACACACACACACACACACACATATATATATATATATATATATATATATATATATATATATATATATATATATATATATATATATATTTAGAGAGAGAGAGAGACGGACTTAAACACCTAAAGTGCGCTACAGAAATCCCTCCCGCTAACATCACAAACTATTTCACTATTAAGCAGGCTCTCTTTTTGACATTCGGTCCGAGTAGCTTGCGCATGATCAAAGTAAACCTTCTATACATACATACATATATATATATATATATATATATATATATATATATATATATATATATATATATATGTATGTGTGTGTGTGTCTGTGTGTGCGTGTGTGTGCGTGTGTGCATTGATTTAATAGGAAAGAACATTTAAATTAATGATCAATAATAAGTTACTATTAATGTTTTTTTTTTACTTTTTAAACACAGTGATCGATACAGAAGTAAAGCTTAGAATTATAATATTGTTTTTAAATATATGATTCCATCGCAACACTGTAATTACATAACATTTGGAGCACAGTTTCATTTTTCAATGGATGTTTGAAATAAATAATTGAGGAACTGTTTTACTCATTTACAGGTAGGAAAATTGAGGTGTAATCTGTATATTTTTCTTTCGTTTTTAAGTGGTCTCTACTCCGATGAAAATACCAATGTTTATTATATGTCAAATTTTGGGAGTCCTGTAAGGTTTGGTTGGGGGATTTTTGTTTGGTTACAATGGTCTTTTTCCAAGGTTCTGCTGTTTCTATTACTTTTTCTTATAATTTACCGATTGATGTTCTAATTACAGTCTTTTTTGCAGCTTATTTATGTGTTTATTTCGTTGATTGTCTCTTAAATTGATTATTTGATATGGGTTGTATATTTAATCCTCTAGTGTTACACGTGTCTGAAACTAACAAGAAGAAGTAAGTTCCAACCGGACAGTTTCTTCCCAGAAACTAATGCTTTGTAAAACAGGCTCCTAGTAGTATGTTGTTCCAATCAACACAATCATAACCACTTTATGTCGAAGTTCAACTGTTTTATTTCCAGTGAAGTGCACTCCTTGCCTACACATTTGCTTATACAACAACTGTGCCTCTAGTTTAAGTTACCCTTGGGACCTGTTTTGTTGGAACATTTTTATAGGAATAAAATAATAAATTTGTGAAATAATATTAAAATTCTAGGATAAACTAGAACAATGCTTCAATTTGATCCTTCAATTTGAACAAACTAAGCGTGAGGCCTTAAGTTTTCATTTATAATAACTTTTATCGTACAAGCATGGTGAGATTCGCAATGAGGTGGTTGCTAATGTTATCCACCTGTGTAATATCCCAAACATAGAACGAATTAGTGGTCATTTATATGCAGAGATGTTTTTAAAGCATACACAGAAATATATAATTGTTGGTGCCGCCACACGCTTGCATGAATTCACAAATTCTATGTATATCTCTATTTATAAACATATGCACTATTATCCCTCTCCCTCTCTCTCTCTATCCCTCTCTCTCTCTCTCTCTCTCTCTCTCTATATATATATATATATATATATATATATATATATATATATATATATAGTGAATATGATATACAGATTTTATATATCAGAACAATTTTATCAAAATCAAAGGCAAAAAGTCGTCTCATAAACTTCGATAGTCACCATAGCAACAAAATAAAATCCAGAATAATTACTGGATTTTATTTAAGAGAACTCAGAAGTTGTAGCCATCAATATTTATATAAAGATGTGAAATATATTGAAAATGATTTTCTGTTCCTCCAATACCATAATTATGTACTAATCGATGCGAAACAGACGGCTCGTAAAATATTTCATAATAGAGGAGTGTACCATTCTGGCAAACCGAACGAATAAAAATATATTACTATTTCTACGAGCTCTCTCACAAGTACAATTTCAAAAAGATTTATCTAAGCTTAACATAAACTTTGTAACAGCTATTTCGGCAAGAATGAAATAATTAATATACAAGAGAATAGAAAGCAAAAAGTTGAAAAAGGAATAATTGTAATAACAGCTACAAGAAAATGACTTAAGTATCTTAAATAAAATATTATGCGAACAAAAAGGTATCTTTTGCAAAACAACATACTCATTGGTTTTAAAAAGGTTGATCGACAGTCTCCGTCATTATAAGGACGAAAATGTTGCCGACATGTTACAGAAGATTAAGTACGGGACATCGTTTTACATTTGATATACAGGATGTTTCAAAAAGAATACGCCAAAATCATCACGTGATGTGTCAATAACGAAAAAAAATATAAACCTCTAGCATGAACACATGTGTCGTATATACATTCAAATTTCATTTCATGTTTTATAAGTGCTCAATGTGGCCACCACCGGAAGCGTGGACAACATCAAGCCGATATGAGAATTCCTCCCAAACACGCATGCCACTGTCCACCGTGTTGATTGCAGCTGTTATTCGATCTTTCAAGTCATCAATACTTGCTGGAAGTGCTGGAACATAAACTTGGTCTTTAACTAACCCCCCACAAGAAAAAGTCACACCCAGTGAGGTCCGGGGATCTGGCAGGCCAAGCACCGATAGCAAGGTCTTTAGCACCTCTCCTCCCAATCCATCGCTGAGGCATGTTTTCATTCAGATAAGCACTAACCCCGAGATGCCAATTGTGTGGTGCTCCATCTTGCTGAAAAATGAAGTCATTCGAATCTGCCTGCACAGTGACAATGGCGTTTGTTTTCGCGAACTCAAGCACGCAAAACGCCTTCTGCTGAGGAGTCGCAATTTTGATTGATTTTCCCACAATTCAGCTGCACCGAAAGTTATACTAACGACACCCAATCAAACTTTGATAACTACTCTATCAAATAAGCACTGATTGAGTCCACTACAATGCTACAGACCTGAAAAAACAACGTGATGATTTTGGCGTATTCTTTTTGAAACACCCTGTATATTTCAAATTTAAATATAATTGTACGGCCACAGAAACTAAACTAGAAGGATTCTTGCAGAAGACAATGAAGAAAAAGTAGGAATGAGTAAACACCAATTGCAAGTATATAGAATGTATGGTTGCCAGCAAAAAACAGTCCAACATACAAATTGCATATAAAAATATCATGGAAGTACAAAACTATATATCTGGGCAGTGATTTAACAGAATACAGAGTACAATATTTAAATCCCATATCCAAATCTATGAAAAATTATTAAGTAACAGGATTATTCAGTTAGAAACAAAGGGAAAAAAAAACTCTGAAAGTTTATGAAATATAGGTCCTACGATATGGCAGTGAATGTTTGACAATCACTTCATTGATGAAGGAGAGACGTGAAGCAAGATAAATTTTGTTATAAAGAAGGTTGCTTAGAAATCCTTGGAATTAACATGTGACCAACAACAATATTTTAGAGAAAATGGAAGTAAGAAAGAATCATATACTTAAAGAGATAATTTAAATTTCTATGACTGATAGAATGAGTCTTTCTAATATGAAAACAGCGAATCAATTGCCTAACGAACATGTATAAATGCTTGGCAGAACAGGGTTTAGGAGATATATCAAAAATGAAAAAAAAAAACTATTAAAAACTAAAAAGGAAAGAAATGTTGGTGTGACTTTGCCAACATCTTGAATAGACATGCCAAGAAGAAGAGGAATGAGAGAGATGATAGTGAAGATGAAGATGAAGATGATGATGATAGTCCATTTACAGAGCGGCTTCAGATTCTATATTATAAAATATTTCAGTTTCTAGTGTCGTCGCACAACGCGAAACTATATTATAACGCGTGACATTAAATACATATAGCATCAAGAGGCTGTGAGACTTGGTTTGCACCAAGTATATGATGATTGACCATTTGGTTAGATTTTGTGTAGGGATTCATCACGAAAAACCTTCACCTCCCTTTCCATACATGTATGTTTATTTGGTTATATATTTCTGTACGCGAATGGTAGCCAAATACTATCGATAAATCTAATCTCGTTTAATTCCCATGGAGACACTTTTCAAATGTAATGTTTTGTTTATCCTTTTGATCCATTTATCCCAATATATGAATGAATTTAAAGCATTATTACTTTCTTTTAAATATAAATATAAATATATATATATATATATATATATATATATATATATAGATAGATAGATAGATAGATAGATAGATAGATAGATATCTCAAGCATGTTTAAAACAGCTGAACATTAGTGTTGCAACAGAACGCAAGTAGATATATTTCTGGGAAGTGGATCTCCGATTACTTACCAGACAGTATGAATCCATTCAATATAGTCTACAACATATTAACCACTAACAAAAACTTTCATTGTTATATATATATATATATATATATATATATATATATATATATATATATATATATATATATATATAAAATCGTGTATTTGAATAGCAATCTCTGTTTTATACAAGTTTAATTAAAGATGACTGAGAAGGTACTGCGATTTTTATTCAATTTTTCTTGCATTCATTTTCTGCGTATTCTTTTCTGTTCAAATAAAATTCTTCAAGAAAAAAAGGAATAAAACATTTAATCGCAGTATCTTGTCAGTCGTCTTTTATAAAACTTGAATATATATATATATATATATATATATATATATATATGTGTGTGTGTGTGTGTGTCTGTGTGTGGTGTGCGGGTGTAGTGTATGGTTGTGTGTGGGTGGGTGGGTGGCTGTGTGTGTTGTGGTGTAATGTATGTTGGATCGGAAATCGAGGAACCGAGTTATAATTCTGGGAGAAACGTTATTTTAGTGGATGCACATATTTGAGTAGACGCTGCATTTATTAATTAAACATTATGTTTTCATAATTACTTATTTTCGCCTTGTGTTCTAAATATTCGAGAAATCTCTTTAAAGAAAATAAGCGCTCTCTGACGGTATTCGAACTTGAAAAAAAGGGGAGTGAAAGAAGAGCAAAAGAAAATAAATAAATGTACTTTTTGTCAAAAAAATGTAGCATCCAATCAAACGCCAGTATCCATTAACATCACATTTAAAGTGAAAAATATCGGACTGTCGGACTGATGAATCAATATCTATCTCTCTATCTATCTATCTATCTATCTATCTATATAAATAGATAGATAGATAGATAGATAATTCAACGAACCTCACTTGGCAATCTGTGCCGTTTTCATTAACGCTGACCCTAAAAGTTCTGGTTGCCAAGTGATGTCCTTCTGACTGCTGTTTCCGGTGTACGACATGCGTAATCTGTTTTTGTTTTTTTTTCATCCAAATTCAGTTAGACGTTACCGTCACTTTTGCACATTTCTACATTTCTACTTTATTTCTAAAAGTTTATTCAGTTAACAATATATTTAATAAAAAGCACAATCAATTCTATATTCGCTTCCTTAGTTTGCTTACGAGACAATTAAATTTAATTTATTCTCGATTTTACTAATTCATTTTACTTTGATTCATTTTGAAGAAACGAAAACGATCTCAATGAAAGATTTTGTGCAACGTACAATACCGACTACTTGGAATTTTAAAATGTATTTTCTCTGACTGGGCTCGTAAAAAGGTAAATAACACATTTAGGAATTTCTGTAATTCTGTTTCATCATTTCCATCACAATCGTCTGTATTGTTTCCAAAATAATTGGCACCTCTTTGGTGAAACTCCAAATACTATATGGAGGTGAATTGTGAAATTGTTTAGGATATTTGTGATCTGAATTCTCTGCGAAAATACTATTGATATATTGGTTATCAAATGATAAATTCTAAACTAATATATAACAATCACAACTAGATTACGAGCAACATTATTATATTGATACTACTACGTCCCTCGTTAAAAATATAAAGGATGCGTTAAAAGTTTCAAGGATCAGAGATGAGCATAACATGACATTGTTTCAACTCATGGGGTAAGGAAAATTCACATGATTAATGCGGTAAGGTTATTCCTTTCATTTACACACACACACACACACACATAAACTCACAGAGAGTGAGAGAGATTCTGACTTGAAGATGCCTACATAACGAAGGCGAAACGCATTATCAATAAATGGTTTTCCACGTTGAATGATCTCTCCACTTTTTCCTCATTATATATCCTACTAAGAAACTCTCTCTCTGTCTCTCTCTCATATATATATATATATATATATATATATATATATATATATATATATACACACACACATATATATATATATATTTATATATATATATATATATATATATATATATATATATTCGAGATGGAGTTTATTAGTAGGATATATGTAATTATAGAGCTATTTTATCGCATACTTTGGCTTTGAAAGAATTTTGTGATATTTTAGCAAGGAAACTGCTTCTACAAATCATTTTCATAAAAAGAAATTCTTATTTTCACTACATTATGCATGATTATTTTATATATTACTTCTATATATTTGCCGATGAAACTCACATTTCCTTGACTATTTAACTTCTCTAAACCACTTACGAACTGTGATTAGATATTTTTTTATGTTCAAGTTTTCTTTCCGTATATATATCTCGTATTCATCACAGAGAATTTAATCATTTTTTTTCTTAATAATTTTTATGTAATTATTTTACATTGTCCCGTTATGTGAAATTTGTAACTATAAATTGTTACATGAATTTAATCTAACTTGTCGAAAGAAAGTCTTAAAATTTGTGGGTTTCTCCTTTGATACATCACTTTTGCTCCAGACTATTATTGCCTATGGAAATTATGTTTTGAATGAAAGCGTAAGGAACTGAGGAAAGTGATTAAAGCCCTTCGTAGATATTTGAACCTGATCAGTTTACTGAAACTACCTTACCTATGTCAATATTATTTATAGCATGACTTTTTCCCCATAGGTTCCTACAAGCATTGTAATACATAAAATTGAAACGCTCAAATACTCTAAGTAACTTTAAAGAGTTTTGTAAAGTAGTTACTTATAACAATTATACGCCACTGTAGGCATACAAAAAAATCTTATCTCTATTTTGCTGGGCGATATGTCACGTGATCACATAGGTACCACTTCTTGGCGTCACACCATGCAGTGGATCGAAGTGGTAGTCGTTTTCCGTTCGTGAACAACAACCAAACAATAAAATTGTTTTTCTTCTAGTTTGGGACTTTAGCCCAGGCTAAATCCTCCTCCCCAACAGGTGTTAAATTCATGGTGCAGTTTTACTGTGTGACATAGATCAATCCAACCTGTTTAAATCTGGAGTCCTAAAAATGGCGTTTCCAGGTCAGGAATATTTTTAAATTATATGTCAAATCTTTCCTTTTTCCAACTTTTTCTGTACCTTCCCATTTAGATATGTGTAATACTTAGTTCCCCACGTGTATGTATGTATATATATATATATATATATATATATATATATATATATATATATATATATATATATATATATATATATATATATATATATATATATATATGTTTTTGTGTATTTCTTAGTATATAAAATATCGCTGAGAACAAAACAGGTTTGTCATTCTTTTTCCTTTCAGACATTACACGGATGCAGTAATGCCCATAACGGGAGAAACCCGTTTTCCGTTTAAATCTTCCTTCCTTTGCTCACATTGCACTTCTATACGAAAGACATTTATATTACAGTAAATTATAAACATTTTTCGTAGAAAAATCCAAGATGGATCTCGGAATTTGCCGATTATATGCCTTTTCTAGAAGCCAATATAAATGTTGCTAAAAATGTAGGTATCCGATCGCTTTTAATTTAAAAAAAAAATAATTCTGAAGAGTATCACAATTTTGTCACTTTAACGATAGATTTAACTTCTGGCGATTAATCTATCTATCTATCTATCTATCTATCTATCTATCTATCTACTATTTTCAGCCTGTTTATTAGATCCCTCTCTATTCATATTTTTTGCGCGAATCAATGCTTGCACAATAAGTTAACAAAGCTGATAAGGCTTTTCATGTTATAAATATATTTAAATGAACTCCATGTCATGGTAAATACAGCTTAAAATACGTAACCTTATAAACTAATTTTAATATTAACTCGATCTCAGTGTATTTATTTTTGTGTTTTATTATGCAAACACAAATGTAAAAAATTAATGTTTTATTGGTGAGTCCAAAATGTATAACCCATGGAATTATAAAATATATTAAGACAATATTAAATGTACCTGAAAATATTATTGCTGCATATGAATAATGGTTCCTTGACTATTAATACTTTCATTAGGCTTTTATACACAGCTCTGTTAACTATTATAGTGTATCAATATAACAATATCTTAGGCAATTATTATCGATTCCCACAACAATTCAACGAATATTGCTTTCCATTCTTACATATATCGCTTTTAATACTCGAACACATATTTTTTCATCAAATTATTATAGTCAATATTGGTTTAAAGCTTTCTTTCGTAAATTTGGCAACATAGTAATTATGAATTCAATTCCTCGGCGGAACAGTGTGTAGTTAGACTCAGTGGAAAAAGATCGATCAATAAGTAAACTAAAAATAAGAATTAGATGAGATATCCCTAGACATGCTCAGGGTAGCAAATACTGTCTACCACGTAGAGTTTATGCATTTTCAGTTCAGGATTCCCTGTAGGTTCCTCAGAGTGATATACACCTGACAAAGATAGAAACGTGATGTCAACACCAAAGATTTGGTCACTAGTCTGAATTCAAGAGAACTATGCCATTATTTACTGTCTCTGGAATGTTTTTAGCAAGATGAACAAGAGTAAACTTTCTAGAATATGCAAGAGAATTTTATTTCATGAATATATTTTGAATACATATTAATCCTGATGCCACTCACTCAAAAATATCTTGTCCATGAAATTGATATCGTTCTCTGGTAATATCCTGATAACCTTATCAATACTGAAGTGAACTATACATTAACAACTTATATTTAAACCCCAAAATATTGCTCTTCATGCTGTATTCAGGATTCTTAGTCGATTTGGTTGAGTACGTCCATAAATTATACCTTCAGTCCAACCATCGGTAAGTCAAATGTAGCTGTACATTCATCATTAAAAATACTGTTTAGAAATCAATGTCCATATGCTTCTTCTTCAAGTGGACAGGATTCTCTTTCTGATAATGAGTTAAAGCTGCCGGTTTGTTTGCTTTTATTATTTTATCGTGTATCTTATATTTGAAATCTCTCTTGCCAAGGTCATCTGTTTGAAATATGTTTAAATTTCTTGTTGGTCTATACTTTTGCTTATTAAACTTTACATATTTTAAAATACTTTTTTATAAATTAAACCTCGTTACGATTGTATTAATTTTCAAAGTTACACTTTCTGTTTTGTCATGCACGCATTTCCACGTTTGAGTAATTTTAAATGTGTTGCTTTCATGACGACATTCAAAATAGTTTATTTCTATTTGCAATTCATACATTCCTACTGCCAAAAGTCATTGTTTATATATCTGAAAGAATAAAATGAATAAAAATAATTAAATATGCGTGTGCGTAAAAATTCAGAATATAAATAAGTATGTTTAAAGACAATTTTCATAAAAGAAATAAAAATAAGATAAGCTTTTTTATGTTAACACGTTTTGTTTCTTAAGGAACTTTATCAAAAGCAAATGCGGAAATTTTATTGAGAAAACAACGTTTGAACACACGGGAGAACGTATCGCTTTTTTTCTTTTTTTTTTTTAAATAAATAATAATACAAGCTTCACATTCAGATTTGAATCAAAAACAAAACAAATAGTGACATTTTATTGAGAAACTAATATTTAAATACACTGGAGAAAATATTTCTGAAAAAAGCAAGCTCCACGATCAGATTTGAATAAAAACAAAAAAAACAAAAAAAAATTGTAAAAAATCTGTCTATTTGGAGGAAAGGAAATTAAATAATGGAGAACGTTAAGTGATGCAAGTGTTTGAATTTTTTTTATGGGAAATGAATTGTTATTTCTGTAGAGCTAGAGTAAAAAATGCACCTCAATATAAAAAAATAAATTATTATGGCCGTCTATAAATGTTTTAGCTTGAGATTGAAACATTTCTTTTAAACAGGGAATTATTCGAAAAAATTCAGTAGGTCTTATGTTTGTGTTTCAGTAAGAATCTATTTATGCACTTTTGAGAATTTATCTTCTTAGTATAACATTTTCTCTCGGGAAAATCAAAGTATTTTTTGAGATCAAAATAATTATAATGTAAACAACTAAAATAAGAATATATATATATATATATATATATATATATATATATATATATATATATATATATATATATATATATATATATGTATATATATATTGGTTCAAGTTGAATTCGACCAGGAAACAGTCGTATTAAAATGTGTTCAATACACTTATAAAGAAGATAAAATAAAAATTAAAAAAAAATACACATAGAGCTTTCAAATAAATAAATAAATAGAGATCAGCTGACCACGCTACCATGGTTTCAGCCTTTCGGTGACTTCAGGTCATCAGGTTAAATAATTTCACAACACTTTATTATTAAAAAAGTAACAATTTATTACTTAAAAAAATAGTATTTTTTATATAATAAAACGTTATAAAATTATTTTGCCCGGAGCGTATTCGCTTACCTACTTAACAACAGTTTTAATTGTTAATAATAACAATTATATATATAAAAAAAAACAAAAAAACATTATAGGTTAGACATTCACATTATCACGCCGGTTAACATGTTATTTTACGATATTATGTCAAGTAAATAAAATAACATCAACCAACAGTGTAAAAGACTCGATATTTCGTAATAACACAAGCTAAAACCACTATAATGCGAACTTATAAGATTTCCATTATTATCTCATGAAATAAACATATATTTATTAATAGTTTATGGAATCGGAAAAATTTTGAGAGAAGCTGTAAAATTTATGTTAAAATTATCCCTTAAAACCATGTAAATAAACTGGACCGTAGAATAGTTACATAGAATATCACATTTGGGGTCAAACCTTTTAAAAGTTGAATTACTTCAAAATTGTTTGCTGTTGTTTACAATTCAAATCTTTCTTGGAATTGTAAAGCTTGAGTGAAAGCAAATTGTCCCTGTTTATTCTAAATGGGAGAATGATGATGACTTACCTATATACAAAGTATAATGGAACATTCTTAGCGTTTAAAAAGTCGTAGTATATTTTGGGGTGTCTTAATATTTCCGATGTAAAATAATTCGGATATCGAAAGCATAGCGAAGAATTATTTCCACCTATTAAATATTTATAAGACACACATTTATTTCCATCCCATATAAATAATTTATGGCTTGTTGGTAATTTTTGTTTCTTAGAAAGAGCTTTCTTTCGGTTTACCCTTTTTTCTCGAAGTGTTTTTTTATCGATATATTTATTATTACTCATTTCCTATTGTGTTTATATAAAACAAAGGAGAATAAGTTGTGGCTACTTTTCATTTAGAAACTATGCAAAATCTGAGTGACGATAGTGTGAGGCCTATCACATTATATTAATGACTGGCTGCTTCTCTTTATCGTATGGCAAGTTACTTATATGGTTATTTCCTGCATTTGTAATAATATTTTCAAACACTCAGTCATAATCACTTCTTCTCCGAGGTCAAGAAACTATTGTCAAATTTGTGAAAAACTTGGGTGTTGTAAGTTTCACGCATGTTCCAACAATAGCGCTTATTGCCTACCGAAAATCAAGGTGAAATTCGAAATTTAAAATTCTACCACCACACACTTATACTAAACAAGACAAAAGCAACTTTAATTAAATGAGACGAGTACTAGTACAGTGTAACCCTGATATAAGAGAAACCCTGATATAAGAGAGATTTTCTCTCGTCCCAAATTATTCCTATACTGACCTAAACAAAATAGACCAAACCCGGATATAAGAGAAACCCGGATATGAGAGATTCATTATCCGGTCCCGACACCTCTCTTATATCCGGGTTACACTGTATAGAATAAGTAATCATTGAGAGTGATTCATCTGAAAAAAATGTTTATTTTATGTTACCATTACTAATAATACTTTTGTATGTATGGAAAAGAAAAACTGTTACAATGGGCATTTCGAAAAGCAGATATTAAATCTGTATAGATAAAATCTCACATATTGCTAAAAAAAAAAAAAGCCTGGACTCTGTTTTGTAATCTTAATTTAAAAAGAAATCAGTCACTTAGCATGTGACTGAGGGTGCTCATTGGCATTTGGCATATATATATATATATATATATATATATATATATATATATATATATATATATATATATATGTGTGTGTGTGTGTGTGTGTGTGTGTGTGTGTGTGTGTGTGTATTCCTACATGGAATGAATTAAACAACCACTATTATCCTGCAGTTATAAGTGTTATAGCGGTCGATTTTGTGAGGTCAACGGGATTGGAATTCTTGCCACAGAAGTATATTCATCTTTCTTGCTAGTCCGTACTATTAACTGGCTCTAAACTGACGGTTTCAGTAAGATCGATGAAAAGTAACTGAAGTTAAAATACGTGATAATCTTTCAACATATTCGATGTAATCTAATATAAAACAATTCCCTGTTGAATATTTATTTACCGCATACATTTGTGTATAAGCCTAATTCATGTATTGTGCGATCTATGAATTCTTTGCAAAAGATTAGCTTTTTTTTCAGGTAGCTCATGTATAAATCGATCTCCCCTGCTGCAGTAAGCCTACCCTTGTCAAATTTTGAAGTACTCTGCAAAGTCATGGACATATTCTATAGCGGATAAATGGTCTTCAGTCTTTCTGTACAAAGTTACCAAAAATGTTGAGAAAGGACCATTTCTCTAAAATATCTGATACGAAGATTTAGATGTAGTAATTTTGTCTTTGTTGATATCTGACTAAGGTAGCTTCTTTAATCTGGCCATGCCTCAGATGTAGTCAATTCCTTCTCTCCTGTCGCTACAAGAAGATCAAAACATCATCCACTATGTCTGACACTTAAAATCAACAAGTGTCTTATATAAATTAATATTTAATAATTTTTTACTTTAGCAAATTTGTTGAGCGATTGTCTTTCAAATGGCATTTTTTTCAGGATTACTGATCATACAAAAAAAAAAAAAAAAACTTGGGAGAAGTTATTTGATAATTCGATGAATAACAAGACTCCAATAGTTTTAATTTAATAGATGTTCAGTAATGCATCTATTAATTTGTCTATATAGTTAATAAATATTCATTTAATGAAGTTTTCTTTTTTGCATTGTAAATAATTTATTTCTTTATAGTTAATAAATATTCAGTAAACGAATGTTTCTTTGTCGCATCGAAAACTATTTATTCCTGTAGCATATATTGTAATATTTTGTGTATAATTTATATATGAATAGTTTGATATAGTATGTATGGTGTAACTTCTCCTCGGAAAATCATGATTTTTAATTTACAAGCAGTAGCTTTGTATAGTGTAACCATTACATTTTGCTCGAAAAAAGTGATCAGAAAAACGCGTACAATACACGAGTCTGTACGATAAGCCGAATGTTGAACATTATCAAATTAATGAAGACAGTAGACAGCAAATTACTTTTCGCATATAGGCGTATAGATTAAAAATTTAAAATTTGTTGGGCTAATCATATTAGAAAATTTTATGTCAAAATATTACTTCAGAATAATATTTCCACTTCTTACTCATATCATCTTCAAATCTGTACCTTGGCATTAAAATAGTAATTTTATATTGGTTCAACTTTGTCAAACGTTAGATAAAAATATATAAGGAAGATAGCATTTATAATCACCTACTCACTAAATGTTTCTCTTTTTAAACTGGTTATGTTTTGTTTCACCACAATAAATAAAATGAAAGACATAATGGCGTTTTGAAGAAGAGATCACGTCAATTTAAGAATCATATTATCAAACAGTTATTAAGGCAGCGCTTTCTATTTCAATAATATTTTTATCTAAGCTGATCGATATCACCTTGTGGTTAAATAGCTTTCATTACATTAACAACAAAAGCGGATACGAAGGCAATTTCTTTCTTTTCTTTTTACTTTTACTATGTATCCAGATTACGAGAATAATTTGCAGCTGCTACAAAATGTGAGAATCGTATTAAAAAAATTAAGGATCCACGGGCAATGGGAAAAAGGAAACTAAAACTTTATTATTTTCTAAAATCTCTGACGGGTAAATTAAAAAGATTATTCAGTTACTTTGTTCATACGTGATTAGAAGACATGCGCTTCTCGTTCCTCATTATAGTCTTGTTTTTAATTAAAAAAGAATTATGTCGTTACATATAAAGAAAATCGGACGAACGTTGAAGTTTGTACAGAAGCTTTCTTCAGTGCAATTAGACAAGTTATAATAAGTGAGGTTTAACTATTTATTTTATAGTTGCGTATTTATAGGAGGGGATAATTAGGGTTGCATTCACCACACCATGATTATTGAACTATAACAATTATTAATTGTACGATGTTTTAACACAATACCGGTAACAAGAAATATCGTACGAGTGATTGAAGTTTTTACGGCGACGCGTACAAATTATATCCCCGTTTAAATTACTTTCCATTCTTACCAAAATCTGTTTTGGTATTGGTCATGTGTACTATAACTTGGTGCAATGGTGAACAAGTTTATCTTATTGAATCATTTAGAAATGTGTAGTTAGTTCGAGTCTCACTGGATGCTCATTACTTTCGACCTTGTGCAACATTTAAGCTACGCGTAGAAAATCATTAGCAGGGTTTGTCGCTTTTTATATTTATTGATGTGTTTGAATGAGTGATTGAACGTTTTTAATTTTAAAAATCAATTTAAGTGCCGCATTAATTTCCTCCAGTTAACTGATTTTTCCCTCATAATTAATTAATTTGGTGGTGGAAGGGTTATTACTAACACTATTTTGTTTAGTTTCTTTTAAATATATATAAATTACATTGTAAATACACATCGAAAAAAATGTACATATGGAAAGTAGTTAGGAATTCATAGAGACTTTCTAGTATTATGTTTGTTGTATTAAGTATGGTAAATAAGAATCTGTTGTTTTTGTGTAAGGAATCCTGTGGTATATTTGAGTCAGTAATTGTGGATAGCTATGTATTATTATTAGGTTGGTGCAAAAATAATGACGTGATAATGTCGTTTTTTGACGGGTTT
This sequence comes from Acanthosepion lycidas, assembly GCA_963932145.1. Classification (NCBI taxonomy): domain Eukaryota; kingdom Metazoa; phylum Mollusca; class Cephalopoda; order Sepiida; family Sepiidae; genus Acanthosepion; species Acanthosepion lycidas. The sequence goes on along the minus strand of OZ010571.1, from coordinate 41,079,397 downwards.
TTAACGTCAGAAAACGACATTATTACGTCATTATTACGTCATTATTTTTGCACCAACTTAATATAAGACAGAATAAAACCACCCACTTTGATCTTTTGACACATTTTCGTATTTTTCAAAATAAATATTGCTTTGGTATTAGTATAAACTAATATAATGGAAATAAAAATAAAAAGAATTCATCACATAAAAGCAATAATAAATTACAAACTCCATTAAAAAAAAAAAAACTTCAAATCTGATGATTAGACAGAAATATAAATTTTACAAAAGGCTAAATATAAAACTATAACTGACAGTAGACAGTCTTTTGATGTGAGTATATTAAAAATATAAATGTGTGTTCTTCGGCCAGATTGATATCCGACAATAATCAGTTCAACAAAGGACTTTCAAACTTATTACAATAATGTCTTCGGTCGTTCCGTAACTTTAGTTAGAAAAAAAAACTTATCTCTACTACAAGCTTCTGCTACTGCTGATTAGCTTCTACTCTTTCGTAATATCAAATTTGATTGCATCTTTCCGCTACCTCTGCGGGTGCCGATTTGAACTTTTTCGGTAACTGCGATGGAAAAATGGATTCATTGTTCTTTCTCTCTTAGTTGTCAATTTAAAATTGATAGATCCCAATCTTTGTCTCTCTTGTGGTTGTCTCTTAGCCTTGCCATATATGAAAATCTGTGTATGAATTTCAACTTAGGAGGTGCAAATTTTGTTACGAATCTTAACTGAAACAAACAAACTGCCAACAAACATCAAGTTCTCAGGAGAAAAACAACAAATAATGATCGAAATTAATAAAATAATATATCTCAGTGGAATTGCAATAAACCAATTGTATATTTTGAATTTCATTTTACCCAAGTTCTGCCATTAAGTATATATTTCATAAATGTTGGATATGTTATTTATTTACTTATTAGGATAATTACATGATTTTACTTCCCCAGTAGACATTCCATTTCGATAAATGTTTGACTCTCTAGGTTACACAAGAGTGTGATTTATACTTATAGTATTGTCTTCAATATTATGACGCTCTCTCCACTCATCAATTCATGGTTCTAATTAATATATTCAAATACTTCCTTCTCTAGTTAACCTTTCATTGATATATGATTTAATTTACATTTTACTTATACTATTTGCCTATTACTTACACTTGCAAGTTGCAATTTGCAGCTATAAAACTTCAAATACGGTCGTCACCTTGATGAATATGTTACATCACTGAAGTGAAGATATAAAATTCTGGAGATAAATGTTTAATATATATGTTGATTTATATAATAAATATAAAATCGATATATGTTGAGTTATTTTATTTATAACAGGGAAAGTGGTATTTCATTGAAAATATCATTGGTATACAAAATATTTCTTTGTAATTTACTTTGAAAAGAATTGTTACCCCACTGTTGAAATTTGAATATTTTGTACTAAACATCACCCAATATAAAGCCCGTGTGCCACACAATATAGACATTTAGTGCTAAATTGTTATAATGAATGTTATGTAGGACATGAATTAAAGAGTAGTTGGTAGGAAGTGAGGATTGAATCTCGACTTAAATAGGATAAACATGTAATGTTGCAGAATGCAAAAAACAATAAAATATAATATAATGAATAAGATTGTAATATTACAATATATAACAGCACTAAAACAATGCACAGGAGTTATATATCTATGAATTATATATATATTATTATATGTGGCAAAAATGGTGTGCATCTCAATAGAGCAAATAGAGTAAATTCACAGTATTTATCGTGAGGATTATACGCATTTTTATATGCAAGTATAATTGTGCAAAAATATTTTTAATTGTACATCGAGGAAATGATTATGAAAGCTATTATTATTTTTGTTTAATATTATACAATACTTCATAAAATAGTGGTGTAAAGAAAAATATAATTTTTGCAAGATTCATAACGTTTTCTTTAATGGGTGAATTCTTGTGTGATTTGATTATTTTTAATATGATAATTAAGGAGATTTTCTCATAAAAACTTTTTTTTTTTTGGAGAGCAAGTGCCGTAACGTTTAATCCCAGTGTGTTGCAATTAATATTCACTTCATACAGTTAATTCCCCATTGATGTATTTTCAATAGTTCAATAAATATTGTTGTATATCTATCTATCTATATATATATATATATATATATATATGTGTGTGTGTGTGTGTGTGTGTGTGTGTGTGTGTGTGTGTGTGTGAAAATATTATAGAAAATAGGAGAGAATCTGGTTTGGTAAATAATCCAAAGTTCCTTAGTATTTTTGTTATTATTTTTTAAAAATAGTGCTCGATACGAAAGTAGAGCATAAATATAATTATTTATTTAAAAATATGATTCCAACTCTCTACATAAGAGGTCTCATGTTTCAAAACAAGAGCCGAAGACTTCAAAATAATATTTGAATTAACTTGAGTTAAAGTAGGCTCTGTTCCATCTTCAAGCGAAAATTTTTTTGGAATAACTTATTTCTGAAATTTACGAGTTTTTAAAAACAGCTAGACCAAATAGTTAAAAGCATTAATGATTGTGACAAAATATTAGTTAAGTCGGACAAAACCGGCAACTTCTACAAATTGGCTGTTGATGACTACAAAAACTTAATTAAAAAAAACTTAACAGGGACTTATAAAAAAGCTTGCAACAACAACATAACCATGGTTGACAGGAGAAACAGAGCAAGTAAAAAGATAACTGATAAATTAAAAATTAGCGATAGAGTAGGCAAACTTGCAGAAAAGGAATGTTACGTAACCCTTAAGGACCATAAGCCTGACTTTCTGGAAAACCCGACCACTAGGATAATTAACCCTACCCGACCCGATATAGGAACGATCAGCAAAAGGATCCTGGAAAAAATTACTTACCAAATAAAAAACAACTTAAATTAAATTTATGGATCAATACCAAAGATGTCATTAATTGGTTCAACCATATTGACGATAAAACAAATTGCACCTTACTACAGTTCGATATCGTGGACTACTACCCATCAATTTCGAAGAATCTTTTTACGACTGCCCTGGACTCTGCTGCTGTATATTCTAACCTGACAAAGGAAGAAACCGACATAATCCTCAGCGCAAAAAAAATCGTCCTCATTCATAATGGGGAGCAATGGATAAAAAACTATAACGACCTGTTTGACATCACTATGGGATCATTAGACTCTGCAGAGTCTTCTGACCTGGTTGGTCTTTTAATATTGTACAACCTAACGGCACACCGCGAGATTGATATGCAGGACATCGGACTGTATAGAGATGACGGGCTCATGGTGGTGAGGAGTTCCACTATCTTTAAGATAGAGAAGATCAGAAAAATTATGTTTAGCGAATTTAAAAATCTAAACTTAAAGATAACAGTCTCTTCTAAATTGAAAAAGGTAAACTTCCTCGACGTAACCCTAGACTTACCGAGCAACACGTACCAACCTTATAGAAAACCAAATGCTAACAACTTATATATACACCCGAAGTCTAACCACCCTCCATCCACAATTAAACATATACCCTCATCAATAGAAAATAGAATTAGCAGTAACTCCGCTACCAAAGAAATATTCCACCAACATAACGACTTCTATAACACTGCCCTAAAAAGTAGTGGTTATAAAAATGCTAACATTAAATATAGGGACAATTACAATAACCAAAGGAAAAAAAACAGGAAAAGATACATCATTTGGTATACACCTCCGTTCAACCAAATGGTTAGTATTAAACTAAGAGAGAAGTTCTTAGCTCTCATCGATAAACACTTCTCCACCAAAAGTAGGCTTAGTGATATATTGAATAAGAACACACTAAAATTGAGTTACAGCTGCACTGAAAATCTAGAAGGTATAATAAGAAGACACAATAATAAAATCTTGAACAAGCCCCCATACCTGAATAGTTTTAATAAAAACTCTACACTTAAATCAGCTAATAATAGGGAAAAATTATGCGATTGTAGAAACCCGGAAGACTGCCCATTAGAAAATAAGTGCTGCATCAAATCTGTGGTAAACCAATGCACTATATCATCCACAGAGAACCCATACAATAATATGATATACATTGGGTCCACGAAAAATGCTTTTAAAACCAGATGGAGGCAGCATAAATGCTCCTTCAACAACATAAACAAAAGACCTCACTATCTAAATATTTTTGGCACCTGAAAGAAAAAAATAGGACACCTAAAGTAAAATGGAAAATCATTAACAGGACTAGAACTTGCAAAACTTGGGATGACCCATGTCCTTTGTGCCTCCATGAGAAACTACACATTATTAAGCTTCTAAACAATAAAAATCTATTAAACAGGCATGAATTAACGGTTTTCTGCCGACACTACCAAACTTACGCTCTGAATATCTAGCTAAAAACACGCATACAATAAAATAAACTTTAAAATCCATAGCCCATATACATAGTTTTAATACCCTACAAAAAAGAAAACCCTTTATGAAGTCGTCAAATAACAAACGTTACGGCTTTTTTTATATACACAAATCCCTTTAAAGAGATATAATAAAAGAATAAAATAAGAAAATAAATAAATCTCCATAGACGCTTAAGCCAGACTATGCGAAAACTTCCTCCGTCGTTAATTTAGCCACCCTCACCTTACTCTGACCCGGCATCTATGAAAGTAACTCTATACTGATACAAATTATTAACACCCCACCCATGCCTATTCTAAACAATCCGCCCTTGATGTTACCATGGAAATTTTGATTTCAATTCTGAATATACTATTAAAACTCGTAAATTTCAGAAATAAGTTATTCTAAAAAAAATTTTCGCTTGAAGATGTAACAGAGCCTACTTTAACTCAAGTTAATTCATATATTATTTTGAAGTTTTCGGCTCTTATTTTGAAACATGAGAACTCGTATGTAGCGAGTTGGAATCATATTTTTAAATAAATAATTATATATATATATATATATGTATATATGCATATATATATGCATATATGTGCATATATATATAATTTTATATATATATGCATATATATATGCATATATATATGCGTATATATATATAATTATATATATAATTATATATACAATTATATATATATATATATGCATATATATAATTATATATATAATTATATATATATACTTATATATATATATATATACTTAAATATATATAATTATATATATATAAATGCATATATATAATTATATATATATACTTATATATATATAATTATATATATATATGCATATATATAATTATATATATATATATATATATATATAATTATATATATATCCATATATATATATATAATTATATATATATATCCATATATATATTATTATTTATATATGCATATATATATATACACACATACATACACACATATATATATATACATATATATATGTATATATATATATATATATATATATATATATATATATATATGTGTGTGTGTGTGTGTGTGTGTGTGTGTGTATGTATGTATGTATGTGTCTGTGTCTGTGTGAAGAAACATCCGTCCAGTGCTTTCTTCAATCTGTTAAGGATTCTTGTATACTCGATAAATTACTTAATGATGATTATTTCAAATAATTATTTCAATAATTTATAATATAATATAATAATTATTTCAATAATTTATAATATATCTATCTATCTATATATATATATATATATATATATATATATATATATATATATATATATATATATATATATATATATATATATATATATATATATATATATATATATATATATATATATATATATATATATATATATATATATATATACGTAAAATCAAAAATAAATTTCAGATAGAATATTACTGTAAAATGACAATATAAATAAAGACAAATGAATCTTATCTTTGTCGAGACTTTCCCTCATATGAAATGGTTAATGGACATTATTTCCCAACATCCATTACTATACAAATGTTAAAAAATTAAAACAAAAATGTTAAATTTGTAACTGCATGTTATTTCAAATATATAATACACAAGTTAATCACAAAACAAAAATAATAGAAATACGATTTTTTTATTTAAAAAAAAAAGTATATGGTACATTTTCATTTAACAGATACTGATGTTTCACGTCCTCCATATTTTGCGTGTATTTTCGGCTAACTGTTGAATATTTATGATTGTTATTAAATTAAAAACAAAAATAACAGTTTGCTTTTTGTATATAAATTGTTGTTGCAAAATAAAAATATTTGCATTTTCCTTGCTAAATTCTTTCAGAGAACGAATCACCTTGTCTAAAATAATTTTTTGTTTTGTCTTTTTATATAAATACGTATGTGTGTGTCTGATTCGGTGAGTGATTTTCAATAAATGTTCAGCCGATACTAGACCCAAAAGCCACTTAATTTAGAGGGGTAATGAAGTAGGATACTGTAAGGCCGTAAGAGGAAAACTAAGTGTTGATTATGAGGATATGTAAGATGGATAACGGACAATTTAATTGAAATATTAAAGATGTTAGTCATAGAGGAAGTATCCTCTTCGCTGTCTGTTTTAGAAAGTAGCGATTCTTTATATATGGCATGAGAGGGAGAGAGGTAAATTGAGGGGTTTTCTATGTACATAACAACCCACAATGAAACAACAATTGAGAGTTAGCTCAAGCAATTTTCTTCTTGATTGTACCATAATTTTTGAAACGTCTTCATAATTCTTCCTAATATCCTATCTTTTGCTGGTCTAACAATTTATTTTTACTATTTACCGTCACTTTTTTGCTCCCGCAATGCCGACCGGGACAAAGAGAAACGGTAAATTTATTCGCGTAGATACGTTAACGGTGTTATTTATTTTCATATCATTCTGACAATGTAAACGAACAATTCGATAGTTATACTTTCCTGTGACGTAATAATTTCAGCTTTATTTTTCTCAGATTTCTAACATATCCTTCTAACAATTCGTCTGGAGGAAGATACCTTTGTCTGTGAGGATATTCAGCATTCGCAGACATATAGAATATTATATATTACATATCATATCAATACACTTACCATTTTTTCTACCAAAAATATATCCCACCTTATATTAATTCGATTATGTTCACATGGATATATTTCAATGTTCCTCTGTGTTTTTAAAATTCTGTCACATGTTTTTCGTTGTTGCTTACGAGATTCTTCAAATAAATTCATTTACCTGCTTGATTTAGTAATGCCATATAGATAGCGCGCACTTGGGACCGTCTTTTACATTTTATACTTATTCCTTTCTTTTTGATGCACTTGTTAGCTTGTCTAAGAGTTGTTTCACAACCATTCTAAGTCTACTTTCAACACGGTTTCATACGCAAATCTGACGTTATTAAACTCATGTCCGCCGAAAATAAATCATGTCTCTTTCGATCGTCTTTCTGTAGAGAATAAATAAATCCGCTTAGAAAACGCATCTTTCTCTTAATTCTCTTTCTGTTTTTGTGTATTCACTCAACATATTCTCTATCTGCATTTAGGCGGTTTCTTTCCAATAGGGAGTATGTTAATTTGAATCTATTTCCTGTGTAAAGACGTTCTATTATTTCAATTGCAAATTTCTCTATATTAAAATTATTTATGCAGAGATACAATCGAGGAATGGACAAAGAGAGAATCAATTAATTTTTTTGTATTTCTGATAAACATTAACTCATCTGAAACCGATAGCTGTTTATATAGTATTTAGATGAAAAATGGATGATTAAATATTGAAAAGGATTAGCGATGTTGGGAGAATTCCTTTGTCAGGAAATGTTTGAAATCAAGCTTTTAAATTATTGTTTTTTTTTTCAGATCTATTTGAAATAAAGAGGGGTCATATAATCCTAAAAAAATGTCAGCTAAATGATTTGGGATACATTACGTGGAAAGAGCTTTTCCTTTTTTTTTAATCATTTCAGCATAACAACGTATATAAAGCCACTAACACACAAATGAACATTGAGTATGGAAGAATATAATGACAATAAATACATTGTAAGTAGCAAGATAAATAAAAGAACAGATCAAATTGACTTGGAATCAAGAAACCCGAATATAATTCCACACACGTGACGTGTTAGAAAATAAATTATTCGTATAGAACTTACGGTTACATCTACCCAGATATTGCCGCCAATCTAGAAGCACGTTTACATTTATAAAGTCTTGTTACCACTGCAGAATGTTCATCAGAAAAATTGCCATGAAAGTATTTATAGGAAAAGGCACAATGAAGAAACATTACGCAGGTCGCAAAGTGAGTGAAACTGAAATGACATGTCAGGAGTGATAACATTGCAGATTCTTCATTGGATTTTATCAAGAATCTCTACACATATAGCAGAATATTCAGGCCATATATGCCAGCAATATCCAAAGCATGGTAAAATGGTAGGCTTATATATATGACAGATAGATTCTGACGGGGAAAATGATCTAGCAAGACGTATTGATGTAACGTTCTTATTCTGGAAAACTTCTACTCACACAGGACATATTCCCTCAAGAAGGGTTACATAGAAAGAAAGAGCAGTCTACAAATGGGTGTAATTGGGCAGTAGACCGGAAACAAAGAGTAAAGCATCGCGTAAACCTACAAGTGACCATGACCGCCTGTATAGTGAATGGATACGGTGCATAACAGAAGAATAGTGAAAAAGTGTTGGTGATGTGTGTTGCGTAAAACTTAGCGACTGTAAAAGATTAATTAGGGTGATGGGTTTATTTTAACGCATGTGCTGTTGGAGAGTCATTGATAAATTGCTTGAACAAGCTATAGGTAAAATCTATTACACTCATCTTCAGGCAGATGCCTTTAAGTATTTATTGAATCCATCTACTTTTCCCACAATTATGGGGTAAATAACAGATTAGACTATCTTGGGTGACAGCCAGATTAGCAAAAGTACACTACTAATTTTAAAACGTAGGAGAAAGTAGATTGAAACAACTCTTCTATCTTACGAAACACCCTATCGCAATCTATAGAAAAGAAATATTACAACCATATCACGTCAAACATAGGTTCCCTTTCTATCACTGAAATTAAGTAAAGCCATGCTTAGTCAGTAAGTAGGGGAGTGATCGCTTAGTAATAGCAGAATTATTGGATGTTTCGTTGGGATAATGATTAATTGCTAGAAAAATCGGATAGCTGAGTTTGAATTCATGTCGGGAGATCTATACATTAATTTACGTAGAAATACTCTTAGGAAAAGCAGGAATACAACTCTTTTACTCCAGTTATTGGTTAAACAAATATGATAAATTGTATCTGAGAATCATGTTCATCTCCACAAAATTGTTAATACATTAGCCAAAATATATTAATCCTACAAAATTCACAAGCCAAAACAATATTATCCTTATAAACCAATACCTTTTATGCAGAAATATACTGAAAATGCATGAGAAACCGTAAAAAAATTAAATCATTGTTTTAAAACAAAGAAAAATCCCGGATTTGAAGGAGTCGTGTTCTTTTACACAAATTTTTGAGTAGGTTTACCGAATTTTAATGATTTTTAATTTTTAAAACAGAGAATTTGACTAATTACAGTGTTAAAATTCTTCATATTTTCCATGAATATTGATAAAATATTCATCATCATCTTCAGAGTTTTTTTCATCTTGAAGGTACCTTGTAGATCAATGTGAATTCTCATCTTCAGCACATTAATAAATAACTATTATCTATTATCTCCATCATGCTTTTCCATCTAGTATTAAACGACAAAAGCGCTGACGGTTTTCGAAACGTTTTAAATTTTAGAGGGAACGACAGAATTTTATCGATACTTTTTCTTTATCAATTCACCGCAAGCAACACGATAATTCCACTAGACGCAAGGGCTACTGGGAGTGAAAAAAAAATGAAATATTTTAGGAGACGGAAACCCAAATCTAAACAGGAAACAATGTATAAACCTATACTCCTGTTCAAATGACCAGTTAGGATAGTGAACTGAACGATTAGCGGTCCAATCGACTGTCATTGAAAAGAAATTAAATAAATACTTTATTAATAAATTTCCAGGTGTCAGATGGTGATGTTAGAAGCATAGATTTGAAGTAGACATTAGAATGAACCAGAAAACCATTCCTCAAACCAGGAAACAAGGGTAAATATCAACTCCTGTTCAAAATACCGGGGAGGAGGGTGAATAAGACGACAAATAAATCTATTCAGTCCTATTGTTTTTATAATCTCCATATTCAATGTCTATGCTATGGTTGTATGCATGTACAATATCTATTGATATTATACTTCTTGTGATGACAACAATATTTCCGTCCTGGGTATGACGATTAACTACATCCTCGTCCTGGTTAAGATGATAAGCTACGTCCAAAAGCTGGGCCTTTGATCAGATTGTGAGGAGTGTGAATCCACCTCTTAATTGCTGGTGCTCCTAGCTCAATTCTGACCTGGTGTGGTAGCATCTGTTAAGGGGTTCCAGCTATGGGTAAATAGTTAACTCCCGAACTGGGATTAAAATAATATAAAAATAAATATTTTTCCAAACATTATTACCACCAATAAATTCTTGAAGAAAAAATTACTACCAGTAATACATTTTTGAAAAAAAAAAAGATATTACCAGTTATACATTTTTCAAAAAAAAAGTATTATCAGCAATAAAAATCTTGTCGGCATTAAATACCCCATAGAGGTTTATACGCTGTAAAACAAAGCTAACCAAAACCAAACTAAACCTACCATATTTTTCATAATATTTACTGCCTGTTTTCCAAGTTACGACTTTTGTTCTGTATCACCGATATTTATATCAATTAAGATTTGGGATTTTGGAGACATCATACATCATCAACGTACAGAGCCAGAAATCATGCTTTACTTTTTTTTACACAATTCGTTACCATTAAATCTCCTGGTGGTAAAATATAATTTTCGCTATTGAAGCCTTTAAAAATAATAAACAAGTTGCCAAATTTCAGCTTTTGAAAACCTCAACAGTATCTTCTCTCTCAAAATAAATACATTATCTTTTAATAATAATATTAACAAGTATTATTTACTAACACCTGCTGGAATAAGCGTCTTACGAAAACCGTTTACGGACGTCTGGAAATGAAGCAAAAGAAAAGAGACATATAAATAAAATGGAAGAAATTATCTAAAAGGAAATTCTAGAAATTATTGACGGAGAATTCAAGCTTATCGAACTGAAGCCGTCAAGAAATATGTTGAACTTGACGAATCTCATGGTGACAAAATATGAATGAAATTCATGACGCTAACACATCGCAGAAACATAGTTTGTCTTTTATATCTCTTCTGCTAAAATGAATAGTTAAAATATACATTTCATGGATGAATTCACAGTGTGTAAAGGTGTAATGCAATATGTGATTTTTTTTCTGCTATGATATAAGGTGTCACCATTACTTCAAATTGAATAAGCCATTTTTTCTTTTTTTATCACTTCAGTTAATTATATTTGAATCTTACAGCTTTTTTCCTGTTACTACCGATGTACCTAGAAATAATTTTTGCTTTTTTTACATGTAGTAACATTATCAATGTTTTTTTTTTCTTTTATTTCATTGTCGTCTAATTTATGTTGTTTTAGAGAGAATTGGTGTTGTACTAGAGTGCGAGCTGAATCTATTGTCTTGTTTTCTTTCAGATTTATAAAACATGAACGCAAAAGTATCTTTATGAAATTCGTTGCTAGAATTTTCTAATCAAAGGCTATCAAAGATTAATTTTAAATTACATCACTGCAATCAATAAATCGGCATTATATTGCATCCTGGTGTTTATAATCTTCAAATATATCTTCTCTGAATTTTAGTCACATATCATGGTGATATGATGACACATGTTTTCAATGAACTGCAAATAATTTTCGTTATTTTTAAGGTGATTGTGAAATAATAGCTTGCATAATTGTTTCATTCCCCTGACTGTGATTTTCAAGATGGCCCAAGCAGAAACAGGTTCCACTGCATCGGTCACATCCATTGTTCGAAAATTGTCGTTTGGCTCCTGTCATCTGAATCCATTTAAATTTTTCATAAAATGGAAAAAAAATACTTCAGGTTATGATGAACAGTATAGACATTAGGAAAGGTATGATCACATTGACAAATTTAATACCTTTCAACAAAATAATCATTTTTAATTCTGAATTTCGACAGCCAAGCTTATTACGAAATGAAAATAACTGCTTATACATATTGTGAAATTACTGAAAAGGTTGTAAATATAATTATTTTGGAACGGGACTCCTATCAGTTTTCTGTTTTCAGAAACAACAAGCGTCTGCATCTCTACATATTTGGGGGCCTGTTATAATTAGATTACGGACAAAGTTGCAGTACTACTTGCATGAGCTTTTTATATATAAGCTTACTTAAACCGTAATATACATCTGATCTAAAAAAAAATTGCATAAGAATCTATCTTTGTAAACTAGAAAAGTACATCATAGTCGACTGTACAATCCCAAATTGTATCAGCATCACATTCTTCTGAAAAGAATAGACAGAAGGAAAAAAAAACAGATAGGCTGTGTATACTTTCTCCTCTCTCTCTCTCTCTCTCTCTCTCTCTCTCTGCCTCTCTCTTCTCACCTCTATCTGAATCTCTATGACGCATCTGAAATGATATCAAACTTACTAATTTATTTGCCATTTTAGATGCAATTAAATGATACGAGATTTAATCTACTTGTTCTCGACTTGCTGGATCCGACCAAAATGTAAAGTATGTTGTTGTCACCGAATTCCAGTAGTATACTTTACATTCATATACGCGCAAATAACATTGGGAAAGATATGGATCCATCTCTTCTACCCCCGGCTATGGGTTGAATAGCAGGATAGACTGGGTCTTATAGCCTTTAATTATTAGTCTACCTCAGAAACAAATGGCAACCTGCCGCAGGAAAATCTTCTGCCTAATCAGTCATGAATCGAAAGAGACATTATCGCCCAAACGTGTATCACCTGTGGCACTGAATGCGTCCCCACCCAGCCGCATAAGAAAGACAGTGCTCTCTCTCTCTGTCACTCTCGCTCTCTCGATCTCTCGTAAATTCCACCATCTCACAGTTACAGCTGTATATATGATGCCTATCTATCTTGGTCTGTTCTGGTAACTGATAAGAATTTCTAATGATAATTATTTCTGCCTTTGTCATGATTTATATCAACATATAGATGAATTAACCCAGCAATTCTCGCCAACCTATATTTTTCGGTAGAAGTGTCACTTAAATGCAATCCGTTCGTCAGTTACAACTGAATAAAAAAATATCTTTAATAACTGGACGAAAATGTGAACTTAGTCCTATTTTATGACATTCAGTGATGGACATATTGCAAAGTGCAGCACTAGAGAAATTTAATATCTTATACATCCCAAATGCGTTTCAACTTCTTATTACAACGTGAAATCGGGAATATCATTTGCTGCCTTTATTAGGATGAATTCACTATCATCATTCCATGCAGTGTTTACCCTGAAAACTATAAACATAAAAAAAATATATAGAAAATTAGACATAACTCATTGCATCCTGAGTTGCCACAAGTATGTACTGAACTGGTATTTCTGTCCAAAAAGGCGGTTGTCTTTCTCTTAAAGTTCCAACAATACAACTGAAGAGTCACTTAAGGCAGAAAGATACAGAATGAGTTGCCTGTATGGTGGTTTTCTAATACCCCTGGAATTCGTAGCTTAGACATGGCACAAGGACGAAGTTCCCTGATTTTATAAGCGTAGCTTAGATGTAGCAAAAGGCCGAAAGCGTGAAGCACCCAGTAAGGATCAGACTCACTACTCAGTCCTAAATGATCTCGTGAGAATGATTTTCCAAACATACCTTAGATGTGGCATGTGACCGAAAATGTGTGTGCAACCAAAGACGATAGACCACACTATTAGTCGTAATTGGTTTAGCAAGTTAAAGTTGCTAACTATTCAACCATGTCGAAGTGACCATGACATGCGTGCTATGAACGTAAGTGGAAGGAGAAAACAAGTCAGGAATGTTAGGATGTGGTTGATAGAAAACGATTGTAAATTTCAACTGATATTCCACATTAGGATGTCTGTTAACGGTAATTCCATCCTGAATACGTGTGACATATTACAACGATTATTTAAAAGCTGTTTATACCATTATTAAAATAGAGCAGTATTCTTTTAACATTTAATATCCATTAGATAGGAGGATTGCTTTAACCCATTCTGTTAGAAGGAATACTGTTATTCTTTGCTGAATAGTATTTGGTTGATCTTGTAGAAACGCTGTTGATTTGTGAGGTTCAGTATAAACTATATCCTACGATTTTCCCCTCGATTGTCCTTCATATTTGTACAGTTTTCAAGTAAAAAGTGAATACCAGTTCCATGGCCATGTGGTTTTAAGGAAATGATCCAGCTCCTATAATCTACCTTATAGCAGCAACCTATTCATTTTAGAACAAATATAAAAGGCAACCTATTTGTCTGTGATGTGTTAGCGTCATTCATTCGTATTTTGTCACCATGAGATTTGTCAAGATTAACATATTTCTCGAAGGATTTAGTTCGATAAACTTGAATTCTTCGTCAACTATTTCTAGAATATTTTTTACATAATTTCTTCCATTTCATTTCTATAATTTCTTTCTTTTACTTTATTATCAGACGGCCGTAAATTCTCCAAACATATGCTATTTAAATTTTAACAGAATCAACACAATACGGTCGTTGTCTTCTCTAGCATCTGGATTTTATGATTTTATACCTGGCACTAATTGAGAAATTAACAAATTCATAACCCTTACTTAATCCATTAGATATGAGGATTGCTTTAACCCATTCTGTTAGAATGAATACTGTTATTCTCTGCTGAATAGTATTTGGCTTATCTTGTAGAAACGCTGTTGATTTGTAAGGCTCGAATTGAAGTTAACCATCGACGGTTATTTTAAAATATATTTTATCTCTATCCGCTTACTATCACTGTTGTGGTGTTTTGATGTTGACATTACTTTGGAAATCGTTCTTGAATCCATACTATATATAAGTAAAAACAGTTAATTCTAATAATTATATATACTTAAAATAATTTAAAACGAAAAAAAAGAACATTTGCGTTCAAAGTAAATCTATAGTTTATTGCTTCACAAGATAATATTTAAGAAAACTTTTTCAAAAGATTATACTTTTTAAGATTCAAATACAAGCAAAAATATTTGAAATTATGGAAAGTTTTAAGTATGTTTTTACCTCTTTTATAAGTACTTTGCGTGTCTGTATTTTTTAAGAAAATATAATTGATTTGATTTTTTCGCATAAGTAATTTCAAATATTTAGAAAGATTTTCAACAATGAAAAAACGAAACATCGTATTTCCATAGCATCAGAGATTCTCACCACTGTGTGATATTACATGTATATGATCCTTTCTGAATCGGTCACGAATTTGATACACATACATCTGCCAAAGTATAAATATTTGTGGTCGTCATCTAACATTTAAATATATCAGTTATAATGAACTGAAGTATTATTTGAAAACAAATAATCAATGTTTTGATTTATTTCATTTCAGTTACTACAATAAACGCATTCAAGTTACCTAGTTTTTGCAAAGATAATTGAGATGCTTTAAAATAATCATTTCAGAAAATAAAATATTAAACTTCCAATTATAAGAATAGTAAAAATATTTTCTCTCAAACTTGCCGTGAGATTTAATAACGGATTTTAATTCTATTTTCTCGTCAGAGAAAGTAATTTAATCATAAAAGCTAAATACAAAGTAATTACACGTTTATGTAGATAAAAATATGACAGATTAGAAAGTAATTACAATATTCTGTTTCAAAACTTTATTTTTGAAGGTAAATATGTAAAATAATTATCACAATTATGTAGTAAACACTAAGCTTTCCAATATATAGAACCATAGTTTCGGCTACGTCGAGTTGGTGTAATGGTTAGCAAGCTTGTCTCGCTAAGAACAATTACCACTGAGTAGTGAGTTCAATCCTCACTGGGTGCTCCATGCTTTCGGTATGGTGCCACATCTGAGCTACGTATGGAAAATCACTATAGAATCATAGGTTTAATCAGTAGTATGAATTCTTTAAATGTTTACGAGAAAATAGTTAGAATAGATATCCAAAATACTTCTACTACTTCTCTTTATGTGACGTGGGCGATCCCTCTATCTCTTTCAGCTCTCATCAAGCTCCTTTCTTCTGCTTCCTTCCCCAGACCACATTCGGTCATCCACCTACTCAAGTTCGTCAGGTATGTCACACGCTGCTTTCCCTCTATTTGTCCCGTGAATATCAGGTTCTCCAGGCCCTTCTTCCTCATTATGTGTCCCTGAAACCTCAGACGCCTCTTTTTTTATGTTAAGTATAAGCCTTCTTCTTCTTCGTAATCTCTCTAAGACCTAATCGTTGCTCACACGCTCGGTCCATGATATCCTTAGCATCCTTCTCTAGAACCATATCTCCGTCACCACGAGTCTATTCTTCATCTTTGAGGAAATCTTCTAAAATTCGCTATTACTACGACTAATACAGCAACAACAACAAATAATAATAATAATATACAAAAAGAGCTACAGTAATGTATAATTTTCTATTTAATATATTTGTTTAATTCTTCAGAGGAGGATACTGGTGACATGAGCGTTGAGAGTGAATATTACCGCTAATCATACATATTGCTATTTGCCTTGTAACAGAAAAAGGCAGAGTGGAAGTCTGTCAAAAGAGAGTTATGTGTGCGAATCAAAAGCCCCTCACTGAATAACTAACATTTGTAAACAATATTGCAGGCAGGAATAAAACTGGAAATATATTTATAACTGAAAACTTGCAGGTATCAACTGTCTTGCTTTCTGCGCTGCATCGTTTGCGTTGGGAGAAAAAGGAAAGAAAAATAAGGCATTTTCAACTCCTCTCTTAATTATATAATCATAATTATATGTCTATATAGATACAATTTATATATATATATATATATATATATATATATATATATATATATATATATATATATATATATATATATATATATATATATATATATATATATATATATAAATTTTTAACTGGGCTGAATAATTATTTTAATATACTTACGTAAATATTTCTAGCATCTGCCACACACAATATTTTGTGTAATTTAAATATGTTAATTTCTAATATACCCACCATCTCTTTTTTTTTTATTAAAGATATATATTTTATGAGATGTATTACCAACATTTACCAGCACATTTTTAACCATATTTTGGACTGGAAGTAAAGTTATGATGGCATCATGCAATTCAATATCGAATGAAATTTTATTAATACGTAAAAAAACGAATTTTCTAATTTATGCTTGCAACCCCCCCCAACACACACACACACAGTTTACGTTCATATCACAGTTAAACACCGGTTCTCATACGATCACATAAGTTGTGAAATGTCGAATTTGATCCATGGTTCAGCACCGGAGAATAGCTGGGGTAGCCAGTTTGGGTGTATGAGAGGCTTAATGGGTAATTGCTCGAATTTGTTAGTCGGTTCCAGTTCCGATTTCCAGATTGCTATATTAACTTAGGTAAAAAGAACTTTAGAAAACGTTTGAATCCACTTAATAATATCTACCATCTATGGATTAATTAGTATAACTTGTATTGGTAAATAATTATTATCTCCCAAAATTCATAAAATCTAAATATATTTTCAGGATTTAACTACACTTCAAATGATGATAAGCCATAAAAACCAATCACACAGACCTGCATACAAAGCGCAACGCAGACACACGTTTGACTTCGTGTACTACCATTGCTTGATTTATATTCAGATATACAAATAGTGCATGCCACTAATTAGTCGTACTAGGATATTAAATACACTTGCATAAATGTGGCAAATATTAGTCGCCCCTTGAAGTAGCTGTTTCATTAATATTAATTATCTATGTCTACTTGCCAGAAATTTCAGATTGTCGAATATTTCGTGTATTTATGCAGTACAGTACATATGACAGATATTCATGATGATGCAATCTGCTGTCAGAATAAAGAACGCAATTAATGCATTCAGGAATCTCCAAAAAGGTCTATGGACTCATCATGGAATTTCGATAGAGACAAAATTGATTTGTTTACAATACGTTTGTGTTCTTTTACCTAAGTGATCACAGAAAGGAAGCCCCAGGAACTACTGAAATTATAATGATAATAAATACAGTTTTTGAATGCGTTTAAGAGGATCAGATCTGAAGTGCAGATTATTAGGATATGTAGGAATTATAACGGTTGACATTTGGCTTGTAGAGAATAATTAAACGATCAATGAGATGTAAGGTTCTTGTGTCTTGTATTCGCTTTTTCATTCAAATGAGAATTAGTCATTTACGTGAGGTATATGAAAAGCCTTGAGCTATTTCACCACATATTCTTACGCCGTATAAATGGTATCTGGTGGCATACGTATATGAATGACGTTCATATTCTTTGATGGGTTCAATCTACTACTATAAAATATATGTTATTGATTTCAGTTAGGATAGAGTGGACGATATGATCGCTAAACAGTTTATATTAGGTATGTTATCCGGAGTAAAATACCAAGGATTGCCTGAAACGTTTGCTCGAGAAGGTCAACATCTCACAAAATGTATGCGCAGACCTAGCTTAAGATCTTTCGTCGCAGAGGAAACAGTGCAAAATATTAAGATAAATTTTAAACGAAATAAGCAGTAATAAACTCGGGTATATTTTTTGAAACTTCGCTTTAGGAAATCATCCAGTTTGTCGACTAAATGATATAGAATTTTTATATCATCACACACTCCTGCTATTTCAGTAATATCTTCTTTACAATTCATAAAATTCTGCTGGGCTCTTCGTAGTTATTTACAAGTTCAGGGATTAATGGATATTCTATATTGTTTGATGTGTTTTTTTTCCTCAAAGTTCGTCTGCCATTACGACGCGAAGCACTCGGTCAAATAGATGATGTTGACAGCAAATGAATTGTGGTCTTTCTAGTTTCTTTTGAGTAAATATACTTTGTAATCGAATGACAATCCCATTCCTGCTACTAGGGTTGACATTTGTAGTCTACATCAATCATTTTTATGCTCTCCCATAAATTGTATTCATCCAGACTAACTGTTTTTCCTTTGACAAGAGTATCCACTTTGGCATTTGGTAGATGTAATGCTTCTAACTTAACTACTTTTCTTTCATTCTTCAAAGCAAGCACTTGACATTCCTGGCCATCAATTCGTTTACAATCAAAATACAATGATATGGCCCTCCTTTCATACATTAATCATAGATTTACTTGTACAGTAACAGAAGTAAAAACTGCACAAATTGGTCAAGTTAAACTGAGTTGATAATATTTCTTTTGTCATAAACATGGCATTTTTAACGATTTTCTTTATACCTTATTTCCTTCCTTTGATGGATGCCCCAAAAAACAGATGGAAACTAAAAAAATTCATTTTGTGTGGCATCCTGCTTTTGTTTTTCAGTGAGAGTTCTTCTAGAGGAACAATTCTTATGTGATACTTGAAATCTTATAAGATTCTTCGTCAACATTTTTTTGTTTCTTTCAGTGACAGAAGTGCTATCTAATGATACACGGTTAAATTAAACACTTAGAGATCTTTCAGCAAATCAATCAGCATTGATCGACCAAGAAGCTTATATACTCTGAAACAAACAACGTATTTGATCACGGAACCAAAAAGCTTTTCCCATTCGCCTTATCAATTAACATATAATTGTAAAATACAATAATTGCGACTCAGGGCCTAAAAATGGGATCTGAGATGAGGCTAATCAATATTAATTATCTTAGACCTAGATAATCAGATTCACGAGCCATCTATTCAGGGATAATTACTCATTCACGACGATATGCCATCCTTCACCATTCACTACTACATATACCAAAATACCCTATATTCACAATGGAACCTACAAAAATCCCACATGATCTAAATGTTATTCAAGGACACACATATATATATATATATATATATATATATATATATATATATATATATATATATATATATATATATGTTTGTGAGTGTGTGTCAATCAGATGTAAATAAATAAAGATGCCGTGAAAAGGAGGAGGAAATGATGACCCCCAAACAAACTAAAGTATAGGAAAACATTGAATCTAAAATGCTAAATGTTTTGTAGGACTCGTGCAGCCTTCATATACTATGCACTATTTGATGCCAAAAGGCCTGCCTCTTTAGTAAAGACAGATTGAACATCCAGTGGCAAGAGATTTTAGGTTTAGCATCAAAATCTATCGCCGAACAGATGAGTCTGTGGTTTTACTGCCTAATCAGTTTAAGGTGGGACATTTTCGTAAGTCTATATTGTCCGTTCCCACTAATATTCTATCCAGGTAGCTGGATACCCTTGTAGACGGCCACTTAGGTGCCCACGTTTAAATATACAGCTAAGGGTGATCGACCCGCCATCTATGGACGAGATCAAACTCGTCAATCAGGTCATCCAGGCTACGATCGCCAGAAACAGTCTATATTGTGGTTCAGGATGGCATTCCAGTCCCCCGTCAAGACGAATCGCAAAAATGCCCAGGAACGATCCGAACTGATGTAAAAATAAAGAAACGATTTTCCTCTGGTCTTTGGGCGCATCAACTGCAACGACACGAATCGTAATATGGTCACGGCAATATCGGCCACACATCCTCCCCACATCTCCATCGACATAGACAAATTCCTCCCTCACACTTATGTTACGTTTAACTGGCAAGGAATCGCCACTGGCCACCTGTTTCCCGTATGATGAACCAACAAAAAATCGCTAGGCACCACCCGAGCATCAATCAAAGTGTGTTTCCTGGATCGCAGCCCCATCACACAGAAAGACAAGAGATCATGAAGCAGGCGGGCAGTATTGCATCGATCTCACAAGCCTTCACATTCAAGATAGAAATCTTGAGAAAAAAAATTCATGTTTGCTCTCCTAGCCACAGACTGAATGAATTCTGCGGGCGACCGAACCCCGACCGATTGTCCGAGGCTCCCTTTCCCCATCTCTGTCGTCATGCGACCATCTAGGACAATACCGTAGACGTCCCTGGGATAGGTTAATTGAAGTTAATTTAACAAGTAATGGAGTATAACCGGAACCCTACCAGCAAAATCATTTTTGTAATTTATTCAAATCCGGCGTTTCCATCCCCACAATTAAGATCTCCGGAAATGCGGCCTTTGCCTCCGAGAGTTCTCTTATTCACGTTATTACATTCGGGAAATTTCTAGGGTTTTCTACCAAATTTCGTCGACAGAAGTTACTTAAAAATGTGTTTTAATGAGCGCCGTTTTGGGGAAGAAATATCCCCTCTTTGATATGTTTTTTTTTTTTTACACTTAATCGTTATTAGGAGGGTGAAGAGCTGTATAAGTGGAAGGATCGACGAAGGAAAACTCCTCGCTGTGCCTTCGGTACAAAGCTCCTGTTTTTCTGGTGAAGCAGGAGCAGATTTGGACTTGGTTTTGTCCAATGCCTTTTCCTCTCTACTTCGACCAGGTTTTTTTTTATTTTTTTAAGTGTTTTTTTCCACATGCTCTTCTTTCTGTCTCCCCATTTTAAAAGAGGGCGACCGAGGTGGGGGGCATCATTGAAGGTATTCTGGTTGTTGTTTGTGTGAATTTTCCTGCTGCTGATCCCGTTAACACTCTTGTTCTAGTTGGGGTTTCTGCCGTTGATCACTTTGCTGTTGCTGCGTTTTTTTTCCTGGTGCTTATTTGAGGCCAGCTTCTTTGCATCCTTCTTTGTGAGATCCTCCACGTGGGAACGTTTTGCCGCCTTTGCTCTTCGCTTCATAACTACCATCCTTTGGTTTCATTTGGTCTCGCTTCATAGCTAGTGGTTGGTTAGGCTTATGGTCCCGGCCTCTTTCCAGGGCAAGCTTTCGGTAAATCTTTTGCGAACTCAATGGTCTGGCATTGGGGTCTGCGTTCTTCTACTGCCATAAAGATTAGTCGGCCGCCACATATTAACACATTAGGGATGTCCATATTAATTTTGGTCACTGTAACCATAATTTCTAAGTCTGTGCTAGCTATGCCCGACTTGCTTTTCAGAGACGAGGTATCTGTAATATTCCCAAACTAGGCTAAGAAAAAGTAGTCATCCGAAATATAAAAGGCATTCCATATAGTGTCATACTAGTTCCCATATCCTCTGTTTGCTGCATAAGTTATTTATTTTCCGGTCAGTGCTATATATATATATATATATATATATATATATATATATACACACACACACACACACACACACACACACACACATATATATATATATATATATATATATATATATATATATATATATGTGTGTGTGGGGGGAAATGTATGTGTGATTATTATATCCTCACAATATATCAGTGTATGACCTAAATGTCCTTCCAAACGAATATGACTTCTTTAACCTGACAATTTTTTTTAAATATATGACACAAATATGCCAAATATGAGAAACATACACTGTCTTGTCATTAGATCTATTCTTGTTAGCGTTTCAGAGTCTTTCTGATCTTCCAGCTAACATGTATTTTTTTCCGCCAAAATTACATAAATTCTCCGTGCCGAATTCTATGCTTTCAGCGTAACACCACAATTAAGCTACTGAGTAATGAAATCTATTCTCAATACTTGCTTCATATTTACGACATTGTAAATGATTTACTAAAATTGATTTACTAAAAGGAGCTTTTATGTGATACATAAAAGCTCCTTTTAGTAAATCAATATATGCCTTGAAATTTTTACATAAAAAATATAGCCGATATATACACATCTCTATCACTCTATCTAACGTTCTCTCTGACTCTTTCTTTCTCTCGATCCCCCTCTCTCTCTCTCTCTCTCTCTCTCTCTCTATATATATATATATATATATATATATATATATATATATATATATATATAAGTATTTATTTTTAAAGAAAAAAAAAATTTATAACATAAATATGTTATAAAATCACTACAAAAAATAGCCATTTTGTTTCAACACCTTCGGTGTCTTATCAAGTGATGACGTTGAATGTAAAATAAATGGTTTTAAAAGTTTCAAATTAATTAATATTCTACGCAAGGGGAAAACGTTGTTATATATATATATATATATATATATATATATATATATATATATATATATATATATATATATATATATATATATATACCCCCTGAATTAGATAAAATGTTAATCTCATTCTGGATTGAAAAACATCAAGAAACACTACATCCCAGATTCACGAAGGAATTCATTATAGATAGTATAGAACTAATTCTAAACAATAACATATGAATTTGACAACAAAAACTATATCCAAACCATAGTTAACACAATGGGAACAAAAATGGCACCAACATATACCACCCTAACATTAGCTTACCTAGATGAAGACCTCTATGAATAGATAGAACAAATATATGGGGAAAATATAAAATCCCACTACACTGAATACGGGAAACGAAACTTAGATTAATGCTTCATTTTCTAGAAATCCACATGGGGTTATTATCTATTGTATTCTGCTTTAAATTTGTTTTATTTCTTGTAATTGTAAGTAAAAATAATTGTCTGTTTGATATATTGGCATATATAAATGTAATGTGTATGTTTTGATGTAGAGTGTGGAATTGGTTAACAATTCCACATTCTACTTCAAAACTTACATCCAAAAATCAAATTGACCCAAGAATACAATTTCAACGAATTAACATTCTTAGATATACTCATTAGAAATAAAAACAACCACATAATCACAGATATATACCACAAACCGACAGATCCCCAACAATATCTTCATTTCAAAAGTCATTACCCAAAAAGCTGCCTGAAATCCATCCCCGATTCTCTAGCACGTAGGGTTTGTACTATAGTAACTGAGAAACACCTGCGAAAATCCCGACTAGAATAACTAAATAAAACTCTAAAAAAAACAAAAACAAGCTACCCCATAACTCAAACAATCAATGGTTTTTGAACTCGCAAAAAATTCCTTTGGACCAAGTACGAAATCTAAAGTAACGTTGAACAATCTCTAGTATATGTCTCAACATGCAAAAAGAAAAATCCAGCACTATTTACAGAAATTACAACAAATCTAGTTCTACTTAGCAAGAATGACAAACTGAAAAATGTATTAAACAATCACAATAAGTAAAAGCAAACGGTAAACTAAAAATCCTAAAACAAATACTGACCTCATCGAAATTTAACCAACACACAATACATGGAGTCACAAAATCCAACAAAAAAAATGTGGGGTTTGTGACATCATTATAGAAGGAAACTCCTACACTTTTGAAAACCACAAAACGACATTCATAATAAATAACAATGTAAACTGCAA